>CM065136.1:32581990-33329490 GCA_033026305.1 Cirrhinus molitorella | reverse complement strand
TAGAACAACAACAACAACAACAACAACAATAATTATTATTACTACTACTAATATTACTACTACTACTACTACTACTACTACTACTATTATTATTATTATTATTATTATTATTATTATTATTATTGATGTTGTTGTTCACAATCTGTAGCATGTCAGTAATATTATTTATACTATTTGTATATTTCGATTTGATATTTATATTTATACGCTGCCACTCAAGTTTGGGATCAGGATTTTAAAGAGTTCTTATGCTCAACAAGGCTGCATTTACTTGAATAAAAATACAGAAAAAAAAGTAATATTGTGAAATATTATTACAGTTTAAAACAATGGTGTTCTATATTAACATATTTTAAAATATAATTTATTCCTGTGATGCAAAGCTGAATTTTTATCAGCCATTACTTCAGTTTTTAGTGTCACATAATTCTTCAAAAATCATTCTAATATGCTGATTAATTACTGCTATTATCAATGTTAGAAGCAATTGCTGCTTATTTATTTATTTGGAACCTGTAATTTTTTTTTAAGGATTCTTGATGAATCAAACAAACAAACAAACAAAAAAATTCATTTATTCAAAATCTAAATATTTTGTAACAATAAGTCTTTGCTATATATTAAATTTATCACATCATTGGTGAATAAAAATATTAATTTACAAAAAAAATTTAATGACCTCAAACATTTAGATGGTAGTTTATATTGTTACGAAATATCTCTCTGTTATATAAACACTGTTATTTTCAACTTTTTTTTTTGTTAATATAAAATAAAAAATATACAAAATACTGAACCAGCTTTCAGATTTCTCAATCAAAATCAATGTTATTATATAATACATAATGTAATACATGCTTACTAAGTAAGTAGTTATTAAAGCATTCTATAAACATAAATGTATAGATATATACTTGTATTTATTTATTTTTCTCATATATATATAACAAACTCATGATTTAATTATTAAAATAAAATTATTTAATACAATATAATACTTAATATTACTAATATTACAATGAAATATTAGAGATATACATCAAATCTCTTATTTAGAAGTCAGTAAACTGTTTGTTAAATTTTATTCAAATGTTCACAACTTTAATATTATTGCAGTCAGGGGTGATTCTAGGATTTTCATTTTAGGGGGGCTCAGACCCCAATGAGGGTATAATAATAAATAAATTAATTAATTAATTTAAAAAAAGCAAAAAATGTTCAACCAATAGGGGTGGTTTACTAAACTAATTGCAGTTTTTCACTGTATTGCCTAGATAGATGTAACATTTGAGTATTGAATAAGCCAAATTCCAATCTTTATCGGTTTACTGTAGTTACAAACACAACATTTTACTGCTTTTTTAAAATTTCTAGTACAATTATTCTTCAGTTCAAGTATGCAGACCTCTTGCACTGTAATATCTATCCATAAACACACAAAATTTAAAGGGAGCTGAGGTGATCATAACTTCATGTACAGTTTATGGAGCTGATCGCAGTTTTTTAAGGGGGGCTGAGCAGTCATATTAGGGGGGCTATAGCACCCCTAAAAATGTCCTAGCGATGCTCATGATTGCAGTATTTTTTTTTTTAAATAAAAGTTATTAATATTTATTCAGGTATTTAATTATTACATATTTTTTAATATGCCTTCTGTCTTCTCGTCTTGGGCCTAAAGCACTAAACTATCAATGCCACAGCATTAGAGCTATGGAAGAAAGGTCATGTATGAACTCTCATAGCACTTGATGTTTTTTTTATTCCTCACCCACATTGTAAATGTCCGCAGCCTGCATGATATTAGTGTTTGTACACGCTGCATCTCTGACAAGTGAGAAATTTCCATGTTTTCCATGACCTCCGTGCAACAGCGCTCGCCTCTTTCTCCATTTACGATGGCAGCAGCAATGTGGGCTTCACGGCAAAGCGGCTGTTTGCAATTTTCCGAAGTCCACTTGAGAAATAGAGGTCATTATTTGAATGAATTTAGAATGATGGGGTTTACATGCGCTCAGACATGTTTACTTTCGCTCTGTTTTCCATGCCTCCCATTGTGACCGGTGATGCCCGGCTCCAAATGAGAGCGGACAGATCCGGGAACGCTCGCTTCCAAGGGCTCGTCTGAATGATGGCTGAGGTCTGCTTGCCAGTCCTGATCTTGGGCATGATACAGGAGCTGTTGGCTTTGGGAATTGCACTTGGTCTACAAGGTGGCTTGGTGGAGAACAGGTTTGGAGTCAGACGCTCTTGGTGGTGCTCGTTCTGTGGCGGTGTCCGCGAGGCCCATCCATCTTCATGCCACTCCAGTGACGGCAAAGCAAACAGAGAGAACAAGCCCCCCATACAGTCAGGAACCCCCAGGATCCAAACGGTCTCCAAAACAGCGGCACTGATAATAAGACGAGCCAGGAGTATGAAGGAAAACATTGAAATCAAACTCCCGTTTATTTCGCTGCATAGACTTTCCATCATGCTCAATGTACTTTGAAGATGTTCTTCTCCTCTGCATGATTCACTGCAGGAGGCTTGAACACTTACTGTTGAGTGCTCTGAGAGAAATTATGTGTATTTTTCTTTTCTTATTTATAATCTTATGAGGGCCGCCATAGATACTTACAGTGCTCTTTACAAAAGACGACAGGACAGGGCACCTGAAAAGGATCGCCAATATTAACTATTAACTCACACCCAGAAAAAAAATAATAAATCTTACTTTGTACTTTTGTCTTGCTTTATAGTAAATGAAAATTAAAAAGTAATAATTAAATTTTTCATCTATCTATCTATCTATCTATCTATCTATCTATCTATCTATCTATCTATCTATCTATCTATCTATCTATCGTTCTATCTATCGTTCTATCTATCTATCTATCTATCTATCTATCTATCTATCTATCTATCGTTCAATCTATCTATCATCTATCTATCTATCTATCTATCTATCTATCTATCTATCTATCTATCTATCTATCTATATGTCTATCATCTATCTATCTATCTATCTATCGTTCAATCTATCTATCTATCTATCTATCTATCTATCTATCTATCTATCTATCTATCTATCTATCTATCTATCGTTCTATCTATCAATCTATCTGTTCGTTCATCCGTTCGGCCTGGTGGTCTATCTATCATATAGTGTGCATGTTTTTCTATCCTTTTATGACTTTCTATCTTCTGTTCGCTGGTCACTCTTTTCCATGTAATCACAGTAAATAAGGACTGAAGACTTCCAAGCTTCATAAAGGCTGCAAAAGTCTTATAAGAGCTTATGAAGGCAGTCTATATGGCTTGCTCAATATATATAAGTAGTGTATTAGCTTTGTGTGAAGAACAGATCGACATTTAATTTCTTATTCACTGATAACATCTTCCTTTAAGCTGCTAACCAACCAATTGTATTTGTGAATGAATCATCTGTGAAATCAAAAGAAGAACTTCTCTCTGATCTGGTTCTTGAATTCCAGCATTGGAATCAAAATTAGATTGACTGTGTGAACTGTGTGTGAAAAGATCAAACTCAAAAGAACATTTCTTACATTTCGAAAAAGACCTGGAATATAGATTTTAGATATTGTGGACTATTTTTTGCAATGCTTTTTATGTGATATTGCATCTTTTGTGAAGGTTGAATGGTCCGGTTCACATTCATTGTAATTCCATGGAACAGAGCAACCAGCACACTATTTATATAATCAGTGCAATTCATGCAATGCTATTTATTTATTTTTGCTTACTTGCTTACTTACTCAATTCCTACTTTAAATATGTGAATATCTGAACTCAGAAATAACGTATTGTTATTTTCATTTTCAAGCTGTAGTGGTCATAGAAACAGTGTTTTTGCACAGTGTCCGCAGTTTTGGTTATATATTTTTCTTAAAAAGAGGTGATACCACAAAGATGAATGCTCTTTATTGTCACATAATTTTGTCACACACTTTCCCCTTCTGTCTTCTTTTGCCCCAGGGCCGCTTGGGTTTGTAGCTTTATTTGACATGCATTACCACAGCCGTTGAGAACACAGCCTCTTTTAGAGTTGTTACCTGGAGCTAAAAGAGAGCTATATCGTTCAGCACTTGACGTGGCTATCATAATACTTGGTCCCAGACAGACCTCGTGCCCTGGCAGAAACCACAGACTGCACTGCGACACAGTCGCTGCAGCTTTAACAGTGAAACTCGACCCGTGTTTCCCTCGAAGAGCGGTTTGAGGAACAGTATTCTCTGTACCTGAACACACTGGCCTATAGTGAGCACTGAGGTGAATGAGTCTCTGTGCAGGTCCAACTGGCCTGTTAGGCCGCTCGCCCGCTCGCCTCCTAGCCTCCTAAATATAGAACAACAACAATGGAAAGAGGAAGTATTCGACTGATGCTGAGATAGAGCTGTCACGTTCACGTTTGCACTTACACGTTTGTTGACATTCAGTGCGAGCGTTGACAAATACGATCGTGTTAAAAACTAGCGTAAACAAAACCTGACTTACTGGGACTGATATTGGATCTGTGTGACTTCTATATATTTTTAGTAACGTACAGCAGTTAAATTGTCTCTTAAACATCATAACAGTCAACTTGTAATTTGATTATATATTTGTGTAATCCTCGGTGGTTTCTGATTTTACAAGCGTTATGATTAAGTCTGTCAGTATATTTTAATTGTATTATTTAATATATATTGATTCATTAATCAAATTACTCACAACTGATGCAAATGATCAATATTGCTTTTTATTTTTCATTGTGCTATTGATGTTTTTAGTTATTTTATTAAAGCACATTGGTCAACTCTGGTTACAGTGTTGGGGGTAACGCATTACAAGTAATGCAAGTTACATAATAATATGACTTTTTTTTCAAGTAACTAGTAAAGTAACGCATTACTTTTTAATTTCCAAGAAAATATATAAAATATAATAAGTTACTTTTAAAAAAAAAAAAAAAATTACGTCATTTACTTTTTGTTTCTTTTAAATATTTAATCCAATTTTATAAACCAAAGACTTTGATGATCCAATTCAACTGTTCACTGCAAAAATACTTTTCATACTTAATTTTTTTTGTCTTGTTTCCAGCCAAAATATATATATATATATATTATTATTATAATTTTATATATATATATATATATATATAATAATAATAATAATAATAATAATAATAATAATAAATAAATAAAAATAAATCAAGAAGGATTTTCTAGACAAGTAAATAATTGTTTTCTTGTTTTCAGAAAAAAACAAGTCAAAATTAAGTGAGTTTTTGCTTTGAACAAGCAAAATAATCTGCTTGGGGTAAGAACAAAAAAACAGAAGACAATATGATTTTGCTTATCCCTTTGGGAGATTATTTTGCTTGTTTCAAGTAAAAACAAACTCAATTCAGAAAAAAAAAAAAACAAGTCAATAATTTTTACTTGTCTAGAAAAATCCTTGATTTAAGAATTTGTAGATATTTTGGATAGAAACAAGACAAAACATCTAAGTAAGAAAAACATTTTTTTTGAAGTGTACTAATAAGTAAAACTTACTTTAGATTAGCTAACATTTGTGCTTTTTTTTTTTTTTTCTCGTTGCTGAAGAGTGTTGAACTTTATTTTCCTACAGTTCTACTATACAGACATGAATTTAATGTTTCTTTAGCCTTAGCCTTATTCGCTTAATATCATTTTGGTGTGAAAGGGCTTTTACATTTGCTAAGAATCTAACGTTTTTTATATTAAAAACAAACAAGCAAGCCCTGCCCATATTTAAAAAGTAATACAAAAGTAACGCAAATGTAATGTAACGCACTGCTTTCCATAAAAAATTAACTAAGAAACCCAATTAATTACTTTTTTAGGGAGAAACACAATATTGCAATGCATTACTTTTAAAAGTAACTTTCCCCAACACTGTCTGGTTATAGTAAATAGTGCTATATAAATATATCAAATAAATGCTATTTAAATAAAATTGCCATTGCCATATTGGCTAAGAAAAGTCTCCAAATTAAGATAAATAGGAATGGCATTAAGTTTTTATTTTTTTATTTTTTTCAAACAAACAAACAAACATACAGGGGTATGTTGGGGCAATTACTTTTATTCATTTTATTACTGCATTTCTAAAATACATATAATTAAATGCACTAAATGAACACATTCAAGTGTCTTAGTTATGACTACTTTAAAAAGCTTTTTAATAATATACAATAAATATAACAACATAATCTTTTCTCAAGCATTTATGCTTTTAATGTCTTTTTAGTTATTCAAATTATTGTATTAAATGAAGAGAAAATTTACTGACCCTCAGACCATCCAGGTAGTTAAGTCAGTGGCTTAAAAAGGTCTTAATGGATTTGTTTCTTACAAACATGCAGCAGTTGTCTTCTCAAGATGTTAAATAATGGACTGGAGTGGTGTGAATCACTTGTGGACTGTTGTGATGTTTTTATAAGCCTTCGGTGTGCAAATGATGACACATTTCCTCAAAACTGATTAAAAAGCAAACGCATCCATTTTCAGCTAATGTTGATTTTAGGGTTCCTATTGCTTTCCTCAAAGTCAGGATGTTCCATCATTACGGCCCACATTCATGCAATACATATTTTGCCTGCAAATGTTGGTATTTAGGGTCAGTTTTTGAATCGCTAACACCCTTAAAAAGTTACTACTTTATTTTAGTAGTTCACTTATTTTTCCACCCATGTCTATGTTTTAAAATAGTTTAATACCTCAAAAATGGCCAAGCAATAAAAATGTCCCCTTATCTTTCCTTTACCTATATATTCTGAGTGTTTCACGCCAAGCCATACACCATGTGGAAAAGAAAACGGACAGCAAAAATACTCATGGATAATTACTGAAAATGAGCAGTAATGAGCAATATCCATGCACATTTAGGCCGGATCATAAATAGAGCTGACAGAGAGGGGGAGAAATTAACCTGCGTTAATAGCGTTACGCTCCACCTTGCTGAAATCCATCTTTCAGCTGTAAAATCGTAAACGCAGACTTTTTCCTTTTCCACTTTTTTCATTGGTTATTAGTAATACTGTTTCCGTACAAAGTATCCACACCTATGTAACTTTAGAAATCTTTACAATTTTGTCTATGTGTTATTTCTTATTCAGCACGGACTCATTGACGTCATAGACTCTTGTTCCAAAAATAAACCTGGAGGAGCGAGGGAGGGGATGAATTTGAGGGGAACTCAGGAAACCACTTGCATATTATTCTGGTTTTAGAATATGCTCCATAACTTTTTTATAATACAAATGATCACACTGACATTCGGGGATCATATGAAGCATGAAAATCATGTTCAGGTTTCTGGCTGATGGTTGCGAACATGTCTGAGGTGGGAAAGATGATCGATTTCTTGTAAATTGTGCCCTTGCTTATGAGGCTAGAAATAATGTTTCCCGCAACACGGTGTCGGTGTAGTCGCAACAGTCGTTTCCCTTTAATTAAGCTCAAAACCAAATCCGCAAATGCTTATCCAGCAGCCCACTTGCTAAGAACTTCAGACTGTAACATTACACTCTCGTAGCAAACTGTTCCGATCATATAGGCTCCGTCTGGCGCGGTCGTCGCTAACAAACTCTGGCAGGGTGACTGGCATGTTTGCAGGGTGAAAGTGGAAATTAATTTGATCCTGACCACATTTTGTTGTTGAATTCGCTCTTGGTTATTGCAGCAAGCTGTTCACCGAATGCACTATTAGGTGCCTCATGTGCCTCATATATACGGCTAGGCTTTTGGATTGTTGAGGTCTTTATGGAAAGTCTTTTTTTTTTTTTCAACATACAGTAGAATTAAATCCATCATAGACGTTACGGAAAAACATGCAAAACTCTAAAAACATACCTATACATGCAATTCACTGCAGCTTCCAGCTGAAATGAACACTAGTGGCAGTAAAACATCAACAACTTTTATTCCTTTTCATACAAATTATGATTTCAGAGGCAGATTGCTAATTAATAAAGACTGATTCCCTTGCCACAATACTATGTTATGACCTCAATGTAGCTGTGCCATAATGTATTTGATTTACAAAACAAATACATTTTGACATTTGCATCACCTAAACAGCTCCATATGCATGGCTTTTTTGACATAGTAAACTTGCTCAGTAGCGCACCCGGTACAACATTGCATTTGTGATGCAACTTGTGAAGTGCTCGAGTCTTTTTAAACACAAGTCACAATAAAGACTGGTAGAAACAAGATACAATGGCATTGTAGCTTCAGCAAATGATTTTTCAAATCTCAAGTTTTATGTAGGTGGTATGTTATTTTCAAACGCGATTAACCATTGCCAGATTCTTGTTTATTTGGTTTGTTTAAAACGGGCCGCACGATTAATTGTAGGCAATTGTCACACGCATTTTGTCAGTAAAGCCAGTTCTGTAATCAGTAAATCTCCAGCGCATGCGTTTAGATGGAGCAGCTTTTAAAACGCAGAGCCATAGTCCACTAACAAGCTACGCAATATCGATAATGAAATCGAAGCTATCGTTCCGCGATAATGACAGGGGTTTGCATAGCTTCTCAGTGAACTATGATTCTGTGTAGTAAATGCTGCTACATCTGAAAGCATGTGACAATACAAAACATGTTTTTAATCCAATCTCACTTCATAACTTCAGTCAAGTGTTTGAAAAAAATCCTTCTGAGATGATGTGGGTTCTTACGCAGAATAAGGCATGCAACATATTTCATAGTATTCTAAGCGGTGGTAAAGGCATTGCATTATTACATGCTTTATTTTACGGAAAATTATATTTAGAAGGACTCAGATAAATCATATATTGTCGTAGTCGTGTGTTTATTAGTCATGTTGAATAAATGAAAGCAGTTAAATCTTCTGTTTATTCAGCTGCAGCAATCATTATTTCCTAGTTTTCTTCTTCGGACGTATATTTGGAGTTTCCATGCGAGAGCGCCCTCTTGTCTTTGGATGGAGACACATCACATATCCCTGACAAGATGTGCATTACAATTGCAGCTGTTGCTTAATCGCAATTTCATTTTGATTTATCATGCTGCCTTAGTTAAAACCGAACACACTTTTAGCGCCAATCACTGGAAATTTCACTTTGGACGTGTTGTGAAAAGTGCTAGAACCAACGTGTTATCATTTTTATGAGCACATTTTTCCAACGAACCTTTCTTTGGGTGACAGACTTATTTTTGGGGCATTTTAGAATATTCCAGACATGAAAATGTACAGAAATATGGTTTCCAGCCATCTAAGGAATATAAACGTCACAGCTTTTCTGTCTTGCGACAGATGCCTGCATGTTTTCAAAGGGTTAATTATGAACACAGCGTTGGGTGAAGGGCGGACCGGGTGTGTGTGAGCGCACAGACCCCCGTGACGACAAGGTCTGGCGGGTGACCCCTAGAAGCCAGATAGGACCCTCATCTGGGTAGAGAGGTGAAAAGGTAAAATCAACCTCTAGAGTTTCCCCCCTTTCCCCTCATTTAGACCGGCAGCTCGGACCAGCAGCGCGTGGGTTTATGGGCCTACAACACTCTCAACACGCCCAGGCTTGGCGACAGACTTTATTGCCATTTTCTAATTAAAGAAACTATAAAATCAGAGGGGGGTACCTCGAGTCTGTGTTGACGTAAAATCACCATGGCTGCAGTCGGCTGCATATGTGAAAGAGTGAGATGTCTTCCATAGCCCGACATATGGAAACACACAGGTTGTGAGAGTTAAAGTTAATGGGGAGTTAGAATAAGCGAAACTGCTGAAAGGTCAACCTGCTCACAGTGCTATAAGGGACACCGGGGCTAGTTGTCACACTATGATGTTTCCAAAAATCGCAGTAACTTTAAGGTTTAGAGACTGAATTACGCATGCACATTTAAAACTTTAAACTAGATTAACTTCTCTGAATTATATCCTACTAAAATTACTAGAAAATTCCTGTGTCATTTTATTTTTTGCTATAGGAATTTCTCAGGAACCCTCACTGAGATACATTTTGGCAAGAACCAACTATATAATGATAGAAAATGTCATATGAAAGCTCCATATGTATGGCTTTTTTGACATAGTAAACTTGCTCGGTAGCGCCCCCGGTACAGCATTGCACTTTTCATGCAAGTCTCTTGAAACACAAGTCACAATAAAAAGAGCTCAGAGACTTTTAGAAGCAAGATAAAATGCCATTGCTGCTTCAGCGAATTCATTTTTTATCTAATGTTTGCTTTTGTTAACTTTATTAGTTAGGTTACACTGTTCAGTCTGTTACAAGAAGTTGTCTCATTTTATTGTCTTATGTTTATTTGTTTGTTTACAGTTTTATTGCATTACTGTTGGCAAACAATAGTACAATACTTTGTTTTTTGTTTTGTATGCTGGCTGTTTCAGTAATTATTGTGTTGTTTAATTTGACTAAAAGGTCTGTAAAAAGCTGTTTAATGGCCACATTTCATATTACCACTACTGACACATTCACTAGCATTAAGATAAATATGATTTTTTTTTTGTGTTGTTTTTTTTGTTGTGGCCAGTGATGCTTTAAAAAATAAAAGTCTCTTTTGCTCACCAAGATTGCATTTAATTGATTAAAAATACAGTAATAACTGTAATATTCTGAAATATTATTACAATTTAAAATAGCTGTTTTTTCTGTGAATATATTGTAAAATGTAATTTATTCCTGTGATGCAAAGCTGAGTTTTCAGCATCATTACTCCAGTTTTTAACCATTTCAGAGGTCAGTTCTTTAATAATCTGTGAGACAAATTTTCTGGTAGAAAGAAAGAGGCATTATGTTGACTTTATGCATGTGTGTGAGCTGGAGACAGAGATGACAGGGTGGCAGGGAGACAGTGGTAAATGTGTCATCTTTCTCAAAAAAGCAGGAAAAACAGATGCATAAATAGTCTGACATCCGTCATTGTCGGAAAGAACGGACATTCATCCTTTATTATGCCCATTTTAAAAAATTACAAATCATATTTTTAATGAAAAAGGACATAGAACCTTCAAATATATGCCAAATACAATATGTAGACCAATTAGATTTTTTCAGAAGACACTTCTTTTTGAAGAGTGATTTGCAAATTGTCCCCTAACCATGGTGAAATGAATTAATAGGCCAGTTTCTGTGATGTCATCAGACCTGAGCCACTCACTGAGGCGTCTGTGGCGGTGCCTGAGTCAGCCTAGGTAATGACAGCCTCCATCATTTTTTCCAGCCCGAGCCTCACCCCAAAGACCTGCCCGTCCACCAGCCAGTAATAAACTGGGACAGGCCTCTCCAGAGACCCCATACTGCCCCGAGGCTGAGGTACCAAACACCTTTTGCCGTGATACTCTTGATGTTTTTCAACTGTGCCAACTAACACTGGCCTATCTGAGCCCCTAAACTAACAAATGTCACCCTCTGTTTCCCTTCGCTTTAGTGTCCTCTCTCTAGGGACGCAGCGCAGTAGTAAAGGAATGCTCATGTGTAGTTTTCTAATTAACAAGCTGTGTTCCTGCAACTCTCAGAGCTCCTGCTGTTGCTTTTATTGTGATTTGTGATGTTCCGACTCCTGCTGGGTGACTCTAATGGAAATGATGACATTCTGTTGGAAATTGCTTCATCTTTGCAATGCGAGTAGGTTAAGATCACTGTGACTGAGTGGAAATCATGAGTAACAAAATAAAGTGTTGCTTCCTGATCGATTGTCAGGAATTTCAGTCATACCTCTGCAGGAATAGTGCAGTTAATTATATAATGGAACATGTTGCATAATGACAGGTGTTTTACTGGAACCATCTGAAAAAGTCCAGATAAAAAAGGACTGTCATGCACAGTTTATCAATAAGCACTACACTAACACTGTTTATTGGTTTATTGGCACTACACTAAACTACTTGTTTATTGGTCAGAGGAGAACTGACCCCCCGAATGAGCCTGGTTTCTCCCAAGGTTTTTTTTTCTCCATCTGTGTCACAGATGGAGTTTTGGTTCCTTGCCACTGTCGCCTTTGGCTTGCTCAGTTGGGGACAACTAAATTGGGGACAATTCATTTGGGACAGTCAAATTCTCAGATTATTTTATTATTTTTATTATAATTCTATTCATATCTTCACATTTCTGTAACAATATATAAGCAATATCACACGAGTAGATGTAAGATATGGCTGTATATACTGAAGGTAATCACAGCGTGCCAGTATACAGCCATATATCATGTCTACAAGTGTGATAGTGTGTTTGACAGCACAAGTGTGTAAATACATGAACAAAATAACAACAGAATGTCTTTGAAAAACCTTTTTTTGTGCAGAACTACTTCCTTCCTTCATGCCATGGATTCAAATCTGATGTTGACAGTTTAAGAGCTGAGCCGAAGGAACTTTGAGTTGTTTCATTAAAAAAAAAAAAAAAAAATAGTATTACTGTATTAAAAGCTCACTGTTTTACGTGGAGTATTATGAGAAAGACTGACTGCATCTGATACAGCATTCATTCTTCAGATCGATCTCTTATTGATGATAACCATTAGTTGGAATATCTGCTGAGGAAAGCGTTATCTTTGTCGCAACACTAATATCTTTTCATCTGTGAAGGGTAATTTGCTGCTCAGAGCTTTGTTCTCATGTCTAATTTTCAAATAGACATTATATTTATTAACAAACAGCATATTTGAACTATAAACAAGTGCATTCTCAGCTAAAAACCGCTTAAAACTACATTCCATGACACAAAAACAGCAATATTTATAAAATTATACTGGATTTGGGCGTCTGCCATGACACTCGCTATAAGACATGATTGCATACAAAAACATATTGCTCTAATATCACACTCCTATCCACCTTTTTCCTGAACGCGGAAGTCTGGAATGCTTTACATTTCCGGTCTCCCGTTCTAGTCAAATTAACGTATTTTCCAAGCCCATAATATAACGTTAAACATATTAAAATGAGTTTGAGAAGCAGATGGCGCCATAGTTTCATCACTTTAAAGTGTTGCAATGACTGTCTTTTTGCAGTAACTCACCTGTCATAGTTTAATGAGCGGGAAGGAGATGTGACGCGAGGTAGTTTGAAAACAGATGAGTGCACATACAACTCCCGAACGTTGCGAAGTTACAAAACAAAACGTTAAGAGCACACATAATTTATTATTTCACACAGTATTTTAACTGAAGCTCTGCACGCCATGCTCGTTTCCTTTTGTAATCATTTATATAAGGCATACAGAGTCTGACTTTACATAAATTCCTCCAGCTTATTGCTGTTGCGGTGGCAGCCAACAACAGCGCAGCTTAAGCCGGCGCACATATTTATATTTAGTTATAGGCTATTGAAAACGTTTCCGTTTAATTAATTCAGTCATCTTTGATACCCCTTTTTTAACATGGAATTCTATGGAGACCGGAACAGGAGAGCATCAAAACGGAAGCTGAGAGTCCTTAATAGCGCTTCATTGATTGCTCAGGAAAAAGGTGGATAAGCCAATTCGATTTGAGGACCAAAAAGAATATATTCACTGCCCTCCAAAAGTTTGTAAACACCCCTGTGAAAAAAGACAGGCAAAGTGTGGCTTTGGACGATATCAGCATAAACCTTTATCATTTTTTGGTGCAAATACATTAAAGTAACTTGATATTATCATTGAAGACTATCATGTCTGTCATGGAATGGCGTCTCCAATCACTCGACCTCAACCCAACTGAGCTACTATGGGAGGAACTGGACCGTGATGTCTGTAAAAAGTGTACTACCAGTGTGAATCATCTTTGGGCAATCCTTCCGGATGCTTGGAGTAATACATCAAGTCAATGTTTGAATAAACTGACAGCTCAGATGCCCAGATTATGCAGAGCTGTAATAATGGTTGATATTTTGATGAATTGAAAATGTAAGGTTTTTTTTTTTCTATGTATAAACTGTTTATGTAAAAAAATATGTTTTCGTAGTTTGCGTTGTCCCTTATCAGTGCAAAAGTATCACCAATTTAAAAAGGATTCATACCAATATTGTCCAAAACCCCACTTTTCTAGAGTGTTTCCAAACTTTCGGAGGGCCAGTGTATATATCAGTAATAGAAAACACAGTATTAGAGCTAAAACTAAAAATCTACTCCTGGCAGGGTTGATTTTTTTTAAATGCATTACGGAAACCAAGTCAGCTCATCTGTATTCAACTATTTAACATGTAATGAATGCTCATTTTTCTCTTATTTCCTCTTTCCTACTCCCACATTGAAAATTTGTTCTTGTTACTGCTGTTTTTTTGTAGTTGTTCTTTTTCAACAAAATAATTACTTCCAGATTTGTCAAGGGAGCGGCCAAATCACATGCAGACCTAAAAATACTAGAATCAAATCAGTCACATTTCTTTACATTTTTCTCTTGTCTTCACAGCATAATTGCCGTACACATCAAGCCACGCACAACCCATGATTTCACATCAGTCTGACTAAAATTTGAAACACAGCCACAGAGATAACATCAAATGTTTGAAATATTTATTGGTTGCAAAACCTGTATCTTCCCTGTTTATTTAACCTCCACCGAGTTTCCAGTCTTATAAAACAATGAGAAACTTTCCCAGACTTCACTGAAAGCAGTGATAGTTCACCCAGAAAATTTAAATTCTGTCATCCTTTAATCACACTCCTGTTTTTCCAAACCAGCTCATTTATTTCTTCTTTCAGTTACTGGTATGCATTGACTTCCAAAGTAGGGGGAAAAATACAGTTTGAAGTCAAAGGTTACCTCAACTGTTTCATTCTTCAAAATATCTTCTTTTGTGTTTAACAGAAGAATTTTTGGAAGATTTTGAGGGTGAGCAAAAGACAGAATTTATTTTTTGGGGTAAACTAACCTTAAGAAATGCATACGAATAATAGTAATTAAACTTGCCCATTTAAAAATAAATAAAAGAATTTGTGTCATTCGTCACCCTCAATCCATCCGAGGCTTATACTTTTCCTCGAAACTTTGTTAGAGCTGTTGTGTTGAGCTACTAGGAAAGTCTTTAAATACAAGGAAACTGCACATTACTTTATTTAGCTGTTGGTGGCCACAAAGTAAATGTAATATACTGTACCAGCCTGTGGAGCAGCATTAAAACCTCACCGGCTTGTACAGATTGAACCTGACTGGTGAAGCTGTGGTTTGCCCACGTGTGTAGGTGGGTAGCGTTTCTTAAGCTTGCGCTGCAGACTCACACTCTGTGGTTTGAGAGCCGATCCGGATCACATGCTGAAACACAGAGCCGTCTGACTGCAGTCCATCCACATCACCTTCAATGATAGGGGGTGCTCTATGATGACTTAGCGCTTTTTCCATTTTAGTGTTCAGCTTTGTTCTTGGTGTTTAACCGCGAGGCCTGGGCCCTGTCTGTGCCTCGGGCAGACTGAATTCCTTGAGTTATTAAAACTGGCATAAGAGGTGATGAACATTTGCTTTCACTTCATTTTCTTCATTTGTTTCTCACAGCATAAATTATGAATTTTCATTAGGGTTTACCAGAGGCTTTGTGGATTTTTGACTCCAACATCATCCAAATTTTTTAAAAACATAATATAGTAGATATATATGTGTATATATATTTTATCTTCAATGGGCTGCAGGTCATTTTCAGTCATTGTTCTTAAGCTATGGAACTCTCTTCCATTGGCACTAAGGACAATAACCTCACTCTCTGTATTTAAGTCAAAACTCAAAACCTACTTGTTTACCCAATACTTCCAGCCATAATGTTTTTCTTAATGGTTTTCTACCAGCTGTACCGTTTGTTCTGTATATCTGTCTTGTACTTACTATTCTTTGTTTGTTAATTATTGACACTGTCCTTTGTTTTTCTGTTGTATCCTTATTTCTGTTTCTGTTTACATGATATGCAACTGCAATTTCCTATATCTGTACTAAATCGACTGTTTATTATGCTACTGCTCTGTAAAGTGTCCTTAAGCTTGGGAAAAAGAAAAGAAAAAGAAAAGTATTTTATGCTACCAAGGCTGGAGTTATTATCCTAAAACAGTAAAATTATTATCTTACAGTAAAACTAATATTGTGAAATACTATTACAATTAAAAATAACTGATTACAAAAATGTGTTATATTTAAAAAAAATAGAACTAATTCCTGTGATGCAAAGCAGAATTTTCAGTAACACTTTACAATAAGATTTATTAGTTAACATTACTTAACTACGTTAGTTAACGCAAACTAAGACTTAACAATACTTCTACAGCATTTATTCATCTTTGTTAATGTTAATTTCAGTATTTACTAATGCATTATTAAAATCACAAGTTGTGTTTGTTAACAGGGATGTGCACAGATATTTTGAGGGGCTCAAGCGGAAAGAGAACACTTCTCATATCTATTTTTATTTTTTTTTTCTAAACAAAATGTTAAATATATTAACACAACTCTGACTTACTTACCAGTTGATTTTAATTCCCTGCCCTCTCCCAATTGTTTCATTTTTCAACATAATATTTTACTAAATAAACAGTTCACTGCAAAAAATGCTTTTCTTACTTATTTTTTGTCTTGTTTCCAGCCAAAATATCTACAAATTCTTAAATCAAGAAGGATTTTCTAGACAAGTAAATATTAATGTCTTGTTTTCGGGAAAAAAATAAGTAAAACTTAAGTAATTTTTTGCTTAAAACAAGCTAAATAATCTGCAAATGGGGTAAGCAAAATTATCTTATTTCAAGCAGAAGACTAGATCACTCTGCTTGTTTCAAGCAAAAACTCACTTAAGTTTTACTTCTATTTTTTTCTGAAAACAAGACATTAATGTTTACTTGTCTAGAAAATCCTTCTTGATTTAAGAATTTGTAGACATTTTGGCTGGAAACAAGACAAAAAATCTAAGTAAGAAAAGCATTTTTTGCAGTGTTCACATAGAGACCATGGTCTTCTTTAGCATTCACTAATTTTATCACAAGAACAGGCAACAACAAAGAAAACTAATTAAAAATATATAATCCCAACAAATACAACAACTCATGATATATATTGTTTTTGATAGTATTCATAACGTTTCAGATAATATTATCATTGTTTTTTTTATTTTTTTATTTTTTTTGCATTTGCCTTACCGAATGTGGTATCCTGTCAGCAATAACCTGTCCATGGGCTTTTTTTATTACTGTCAATTTAAGGCTGGCGATGCAGTGTTGCCAGATATTAATACAAACCGACAAATAAATAAAAAATTAGCAAAAAATTAGCGAAATTAGTTCAAATCTTCTGCAAATAATATAAGATAAAGATATTGCAAAACTTGTCTTTCTAAACTGTCAAATTAAGTGGAAAAGACAAATCCAAAAACACTTACTATAATTCTTGGAAACTGGCTAAACTTTATTATATGTTGACCCTCATATAAGGAGTTTCAAAGCACAAATTAGTCATTCAGACAACATATTTTATTTTTAAACATGAAAAATGTACTGTGGTCCGGACCTCGGTGACCTCATAGCTGGCTACAGCCATGTTAGCAAGACAAATTAACTATATTTGTTTTTGTTTTTTTTTGGATATATATATATATATATATATATATGGATATATATATATCTATCTCAAGGAAGATAAAGGGCAGGTGCCCCCTTTGATGTCTATGTGTTTGTTGACATTATTTATGCACTGTGAACTAACATGAACAAACAATGATCAACTGTATTTTTAAGTAACATTTAGAAAGATTAATGAATAGTGTAGTTTATTGTTCGTTCATGTTAGTTAATACATTAACTAATGTTAATAAATTACACATTGTAAAATGTTACTAAATTTTTAGCAGCCATTACTCTAGTTTTCATTCACATTCTAATATGCTGATTTGCTGCTCACTTTTTATCAGTTATTATAGATGATAAATTATGATTAATTGTTCCTATTGGTATCGTTAATGTTGAAGACAGTGTTTGCTGCTTAATGTTTTTATATAAATAATTGTATATCAATTAGAAGTCTTGTAAGACTTATTAAAAAAACAATAAATCATCAATAATATCAGTTTTATTTATTTGTTCATATATTAATTCATGTTATTCAAAATAAATCTTAAAATAATCAAACAATTTTTACAAAAATAAAGCACTCATGTGGTGCATGCTATTAAGCTACTAATTCATTTTAAGAAATTAGTAGGCAGTGTTACAATACACACACACACATATAGAGAGAGAGAGAAAGAGAGATAATATATAGCGATTAGCAGTTTTTACTTTAAATATCAATAAGCAGCAAAGTACTTTTGATAATGTTTTATATTTCAGAAACATTTAAAGTATGCATTAGATTTTTTTTTTTTTTTTTTTTTTTTTTTTTTTTTGTTGCAGTGGTTCTTTATATTATATAATATATATATAATTGTTCTTTGCATGTTTTCTGCATATTCGTTGCACCACATGACTTAGATATCTATAATATTTATTTTAGTTTAGTTTATATTATTATAATTTTTTATTTTATTAATTTGGTAAAGTTTGTATATATGTATGTGTGTGTAACTCTAGACCACAAAACCAGTCTTAAGTAGCACAGGTATATTTATAGCTATAGCCAAAAATACATTGTGTGATTTAAGTAAAAATCATGTTATTGTACTATTGTGATATTTTGTTAATTTTCTTACCATAAATATATTACTTAATTTTTGATAAGTAATATGGACAATTTTAAAAGTTTTTTTTTTTCATCTTTTTTTTTTTCTTCATTATTTAGATTTTTTTTGCACCCTCAGATTTCTGATATTCAAATAGTTGTATCTCAGCCAAATACTGTCATGTCCTAACAAACCATACATAAATGAAAAACGTATTTATTCAGTTTTTCAGACAATGTATAAATCTCAGTTTAAAACAAAACAAAACAAAACAAAAAAACTCTATGACTGGTTTGGTGGTCCAGGGTCACACACACACACACACACACACACACACAACCTTAATATGAATGAAAGTCTTGTGTGTGTGTAACCCTGGATGACAAAAGCAGTCTTAAGTAGCACAGGTATATTTATAGCTATAGCCAAAAATACATTGTGTGATTTTAAGTAAAAATCATGTTATTGTACTATTGTGATATTTTGTAAATTTCCTACCGTAAATATATCAAAACTTAATTTTTGCTAAGTAATATAAATTGCTAAGAACTTAATTTGGACAATTTTAAAAGGCTATTTTCTTTCATTATTAATATTTTTCTGCACCCTCAGATTTCTGATATTCAAATAGCTGTTTCTCAGCCAAATATTGTCATGTCCTAACAAACCGTAAATGAAAAACTTATTTATTCAGTTTTTCAGATGATGTATAAATCATCTGTCTCAGTCTGTATGACTGGTTTTGTGGTCCAGGGTCTCTCTCTCACACACAAATTTAACATGAATGAATGTCTTCGGCTCGCAAGTGTACAATATAATAAACACATTAACTACTATTGATTTCTTTAGAAAGCAAAACTCTTTTAGTGAAATAATAGAATCGTATCTAATATTACTAACAGAAATGTATCTCTTTTAAATAACGAAAAATTACTGAATGTACCTTTAAAACATTTAATTGAACTTGACAGTGTTTTATTACATTAAAATACACAGGGACCAGAGATGTCCTCAGAGGACTTGCAATAAAAAAACACAAGCACTAGACTCTCTCTCTCTCTCTCTCTCTCTCTCTCTCTGTGGAATGTTACTGTGAATGACTGGACACCTTCAAAGCGACGGTTAAGTGTAACAGTGCTGCTCATTACACACAAACAGGTGTGTGTCATCAGCCCAGCCCATCCGCATGTGAGTGCTACAGCGGTCAGCTGACGTCCTGGTTATTTTTAGAGCAAGCTGTTTCCAGCATATGATGTCACTGACCCAGAAAACACCAGACACAACAAAAGATCACGTTGCACTTCTGGGTGTGAGCAAAACAGACAGAGTGACGATGTGGGAACAACGTAACATTTGCAAACATCAGAGGCCCAGGAGGAAATGAAAGCTCTTCCTGATTTCACTGGGATAATTATTTTCAGAGTATAATAATGTGTCAACAGCTCTGCTAAACGCATTGTCTGGATCCGTGAGCTGTCCGTGAGGAATGCTGGCTGTTTTTGAGTTGACGTTTTTGTGGAAAGTTTTTTGGACTGTTTTCAATCTCCTCTCTTGGTCTGGACCCAAAGCGGCAGACTGTGCGCTTGTCATGCGCTGACTACGGAGGGGGCGTCCGTGCCCTTCGCTCTTAAAGAAAGTGGCTCGCTGCCAAAAATCTGTGGAAGTCGCTTATCGGTGTAACATTAGTCGGGTATAGCGTAGGATTGAGTTGGTGGAGACGTGACTTTGGGGACGACGCAGCATATGCATATCAGCTTGTGTTTTCCCTTATACGCAGTCACGAAAACATCACCACAAAAAACTCTTAGGCTCTTTACTTTACAAAGATCATATCATTCATCATGCATTATTACTATTATACAGTTTCCCCAGAGATGCACTGATAATGTTAGTGGAATCAAAGAAAAAACTTTAGCTTATCATAAAAGTTTACTTTTTGAGTCACTCCACATGAATAGTTTGAGCAACTATACAGTAATAAAACATTACTGGAGTAAAGACTCATTCTATCTATTAATTGATTAAAAAATAAATAAATAAATAAAAATGGGTTCAGGTTGTAGGCACAATCAGAAGGCTGACTTTTTAATTGTTTATGCATTTTAAATAATTGCATTATTTAAATTATACTTTTTGAAGGCTTTTGATATTTAGATGTTTTAATGATCCCATTTTTAATGTATTTTTGAGTCATATAATACATAGAATCTCAATTCATTGACACAGCGAAGTTTTACTGCTATGTACGACAATTTTTGTTCAACCTCTGTCGCTCAAATAATTCAGATGTATCAAATTATATGGATCCTTAAGAACAATATGCAGAGCTGCAAGTGCTACACCACTAGAAACACCACAACGATTGACCAAAGGTGTCAAAAGTACTCAAAAAGTTTATTCAAGTGAAAGTACAGATACTCAGTGAAAAATTTACCCAATTAAAAGTACAAGTATCTGGCAAAGTATCAGTTGAAGACAAAAAATAAATGATAAAATATTTCATTATTTTTCAAATAACTCCCAAGTGTTGTTTAACAGAAAGACGATTTTATCAACACAGCATTTTTAAACATAATACTTTATTCGGGAAGCTTTTAGGGTTTGTAATACAAATAGAAATACATGTATAACCAAGAATTTTAAAAAGTCTACTGGTCAAAATGATTAGCCCTCTGATGTTAATAGTCAATAGTGTATCCCTTTTGCTTGATAACAGCCTTTAGTCGTTTGCTGTAGTTCTCAACAAGTTTCAAGCATGTCTCCTGAGGAATGACAGCCCATTCTTCCTCAGCAAATCTCTCAAGCTCCTCCAGATTTGTTGGTCTTCTGGCACAAACTCTGGACTTTAGTGTGTCCCACAGATTTTCTATTGGATTCAAGTCTGGGCTTTGTGCAGGCCAGGCAAGTACACTCACTTTGCTCATTTGGAGGTATTTCTTCACCAGAAGTGAGGTATGCTTTGGGTCGTTATCATGCTGGAAGACAAAATGTCGACCCAAACCAACCTCTGTCTGAGGTTGTCTTTCAAAATCTTCTTATAGTCTTCCTTTTTCATGTTTAATTCAGCCCTGATGAGATTCCCAGTTCTAAACGCACTGAAACATCCCCACAGCATTATACTCCCACCACCATGTTTAACTGTGGGAACGCTGTTCTTGGGGTTGAATGCCTCTCCCTTCTTTCTCCAAACATAGGCAACATCTCTATGGCCAAAAAGCTCTAGTTTTGTCTGATCTGAACAGAGGACACGTTTCCAGTAAGCATCACATTCCCTCAGGTTGTCCTTAGCAAACTTCATTCTAGCTTGGAGGTGTCTCTTCTTCAGTTCATTCCTGTGCAGGGCTCTAGTGACTGTCTTCGTTGAGACATCAATTCCAGTCTTGGCTAGGTCATTCACTAGTGTCTTGGCAGTTGTTCTTGGGTCTTTAGTTTAGTTTTCTTTCCAAAGTTTTTGAAATCTTTCACTTCCTGTCTCTGCCCGTCTTGTTCTCCTTCTGTTAAAAATTAGCTTATGTTTGCCATATTTAATGTACATGAGATAAAATAAAAATATAATGTACTTTTCAAGATTAAATAAAATTGTAAGGATTAAAAAGTACAGTTTTTTCTTCAGAAATGTAATTAAGTAAAAGTACAAGTAGTCAGTTTAAATTGTACTTGAGTAAAGTACAAATCCCCCCAAATAATACTTAAGTACAGTAATCAAGTAAACTTACTCAAGTATTTGACACCTCTACGACTGACAGAAATGTGACCCTGGACTACAAAACCAGTCATAAAGGTAAATTTTATATGAATAAATAAGCTTTCTATTGATGTGTGATTTGTTAGGATAGGACAACTTAAAAATATGGAATCTGAAGGTGCAAAAAACCTAAATATGGAGAAAAGTTGTCCAAATGAACTTTTTAACAATGCATATTACTAATCAAAGCTTACGTTTCGATATATTTACGATATGAAATTTACAAAATATCTTCATATAAGATGATTTACTTATTACCCTTATCATTTTTGGCATAAAAGACCCATATAATGTATTTTTGCCTATTGCTACAAATATACCCATGCTACTTAAGACTGGTTTTGTGGTTCAGGGTCACAAATGTCGACATTTTACAATTACCAAGAGCTATTCTGGTGTTTAGGAATAATATATGTTCTACTCCACAAGACCCCATGTCCATCCGTCTGTCTCGGCATCCCCTTTCTATTCCAGGACGAATGCTCAAGAACCTGTTGAGTATCAGACAAATGGGTTTTCTTTTTTCCCATTTCATTCCCACTAGTCTTTGGAAGCTGTGACATGACACACTCTTCCCGCATGAGCACCAAGCCGCCTTTCACCTGGGTTTATTTACACTATCATTAGAGAGGGAGAGGTTCCCCTGACCAACTCCATCAGAACACTCTCGCGCTCTCTCTGTCTCCCACTTACCTGACATTGATCCTGTGGAAAAATATACAGAAGACTCACTTAGTTCTGAAACACTTACATTCACTCACACACTCACAGTTAAAAATATGCATTTGCAATTACGTTGTTTTGCTGCACTTAAATGTTTAAAATTAAGAGGCCATTTAATAAGACAGATCAAATTCAAGATATAAATATTTGATATCTTTTTTGTTTGTTTTTCCTCAGCATGATTTATGCATTTTGGTTGCATGTCTTGAGGTTAGAGGTTTATACTTGAATTGGATTTAGATGTGGCAAACAGAGCACATGGTGAGGTCAAGAATTTTGTCTGTTTCATGCTTCTTGGAAATTCAGTGTCAATTTCAGAAGCGTGCAACCCCAGTATTTTTTTAGACAGAGCATTTCTGAACCCACTCTGAAATGAGGATTTTGACTTGTTCAGACTTTGGCAGGTAAGAGCATATGCGGCACAGACACAACCATTTGTGTGGCATCTATTAAAAGATGTGGCTGTCTAAATTTAAGAGCACTTCGCTGTCTTTTTCGAGTTCATCAATCCAATGTTTCTGGCAATTTAAGCTCTAGAGAGTCCAGCCTGAGGATACCACAGCACATAACATATTCTGTGTAAATTAAATTAAACTAAATATTTATTTAAATTTAAAATAAATAAAATGTAAAATAATAATAATAATAAAAAATATATATATATAAATACAAAATAAATTATACTTTTTTACTGTCTTAAAATTATACATTTAATATAAATGTTTGTGATTGTTTGTTTCTACAAAAAAATAAAATAAAATAATAATTCAAATACACTGTTTATACATTTGTTATTGTACTTTTGTTATTATTAGTTTCCCATATATATATATATATATATATATATATATATATCATTGCATGTTAATTTTTAAATTGAATTTAAAATGTAAATAAAAATAAATCATACTAAACATTTTTTTTACTGGCTTAAAATTACACTTTTAATAATTATTAATTTAATTTCTCTTAGATTATTTGTTGTTTCTATAAAACTTTTATGAATTTAAATACACCGTTTACACATATATAATTGTACTTTTCTTATTATTATTAGTTTTTCACATATATTTTCCATCAAATGATCTTTTTCAATTCAATTGTATTATTACCATTACACAGCGTTTTTATGATGTTAATGGCAGCTGCTGGATTGAATCATAAAGTATATACATACAAGGATGAATTGGATGGATTGCAGATTATTAGACTGAGGTGTGGAGTAGCACAGATCATATAGTTTGGAAAAAGCGGGTGGATAGGAAGGATGTGCGGATGGATGAGTGGATTGTGTTGGTGTTCTGTCGTCCTGTGAGGCCCGGTGAGTCACATACCACATCCTTCAGCTGTACCGAGATGAAAACATTTAAACATCCTCTGTTCATTCCACACATCACAAGTTTACCTTTTGTCTGTTTTTGCTGAAGAAGAATTCAAGAACTCACTCCTCCTGCGGTCGATTCATGCCACCGGACAGACTGACAGGGTTTTATTACAACCGAGCACAGATTGCGAAAGATGGTTCTCTTGAGTTGAGGTCATGGTGTATAAAGTGAAAGTAAAGTATACGTGTGTAGAGAAATAAGCACAGAGATGGACCGTTTGTCATAGTTGTGTGATGTCTTTTGGAAGATCCCTGTTCCAGAGACTGTCAGACAGGATCTGCATCATACAGGTGCTGCATTCAACACATATTCATCAGTGGATCATGACTTCAGAGAGAAAATGTGGTGCTTGCACTTAACTTGCTGCCACAATGTCAGTCCTGTGGTTGGAGTTATTTTTAGCACATTACTGTAGAGTTACTAATGACCGCTACATTATAAAAATGATTTGTTGAGAAAACATAAAAATGTAACTTGATGCATTTAGATTTTAAGATTTTCTCAAGTATTTAAAAAAACGTACCAAATAACACAACTTGGTTTAGACAATTTGAATTTGTTCCTAAATGCGAAATGTTATATTCTGCCAATAAATTCATCAAGACAAGTACAGAAAGTATGGAAAATCTGCACAGATCAAGCACTCTTTACAAGCCAAAACAGCTCTAAATAAATATGTGGCTGGATTCTGATGTGAGAGACAACAGGAGATGGACTTTTCGACTGAAGGAAGCATTAATATTGATTATGTCCTTGTATTTTAATTAAAAATTAGTTGTTTTTGGCTTGTCAAGATGTTAACTGATAGACTGGAGTGGTGTGGATTATTGTGATGTTTTTATCAGGCGCCCATTCACTGCAGAGGATCCATTGCCAAGAGATGGAATGACACATTTCTCCAAATCTGATGAGGCAACAAACTTATTTACATCTTGGATGACCTGAGGGTGAGTCAGCAAGTTTTTGTTTTTGGGTGATCTATTTCTTTAAGTAACTGTTGTTTCATGCTTCAGCTTAGACCTTTTTTGGTTAATGTATAATATATAATGTATAATATAATATTAATAATAATAATAATATTATGTGCATGAGGGTCGAAAGTCTTGATGATGATGATGATGTGTGAAGTGAACTATTCTCTCTTTGTTTGTAAAGGCGTGATCAGACAAAGATACAAAGCAAAGATATCTGAGATTTTAGTTTTAGAGGGTTAAGATGAGCTTTTAACACAATTAATACAATAAATAACTAACAACAATGACAAAAACAACAACAACAACGTTTAAAAAGTCAGCAAACAGTGACAATAATTAACCCTCTGGCCCTCTTCTTTCACTTTTGACCAACATTTTTTATATTTAAAAATGTTAAAAATCGTAGCTTCATTACAATGAGATAACACTTGGTGACTTTTGTCACGTTAGCAATGTGAACACACAAAATAATCATGGAAATGATTAGGATATTTTAAATGGTCCAAAAAAAAACAAACAAAAAAAAGTCACACTTTAGCTTTTCTTCAAATGGGAAATACAAAAAAAGATGAAAAATCCCTGCAACAGGGATAAGACTGCAACAGGCCTCGTTTCTGGTTGTAATCATAATACAAAACGTTTTATTTATCTAACCAAAAATATTTAAAAATTCAAAAAAGTAGTCTTTTACAATGTCTAAAGATATTTCTATATGCAAAACCTAATTAAAAAAAAAAAAAAATCTATGGGAATCCAAAAGCCTATAGGGAGCTATACAGGAGGTTACATGACATTACACAAGTTTTTATTTTTTTAATGCCACCAATGGCATAATTCTCAGTTTTAAAAAATTGATTTTAAATGCTTTTACTCTATTTTAATATGAAATGTTGCATCTATTGAAAAATTATATATAAATAATTAAATACAAAAATATCTATTAATTCCAATGGAAAAAATAACTTATTCAAAATGTATAAGTATTGCATAGTACCATAAAACCTCCTCAAAATTCTAAATAATAATCAAAAAATATTATTGAACAAAAATGTGTTGCATTGATTTTGCTGAAAAAAAAAAGGAAGTTACATTACAATGCTCCAAACTCTTTTGACAGCAATGAAGGTAAATGTGTCTCCTAAACGAAGAGGGCCAAAGGGTTCAATAACAGTAACTGCAACAATTTTTTTCATGCTGCAAAACTCACAAAACCTTAAATGAGTTCACTTTGAGAGCAAAAAATTACGGATAATGTACTGACCCCATTGTCATCCAAGATGTTCATGTCTTTCTTTCTTCAGTTGTGAGGAAAACATTTAAATAATTATCCCCATGCAGTGCACTTCTATGGTGCCTGCGAGTTTGAACTTCCAAAACACAGTTTAAATGCAGCTTCAAAGGGCTCTAAACGATCCCAGCTGAGAAATAAGGGTCTAACCTAGCGAACCAATCTGTCATTTTCTAAAAAAAATAAATAAATAACATACTCTGTGCAGTCCCATTCAAGACAGTTAGGGTATGTTGAAAAACTGCCATCTCATTTTCTCCTCCAAATTCAAAACCATCCTACATCGCTGTTTTACCTTCTTTAGAAAGGGCGTTTGACCTTCTTTGCAATTGGTTGGTATACTTGTGATGTAGGACGATTTTGAAGTTGGAGAAAATTAGATGGGAGTTTTTCGACATACCCTAACTGTATTGAACCGAAATGCACACAGAGCCAGACAAGACGAGCATTTGAGGTTAAAAGGTTTAGAAAATGGCCAATCATTTCACTAGATAAGACCCTTCTTCATCAGCTGGGATCGTTAAAAGCCCATTTAAGCTGCATTGAAACTGCATTTTGGACATTCAAACTTGCGGGCACCATAGAAGTGCATTATATGGGGACAATTCCTGAAATGTTTTCCTCAAAAAACATTTCTTTACGACTGAAGAAAGAAAGACATGAACCTCTTGAATGACAATGGGGTGAGTACATTATCTGTAAATTTTTGTTCTGGAAGTAAAGTACTCTTTTAACATTTCATCGTTGTTTGATTTAAACATTTTTGTTCTAACAACTGTGTTTAACTTCTTGGTACAATATTTGGATGAGTTCAGTGTTTTTTTTTTTATGCACTTTCAAATAACTCAGATTTCTTAGTACCTGTGACTTAAAAAGCCCTGTGAAGGTGGTTTTGTACTAGTCTGAGTCAACAAAACCCACCCAAAGGTCTTAATGATGTTCTAATAACTAGACATGGCCCGAGTCCAATGTTAGTCTATGGGATTTTTTATTGTCTGATTGATGGGAAAGTAATAGTACAAACATGTCAAAGTTTAATATCTGTTTATTGTTGCAGGATAACCGACCGTTCTGTGGAAAGCTGAAAGCAACAGCACAAAAAAATAAAGAAAATAGCATTCAGCGCACTGACGTACAAAATCGCAGAACGAACACTGGATATCCATGGCAGCACTGAGCTCATCAAAGCAAAGACAGCATGGCACTGTAAATATACATTATTAGGTGACATTTTGTGCAATGATGACTGGAAGACAAATCCAGTTCTTTGCTCCTCACATTTTCCAATCAGCCTTCGCCTTGAGGAAAGCCATCGGGCTCGCGGACAAGAGGAGTGACGAGTTTTCTTCGGTGAGTGATCGGTGGTAACTGAGGCCAGGTTGAATGACGGGCTATTTCAAATTAAACATGAAGCTTCAGACACCACTGGATGCGAGTTATTTCACCACAGGCATGAGAGTCCACCGGTCCAGCCCAATATAAGTTGATCTTTATGGAGAGGTTTGCCTCAGGCGCTGATGTAATATGGTGGGAGGTGATTTAAAGTGGTTGACTGCATTTTGTGTTTATGACAATCTGGCACAGGTGCTGTTTATTTGTACCTTCGAGTTGCAAGGGCCTGCAATTAACAGTCATTTGAGAGAGGTAGAAAGCAAAAAACGGGAATAATGAATCTAATTATGTTCCATTTGCGTGTGCAAATATTTATGCAGACCCCTGTTTTTTTGTATCATTTTATTCAGACTTTTTTTTTTTGTAATACTGTTTATTTCTTTATTTTTCATTTGCCAAAATAAGCTTGTTTTGGGTCGGTACATTTTATTAGGAAAAGTCAAGCAATGCCCAGTGTAAGCAGTATTAGCCTTACATATTAGACGTATGATTCATATTTAATAGTGTGCTTTGGCAAGACAAAATGTAAAAAAAAAAAAATTATATATACATATATAAATATAAATATATATATATATATATATGAATAAAGTGATATAATTAAAATAATAAAATGATATATATGAACAAATTTGTATAGCTATATATAAATATATTTAAAGACTCTTATGCTCATCAAGGCTGCATTTATTTGATCAAAAATACAGAAAAAAAGTGTCAAGTGTCACATGATCCTTCAGAAATCATTCTAATATGCTAATTTATTATTAGAATGATCAATGTTGGAAACAGTTGCGAAATATTTTTTTGGAACCTGTGATTTTTTTTTTTTTTTCTTTCTTTTTTTTCCTCAGGATTCTTTGATGAGCAACAAGTTAAAAAGAATAGTGTTTATTATCTAAAATATAAATCTTATCTAACAATGCAAATCTTTGCTATCACTTTTTATTAATTTAACACATCCTTGGTGAATAAAAGTATTCATTTCTTTCATAAAAATAAAAATGTATTGACCCTAAACTTTTGAACAGTAGTGTATATTGTTAGAAAACCTTTCTATTCTATTTTCTATTTAATTGATCAAAGAATCCTAAAAAAAAGTATCATAGGTTTCAAAAAAAAAAAAGTAGTTATTATAACTGTTTTTAACATTGATAATAAATCCACATGTTGGAATGATTTCTAAATGATCATGTGACACTGAAGACTGGAGTAATGATGCTGGAAATTTAGCTTTGTATCACAGGAATATATTACATTTTAAAATATATTCACATAGAAAACTATTATTTTAAATTGAAATAATATTTCACAATATTACACTTTTTTCTGTATTTTTAATAAAATAAATGCAGCCTTGATGAGCATAAGATCATCTTAAAAAAAATCTTACTGATCCCAAACATTTGAGTGATATACTACTATATATGCCAGCATATACTTTTTTGATTTATTATATATTATAAGTCATGCAAAACACATCTATTCTAAATTCAGAATGGAATTACATTAAAACACATCTTCAGCTTGGTAAAAATGTCCATGCAGACTACATTTTAACATTTCCATGAGCAGGTGCATGTTTTCAGACAATACACAAACATTGTGTGGACATGTCTGCACAATAATGTCATTAAAGAAGGGGTGAACAATCCCAGAATCACGTCGAATCCGAGTCATCGCTCACAAACCGCAGAGCAGCTGACGCAGCAGGAAATCATGCCAGTTTCCTTTCAACCCAGTAAGACAATATGTTAATTGCTTTGGGAGTCAGATGAAATCCCATTCAACAGGCCGTTTTAATCTTCAGGGAACGATTCCCTCATCTGCTTGACGTGTCATGTAACTTTTCCAAGGCTACGGGAGCAGATTGGATATGTCCAGCATTCCTGGGGATAATTATTAAATATCTCCAAGTTTATTGTGAGTGTCACTGATTGCGGCCAAAACGTGTTTTTTGGCACACGGCTACAGCTTCAAAACGGCTTTTTCTGAAGCGCTACTTTTTTAAACTTTTTTCTGCTGACCTCGGAATAATGTGAAAAGAATGTTGAGGGTATCGAAGAGCTGACCTGGCATTTTTAAAACTCACGCTTAATGCGATACATCCCTGTCGAAATTTCATAACATGTCCCTCATTCTGAAGGATTAACTACTTGACTGGAAACACATGGGCATTCTTTAATTCTGACATGAAGTGTTACAATTATATAATGTAACTTTAATGAGACACTGACAATACAACGCAATATCAACTGGACACTTTTTCAGCAACTTTGGTTCCAGATTTTTTTTTTTTTTTTTTCTCCAAGTGTTTCTCCATGTGGATTTCAGAAACTATGAGCCATGAACCATGAACCACTATTTAGCTCTGGCCTAAATCACATCAAAGTTTAACTTAAGTAAGCAAATAATAATAATAACGACAAAATAAACAAATATATATATATATATACACACACACATTATATATGCATACTAAAATGTGCTTTATAACTAAACTAAACTAATAATATATGCTGTCATAAAAAGACAAATAAACATCAGAATGCACAATTTAATTTAATTTAATTTGTGTTACATATTTTGCCTTGGTTAAATTCACCAAAAGGTGAAAATGCTAAAAAGATTTTATTTTATTTTATTTTGTAGGCCTAATACATGTAGAAATGAATTCTGAAACTTTTTTATTTTATTTTATTTATTTTTAATTAATTAATTTATTTTTATTTTTTTTTTATTTTTTTTTTAAATGTTGCTACATTTTAATGGATTATCCAAACCACCCACACACAAAAACATATTGGTTCAGGCTAAATGACGTATTTTTGCTTAAAAATGGTTAAATTCACCAAAAGGCCACTTTTAGTTTTGTGCCTACAATAATCATATAATTAAATTGTAGAAGTATATATATATAAATGTATGTTTCGTCTTTTGGAAGCTGCATTCACAATCCATCTGTGTGTGTCTGAATATATATTTAAACAATGATTGTGCTTTGCTTTGCACTCATCATGCAGCTCAAAACAGCATAATTCTTCTTCAACAACAATAAAACAAAAAGCATTCTGAAAGCAGTAAGAGATCAAATTTGGGAATGAGAAGCGATGCTATTTGGAACAGTGGACTTAAAGTCAAGTGCTCTCAAAAGTACTGTACACTACAGCATATAGCTATAAATATAGCACAGCTGCGGCAGCTCAACTCTGCTGTTCTGCAGTTAGCAGACGCCTGCATAAGCCTGGCCTCGGTCTTTAGAGGGGGTAAACCTGACAAACCACATTTAAGAAGTTGTGATTTTTACATTGTCCCTACTGCAAAACAGCACACATTCACAAAAACCTCGCGCTCCTTGATTTCAATATTGGCGGCAAAGCCAGACGGAGTTTGATTAAACGGTCCCGCTTGGCCTGCAATTTACGGTGAGGGATTGGGTTTCGCCTAAAATTAGCCATCACTCTTAATTTATTACCTCTATTGAGAACCGAGAGGGATGCCTGTTACAGCCTCCAAACGAACAGGGTCGAGCGATATAATGTTGCGTTTTAATTCGTTGTGAGGCCAGCCCATTATAACTTACACCTCCTCCTACTTCCCTCCTCTTTTTCATGAAGTGAGAGAGAGTGTTAAACGTGCACAAGAGTGCTAGAAAAACACTAAAATCCAAAATAATTTTATGAGGCTAGGAAAACAGTTTCTCCCTGTCGGGTAGTTGACATTTTAAACTTATTTGTGGTTCCCGGTTTCGAGACTCAGAAGAGGCGAGTTGGCACAGACGCCATCCCGAGCGTTGTCTGGATCGGGCGAAATCCCTCTGGACTCGCTCAAACCCTGTCAAGGGGAAATGAAAGTCAGGGAGAATTTACACCTGACTTTATGGGCGCAGGTAAATTGTGTGATTGCGTCTGGCTCGGGTGGATTTTGACGCAAATCAGGCTAAAGCTCATTACTGAGACGCTACGTCTTTTTCCCAGACTTCTCATATCAGGGTGTGGAGGGTGATGGGATCTTCTGGGTAAATAACTCTCAATGGCTCCAGTGAGCTGCCCTGCTGTGTGCTGCCTATAAGTGACTAGGGTGGGGAAACAGTGGGAAATATAAATAAATAAATATGGCTCAGAATTATGTTGACTGCTTGAATGTGAAAATAATGGTTACACTTTATTTTGATGGTCCCCTTTAGCGATTTTGTTGACTATAAGTACTCTCATTAAAATATTTGTAGACAGGTTGGGGTTAGTAGAATAGAACAACATAATCTGACTCTTTTTTTTTTTTTAATCAGAATTCCCAAGTTTATATTTTAAAATTCTGACCTTTTCTCAGAATTATGTTGTTATATCTTGCAATTCCTTTTTTTTTTTTTTTTCGTAATTATGAGTTTTGCAATTAGAACTTTTATATTAAAATTACGAGTTTATATTCCGCATTATATTCCAACTTTTTCCTCACAATTTTGGGGTATATCTTTTTTTTTTTTTTATAATTCTGAATTTATATCTCGCAATTACAACTTTTATATCAGAATTCTGAGTTTATATTTTTCAATTCCATCTTTTTTTTTTCTCGTAATTCTGAGTTTGTATCTTGCAATTCCAACTTTTATATCAGAATTTTGAGTTTATATTCCGCAGTTCCGACTTTTTTCCAACTGAGGTTATATCTTGCATTTCCATATTTTTTTTTCTTGTAAGTTTATTTCTCGCAATTCCGACATTTTCTCACAATTCTGGGGTTATATCTTTCAATTCCATCTTTTTTTCTTGTAATTCTGTTTATATTCCGCAATTCCGACTTTTTTCCTCACAATTCTGAGGTTATATCTTACATTTCCATCTTTTTTTTCTTGTAATTCTGAGTTTATTTCTCGCAATTCCGACATTTTCTCACAATTCTGGGGTTATATCTTTCAATTCCATCTTTGTTTCTTGTAATTCTGTTTATATTCCGCAATTCCGACTTTTTTCCTCACAATTCTGAGGTTATATTTTGCATTTCCATCTTACTTTTCTCGTAATTCTGAGTTTATTTCTCGCAATTACGACTTTTATATTAGAATTCCGAGTTTATATTCCGCAATTCTGACTTTTTCTCACAATTCTGGGGTTATATCTTTCAATTACATCTTTGTTTCTTGTAATTTTGAGTTTATATCTCGCAATTACGACTTTTATATCGGAATTCTGAGTTTATATTCCGCAATTCCGACTTTTTCTCATAATTCTGGGGTTATAGCTTGCAATTCCATCTTTGTTTCTTGTAATTCTGTTTATATTCCGCAATTCCGACTTTTTCCTCACAATTCTGGGGTTATATCTTGCAGTTACTTTTTTTTCCCCTCATAATTCTGAGTTCATATCTTGCAATTCCGACTTTTATATCAGAATTCCGAGTTTATATTTTGCAATGCCGACTTTTTCTCACAATTCTGGGGCTATATCTTTTAATTCCATTTTTTTCTCATAATTCTGAGCTCATATCTCTCACTTACAACTTTTATATTGGAATTCTGAGTTTATATTCCGCAATTCCGACTTTTTTCCTCACTATTCTGAGGTTATATCTTGCATTTCCATCTTTCTTTTCTCATAATTCTGAGTTTATATCTTGCAATTCTAACCTTTTCTCAGAATTCTGGGCTTATATCTTGCAATTCTGACTCCTTTCTCAGAGTTCAGGTTCTATATCTCGCAACTTGCAATTTCATCTTTTTTTTTTTTTTTCTTTTTTACTCAGAATTTTAAGTTCCTACCCTGCAATTCAATTTTTTTCCCCTCAGAATTCTGAGTTCCTATTCTGCAGTCCCGTGAAGTTATCTCACACTTCCGACTTTTTTCCTCAGAATTCTGAAGTTATAATTTGCAGTTCCATCTTTTTCCATTAGAATTCTGAGTTTATATTTTGCAGTTACTGCATTTTGCTTAGAATTCTGAGTTTATATATTTTCCCAGAATTCTGAGGCTATATGTCGGAATTTCTTTTATCTTGCAGTTCTGTCTTTTTTCCTCAGAGTTCTGAGTTACATATCTCGCAATTCTAATATCCTCAGTTAAAGTCCCACAATTCCAACCTTTTTCCTTGGAATTCTGAGTTTATATCTCACAATTCTGTCTTTTTCCTCAGAATTCTGAGTTCCTATTCTGCTATTCTGATTTTTTCTAAAAGTTTATATCTAAGAATGTATTTATTTTTCCTACTTCTACTTCTTTCGAGTATCATAACTTGTGTCCCTAGTTGCAGTCTAGAAATACCAACATTCTATATTATACTATAGACAGATACTTTAACCATCAAAAACATCTTCAGCTGTGGTTAAATATAAATGTTCCTGTCCAGAAGTGGAGGTGTTGATTTTACTGAGCCCACCACATTTGTTATTTATTGTGAATCCAAATCTGCCCAGTGGTCTTACCTTTACTCTCTCTCTCTCTCTGTGGCCTATTCTTAGCAAGTGCTGTGGCCACTCTTGTAATATTTTTAAAGATTATTACAGTATTCAGTAACCCCTTTCCCCTCCGGCAGTTGGCCAGGGGCTTCGTTCTTTTTTCCTGCCCTTCTCTCTTTTCTCTCCTTCTCCTCTGCCTTTCTCTCGACAACGATCTCTGGTTGTAAAATAATAGACCGTCAGCCAGCAATAATTTGCCAGCCAAACAGTGCCGACACTCCTTGACGTGTACTGAAACCTCATCCCGCACTCGCTCGTTTCGGTTCCACCCTCTCCGATGCTGCGTGTTTGTGCAGACAGAAACTCAGTGAAGCCTCCCTTGTGAAAATGAAGTGCGCTAAACTGTATTGAATGTGTACATGCAGCGTACGTCAGATATATAAATAAACTTTCCCTGCAGATATCAATGAATTTAAAAGACAGTTAAAACAGTAATTCAAGCAAAAAAAAAAAAAATATTAGTCATTATTTACTCACCCTGAAGTTTTTCTTCTGCCAAACACAAACGAATATATTTTGAAGAATGTTGGTAACCAAACAGTTGACGGTAGCCATTGACTTTCATAATATGGAGGGAAAAAAAAAAGTTTTTTTTTTTTTTTGGGTTTAGATTTTTATTAAAAACAAAAAAGGAAGAAGCTAAATGCTTAACATTATTTTTGCTTTTTTTTTTTTTTTTTTTTAACAATGTACTTAAGTCTTAAGTATGTCAAAAATAACTCTTATGTTCAACTAATGAATATAATTTAAACTGTAAGAGGCCTACATGTTCGGTAACACTTAAAACCTTTATGTATAATGATTATAAAGGTATTCAAAATGCACATTGCAATGCATTATACCATTTTAAAGAAATAACTATGCAAAGTTAAAATGCATAATAATATAAAGTTTGTTTGTCATTTTACTTTCTAAAGGTGTAACAAAGAGTAATATAATGTATTTTCACTGTGGTTACAATTATTTATGATATCATACAATGCATTATAAGGTGCATTAAAAGGCTTAGTTAATGCATTAAAACTACTTTTCATAGTGTGTTGAATAAAGTGTTACCACATTTTATTTGCAAAGAACATGCAATTAAGTTCCTGAAAACATTACGTTCAGTTCACAGTTAAGTGTACTATTTTATTTGAGTAATAAGGACTCTTTTTAAAAGCACTTTCTCAAAATTGTGTTTAATAATGAGGAGGTGGTGGCTAGCCTTGCTCTGGCCTCTTCTGCTTGCGTTGGCCCGGAGCGGATGGGCAGTGCCAGCCTAACGCGCTGAGGAGACGCTTCCCTCGCCGGCCTCAGATCAGCTGCAGATGTGAAGCGTTTTATGGAGTGTGGAACATATAGAAGGGCGACTAATGCTAGATGAGTTGATCTTTGTATATTTGCTATATAATCAGCCATTTAAGAAACAGTAGTGTTTTGTGGTTTTCCTTCTCGAGATCAGAATCTTGTTTTTATGGTTGCCATAGTTCAAACAACCGTGCGCTGTTTGCTTCCTACCAAGCATAGCAGCAAACGACAAGCCTGTGTACGAGGAGCAATTATATCCACTTGCACGTTCAAAATAGATTCATTACGACAGATTTGGCTAAAATACAGCATGTACTGAATAGTAAATGGATGCCGGTCCGCTGCATGGAAGAAAAATCTGTACATTTCAGTGGATGCGTTATAAACGTGGGCTTGTGTTTCCTAAAACAGGACTTTACTGGCCAAAAACAATCTTAAGGGGAGCAGTCTCAGTGTTTTCATTGTTTTTCTTCAGCTGAGTTGAGGTGAGCAGTGTTTTGCTTTCTGGCCAACACCCGGCGTTCCTGAGGTTGGTTCGGTGCGCTGATCCTGTGGCAGATGCGTTCGCACACACAGTCTGGACCCGCAGACTGCTGACTGGACCTTACCAAATGCTTCGCTGCAGCGGGGCACTGGACCTCAAGAATACAGGCAAACATTAAGCGATAATACGCTCTCCAGTTATTATTAGCGCTGTTTTGAGTTGTCAAGCCTTCCTGGCTCCTCCCATATCAGTAATGGAAGGAAATTGCGCTGGACGCTTCATTATAGGGAGGAGACTCAGCTCAAGGTGAATACGCTGCCTGTGCGATTACAAACCTTCGTCAAAACATCATTTAGGGGCTTTTTTAGGCGCAAAGCGCTTACATGAGCTTGCCACACAGCAAGTGCATGTGCCTTGTGTCATTTCAGAAATGCATGGTAATTCATGACTTCAGGTTCAAGTTGAGAGCAAGATGGATGAATTCAATTACACCAGTGTTTTTCTGTAATTGGTTGAGACCCTGAACAAACAGCTGTTGCTGAATTCACTGTATTTCATATAACTCTTGTGGCGTATATATATCAAGTTGTATATATAGTGCCGCTTAAAAGTTTGTGAACCCTTTATAATTTTCTATATTTCTGCATAAATATGACCCAAAACATCATCAGATTTTCAAATAAGTCCTGAAAGTAGACAAAGAGAACCCAATTAAACAACACTGTAAAACCGAAGAGTGAAAATGAATTAAATTAGTTATTTTCACTTAAATAATAATGAAAGTTCATCAGACTTAATTGAAATAAGTTCTGTAAACTCAGAATGTTGTTGTAGTAAACTGAACTTAGAATTATTGCGTTTTCTAGTTCCCAGCATGCTTTGCATCAGACAACATGGGAAATAAGCGTAGAAATTACGTGTTATTTTGTGTGTTTTTGCATAAGATTAACATAGGGAGACATAAGTTAGTACTTAAATGTTGCGTTATGTTAGGACTTACATAGATTTCTGTTATGTTGGTTTTGTAGTGTTACCGTGGTGGTAAAGAGTAGAGCCTGTGGTTAGGTTGAGGATGGAGAGCAAAATTTGAAGACTACACTACGTTCTTTGACAATTTAAGTGCGAGTGTATTTGAGTGTATTTCCAACATTATATGAGTTGGAAAATATTGAGAATTTTGAATGAATTACTCCCCAATGATAAGTTGAGGAATGTCAATATTTATAAGATAACACTGAGATAATTTAAGGCAAATGTAAATATAATTTTTATTTGATGTAAACTTAAAAACATCACTAAAATATTTTTGTGTAATTTGTTACAAAATAATTTTTGAGTTCTGTGAACTTATTAGGTTTTACAGTGAAGTGAGAGAAAAATATGTGCTTTGTCATTTATTTATTGAGCAAAATGATCCAGTGTTACATATCTGTGCATTGCAAAAGCATGTGAATCTTTGCTTTCAGTATCTGGTGTGACCTTCTTTTGCTCCAGTAACTGAAGGTAAAGTTTCTCCTGATCAGTCCTGCACAATAACATGTAGGAGTTTTAGCCCATTCCTTGGTGCAGAACCACTTTACCTCTGTGATGCTGGTGGGTTTTCCTCATATGAACTGCTTGCTTAGGTTCTTCCACAACATTTTAATTGGATTAAGGTCTGGGCCTGGTTGCATCAAAGCCCTTAAGCTAAGAAATCCCTTAGTTATAAGATTAAGGGTACCCTTAGTGAAACTTGGGTTGCAAGAAAAAACCTAAGGGTCAACTTAAGGAACTTTAAGGCTCTTATTAAGTATTTCCCTTAATTACCTAAGTGTTAAGCGCTGCTACAGAGTCCTTAGTAAACATTTCACCTTAAGAAATTGAAGGGAGCAAAACAGCTCCCTTAAATCATCTTAAACTCAGTATCCACAAAATTAAATTTATATCCCAGTTGAGCGCATTAGGGCAATGTCATGGTAGCAAAATATTCTATATACATTTTTAAGAAAATGGATGAGTCGTATCAGTTATTCTATTAATTTAAACAATTATTATCAATCAATTATTATAATAAATTAACAATATTCTTAATTGTTTAGATTTTTATAATGCATTATCTTCTTGTCGATCCACTAGTTACACTAGTTTCACAACATGGGTTCATTTTCACATTTTCAGTCATCGGTCAGCAGGTGGCGCTTTCGGAAAGACCTAAAAAAATAGCCTTTTCTCCGGTAATGACTGATTACAAAGCAGTGCAGAAACGTGCAGCGCTCATTCGTTATTTTCTGATTATTATGAAATGCAGTAACCACGATGCCCGTTGCCGTATGTTGTCAGAAAATATGGTAAAACGCTTAATATAAACACCAAGGTAAGGGTGACAGTTAAGACGTTGCAACGCTCTTAAAGAACTCCCTTGCCTCAGGGATTTTTTTTTTTCCCCTCAGGGATACCGTTAAGTCAAATTACTTAAGCACTTCCATGCAACCGGGCCCTCGACATTGACTCAACCATTCCGAAACATTAACTTTGTTCCTCTTTAAACATCCTTTGGTAGAATGATGTCTGCTTGGGGTTGTTGTCTTGCTGCATGACCCGCTTTCTCTTGAGACTCTGTTCTTAAACAGAATTTGCTGATATAATTCAGAATCCATTGTTCCATCAATGATGGCAGGCTGTCCTGGCCAAGATGCAGCAGAACAGGCCCAAGCCATGATACTACCACCACCACCACCATGTTTCACAGATGGGTTAGGATTCTTAAGTTGGAATGCAGTGTGTTCTTTTCTCTGAAAATAATAGCTTCTCATTTAAACCATTAAGTTAAATTTTAGTTTCATCCATCCATTAAACCATTCTCCAATAATGCTTTGGCTTGTCCACATGATCTTTAGCAAGCAATTTTCTTTTTGGAGAACAGTGGCTTTCTTCTTGCAACTCTGCCATGTGCACCATTGGTTACTCAGTGTTGTCCTGATTGTGGGCTCATGAACGTTAACATTAGCCAATGTGAGAAAGACTTTTAGTTGCTTAGAAGTTATCTTGGGAACTTTTGCAACCTTGCAGACTATTACACGCTCTGCTTTGGAGTGATCTTTGTTGGTCGACCACTTCTCAGGAAGGTAACAGTGGTCTTGAATTTCCTCCATTTGTACACAATCTGTCTCACTGTGGATTTGTGGAGTCCCCAAACACTTTAGAGATAGTTTTGTAACCTTTTCTAGTCTGATGAGCAACATCAACTTTTTTTCTGAGATCCTCAGTAGTCTCCTTTGTTCGTGACATGATTCATATCCACAAACATGATCAGACTTTGATTCTTGTTCTTTAAATAAAACAGGTCACATACTGACATTTGATAGTCATTGCACTGACTGAAAACACATCTGCACAGATGGACTCTAATTTCACCTTTAAATGAACTGCTAATCCAAGAGATTCACATGCTTTTGCAACTCATAGATATGTAACACTGGATATTTTTTCTCAATAAATAAATGACAACAATAATTTTCTCTCACTTATTTGATTGGGTTCTCTTTGTCTACTTCTAGACTTAAATAAAAGCCTGATGATGTTTTAGGTCATATTTATGCAGAAATATAGAAAATTATAAAGGGTTCACAAACTCTCAAGTGGCACTGTATATATTCAAAAGTTTGGGGTCAGTAAGATTTTTCTTCCCCCCCCCTTTTTTTTAATCTATGCTATGAAAGATTAATAACTGCTGTTCTTTTCAACTTTCTATTCATCAAAAAAAAAAAAAAAAAATCCTAAAAAATCTCAGTTTTCACAAGAAAATTTGGCAGTACAAATGTTTTCAACATTGATAATAATCATAAATGTTTCTTAAGCAGCAAATCAGCATATTGAAATGATTTTTAAAGGATCATGTGACACTGAAGACGGGAGTAACAGCTAATGAAAATTCAGCTTTGCATCACAAGCATAAATTATATTAAAAAATATATTCAAATAAAAAGTGTTATTTTATATAGTAATAACATTTTGCAATATCACTGTTTTTTTCTGTATTTTTGGTCAAGCAAATGCAGCCTTGATGAGCATAAGAAACTTCTTTAAAAAACATTACAAGTCTTTGATTGCAGCAATCAATTACATTTTACAGTATATTCACATAGAAAAGAGCTGTTTCAAGTTGTAATAATATTTCACAATATCACAGTTTTTAACTACATTTTTGGTCAAATTGTCTTTAGCATAATAGACTTTAAAATTTAAAACACTTTTGAAAGTCATGTATGATCCTTTTTCACCTTTTCATATTCTCTAGAGGCAAATTTGAAAACAAAAATGGAAATTCAGTAATTATATTTGCTCAACCTTGTCTCGTTCCAAACCATGCGCTTTTATGAATCTAAAATAAGGTAAAATAAGGTAAAATAAGGAAACCTCTTACAATCTTGTTCAATTTAGTTTTTTATATTTGAGAATTTATTAATATGAGAGATCTTATGCTTGAACTGCCATATATTCTTATTGTTCATTGCTTTGTGTGTGTGTGTGTGTGTGTGTGTGTGTGTGTGTGTGTGTGTGGAGTCATTACACCTCCTGATATTCTCAGGAGAATCATAACTTAGAGTGATAAAGTTATTATCCTCTCAGTGTGCATTATAATTACCAAAATGACCTAATTAACACAAGCCGGGGCCGCCAATCACACCTGCTGAATGAGTTGCTAACTGTTGCCTCAAACAAAAAAAAATCTCCCCTCGGCGGACAGCTTCAGGCGGTTAAAGTCATTACCTTCTGCTTCAAACCATCAAACCCCCTGCCTCCAAACACACTAAAGCTAAAGATTTACAGCGGACATGAACGAACACACATAGAAAGAGAGAAACTGTGAGAGGAAGCAGAGGTTTGTGTGTGTGTGTGTGTGTGTGTGTGTGTGTGTTTTGTATGATGCAGTAAAGTGTGAATGGGAAAAGAATCATTACCTCCAGAGCAAAGATAGCTGTCTAAGATAATAGCCGCTGCTGTTTCTCCCATTAGATGTGTTTCACCCTCCTCTGCCCTCACGTTCACCTCCTCCGCTGGATGTTTGAAAGTCTTTAGACATGAATTAATAATGTGGGGATTTTTAGGATCAGATCAATGTTGGGATGTGGTTGCGGCAATGCCCTGTAGGAATGTGGTTTTGTGCCTATATATTTTAATGTACTTTTTTTGCCTTTCCAGTATGCTGGTCAATTCATCATAATGAGCGAACAAAAAAATAAATAAAAAATAAAATAAAATAAAATAAAATAAAGACATTTATATATGCTATTAAATATGTTTTATATATTTAATATTATATATAATATTTTATTAATAATATGTTACAATTTACAACAAGGGTTTGAAAGTCAATATAGAAAATCTCAGATTTTATTATTTTTTTTTTCCCTAAACAGAAAGTTTTAGGATATTGAATAATTAAGCATTTTAAGATTAAACATTTCTAGGTCACTAATTCTCATTATAAAATAAAATAAAATAAAAATTATTATTAGTTTATCATTTTCTTAAATTAGTATACTGATAATATACCTTGCAATTAAAATGCTAAATTAAATAAAGCCACTTTCATTAATGCTGAAGTTTAAGATTTTTTATGCACTGATTTTCCTCCTATGTTTACTGTAAGTTCATAATGCCACACTGTGTACATTATTATGCACTGTATCTCCGCCGCCGTGACCCTCTGTCAGCATACTTTGCATACGGTTCAGACACAGTCATAATTCATCATCTCTATATCTCTGTCTCTGAGTGGAATATAAACACACACGTTCATTTTCATCTGCTTTTATCATCCAGACACTGAGAGGATTTGCTCGTTTGACTTTCTGTGGCTTTATGAAGAAATCATTCATGCTTCACTTCATGTGTCTACAGGCGGATGAGACTTAATTGACATTTAACAGAAATGCTGATGCTTTTTTTAAAAAAAACAAAACAACAAAACATTGACAGAAACCATGTTATGCGCCTATATTGTTACAGTTTTTGTAGTTAAAGATACACCCCCCCCCCCCAAAAACCTAAACCCACCAGAACTGTGAGATATAAATTATATCAATTATGTAAATGCAAAATTGAGTTATAAAGTCAGAATTGTTAGATACAAAGTTAGAATTGAGGGATATAAACTCACAAGTGTGAGAAATAGTCAGAATTGCAATCTTTTTTGCTTTTTTCTCGCAATTCTAACTTTTTTTCTCAGAAGTGTATGATATAAACCCACAACTGCAAGTTATAAAGTCTAGTTCTAAGGAGAAAAAAAGGCAAATTTATATCTCACAATTCTTACTTTATAACTCACAACTGCGAGTTTATACCTCAGAATTCTGACTTTTTAACTTGCAATTGTGAGTTTATATCTAGAAATTCTGAAAAAAGTTACAATTGTGAGTTTGTATCACACAATTCTGAGAAAAAAAAATCAAAATTGTGAGATAAGTCTCTTTTTTTTTTTTTTCAGTGGCAGAAATGGGCTTCCATAGAAACCAAATAAAACTGTGAAATATAAAATGTGATCAAAATGGGATTTTTCCATAAATCTTGTACTGTGAAACATCTGAAATAAAGTCAGAATTGCGACCTTGAATTGACAACATGCAATTCTGACTTTTTTTCTCTCACAATTTGTGAGTTTGTATCTTGCGAGTTTGTTTCTTGCAATTCTGACTTTTTTTTTTTCTCAGAAGTGTGAGATATAAACTCACATCTGTGAGTTATAAAGTCCAGTTCTGAGGAGAAAAAAAAAAAGACTTATATGTTCACAGAATTGCGAGTTTATATCTCAGAATTATGACATTTTAACTTAAAATTATTTATATCATGCAATTCTGACTGTATTTCTCTGAATTGCGAGTTTATAATTGAGATAAGTCACAATAACCTTTTTTTTTTTTTTTTTTCAGTGCCGGAAATGGGCTTCCATAGAAGCCGGATGAAATGGTGAAATATAAAATGTGATTTTTCTATAAATTTTGTACTGTGAAACATTTGAAATAAAGTCAGAATTGCAATTCTGACTTTTTTTCTCTCGTAATTCTGACTCTTTTTTTTTTTTTCTCAGAATTGCTAGATAAACACATCTGTGAGTTATAAAGTCCAGTTCTGAGGAGAAAAAAAAGACATGTTCACAGAATTGCGAGTTTATATTTCACAATTCTGACTTAATAACTTGCAATCGTAAGTTTATATCACACAATTCTGACCTAATTTTCTCAGAATTGCGAGTTTATATCTCAGAATTATGACTTTTTAACTTTAAAATTGTGAGTTTATGTCATGCAATTCTGACTTTATAACTCGCTGTTGTGCGTTTATATCTAGCAATTCTGAAATAAAAAAAATTCTAAATTTTGAGTTTGTATCACAATTCTGAGAAAAAAAGTTAGAATTGTGAGATTTTTTTTAATTCAGTGGCGGAAATGGGCTTCCATAGAAACCAGATTAAACGGTGAAATATAAAAAGTGATCAAAATGGGATTTTTCCATAAATGATAAAATAAATAAGTAACTGACTAACCAATTATATTTTATTATATACTTAATATTTGAGAATGGATAATGATCAGTTACTCAGAACTGTATTCAATTTATTTATTTTAAGGGACCAGTTGCAGTTATTCAGATCTTTTTTTTTATTTTTATTTACTCAACATATTTAAATAAAAATGCATCATAATTTAAGTTTTTAGAGTTCACACTAATACTGAAAAACTAAAAGGTATTTTTTTTTCTCCAAATAATTTATGTAAATAATTACACAAAAGTCATATAAAGATGTATTTCATATCATATTTAATGTTATTTGACTTACATTAATTTAAATTATAATTGTTATAATTAATAATTGTTGTAATTATGACAGTTTAAGAGATGGCAACATGACATTTTAAGAGAAGTCAAAACATTCACTTAAAACCATTATGGAAACTCAAAAAACTTTGAAAAAGTTAATTATTTTTAAGTTGTACAGACATTTTTTTTTTTTTTTTTTTTTTTTTTTTTTTTGCGGTGTACGTTTGTGAAAGAACCAAACCATTATCTGTGTATTTATTACCTTGTTTTGAAGTTATATCCTCAGATTACTTAAACATTAACAGAAATGACGCAGCTTAATGTTCATTGTGATTTGTGTATTATTACCGTTTAATCATAGTCTAAAAAACTCCTCAAGGGAAATTATCCTGTCAGCGAGGAATGCGGAAGTGGTTCGTGATGCTTTGCAGGGGATTTCCATACCTGTCCATTACAACCCCTGATACTACAGGTAATGACCTCACATTCTTCAGAGATAACTGTGGATGTGGCTCTGCATATCAAAGCATGAGTTTCATCTCAGAATTATTGGCAAAAAAGCCCCTTTTATGATGACATGTCACTAATTCAAAACAGAGTAGTGGTTGGAGGCTGCCAAATAGGAAATGCGTTCATGCAATGCAACATTTCTTTCTTTCAAACCTGTTAACTCTTTCCATGCCACTGATAGAATTTTCCAGCAATCCATATTTTGAATGTTATACAGTAGGGGACGCTATTATGCATTATCTAAAAGATGCATAAGAATCTCTGGATACAAAAGCAAGGAAAGAAGAAGCGGAACACAAGCGATAGAAGCATTGCTTACGCACATGTGAGCTAACACCATCATCAAACATTCAACAGCATATAAAAAGTGCCTATCGTTACCAAATGAAATGTCAAACTCATGACTGTATGAGCTTTGTTGGTGTTGATGGACTGAATCAGGTCTGAATATAGTCTTTGACAAAAACAAGATTTTCTGATCTTTGTTCAAAATGTTTCTTTTTTATGAAACTTACAATCAAGTGTTGCTAAAAAAAAAATGTTCTTTCTTTTGATATATTGTATGTTCAGATATTCATTCAACAAAATGTTATTGGGCCAAGTTTTGGAGGTAACACATTACAAGTAATCCAAGTTAATTAACACATTACTTTTAAATTTACAAGAAAATATCTGAGTTACTTTTTTCAAATAAGAGTTAGAGTTGTAGTTTATATAATCAGAGTTATAGAGTCATTTGTCTTGGACTCAAAGCTGCAACAATCCACAAAAAACACACAAAACAACAACCCTTTAGTTAGTTCAAATATGACCCTGGACCACAAAACCAGTCATAAGATTGAGATTTATACATTGTATGAAATCTAAATAAATAAGCTTTCGATTGATGTATGCTTTGTTAGGAAAAGAAGATATTTGGCCAAGATACAACAATTTGAAAATCTGGAATCAAAATTTTGAGAAAATGTCCTTAAATTTGTCCAAATGGTAGGAAATTGACAACATATGTTCATGGAAGATGATCTTTACTTAAAATCCTAATGATTTTTGGCATAAAAGAAAAATCGATAATTTTGACCCATACAATGTATTTTTGGCTATTGCTACAAATATACCCCAGCAACCTATGACTGGTTTTGTGGTCCAGGGTCACAAATATCATCACAATTACTGCAATTTACTATTTAAAATCCCAATAGATACAGATATAAATGAATTCTTATAGCGACATCTACATAATGGAACTCTATATTGACTGATGGACTGAAGTGATGTATACTCGACTTTCATAGCAACATTGACTGCGATTTTGATTGAACTGAAAGATTGCCATACCAAGCTTGCATTCCATAGTTTAATAAACTTCCCAAAAATGCTTGGTAAAGCAACAACATGGTTTTCTGACTCACTCCAACCAACCTAAGTCTTCTTAAAAATATATTCTTTGCTAGAATCTTAAGCAGAGATATGATCAATGTGGGCTTTCTAAGTCAATGACCACCCCAAGATACTTAGGCCCAGTTTTATAGACGGGGCTTAGACTAAGCCATGATTAGGCCATAGTTCAATTAAAACAATAAAGTAATTTTCATAAACATGCCTTAGAACAAACATTCTCCCAGGATCTGAAGTGGGACATTCACATTGACTCCATTGTGAAAAAGGCCCAGCAGAGGCTGTACTTCCTCTGCCAACTGAGGAAGTTCAACCTGCCACAAGATCTGCTGAAACAGTTCTACTCTGCCATCACTGAATCCATCCTGTGCACTTCATGTATCGTCTGGTTTAGCTCAGCTACCAATTCTGACCTCAGAAAACTACGTTGGATAGTCTGGACTGCTGAACAAATCTTTAAGATCTGTACTTATCCAGAGTGTGCAAAAAGGGCTAGTAAAATCACTCCGGACCCCTCACATCCAGCACACTTTGAACTGTTGCCATCTGGTCAACCCTACAGAGCCATGTGCAAACATACCTGGCAATAAAGCTCATTCTAATTCTGATTACTGGTGTGCATCTTGAGACAAAACAAAGACACCGATATATTTTAAGATCAGTCAGTGCAAGTTTCTTTCAGTTGAAACAGCTCAAACTTACATTTTAGTCTAAGACTAGGCTTAAGCTTTGTCTGTGAAACTGGGGGTTAAATGTATCCACTTGTTCAATATTGTTTTCCAGTTATTGACTGACAGCTCTTATGTTCGCATGTTTAGAGAAACCGTAAGTGCAGAGGTGTTGTGTGTGCTGTGTGAACATTTCACTGTAGTTCTAGACTGAATGTGAGCATGCATTTACTCATCTCACTTGCACAAAAACAGATTAATTACAAAAAGTGATACGCAAACTCAGAATATGACTAAATAACAAACGTCTTTGGTGTATTTAAGCTGTGTCCTTTACTGTACAGACATGCATTTACAGTTCCATTAGCCTAAGATGTGTTCATTTCACTTGTGGTTAAAGGGCTTTTACATTTGCAAAAATAGAACCTTTTTATTTTAAAAACAAACAAGCTAGCCCTTCCAGAGTTAAAAAAAAAGTAACACAAAAGTAACATAACATTACTTTCCATAAAAAGATAGTAACACAATTAGGGGGTAAGCTAATGAAATATTGTACCAGATTACACTGTGAAAAATTACCATGAAGTTAACAGTAAAAAACTGTAAAAATGCTAAAGTAAAAACCTGTTAAATGGTTAAATGGTAGACTGTAAAAAAAAAAACTAACATTTACAGTGAATGACCATAAATTGACATTCCCAAAATTCCCTGCATTACATTTTTTGTTGAAATATCTCTTTCTTAGTTTTTTTTTTTTCTTAGCAGGTTTGTACATTAGGGTTGTATGCTATCTAATGGTAAATTAATGTGTATTGCATTATTTCAGTTTCATGAGTGTTACCATGATGGTGTTTAGTGTTTGTGTGAATGACATTGTGCACCTTCTACATATGTTAATAACTAATAGCTGCTTGTGATGGGCTTTAGTTTATCATGTGACTTTCTCATCAGTGTATTACAAAAGTATAAAACAGATTACAGTACTTCAATAGGTTGGTACATTACAATTATATCAGTTAATGAAATTACGGTATATAATTGTAAAACGTAGCTACCGTATTTTTTAATGGTAAAATTACGGCAACCACAGCTGCTGATTTTCTACCATAAATTTTAAGTTTTTTTTTTTTTTTTTTTTTTTTAACAGTGTACTTTTTAAAAAAAATAATAATTGTCCCCAACACAACAAAGTTTTGTGAAAATTATCACATTCTGCCACTGCCTAGCAACTTAAAAAAAAAAAAATGCTGGCAGGGAAAGAGTTAATAACATTCCGTTGGTTTTCCAAGTCGGGTTTATTAAGAATTCACGTTTCTGTTTGATCTGGAGGTAATAATTTCATCATTACGGCCTGGTCTGTCCGTCTCTTGGCTCCGACGTACTTCCATCCCTCATCCAGCCTCCCGGTGTCTCCCATGCGTCATCCTGATGCCATTGGCCTATAATTTCATACTTCCAGGAGTTCCTTTTCATCCCTTGCACGGAATATGACAAATGATTCTCGATCTCATTGAATTTGTAAAGGAAGGCTGCACTATAAACAGTGGTCTGACAAGAGAAAACACGAGGTGATTTATGTCAGACATCACGGCCCGCGCTTTCCTCTAAAACTACTAGGTATGTTTTCCATTCGCGGGGAATTTATTTTCTCTGCTCTGCGTCGCTCGGACGATCCAATTGTTGTAAATTTCGCCGGTGTCATCGACAGGTAAGAGGGAGAACGGGAGGGAAGTTCCGCGAGTGAAACGAAAATATTTTGCCAACTCATTGCGCTTGCAATACCGCTGGCAAAACAATTCATCTCTGGAAAATAAAGGAAAACTGGAGGTATAGAGTTACTCAGACAGAAACCGGGGGGAGAGAAAGCTATGGAGCTACTTTCAGACCTGGCAGAAGAGCTGGAGGGTGTAGAAACCAAAATTGGACTCTGGGGTGGGGCCATCAAAGGGTCAATAGACGCAGTCGAAACCATTGTTGATCCTGGCAAAGGACAGGAGCAATGTCACTACAGGGGAGTCTTCCTTACTGAAGTGGATCAGCAGAGAATAAAACAAAACAGAATTGATAGCCTTTATGGCCCCCGCCGGAGCCACATTTCTTGCCGGGCTCAACGGTGAGCGGCAGTTTGATGACAGAACAGAGCGAGAAGACCGGCAACGTTCTGTAGGTCATAGACTCGGAGCGCTAAATGATTGCACACTCGCTCCTCATTTAGATTTCATCCGCGTTAGATGCGTCTCGCCGTCTGTTATCCCGCTCGCAGGTCTGATAAATATTTGGGAAGGCCTGACGGCTTCGTCGTCGCCTGTGATGCCAGGTGTCTCGTTAACATATTAGATCGCACTAATCCGTTAGCGGACGGGAGTTAATATCGCGTCGATCTTGCTGTTGCGAGAGAAACTTATGGGAAACACATTTTTCCCAATCGCATCAAAGGCCAAATGTGCATTTCCACAAATTTATGGTTAATTCAATCACGTTTTTGCACATGCAGACTACAATTCTTCACGCCTAATGGGAAGTTGTAAATAAAAGCGATTATTGGGGTATGCGTTATAAGAAATACAATAAAAAAACTTGAAAAAATTGCACATTTCTGAATCAAAATCAAAATTATTTCAAAGCAGATCCTACACCAATTGTTTCTTAGTAAATACACTACATAAAAATGGCAAATTTTTATGAATTTCATCAAAAGCTACATGGATATATACCCAAGTTTAAACTTGATCATGTTTCATGCAGAGACTACAATTCTTCAAGTCTAAGACATTGCAAAATGTAAAAAAAAATAATAAAATAAAATAAATAAATATATATTTTTTTGAAAGTTGTAAATAAAACAAAGATTTTTGGTGTATGTTTTACAAGAAAATACACATTTTTACATATATATATAAAAAAAAGAATAAAAAAAAAGGCAAATGCATATTTACTCAAAGGTATGACAAATTTGATCATGTTTTGTGCATTAAATCACTGTAAAAACAAAACAAAAAAAGTAAAGGGAACACTTAATAAAATAAAAATAAAATACAAAATCCACCAAAATTGTCAATAAAGCAATGACAATGTGGTTAAACAGTTTTATTTATTTTGTGATTCACTAAGAAAATAGTATTTTACATTTTTCTACAAAATGTCATGCTTGATTCAATGTCACTTGCCATTTCTTTGAAATTATTTGTGAAATTTCCTGGAAATTTCGGAATGGAAAATGATTCACTACGAAAATTCTATTTTCAGTTTAATTACTTATTTAATTCAGTGTATTATTTGCCTTTTTATTGTTTGTGAAATTAATTTAGCAAAAAAAAAATACTAGTTTTTCTACTTCAACATACTTCAAGTTTAATCCAATGTTTACTTGCCTTTTTTTTGTGATTATTTGTAAAGTTCACAATCAGTTTCTGAGTAAAAAATGTTTTTTAGCAAACATTCACACTTAATTTAGTATTAAATGTTGTTTCTTTGCAATTTGAGAAATTTACTATCAAAAGAAAATGCTGTTTTCGTATTTCTACTACAAAATTACACAAAGTATCACTTGCCATTTCTTTGAAATAATTTAGATTTAGAAATTGCTAGTAAATTTCTCAAATAGTTACATCCACCAATAAATAGTAAATCTACCAATGGTTTCTCATAAATACACTACATAAAAATTGCTAATTTTTCCAAATTTCATCAAAAGCCAAATGCATATGTACCCAGATTTATAGTAAATTTGTTCATGTTTCATGCAGAGACTACAATTCTTCAAATCTAGGACATTGTAATTAATAAATACATTATTATTATTATTATTATTATTTGAAAGTTGTAAATAAAACAAAGATTTTTGGTGTATGTTTTACAAGAAAATGCTAATTTTGACATTAAAAAAATGTGACAAATGTGATCATGTTTTGTGCATTAAATCACTGTAAAAACAAAACAAAAAAGGGTACACTTATTAAAAAAAAAAATCCACCAAAATTGTAAATAAAGCAAAGATTATTGGAGTACATTTGATAAGAAAATACTTATTCTGAAGTCAAAATTCATATTTACCCAAATGTATGATAAATTTGACTATATGTCATGCCTTTATTCAATGCTACTTGCCATTTCCCTGAAATTATTTGTGAAATTTACTGGAAATTTCTGAATGAAAACTGATTTGCCATGAATATTCTATTTTAGTTTAATTATACTTATTTAATTCAGTGTATTATTTGCCTTTTTTATTATTTGTGAAATTTATTAAAGTTCACAATCAATTTCTGAGCAATTATTTGAGAAATTTACTATCAACTTCTGAGAAAGAAAATGCTGTTTCAGTCTTTCTACTACAAAATTACACTTAATTCAAAGTGTCACTTGCCATTTTAGAAATTGCTAGTAAATTTCTCAAATAGTTACAAAGGAAATCCACTAGTTGTTTCTCAGTAAATATACACTACATAAAAATTGCATTTTTTTAAAAATAAAATAAATAATAATAATAATAATAATAATAATAGTAAAAAAAAAATTAAAAATAAAAAAAATAATATATAATATTTATTATATATATATATATATATATATATATATATATATATATATATATATATATAATTTTTTTTTTTTGGAATTTGTAAATAAAATAAAGATTGTTGGTGTATGTTTTACAAGAAAATGCAAATTTTGACATACAAAAAAAACAAACAAACAAACAATAAAAAGGCAAATGCATATTTACTCAAAGGTATGACAAATTTGATCATGTTTTGTGCATTAAATCACTCTAAAAACAAACAAACAAAAAGTAAAGTGTACTTATTAAAATTAAAATAATAAAAAAAAATCCACCAAAATTGTAAATAAAGCAAAGATTATTGGAGTACATACTCATTTTGAAGTCAAAATACATATTTACCCAAAAGTATGAAAAATTTGACTGTTTTGTTGCTTAAAGGAAAAAAAAATGCAGTTAAAACAAAGTTTTTTTATTTTTATTTTTTTTTATGATTGAGAAAATCATTTACATTTTTCTACAATATGTCATGCCTTGATTCAATGCTACTTGCCATTTACTGGAAATTTCTGAATGAAAACTGATTTACCACAAATATTTTAGTTTAATTATACTTTTTTAATTCAGTGTATTATTTGCCTTTTTTATTTTTTGTGAAATTTACTAGCAATTTCTGAGTGAAATTAATATAGCAAGAAAACACTATTTTTGTTTTTCTACTTCAACATTTCAAGTTTAATTCAATGTTTACTTGTGATTATTTGTAACGTTCACAATCAATTTCTGAGCAATTATTTGAAAAATTTACTATCAACTTCTAAGAAAGAAAATGTTGTTTTAGTCTTTCTACTAAATTACACTTAATTCAAAGTGTCACTTGCCATTTCTTTGAAATAATTTTGATTTATAAATTGCTAGTAAATTTCTCAAATAGTTGCAAAGTAAATCCACCCACAAAATTAAACCCGCGTCTCTTCTCCAGAGGTGTTTGGTCACGACAGCTCAGCCCGCAAGTCCATTGTGCGGTGATTGAGAGTGACGACTTCCCCCAGACGCCAGTCACATGCGATCCAAGCTGATCAAACCCGTCCTGCCATCATTAGCTGGACAGCTTTGATTTATGCTCTCAAACTCCCGACCTCGACCCCAGAGTCTCCTGACCCTTCACCCTGTCCTTCTCCTCCCTTTCGCCCCTCCGACCCAAACACTTAGCGCCGCTCTTCGCGAGTCCTCTAATATCATGTGTGCTGTTTGTTTTCCTCTCCAGCCGCTTTAGCTTACAAAAATATTTTCCGTGACTCTAAAAAACGGTATCTGTGTGGATGCGGCTGGCTCTCGGCGGTACGGACGGGGTCCCGGGGCGTAAACATAAACACTGGGCCCGGTTGTTTGGCCAAGACTGGGCCATTTTGAGCGAAGAGGAAACTCGCGCCCCTCGTGAAGATTGACATGTAAATATTGCCACAGCTCTATGGCACCCCTGAGGTTTTGGAGAGTGTCTGTTAAGCTAACTGGTGTTGATGCTCATCACAGCCAGTTGTGCTGAAACCCAAGGTTTTGTTTTTGCTTTTTTCTTTTTTCTTTTGGAGAATGGCCGGGCCACTTCCTCATGACGACTGACTTTAATGAAGTGTTGCGAGCTGATCGTCATGGAGGCTGCAGTCAAGCAGAAAATCTGGATTGGTCATTTTTGACTGAGACTGAATAAGTGAATAAGTTTCATAGCTGGAATTTTGTATAAACACTTTACAGTGACGCCAATATCAAGTTTAATCTTTCTCTGCCTGGTGTTTTTTTAATACAAGCAATTTTCTTCATAGGAAAACCCCAGCTGTGAGACAATGAAAGCGGAGAGGTCACGACCTCTAACTGTGAACAGAGAGAAACATGTAGGCAGGGTTTGTGCTGGCAAACTTTTTAATATTGTTTGAGTGTGTAAATAAAATTAGGGCTCTTTAAAAGTGTTTGCTAAGGCACCATTGAGAGTATTTGGCATGTATTGGATCCCATTCTCTTTCGTGATTTTTATTTATTTATTTTTTTTTATTTTTTGTTAACTGAGTACAAACAGTAGTTATTCATGTGATCAAAGCTGCATTTTATATATATATATATATATATATATATATATAATTTTATTTTATTGTTTTTTTTTTTAAAGTTTGGCTTTAGTCATTGTTATTTATTTATTTATTTTTTTAAGAACATTACAGTCTCTTATGCTCATTAAGACTGCATTTAATTGATAAAAAAAAAATTACAATTATGAACAGCTGTTTTTGATGTGGATAAATTGTAAAATGTAATTTATTCCTGTGATCAAAGCTGAATTTTCACCACCATTACTCCAGTCACACGATCCTTTAGAAATCATTCTAATATGCTTTTACATTTTTTGTACATTTTTTAAAGATTTGCTTATTAGACACATGCACATTGAACTGATGAAAAGTAAAGACATTAATAATGTTACAAAAACTATATTGCAAATAAATTCAAATAACTGCAAATAGACTTTTATCAATAAAATAAAATATTACAATATTCAGCAGAAGAACTGTTTTCTAACACTGATAATAATAAAAAAGTTTCTTAAGCATATCGGTATATTAGAATGGTTTCTAAAGGATCATGTGGAGTAATGTTGGTGAAAATTCAGGTTTGATCACAGGAATAAATTACATTTTACAATATATCCAAATCAAAAACAGTCGTTTAAAATTGTAATAATATTTAACAATTTTTACTGTATTTTTTGATCAAATAAATACAGCATTGGTGAGCATACGAGACTCTAATGTTCCTACAAAAAAAAAAAAAAAACAATTCCTAAAGCCAAACTTTTAAGTTATTCAATGCATATTTACACAACAAAACCACCAATAAACTCTTGTTTTCTTGACAATCAAGTATATATCTGCCACATCTGTGCATTAAAGGGGGTCCCTAATGACACTGTCTCTGTTCCCTCTGCATTGCTCAGTTGCAATGGTACCTAATATATATATATATAGTGTGTTTTATCAGTATTTTATCCTGTTACTTGTACTGTATAAGAGCAAACATGCTAAAATAGGTGGCATAACAAAAAAAATCTCAATCTCAGAAACGTTTGCCTGTAATAACATTTTGCCAGTCTTTCGTTTTCAAGGATATATTTTTTCCCCCGTCCTAATGTGGGCTCGGGGAGGATGCATTGCACTGTGGGGTGCTGGAAAAACACTTGCTGTTCTGGGCGCGATTCTGGGTTCCTGAGCAAGCAAAAAACAGCATCGGCTTAACCGGAGCCAACTGTCGGGAACTTTTCAGGATTTTATTTAGCCCAGCAATCCTAGGAAATTGAAATTAAACGGAATTCTCCAAAAATACACATCCTTTTCGAATTTAGTTTTACTACTGCATGAAAAAAAAGACTTCCACAATTGCAATATCACAGACTACATCCTAAATCATTTTGAGTAAGCGATTGCTTGCCTGAAGTGACCTTTCCTTGAATAATTTCGTTAATGGACCTCTACGGTGAATAGGCATGTTTAAAACATGAGTTCATTTGAAGTTTTTTTGGTTTTGATTTAGGTTCAGTATGTCTCTGTGGTTGAGGAAGACTTACGACATCGAGAGGTTACCATAACAAAACCCTTCAAAGGGGACATTGAGATTCGTCTGTGTTTTCCAAACTAAGTACCTGCATGACGTTACTACAAGAAAGATGGTAAAGCCATCATCAGAGATTTAGCTCGGATATTCAGTCTATCATACGTGAGTGTGAGGAAAACGAAAAGTATGAGGATTAAACCCACAACTAAATTGAGTTCATCTAGCTCCACATACTTTGCGAAGCATTGTGGTAAATACACATTGTATAATCTCACTGATTGGTTTGCAAAATTGTGGGATTGAAAATCTGCCAAAATTCCCCATCCTTTACGCTTCATGCTTGCACTAATACCTCATTGAAAATGGCACATGCAATCAATCAAAAATATTCTGGTAGGCCATTAGATGGTATCAGGTGATGTCTTGGCCTGCGCTGCTACCCGGGAGGCAAAGTAAAGAACTAAAAACCCAGAATATTTAAGGATATTTTGGATTTTTAAGTTTTATCGTAAACATTTACATTACCTTATGCATAACTACTTCCAAAAACCATAAAGCGGTGCCCAGAGTCTCTAATGCAATCTAATTTAAAAGAGATGCTCGGTCCATTGGTGTTAACCCAGGTAAGCATGACTTTATTTTTTTTTTTAGACTTGAGCAGGAATTAGAAAAAAAGTATTACAGTAAATCTAATAAATGGAAAGAAGGTAACTTGTGGTTGGGAGTAGAGTCCAGGTTGCAGTCCAGCCAGGTCAGATTTCACCACCACAGACTTGTTATCCTTCTGCAAGTCTGAATGTGCCTACTAGACCCAGACATTTGTTCTTTTTTTATTTTCACAGGATTTGCAGAAACCTTTAACCATTTGTCAAGGGAAAAATATTAAGCCTGTCAAGCGCTCACTTAATAAGACACAAAATTTCAGTGGTTTAAAAAGTTTTTTTTTCCCCTCCCTTTTTTTCTTTTAATGCATTTATCAGTGTGTATGCATGTGCACCACCCAGCCAGGTTAAAAATGTTTAGTGAAGGAGAAAGGTAAAGGAGCACAGGCAGAAAAAAATGTGTTGCGTGTTTGGTGCTTTACAGTAACCATCATGTTTTCCTAGCAGAGTTGTGAAATTCAGACTTGAATTGTATAGAATGTCTTTGAAATTCAATTTTCTGAATTAGAATTGAGGTAGCAAACAGGATGCACAATTTTAATTCAAATTTGCATTCAGCTGAATTAAAATTGAATGACGTTTCTTAACATTTTCAGTTGAGGTCAAAAGTTTACATACACCTTGCGGAATCTTGCGGAATCCTGCAAAATAGGAGGGATCATACAAAATGCATGTTATATAACAGAAAATAATAGTTGAATTTATAAAAATTACCCAGTTTAAAAGTTTACACCCCCTTGATTCTTAAAACTGTGTTGTCACCTGAATGGTACATTTGTTTATGAGTCCCTTGAACAGTTAAACTGCTTTTTCCGTTCCCACAAATTCTTTGGTTTTTCAGCATTTTTTGTTAATTTGAACTATTTCCAACAATGACTCTATGATTTTGAGATCCATCTTTTCACACTGAGGACAACTGAGGGACTCATAACTATTACAGAAGGAAAAGCGATTTATTAAGAGTCGGGGGTGAAAACTTTTGGAATTTGAAGATCACGGTAAATTTAACATATTTTGTCTTCTGGGAAACATGAAAGTATCTTCTGTAGCTTCTCAAGGGCAGTATAAAATTAAAGAAAAAAAAATATATATATTTAGGCAAAATAAGCAAAATATACACATCTCCATTCTGTTCAAAAGTTTTCACTCCCCCGGCCTTTAATGCACCGTTTTTTCTTCTGGAGCATCAATGAGCATTTGAACCTTCTGTAATAGTTGCATATGTGTCCCTCAGTTGTCCTCAGTGTGAAAAGATTGATCTCAAAATCATTCAGTCATTGTTGGAAAGAGTTCAAATACACAAAAATGCTGAAACAGCTGTGGATCATTCAGGTAATAACACAGTATTAAGAATCAAGGGGATGTAAACTTTTGAACAGGGTGATTTTTATAAATTCAGCTTTTTTTTCCTCTCTTTTGGGGTATATGTGAATGTCTTTTATGTGAAATATATTTTTCAGGTCAGTACTAAATAAACCATAAAATGCATTTTGTATGATTCCCCTATGTTTGGGCAGATTCTGCTTGACCTCAACTGTATATGTTGTGTGGATTTATAAAGACATTAAAAAGATAATCAATACTCTTAAACCAATGAACAGACATAAATTTAAGCAGTATTTTAATTTAGCTATAAAGCACAAAATGTTCACCTTTTTCATAAGAAATGTTATGAAAAAAATAAATAGAGAGGTGAACATTTTGTACTTTATAACTGAATTAAAATGCTGATTAAATCGATGGCTGTTAATTGGATCAGGTAAGGGAAAAAATAAAATATTTGGGAAACAACAGGCTAATTTGACAAAACTATTTAGGTTTTCAGTTTCAATCAACAGTTTTTAAATCTGCTATTCCTTTTCCTGTCATTCCAGTTCATCTTCCTGTTGAGTTTGACCAATGTATACATTCTCAGTTTCGTCCTGCTCTGTTGTCCAGTAAACAGAGAGCACAGCACACACTCACGGGACAGTTATTCACTGGAAGGATCCTGAAGGTCAGAGACTTATTGTGAAATGAGTAATGCTTTACTCCTCAGATGTTTCGCATTTCCCTTTTTGATTGAAGTGAAATGCAGTGGTGCTCCGCACCTCTCCGGCGCTTTCCCAAAGTGTGCTCGGAATCCCGATTATTATCTAAACAAGTGTAATGGCAGCCATTAGCTGGTGGAAAGATTTGCTGTCTCTTTCTCATCTTCCTCCATGGCCCGGTAATCCTTTCTGGGGTTTTGCCTCCTGTGCAATGTCTTCCAAGTCTGTGTCAAAATTGTTTCGTGAACAAAAAAGCGGTTCAGTTTCCTTTTGTGTGTGTGCGAGCGTGTAGCGAGCCAGATTGGTGAAGAATGACTCAACAAGGCTTTGCAAAATATTTCCATGAAAACATTACAAAATAAACCAGTAGCTCGGGAGAAGACGTACAGATGTACAGAAGCAAACATGGGATACGGTAGTAGGACATTAAATATTTACGTAGCACAACTGGCCTCAAACACCAACCAATGGGTTCTGATTCTGAGACTGAGAGTGTGAAAAATAATAAATAAACACTTCCTTTATGAACCCCACACTCACCAATGTATTTACAATACAGAACAATGAATGCACTCAGAAAACCCACGCTATGCATGCTTGCATTCAGTCTCTGAGTGAATGTGAGAGTCAGCATGGTCTTGTTGATCCATTTACAAGAATCCACCGATCTTGAATCCAAACACTAATGATATAATATCCATAAATGAAAGCAATTTCTTGTATTACAGATTAAAGATTATTCATACAAGATGGCAAAATTGTTAAAAAAAAAAAAATAAATAAATTAGCTAGATCGTACATAAACTTCTGTCCCGAGCCTAAACCTGAACATAAAGTCGAACGCCGTATACAAACACTAAAGCTAATTATTATTTTAGTAGAAAAGCAATGCTGGGAAAAGTTACTTTTAAAAGTAATGCATTACAATGCTGCGTTACTCCCTAAAAAAGTAATTATGTTACTTAGTTACTTTTTATGAAAAGTAATGTGCTACATTACTTTTTAAATCTGGGCAGGGCTTGCTTGTTTGTTTTTAATATAAAATGTTAGATTTTTAGCAAATGTATTCACAGATGAATAAGCCTAAGGCTGAAGGAAAAGTAAATTTACGTCTGTAGAAGAACGCAGGAGAAGGAAGTCCAACAGTCTTCAGCAATGAGAAAAATGAAGCACAAATGAGTACTAAAGTAAATTTTGCTTGTTAGTATGATTGAATTGGATCAACAAAAGGTCAGCAGCAAAAACGCTGGTTAATTAAATACATAAAGCAAACAAAAAGTAACTAGTGGTTTTCTTGTAAATAAAAAAGTAATACGTTTTGTTGGTCTCTAATGATTCCAATGTCTTGCAAAATTTTGGTCCAGAAAACAACACCTCCAGTAACGGTAATTTTACCGTTTACTGCATTTTGTTGTTGTTCTTTTTATTTCAATACATACACATTCACAGAAAACAGCTTACATCCACATTAAAAACGTTGAAATATTTTACTGGAAAATTCAGTATGAATTACCCTTAAACACAACCTATGGAGATATCACAGCATGTTAGAATTATGGTTATCAATTGTATATTAGAGAGCTGTGGTCAAAAGTTTACATTCCCCTTTCGGAATCTGCTAAATGTTAATTATTTGATCAAAATAAAAGGGATTATACAAAATTCATGTTGTTGTTTATTTAGTACTGACCTGAATAAGATATTTCACATAAAATATGTCCACAAGAGAAGAAAATAGTTGCATTCAAAAGTTTACATACACCTGATTCTTAATACTGTGTTGTTACCTGAATGATCCACAGCTGTGTTTTGAACAGTTAAACTGTCTGCTGTTCTTCAGAAAAAACCTTCAGGTCCCACAAATTCTTTGGTTTTCCAGCATTGGAATTCTGTATCTGACCCTTTCCAACAATGACTGAATGATTTTGAGACACTGAGGACAACTGAGGGACTCATGTGCAACTATTACAAAAGGTTCAAATGCTCACCGATGCTCCAGAAGGAAAAACAATGCATTAAGAGCTGGTGTAAACTTTTGTACACATGGAGATCATTTTTCATTTTTCATTTAGAGCCTGTCAGAGGCTACAGAAGATAGTTACATGTTTCCCAGAAGACAAAATAAGTTAAATTTACACTGATCTGCAAATTCAAAACATTGTCACCCCTGGCTCTTAATTCATGTTTTTCTTTTCCTTCTGCATCATCAGTGAGTGTTTGAACCTTCTGTAATAGTTGCATATCAGTTCCCTCAGTTGTCCTCAGTGTGAAAAGATGGATCTCAAAATCATACAGTCATTGTTGGAAAGAGTTCAAATACACACAAATGCTGAAATACCAAATAATTTGTGTGGAACTGAAGATTTTTTTGAAGAACAGCAGGCAGTTTAATTGTTCAGGACAAACAAGGGACTCATGAACAACCATCACTAAAAAAAAACTTTTGACCAGGGTCATTTTTATAAATTCAACAATTATTTTCTCTTGTAGACTATATGCAAACATCTTTTATCTGAAATATCTTATTCAGGTCAGTACTAAATACACAACAACATGCATTTTGTATGATCCCCTTTATTTTGTTTTTGTTTTTTTATTATTATTACTACAACACTAAGAATTAGTCTCTTGAAAATGGCATATTTTTTATCCATATATTTTTTTATTTGAACAAATTTTGGAAAACATGCATGACCAAACCTCGTTCCGAAGATTTCAAGTATTTCAAGAGTTCAAAATCAATCCATATTGTTCATCTTATACCTGAGTCCTTGTAACTTTGCATATACTGCTGTTCTTGAACTCATGTGACAGGAAGTCTGATGACACACACACACACACACACACAAGGTAAGCAATTTAACTTTTTTTATTTTTTAACAAAATTCTTCAGCAAAAATGTGAGGAAATATCCACGTTTAAGCATGCATTGTTTCCTATAAGGCATCTGTCTTTCATGCCACCCATTGCTCCATTCAGTTAAAGCAGTTTCTCTTTCATCCACAGAAAAAAAAACAACCAGCACAATCCTTATAATTAAGGATTAGAATTTATCTTGTTTAAGCAACTATTATTGTTAAGGGGCAAAATTAGACAGTACTCTGCAATTTCTCAAGAGCTGGCCCATGTTTACATGTGTTTGGTAAATTAGACGTGGTATTAGCAAGCGTAAGGTGTGGCTACGAGGCTGAATTGATGTACAGACCTGTACAGAGCGTAATTAAAGACTGCTCAGTTACTCAGTGAAATGTGCCAATGTCTAGGCTTGTAATTTAGGCTTGTTTTTATTTCACCTTTTTTTTTTTTCTTCTTCTTCTTCTAAGCAAATTCAGGTCACCGACACAAACCTCCACCAACAAGCACAAACAGGTGGAGGGAAAATTTTTTAAATTAGCATGCAGAGGTGGAGGAACGCTCTCCCCCAACATCCCCTTCTCCACACTTCTGGAGACATGTGCAAAAGGTCTGGAAAAATCAACTGCCTATTTTGAAAGTCATTTATGGGAATCCCCGAAATTGCTCCTAATAGGTCTGTCTGCAGTGTACCTGTCATTCTTTGGCTCGATATCTGACTCCTGGGTGAAACGGCATGAGCCAAGGCCTGCCTGAGACATGAAAAATAATGTAATGCCTGGATCAGTTCAGGTATACTGTATGGGAAGGGTCTAACACTTCAAAAAAAAAAAAAAATAATGTATATGTAATTTTGCGTTAAAAAAAATACATTCCATTTGTTGAATTGAGTTGCTCCTCAGCATTTTGTCTTCTGAATGTGGGGATTAGGGAAGTGTACTGTTTAGTTACATTACCGGTCAATTTAAGTCTCATTTGTATACGTTTCACAGCGCTCTGGCAAACAGGTTTACAGTTGCAGCAACATACAGTCATGGAACTTGTCAGAATGTTTTTGGCCCACCAATAAAGCGGCGGTATTGAACACAAGCATGTCTTTATTTATGTTTTCCTTCTTCCTATACATAAATACTGGCTATACATGATATTTATGGATTGAGAAAGATGGAAAATGTTCTTCACCCATACAACAACTGTTAGTAAAAACATCATGCTGACATTTTTTGACCAACAACAGCCAATGAAGTGAAAGGTTGAGCTGTTCTTTTGTTGGCATGGCAAGTTAGTGGTTAATTTCATAGAACTGAGGTCTTTTAGACCAAAGTCTGCTGAATGTCTCTTTTGGAAATATTATGTTCTGTGTCAGCATTCGTTATACTGCAGTGGGAAAATGTTCTGTGGTCATCTGATTGTTAAAAAAAAAAAAGTGCTGTGAAACTATTGTCTGACTTGTGCCGTTGATAATAAACCAGGCTGTTATGACAATACACTATGATAATATATAATATAATCATAACAAATAGTTTACCCAAAAATGAACATTTGATGAAAATTTACTCATCCTCAAGGCATCCAAGATGTAGACGAGTTTATTTCCTCATCAGATTTGGAGAAATGCAGCATTCCATCACTTGCTCACCAATGGAGCCTCTGCAGTGAATGGGTGCCGTCAGAATCAGAGTCCAAACAGCTGATATAAACATCACAATAATCTAGAAGTAATCCACACCACTCCAGTTCATCAATTAACATCTTGAGAGAACAAAAGCTGCATGTTTGTAAGAAACAAACCCATCACTGAGACATTTTTAACATCAGACCGTCGCTTCTGACCAGAATATGACTCTGAATCAGGAGAGAAATCTGCTTAGATCAAGCACCGTTTACAACCCAAAACAGTCCGAAACAGCTCTAAACAAATACGTGGCTGGATTTTGATGTGAAAGACAACAGGAGACCTTTAAATATTATTAATTTATTAATTTTTGTTTTGAAATATTGTGTTTTACTAGAGTTTATGAAGAAATATCACCAAACAGAACTGCCAAAAATAAGATAAGCATGTTTTTAAGTTTGACATGTTAAAATGTAGGGTTTTATTTTTATGTATTTATTTATTGTCATTTACTATATTTATTTATATTTCTTATAGAAGCAACAAATCCACCATTGAGACATTAACATCAAACCGTTGCTTCGGACTAAAATATGACTCTGAATCAGGATAGAAATCTGCATAGATCAAGCACCGTTTACAACCCAAAACAGTCCAAAACAGCTGATGTGAGAGACAACAGGAGACTTTTTCACTGGAGGAATTATGCATTATGGGCTCATATTTTAGTTGAAAATGTCTTAATTGTGGATTTGTTTAAAAAAAAAAAAAAAAAAAAACATGCAGCTTTTGGCTTTGCAAGAGGTTCATTGATGAACTGGAGTGGTGTGGATTACTTGTGGATTATTGTGATGTTTTTATCCACTGTTTGGACTCTAACCGAATAAAGGAAACTATGCTCATAAATACTGCTATAAGTGCATATAAATATTTCCAGCAGTTTTTTAACATAGCACATGTGAATTATTACTTTTGTTTTAATCTGCATTTCTTCTCTACCTTTTTTTTTTTTTTTAATTTAGGTTTCTAATAAACTTGGCATTATATATTAGGAATGTCGTTTTGCTTTTAATCCTCTCTTTGGAAAAAGCATCTGCTAAATGCACAAATATAAATGTTAATTTATGTAAATGTAGGATATGGCTCATCTAAGCCGAATGTGAATCGGAAATGTTCTCTTAATTATGGATTTGTTTTTTAAAGAAAAAATGCATTTTTTGGCTTCACAAAAGGTTAATTGATGAACTGGAGTGGTGTGGATTACTTGTGGATTATTGTGATGTTTTGATCAGCTGTTTGGACTCTCATTCTGACAGCACCCATTCACTGCAGAGGATCCACTGGTGAGCAAATGATGCAATGCTAAATACATCACGTTTCTAACCGAATAATCAGAACTGTGTGTATAAATACTGCTATAGGTGCAAATAAATATTTTCTGCAGCTTTTTAATATAGTGCATGCAATTATTTTATTATTATTTTTTTTTAATCTGCATTTCTTCTCTTCTCTACCTTGCTTTTTAATTTAGGTTTTTAATAAACCTGGCATTATATATTAGGAATGTTGTTTTGCTTTTGATCCTCTCTTTGGAAAAAGCATCTGCTAAATGCACAAATATAAATGTTAATTTATGTAAATGTAGGATATGGCTCATCTAAGCCGAATGTGAATCGGAAATGTTCTCTTAATTATGGATTTTTTTTTTTTTTTTAAAAAACATGGAGCTCTTGGCTTCACAAAAGATTAATTGATGAACTGGAGTGGTGTGGATTACTTGTGGATTATTGTGATGTTTTGATCAGCTGTCTGGACTCTCATTCTGACGGCACCCATTCACTGTAGAGGATGATGCAATGCTAAATACATCATGCTCATAAATACTGCTATAAGTGCAAATAAATATTTCCAGCAGTTTTTTTAACATAGCGCATGTGAATTATTATTTTTAATCTGCATTCTCTTCTCTATCTTGTTTTTTAATTTAGGTTTCTAATAAAGCTGGCACTTTTGTAGGAATGTTGTTTTGCTATTTGGAGAGAAAAAAAAAAAAAAAAAAAAAAACATCTGCTAAATGCACAAATATAAATGTTAATTTATGTAAATGTAGGATATGGCTCATCTAAGCCGGAAATGTTTTCTTAATTATGGATTTGTTTTTTTTTTTTAAAAAACATGCAGCTTTTGGCTTCACAAAAGGTTACTTGATGGACTGGAGTGGTGTGGATTACTTGTGTATTATTGTGATGTTTTTATCAGCTGTTTGGACATCATTCTGATGGCACCCATTCACTGCAGAGGATCCATTGGTGAGCAAATGATGCAAAGCTAAATACATCACGTTTCTAACTGAATAATCTGAACTGTGTATAAATATAAATACTGGTATAACTGCAAATAAATATTTTCAGCAGCTTTTTAATATAGTACATGCTAATTTTTTTATTTATTTATTTTTTTTAATCTGATACACCTGACATTATATTAGGAATGTCATTTTGCTTTTGATCCTCTCTTTGGAAAAAAAAAAAAAAAAAAAAAAACATCTGCTAAATGCACAAATATAAATGTACATTTATGTAAAAGTAGGATATGGCTCATCTAAGCCCAATGTGAATCGGAAATGTTCGCTTTTTAACGAGAGTTTTGCAAATGCATGTTTAAATAAATGAAATAAATGAATCTGAATTTGAATTTGGACTTGCACCAAAGTACAAAAGTCTGGCCTGCAGACGCTTCACTTTGCTCCAGGCGTTTGCTCTGTTCTAGCCTAAATAAATGATAAATGAGGGCTTTCACACGGTTGGTTTGTCCTGGCGCTGGTACATCCACTATAGCTGCACCAACCCTGATCGGCAGGAGATCAAGCTGATGAGAGACGAAACGCGGAATGAGAGCACTAGAAGTTGTTTATATGGTAAAAATAACTGCATTTTAAAGAAACAAACAAAAAAAAAATATCTATATTTTGATGCACAAATCTACAGTTTGACTTTGACTTCATATAGACCCTGCCGGTTAACAACTACCTCTCCGTATCCACACTATTAGAGTAATTTCCTTTAACAACGGTCATGTTGGTTGAGAGGAGGATGAGGAGGAAGGAGAGAGGGAAAAAACTAGAGTAATGGGAAATAAAAGGGAGCGTTTCCAGGAGGAGGCCGATCTGTCTGGTGTGGGTGTTTTGACTGCAGTCGGATTTAGGGCTGTTTTCTCTCCTTTCAGACATAATTTAGCTCCAACACCAGCCTGCCGCCGCTGCCAGTGATCGGTGCGGCTTTATTGAGGAAGTTCATCTGCTCATGCGCTGCCTCTCTTCCACTCATCCACGAAACAGTGGTTTGCAGCTGGTATTAGAGTTTCAGTTGCAAAGCTGGTCTGAGATCATTAGCCTATATGAAGAGCTGCTATACAAAGGCAAGCACGTTTTAATGCAGTTAAAACAGAAAAACAAGCTAACAGAGGGTTTTAAATTGTATTACAGAGTTTATGAAGAAGTGTCTCCAAACAGAACACTGCAAAAATGCTTTACTTTTTTTTTTTTGTTTTTTTTGTTTTTGTTTCCAGCCAAAAAATCTAAAAATGCTTAAATCAAGAAGATAAGTAAATATGGTTGTCTTGTTTTCAGAAAAAAAAGGAGTCAAAATGTGTTGCTTAAAACAAGCAAAATAATCTGCCAGTGGGGTTGTTGATTTAAGAAGTTTTCGATATTTTGGCTGGAAACAAGACAACAAATTAAGTAAGAAAAGCATTTTTTGCAGGCTGAACATTTTAAGATAAGTATGTTTTTAAGTTTGAAATGTAAAAATTTGGGTTTTTATTTATTTATTATGTTAAATGTAATTGTACTAATTCAAAGCTTTAAAAAAAAAAAAAAAATCATCATCTATCTATCATTTATGTCCATACATTTTAAATGTACAATAAAATCATACACAATACAATGGGAGAGTATTTCATGAGAAATAAAATACAATTAAATAAAATTAATGACATCAATTATATAAATATCTAATAAATATGTTAAATAAATAAATATTTTTAATTTATTTTGTTATTTTGTTATTAGATAACATTTAAAATGTTATTGTGCAAAAGACAAGTAAAAAACATAAATATATAAATAATGTTTTTTACTTGTCTTTTGCACAATAACATTTTAAATGTTATCTAATAAAAAATAAATAATAAATTAATTATATATATATATATATATATATATATATATAAATAATAAAATATATATAAACCTTGACAGTTTTTAGTTTCAAAAGCCTTTCTCAAACAAGTTGCAAAAAAATAAATAAATTAGGAAAAGTTCAAGTTCACAGGGAAGCCGTGAGTTACGCCCCGTCCCACATCTCACACCTGACCTTCCTACTTCCTGTTCCTTTCACACCCTCCCACGCGTTTGACCTTTGACCTCAGGAGCTCAATAATGAGCTCATTTGTACTACAATTCCGAGGCCCCATCAAATAGCGACAGCGAGCGATGATAAAAAGACACTTTTGTCTCTTTCTTTTTCCCATAGCTTCCTGAATATTGTCATAGAATTTGCTGCGTTTTGTTCCCATTCATGTTTTATACCCCTCATAAAAGTCACACTTGGAAAATAGAATAAAGAATGAAGGGAGAAAAAAAAAAAAAAAAGAACAGCGGCACTAAAATCGTAGTAAATCACCGGAACTCCATGTACAGACTCGTGGAAAATAGGCACGGACCGCTCTAAAAAGGCTGATCTCGGCCGCTTTCCACGAAGAGGATTTGCTGACACATACATACACTTACAGAGCCAAACTATCATTCCCTTCTGTAAGCATGTTATCAGCCTTCAAATTACCAGTTAGAAATCAACCTGCCCCAGTTTTCTAGGTGGACACGGTCAGGCTCCACGCCAAAGAGAGAGGTGCTACATAATGAAACCACGCTGATACACAAAGTAATTGCTAACAGCAACAGAGCTGTGCAAACCGCAGAACCGCGTACCCAGACACCGCCGAAGATTTTTAATGAAAATAAATGAGAAGTTTGATTCGCGACCCGGCGAGAAGAAGAAAAATGTGTGCTTTTCCTCCAAGCCCATTTGCTGCTAATTAGAAAACATGTCACTGATTTGAACTGGTGTAAACACTGGCCCATCTGACTTTCATTACAATAAAGAAATCAAATAAACTCTGAGCCAGAAGGAACAGTAGTAACTCCACGCTTCATTACAATGCAACATGGCCGACTCTACATCATGAAGTACTTAGTGCTGCTAATTACCAACCTGGACCCTTTCGCCACCATAAATATACAAATTGGAAAAATATTTCCACTCGTGTCGACGCGAGTCTCCGCTACGTAAAGAACGCGTCCTGAAGGCTACAGATCAGAGATCCGTCTCTGATCATGGCTTTTTCTAGTGATATATGAGTGAAATCAACAGGCATGTGTCATTTACAGTGTTGGGGAAAGTTACATTTAAAAGTAATACATTACAATATTGCATTACTCCCTAAAAAAGTAACTCATTGTGTTACTTAGTTACTTTTTATGTAATATGTTACATTACTTTTGCATTGCATTGCTTGTTTGTTTTTACTATAAAAAGTTATATTTTTAACAAATGAACACACCAAAAGTCTGAAGGAAAAGTAAATTCACATCTATGCAGTAGAACACATGAGAAGAAAGTTCAGCAACAACAAATGTTAGTTCATCTTGTGCCGTTTTTGCTTATTAGTGTGGTTGAATTGGATCATCGAAGGTCAGCAGCCAAGACAATACATAAAAGATTGTATTTGTAAAGGATATTTTGATACTATTTCACATATTTAATTATTGCAGGTTTGAGTCATATTCTGAGTTGCAATTCACAGTTTTTATTAATTTTTAAGGAATACTGCACTGCAAAAACTGTTTTCTTGCTTAGATTTTATTGTTTCCAGCTAAAATATCTAAAAATTCTTAAAGCAAGAAGGATTTTCTAGACAAGTAAAAATTATTGCCTTGTTTTCAGACAAAATATGTTAAAATTATGTGAGTTTTTGTTTGAAACAAGCTAAATAATCTGCCAATGGTGTAAGCAAAATAAGGTTATTTTGCTTGTTTTAAGCAAAAACTCACTTAATTTTGACAATAATTTCTACTTGTTTAGAAAATCCTAGTTCTAGAAGTTACTTATTTGAAAAAGTATTTCAAATATTTTCTTGTAAATTAAAAAGTAATGCATTACTTTACCAGTTACATCAAAAAACTAATCTGATTACATTATGCACTGCAAAAAAAAAAAAAAAAAACTTTTCTTACTTAGATTTTTTGTCTTGTTTCCAGGCAAAATATCTAAAAATTCTTAAAGCAAGAAGGATTTTCTAGACAATTACATTTTTTTGTCTTGTTTTCAAACAAAATATGTTAAAATTAGGTGAAAAAAGCAAAATATTCTGCCAATGGTGTAAGCAAAATAATCTAGCTTTCTACTTAAAATAAGATTATTCTTACCCCATTGGCAGATTATTATGCTTTTTTTTTTTTTTTTTTTTTTTTTTTTTAGATATTTTGGCTGGAAACAAGACAAAAAAATCTGAGTAAGAAAAGCATTTTTTGCAGTGTGAATCTGTTTTTTTTTTTTTTTTTTTTGTGAGTGAGTGAGTGAGTTGAATTAATGCATGTTCACAATAAAGTAAAATCTTACTCCCAATTTCTCTCAACATGGGGACAGGAGAGCTTTCAATCAATAAATAGCAAAAAAATAAATAAATAAATAAAAATAACTGATGCTACTTAATTGAAAAAAATACAAATATTTTAATACTTTTAATAACTGCTCCCAAAGCATCAAATAGTGACGCTTAAGCACGATACACATCAGCATATGTAGATATCAAAGGGCAGCATCATGAGCTTCACTTTCTAGGATAAACTTTTACTGTAAGAAGCATCTAGATTTTACCATTCAGTTATCATTTTACTTGAAAATAATTAATTTCTTAAAATATGTGAGTAGCACTTTAGTTTAAGGACCAATTCTCACTATTAACTAGTTGCTTATGAGCATATTGCTAGCACATAGGTTGTTTATTAGTACTCATCAAGCACACATTCTGCATTACTTATTTTTGAACACTTAATCCTAATCCATAATCCATGATTTTTTTTTTTTTTTTACATAGAAAGCAAAACAAAACAAACAAACAAACAAACAAAAAAACAGCTATTTTAAATTGTAATAATATTTTACAATATTACTGTTTTTACTATATTTTCAATCAAATAAATTCAGCCTTCGTGAGCAGAAAAGCATAGCAAACTATGCAAATGTATAGCATTTTTTTTTTAAACAGTATATTTAAAACATATGAACTTGAAATATGAAATATTTATAATAAAATTTGGTGATGCCAAATGTGACCCTGGAACACAAAAACTGTCAAAAGGGTACATTTTTTCCATTGAAGTATTGTTTGTTAACATTTGGCCGAGATAATACTTTTGAAAAAAAAAAAAAAAAAAAAAAAAAAAATTCGAAATATTGAGAAAATCACCTTTTAAAGTTTTCCAAATGAAGCAATGCATAGTAGAAGTATGCATATTACCGGTGTTGGGGGTAACGCATTACAAGTAACGCGAGTTATGCAATCAGATGTCTTTGCTGCTGACCTTTGTTGATCCAATTCAACCTTATTAATAAGCAAAACTTACTTCAGATTAACATTTGTGCTTCATTTTTCTCATTGCTGAAGAGTGTTGAACTTTCTTCTCCTACAGTTCTACTGTCAATTTACTTTTCATTTAGCCTAAGGCTTATTTATTTGACTTTTTGGTGTGAAAGGGCTTTTACATTTGCTAAAAATCTAATATTTTATATTAAAAACAAACATGCAAGCCCTGCCCAGATTTAAAAAGTAACACAAAAATAATGTGACACATTACGTTTCATTAAAAGTAACGCAATTAATTACTTTTTTAGGGTAACTTTTAAAAGTAACTTTCCCCAACACTGCATATTACTAATAAAAAAAATGTTTTTGATATATTTACGGTAGGAAATCTACAAAATATCTTCATGGAACATTAATATGATTTTTGGCATGCAAAAAACATTGATCATTTTGTTAGTTGTTAGTTCTGCTTAAAACAAGCTATTATTTTATTAAAATTATATCCTAAATTATCATCTCCCCTAGATTTTCATAAGGGGCAGCTTTTGCATCTGCATACTCACATATTTCCAGTTTAAACATCATATTTGACGCCTTGGAAGTGAAAACCTGCTGGAAGTGAGAAGGGGTTTCTATACTGTATCCAAATATGTTTCTTAAATTCACAATCCCTCAACACTATGAACTGAAGTTGGCTGTGCAGATGCATTTATTTCCAAAAATGTGACTTCACTGATGTTCATTTTAATTGCAGAGGATATCGACTGGATTCAGCTGTGGGTTTGAATGGCATTGGTTTGGCTTTGATTTTTTTTAGCAAATAATGGCAAATCTTACAGCAGCCACACCTAGTCATTACGAAATGACGAATGTGAGTATATATTACAATAAAGTCCAGTACAGATTACAACGTGTTTGCTTTCACTGGAATATGTGTGAAGCCTGATGCATTTCACAGCATTATGTGTCTCTGTCCATCTTCTTCTTCTATACAGTATAAACTGTAATATTGTGAAAAATGTACTCCAGTGCTGTAACCCAGCTCTCCTCCAGCCTCAGCTCCAGCTGTCACTTCAGATTGAGTTCTGCGCTCATCAAATGGAGTTTGATCGGCTGTTTTGACTGCAGGTGCGGGAGGCTCTGCGTTTGTCCAGAATGTCTGACATGTGGAGAGATCGTGTGATAGAAACATGCCACAGTGTTGAAGCGCTTCTATTTTCATCAGACCGATGACACACGACACCTCAGGTAGAACAGAAGGGGATTTTTAAAAACTGCACCTTGAAACAATCACAGTATAAATGTGTTCCTATGCAAAAATCAATCATAAATCATTTTAAACCAGCCTGTTCTGGTTGGTCTCCCAGTGTGAACAGGCTTATCTAGTTTGCTGCTTTTAGAGGGGGTTTGGAGTATTGTCACCTTATCAGAGCGAGAGATCATTTGGCTCCGAGCTACACTCTTAAAAAAAAAAAAAAAAGGTGTTTCACGATCCCATATAAGAACCTTTTTTGTCTAAATGGTTCTATTAAAAACCTTTAACATCTGAAGAACATTTCTGTTTCACAAAAGGTTCTTCAGATTATAAGAAGGTAAGAAAGAAATGGTTCTTTAAAGAACCTTTGACTGAATGGTTCTTTGTGGTTCTTTTTTCTTTCGTTTGTTTTAAAGCATCTTTATTTTCAAGAGTGTAGACTAGTATAAACCAGATTTTAGCATTAGCTTAACTGTAAATAAGTTAATAAGTTATGTTTTATGATTTTATTGATAATTATAGTTAGTAAGTATATATTCAAAAAGATGCTATATATATATATATATATATGTGACCCTCACTGTAAAAAAATAAAAAAAACCTAAACAAACAGTTTAAACCTAAAAAAACTGTTTGTGCTGCCTTAAAATGTTAAGTTTAGTCAGTGTTAAGTCAAATGTTAATGAAAACGTAGATATTTGAGTTGAGTAAACTTAAAATTAAGGCAGCACGACCACTTACTTTAAGTTGTTTTTGTATTTTTATTTATTTATTTATTTATTTATGATTAGTAATGACAAATATTGTCCTATCCTAACAACACTAATATCAATGGAAAGCTTATTTATTCAGCTTTTATAGAAAACTTAATTCATTTTAATATTAATTTAATTGACCCTTATGAGTAGTTTTGTGGTCCAGGGTCACATTTATGTATGTATTTGTATTATGTTTTTAATGTATTTTAATGCATGTATGCATTTAATTATTTTTTTTTTATTCATTTTAGTTTCATTTTTCTTTCTTTCTTTAGTTGTGGTTTACTTTTAATGTTAGATGAATTTTTGCATGCATGGACTTATTTATTTTTATGAATCCACGGACTTAGATGTAATTTTTATGTATGTTTATCATTATATTATGTACATTATTTTTTATACATTAATGCATTAATTTATTTGTTATAACTTTTAGTTTAATTGTTATGTATGCACTGTAAAACCCGATAACCTCAAAAGTTTTGAGTAAACATTTCAAAATTTTTGAGTACATACAATTTATAAATTATAACAAATAAAAACTTAAATATTTAAATTTCATTTTATTTAATATTTAAGTACAGTATACTTAAAAATACTGTTTATCATATTTAACGTTTTAATTTAACCAGATATAAAAAATGTAATGCAAAAAAAAAAAAAAAAAAAATCTTAGTACTAATTAGCTATAACACAATAGCACATGCTGAAGTGGTTATCAGAAAGACTCTTAATATATACTTGCATTTAAATTGTCAAAGAACATGCAGTATATGTAGTCTTCAAATTTTGTTGTCCATCCTCAACCTAACCACAGGCTCTACTCTTTACCACAACGGTAACACAACAAATTCAACAAAACAGAAACCTGTGTAAACCCTAACATAACACAACATTTAAATACTAACTAATGTCTCCCTATGTTAATCTTGTGCAAAAAAACACAAAATAACACTTAATTTCAACTTTTTTTTTCCATGTCGTCTGATGCAAAGCATGCTGGGAACTAGAAAACTCAATCATTCTAAGTTCAGTTTGCTACAACGACATTTTGAGTTTACAGAACTTATTTAAATTAAGTCCAATGAACTTTTCATTTATTTGAGTGAAAATAACTTAATTTCAGTAAATTTCACTGTTCGGGTTTACAGTGTGCATGTATGTTTTTGTATGTATTTATTTATTTATTGTTACATTTTTATGTATGTATATGCATGCATTTATGCATCCATCCATCAATGAACCCCGTGGTACCACTAAATTAAATATAAATTAATGTTAAAACACAATGCACTTTAATTTAATCTTTGTTCGAGTAAAGTTTGTTTTGAAAAAAGTGTTTTTACAATGTTAAAGTGGCTGTCAACAATATTCTTGTTAGGAATAAAACTGCCTCGCTTCTGAACTGTGCAGAGCTGTAGCTGAATAGTTAGGACTACTACGCTACTGTATTTTAATGCTGGTCATTGGTACTTGGTAGAAAAAGTTTGAGAACCACTGAAAAGCTTGTTGTGGAAAAATGTGTCTTAAAACATGCATTGCTCTGCAAGGTGGTTAAAACTCGACCAAAAAAAATAGAAAGTCAATGGAAAAAAAACTTTATAGAACATTAATTGAATCCAATTGGTGAAAATGGAGGCAATCAAATCTTCAATCAATCAAATCTTCCCAAATCTACCCAAAATGCCTTTCACATTTCTCGCAGTAACATATATGGAGCTTTGAGCCCCTTACCAGCTGCTTAAGACCTCGGCGAACCGATATTTCATATTTTAGCGAACCGTAACCACCAACTGGGCTCTCGTTGAGACTGATCGGTCCTGACTGCAGCTCTCTCGCCTTCAATCCCACCCTGACTCTGCGTTACAGTACACCGAGACGGAGAAACACCAGCCGTCCTGTAGGCCTGCAAGCAATACGGATGACCTGGGTATGATACCAGCGCGGCCCCGCAAACATAATGCCCATAAGCCCTTAACCAGCGCAATTTGTTGGGGTGAAGGTGGAGAAATGGTATCAATCAATACCAGGGGGGTTTCGCTTCAGAATGAACGCCTTGACTGCGAAAGCGAGGTTCTGGGCATAAGGGGAGCTCGTATTTTTCTAATGGGGGGTTTGTTGAATTTAAGGCCTGTGACTGACTAGAGTCTGACAGCTCTGGAGACTGACACCTTCACTTTTCTCTGACAGGCGAGCGAAAATAGCGAGCAGTGCCCCTCTATGAGGGCCGAGGGGGGAGACGAGACACCAATTCATGTGTGTCTTTACACATGACACACTTACGATTTTTTTCAATGTTTTTAAAACAAGTTCCTTATGTTTACAGTAAAAAATACTATAAAAAAATATTATGAAATAATATTACAATTTAAACTAACTCTTTTCTAGGTGAGTATATTATAAAATGTCATTTATTTCTGTGATCAAAGCATCATTACTCCAGTCTTCAGTGTCCTATGATCTTTCAGAAATCATTCTAATATGTTCATTCTAATATGCTGAATTAGTAAAAATTGGTATTGGTAAAAATTTGGTAATCATCTGAATGTAAGATGATGTACAAAATCATGAAGCCTTTTTAGAAAAAAAAAAATCACTGATCATTTATGAATAGCAAGCCTACACTTTCTCTTGGCGTATAGAAAATCTCTCACAACTTAGCAATGGCTTGTGTTATTTCCTCCATCAGATGTTTTTGTTTAGTTTGTATCCTCGAGTCCTATCGGCTTTCACAGCGGGCAGCTCTTTCAGCACCTTACACGCAAAAGTCGATTTAAAGTGACTTCAACAAGCTGTTCTGCACCTCACCGAACCTCTGCTGCTCAATGACTTTATTCTGGAACATTTCAGAGTTGGACACTTCACACTCCATCATCAGCACTCAATGCTTTCCAAATGTCTGCCTTACGGATTCAACTTTTTCTCTACAACTATATGCCCTCTGAATTTAAAATAAAACTACATCCCAAGAATTTAAAACTACTGATATGTCCTAAAGGACCCACAAACCACAAAACAGGACCCAGGACTACAAAAACAGTCATAAGGGTAAATTTATTGCCATAGAGATTTGATATTTGGAGCAAGATACAACTATTTGAAAATATGGAATCACATGATGATTTATAAATAAATACATACATAAATACAGGTCCTTTTAAAAAAATTAGCATATTGTGATAAAGTTCATTATTTTCTGTAATGTACTGATAAACATTAGACTTTCATATATTTTAGATTCATTACACACAACTCAAAGTAGTTCAAGCCTTTTATTGTTTTAATATTGATGATTTTGGCATACAGCTCATGAAAACCCAAAATTCCTATCTCAAAAAATTAGCATATCATGAAAAGTTTCTCTAAACGAGCTATTAACCTAATCATCTGAATCAACTAATTAACTCTAAACACCTGCAAAAGATTCCTGAGGCTTTTAAAAACTCCCAGCCTGGTTCATTACTCAAAACCGCAATCATGGGTAAGACTGCCGACCTGACTGCTGTCCAGAAGGCCATCATTGACACCCTCAAGCAAGAGGTCTGTGGGAAGGAAAAAGTGTGGCAGAAAACGCTGCACAACGAGAAGAGGTGACCGGACCCTGAGGAAGATTGTGGAGAAGGACCGATTTCAGACCTTGGGGGACCTGCGGAAGCAGTGGACTGAGTCTGGAGTAGAAACATCCAGAGCCACCGTGTACAGGCGTGTGCAGGAAATGGGCTACAGGTGCCGCATTCCCCAGGTCAAGCCACTTTTGAACCAGAAACAGCGGCAGAAGCGCCTGACCTGGGCTACAGAGAAGCAGCACTGGACTGTTGCTCAGTGGTCCAAAGTACTTTTTTCGGATGAAAGCAAATTTTGCATGTTATTCGGAAATCAAGGTGCCAGAGTCTGGAGGAAGACTGGGGAGAGGGAAATGCCAAAATGCCTGAAGTCCAGTGTCAAGTACCCACAGTCAGTGATGGTCTGGGGTGCCATGTCAGCTGCTGGTGTTGGTCCACTGTGTTTTATCAAGGGCAGGGTCAATGCAGCTAGCTATCAGGAGATTTTGGAGCACTTCATGCTTCCATCTGCTGAAAAGCTTTATGGAGATGAAGATTTCATTTTTCAGCACGACCTGGCACCTGCTCACAGTGCCAAAACCACTGGTAAATGGTTTACTGACCATGGTATTACTGTGCTCAATTGGCCTGCCAACTCTCCTGACCTGAACCCCATAGAGAATCTGTGGGATATTGTGAAGAGAAAGTTGAGAGACGCAAGACCCAACGCTCTGGATGAGCTTAAGGCTGCTATCGAAGCATCCTGGGCCTCCATAACACCTCAGCAGTGCCACAGGCTGATTGCCTCCATGCCACGCCGCATTGAAGCAGTCATTTCTGCAAAAGGATTCCCGACCAAGTATTGAGTGCATAACTGAACATAATTATTTGAAGGTTGACTTTTTTTGTATTAAAAACACTTTTCTTTTATTGGTCGGATGAAATATGCTAATTTTTTGAGATAGGAATTTTGGGTTTTCATGAGCTGTATGCCAAAATCATCAATATTAAAACAATAAAAGGCTTGAACTACTTCGAGTTGTGTGTAATGAATCTAAAATATATGAAAGTCTAATGTTTATCAGTACATTACAGAAAATAATGAACTTTATCACAATATGCTAATTTTTTGAAAAGGACCTGTAAATCAAAATATTGGGAAAATCACCTTTAAAGTTGTCCAAATGAAGTTCTTAGCAATGCATATTACCAGTTTTAATATATTTACAGTAAGAAATTTACTAAATATCTTAGTGGAAAATGATCTTTACTTAATATCCTAATGATTTTTGGCATAAAAGAAAAACATAGATAATTTTGACCTTTATAACTAAAATCATGCATTATTTTCTATTTAAAAGTGGTGGATTTTAATTATTATTTATTATTAATTTTTTTTTGTTTTTTTTGGTGATTACTACTATTATTTTTTATTATTATTATTATACTTTTACTGCTTTTATTTAAATTTTACTGTTTTGAGAATCAATTTAATTGATTGATTGATTGATTGATTGATTTATTTATCTGGAAATAATTTCCAACATGTGTTTATTTCAAAGTCAAAACTTGAAAATGTATGAAATCAGAAAAAAAAAATAATTTTAATGGCTTTTTTTTTTTTTTTTTTTGTTATTTTAGCGTTGTTTAGTAATACCTCTGAATTAATAATTAATAAAAATTAATATTTTATTATTCTATTCTGTCCAAGTTTCTGCTTTAATGAACATGTTATACTAAATTAGATAAACATGTAAAATAAATAAATAAAAAATATAATATATTTGAGACTAAATATTAGATTTAAAAGAGTTATTAAATTATTAGTGTTTAACAATCAGTTTAGGCTTAACATTAAGCAATTTAAAATGTAAAAAGTACAGGAATTTAGCATGAACAACTAAAAATCAGTATGAATAAACAATATCAGAGAACTAATATAATACCTTAACCCTTTAAATGTCACTCCCATTTTTGAACATAGACATGAAAATGCAGCATTCAAAGTTTTTTTTTTTTTTTTTTTTCATAATTCATGAACAAAAACTTTTTTTAATATGATTTTGGTGTACATTTTCCATGGTAATGTAATGTCTGATTTTACAATGGTTTTCAAAGGATGAGTTCTGAGATTTTAATAATTAATAATTTTAATAACTGATATATAATTTCTAAAGCGTGATAGGGAAAAAGGGAACAAAGAAAATATGTTTGTGACAAAGGTCAGAACTCCTTTTCCTACATAATTTGTAACACACACACAAATGGTAAAATATCTATTTAGGAGTCTTAGACTTTTAGACCTTTCCAACAATATATAGTTTGTCATGATTAAATAAGGATTTATTTGTAAAATGGTAAAGTGTCCAACAGAGGGGACAGGTGACAATTAAGGGGTTAAATAAATTGTGCATCCTTAATTATAATAAATATGGAGAAAAAAACAAAAACTCTACAATGTAGAACTACACTTAAAGCTAAATTTAGGTTTGTGTTCAGTCAAATGTTCCCATTTGACATAGTATGACAAGCAATTAAGGAGGAGGCTGAACAAGCGCATTGATGATATTATTTTAACAGGACCTCTATGACTAAATTTATCAATACTGCATTGTTTGCAGCCAATGAAGATTAGAAAGACAGAAATATTACAGGATCTCTCCTCACTCCTCACTTACTTTTCCAAGTTGTCCACACTCCTCAGCCGGCCTCTCCAGAAAACCGTATGCCCACTGTCAAATTGCAGCGAAATATGACTGATTACCTTCATTTCGTCCATTTCGGGATTTGGCGCGCACCTCTGAATTGTGTATTCTTTCCATGGCGCCAAACTAACCACCCTACCTTTAATTAATTTCCTTTTATTTATACTGCTCAGACTCACAGCCCTCGTGCGCACAAAGTGCCCCTATAGTCCAGAGACTGCGATTTTTATATAATCATAATGCACTCATTTCGAACATTTAGTTTTTGTCACCGAGTCCTCAGTAAACAGACGCACAACGAGAACACAGTATGTGAACTTCTGTCGTCCAATCTGACTCAAAGGCAGAAATTACGCTCATCAAGGGCTATTGGAGGGTAATGTTGGTGAAAGAACCGTCGGGTAATATGTAAAAACGCTGTAATTCCCTATTTGCTTAGGTTTTTATGCATGAAGGGCTTGTCACAATCAGACGAGTGTTGAAAAATAAAGGCTCGGATAAAAAGGGCTCACATTGCTGGTGAAATGGAGCATGTTAAAGCGCTTCTGGTGGCTTTGCATGCTCTGTAAACTCCCAAAACAGCAGATATCAAACCGTTGGCGACAAATATTAATCTTTCCATCTCATGCATGTCATTGTGCGTCAAACAAATATACACTTGCAGTATAAAATAAATACAAAAACAGTTGGTAACACTTAAATTGAAGCCTTTAGAGGTATTCTTTATGTATGTTAACCTTTCATAAATTATTGCAACCATAATAGTGTCTGCAGATTCTTTGTTCCATCTGAACTTTGTTGTTTGGCATGTCTTAGTGCATTATACTTTATGGTTGCACCTTAATGCATTGCATGGCATGGCATAATTAATGCATTATAAAGGCTTCAAGTACAATGTGCTTTCAAATCTGCCAATAACAAATGTTATTTTCCATTTCAGAATAAGTCTTGAAATCGCTTGCCCTCTTCTATAGAGAGCAGTTCTGCACTTGTTTACTTCAAACTCAGGTCTGCTCCATGGCACAGCCATCAATCTATCATCTCCATAGTAGGTAAGTAACGAGGGTGGAGGCTGAACTCAGAATGAGGAGGTGTGTGTGATTGTGTGTGTGTGTGTGTGTGTGTGTGTGTGTGTGTATGTGTGACGGTAGACAGACGCTGTCTGGCCACCACACGCAAGGGAACATCTGATCAGGGAGCAGCTGTGTGTAAGGTACAGTGTTATTCCAGCGTGTCGGCCTGAAACAGCAGTGTGGCAGCTCATTTATTACGGCCGATACCCCTCGAACTGTTTCTGTGTGTGTGTGTGTGTGTGTGTGTGTGTGTGTGTTCATTATAGAGTAGCTGAGTACATGCACTATAATGTTTCTTTCTTCACTGACTTTCATTGTATTTAAACATCTCTGTCAGTCTTGTGTGATTGGCCATGTGTCATAGCAATACCTGCAGAGTCAAGTGTGTTTGGTAAATAAAAAATAAATAAATAAAAAAAACTTAAACAATGAGATTATTATTTTATTTAAAAATTGTAAACATAAAAATAATAATAATAATAATAATAATAACAATAATAATAATAATAATAATAATAATATGAATATTATATATATATATATATATATATATATATATGATCATTCAAATAATAATAATAATAATAATAATAATAATAATAATAATAATAATAATAATAATATACAATTAAAAAGAAAACTACATTTTCTTTAAAAAATATTAATACATTTTTTCCTCTGTATTAAATTCTGCAGTAAATAATTTATTGTGATTTATTGTGATACATTTGCTGAATTCATTGGGATATTATGTAGGAAAAAAGTTTTTAACTGTGAAAAAATTAAAATAATTAATATATAAAAAAATTAAAATAATATATATGCAAAATATTTTATTTTATTTTATTTTATTTTATTTCAGTCAAAGTGTTAAATTGACAGCCAGGTCAAAATGAAATGAAATGAAATGATTTATTTTATTTTATTTTATTTTATTTTATTTTATTTTATTTTATTTTATTTATGTATTTATGTATTTATGTATTTATTTATTTATTTATTTATTTTATTTTATTTTATTTCAGTCAAAGCATTCAATTGACAGCCAGGTCTAAATTAATTTTGATTAAATTGCTCTGGGTCTTTTAAAAACTAACCAGCACTTATGACTTGATGAATGAGTGATAAAAATATGATGCTCAGTCAAATGAATATCAGTTATCGTTAAATTACCAGGTCTATACCCTGGTCACCCCACATTTTCTAAAAGTGGCCCCCGAACAGAGTAATTTGAGTATCCTGGGTTAAACTAATGATGTTCTCCTTAGGAAACAGGACTGATGTGAAGGTATATCACTGCTTTAAGATTGCAGAGCTGAAACAGACAGCAGTCTTTCCAGAGGTTATGATGACTTTTCCAGCGAGTGTCAGTCCTGAGTACTTTTCCTCTCTGCTATTGGTTTTGTGTAGTCGATGTCTGTGGCATGCATGGATGCATCTCACTGAAGTCTGTTCAGTGTATCTGATCCCTGCAGACCGGGACTGTGGATCTGGTTAAGAGTAGACTGAGCCAGAGTGCTGAGTTTCTCAGAAATCAATTACAGTAATTGATGAAGGGAGGCTCGGTATAATCGATCATGTGAAACTCATGTGTTTGTGTACAGCAGAGTGACAAAATAAACACAATTTAAGCCTGTGTTTACATGGGAAGTACTGCACTTAGCATATAAATATGAACAGATAAATATGAAGTATAAGCAGCTTTTTTATGGCAATATGTACTTTTTTTTTTTTTTTTGTAAAATCTAAATTCTGTATTTAATTATGTTAGAAATTATTTATTAACAACTAAACATAACAGAAAAAACCCACAAAACTAAACTACTAAAATGTTGACTGAAATTACAATGAAAGTCTAAAATAAACTGATTTAAAATAATAATAAAAACTATATTATTATATTTTCTCATTAGTATTATTATTATTATTATTATTATTATTATTATTATTGGTTTTATTATTTTACTGCAATTCTTTTTGCATTTTACAATTTGTTGTTGTTGTTGTTGTTGTTAATAATGATAATAATAATAATAATATTATTATTATTATTATTAATGTTAATTCGTTTTAGAATGATTTTTTATAATTTGTTTATCATTTGTTGTTTTTGTTATTATTATTATTATTATTATTATTATTATTATTATTAATTGGTTTTATTATTTTACTGCAATTTGTTTTGCATTTTATAATTTGTTGTTGCTAATAATAATAATAATAATAATAATAATAATAATAATATTACTATTATTAGTATTATTATTATTATTATTATTAATAATAATGTTAATTAGTTTTATTTTTTGCTGCAATTTGTTTTGCATTTTATAATTTGTTGTTTTTGTTTATTATTATTATTATTGCAATTATATTTGCATTTTAGAATGTATTATTATTGTTGTTGTTGCTGTTAATAATAACAACAACAACAACAACAACAACAACAACAATAATAATAATAATGTTAAATAAAGTCGCAAGATACATGTCAGCTGTAAAATATGTTACTATTATTATTTATATACAGTTTGTATTTCATTTTATTAAAAGCATAACTCATAAATATAAGTTCATATCAGTTACTTATTTTTATATATTTTTTTCCCCTCTGAGGTGGAAAAAGGCTTCCATACATTTCAGAAAACCCCTGAACGGCACGTGAAAGCAAAACAAACTGCTGCTGGTCACTTTACACATCAGTCAGACAGTCTCCGTCAGTCTAAGTGGGCGATTCTTGGCCAGAACAAGCTGCAATGTGCACCAGACTTGATGCCATTAATCAAAAGTCGTGCTACGCGAGACTAGCGCTCATGCACAATTTGCAACTGCGGGTGATTTTTTTGATTAGAGCTGTAAATCTTCCAGCCTGGACAGAGTCTTGTGTAAAGGTGTCAGACACAAAGATCTGTCTCCCTCTGACTCTCCTGAAATGATTACACTTCTTGGATGGCTCTGTGCTGTAATTCTGCTGTCTGACCAGCCACAGATGGAACAAAGATTAGATTTTTTTTTTTTTTCATTCAGCATTGGTAACATGCACAGCGGGCCAAAACCTGAGGCAAGTGCAGTGTTTTGCAGTAATCTGATTCATGCAATCAATGCTAATGTGTTTCTCATTGTCATATATGAGGTTTCATTTAAATATAACGTTAAGGAACATTTAATAAAGGTGATTTACTTGAACTCCCATTAATCTCTGTCATATCTTTGACTTTCCCTAATTATGGCTTAGTTTTTTTTTGTTTTTGTTTTTTTTTTTTTAATCCAAGGGATATCCAAGTTTAATGTTTAAAACATGGCATCAATGTCATTTTTTCTGGATACAGGACTAAAATTTCTATCCAAACATTCAGAACATGTCAGCAACTTATATACATATACGTATGTGATGACAAAACAAGGACATTTACATCATATTAAAGAGCCTATGAAACATGCTCCTAAGAGTTGGTTAAAACATTTTAAAAAACAATGCATCTCCTCTAGAAAAATATTTTTGTAAGTATATTACACTCACATGCATCTGTGAAATGTTGTATATCTATTATTATTATTTATTATTATTATTATTATTATTATTATTATTAATGCATTTTAATAATTTAAAATATGTCTTATTTTTATATTTTTGGTATTAAATATTTTATTGATTTTTATAATAACAACAAAAACAAAAACAATATTATTATAATTATAATAATAATTATTATTATCATGTTAAATGATAGAAATATTATTTTAAAATTATGAAAATTAAATAATTTAATAATAATAAGGTGTTGTTGTTCAATTGATCAATAAAATATTTATTACAACAAATATCAAAATAATATTATTACATTTATTTATAAACATAATAATAATAATAATAATAATAATAATAATAATAACAAATGTATTTTTTGTTATAAAATCAATCAAATATTTAATACCAAAAATATCAAAATAAGACATTTATTATTATTATTATTATTATTATTATTATTATTATTATTATTATTTTTATTTTTATTTTTATTTTTTTTTTTATTTTATTTTTTTTTTTTTTTCTGTGCATGTGCCTTTTATTTGATGCAGAAAAATATATAACATATATATGAAAATTGCTTGAGGTAAATATTAATCTGTATACAATGCAATTAAAAATGCATTCTCATAAATTGAAAGATTTACATTTCAATTTATTTACAATTGATTTACAATTTTTTTTTATTTAAATTTAGAGTATTTAAATACTCTTGTACATCAACACTTGTATCAGATGAGTTTTCTGAGCAGTAAAATATCAATCTATGAGCAATAAATTCTCCTAGGATGTATTAATTGCGTTTTCCATGCTAAATTGCGACAATAGTGTCAAAAAAGAAAAGTTGCGGTGTTGTCAGAATGAAGCATCCCCATAAAGCGGACATCCGCTCACGTCATGTGTTTGAGATTAGCTCTACCTGAAGATGTGAGGTGATGAGGAACAGGTGTTTGCTTAGAGACGTCTCACCACTAATGTCAAACATGCCATAGGAGATGAAGATCATATGAGTTCAGACAGCAGGATGAGCATCGCCACAGTCTCATGCTGTGAACTAGGGCTGATTAGATATTGTATGCTCTGTTTTGAAGACCTCTGGAATGAATTTTCTACAGCATTATAATTGATGCATGCTTGACTGTGCTGTTTACGTTATGAAGCTAATGGCTAGAAGGAATCAAATATATATGAGCTGCTGACAGAGAGACATTTTTGGCAGAGGTTTGCATGATCAAATGAAGATTTCCTTTTGAGCGCTTCCAAGGTTTCTCATCCTTCCTTAAACATTAATAACGTGATATAGCGGGTTTTGAAACTTTGAAGAAACACATTTTGGCTTGTTTCAGAGAGCATTTGTCATGATGATTGCTATTGTTCCTAAACCATGAGGCACACCAAAGTGACTCTATCACTAATGCTGGGTATTTGCTGTAAACTAAAGAATGTTTTTATGCCCTGTAGAAACCATTGCAATAATGACTTCTTTCCCTAATTTGCCATAAGCCACACAGTAAAAACCATATGCCACAATGAATCTCTAAAGCAAACATTAAAAGTTAGATATCCAGCAAAGCTATGCTGTGACTGTGACATCCCATATTACACTTAATTGCAACCAAATGGCAGTGAGGAAAAGTCGAAAATGCTCCAACCACCTGTTCCCCGGACTGTTTATATTTAAGCAGAAATAGAGCCAGACCGAGAAGATTGCTCCCTCATCCCCGAAAAACCAGGACTGCAAGTAAAAATGTCTCAGGAGTGAAGTTTGCCAAAATTATTTAAATGTCATTATGATCTTGCGGTAACTTGATCAAGACAGGGACTTGCCTTTTTAAAGGCCCAAATACAAACAGAATTGCATTTTCAAAACAGAATTGAAAGAAAGTAGAATTCAAATGGAAAAAAAAAAATAAATAATTGTGTTTCTAAATATTCATATAATCCATTTACTTATACTCAACACAGACTATTTTACAGAATCAATAATAATAATAATAATAATAATAATAATAATAATAATAATAATAATAATAATGCTGATGTTATAAAATCAATAAAATATTTAATACCAAAAATATCAAAGCATATTTTAATTATTAAAATGTATGATAATAATAATAATAATAATAATAATAAATATTTTTTTTGTTATAAATTATTTGTAAAATAGTAAATCAATAATAATAATAATAATAATAATAATAATTATTATTATTATTATTATTATTATTATTATTATTATTATTATTATTATTATATATTTTGTTCATGTTAAAAACCAAAACAAAATAATAAATATTATTTTAAAATAATTAAATTATTTAAATATTTTGAACAGATTATAATAATAATAGTTGTTGTTGTTGTTAGAAATATTAATACCATATAATCAATAATAATTTATTACCAAAAATATAAAAATAAGGCATTTTAATTATGCTGTATTCAATATATTAATATTTATATACCAAAAATATCAAAGCACATTTTAATTATTAAAATGTATAATAATAATAATAATAATAATAATAATAATGTATTATGTTTTTTTGTTAAAAATCAAAACAAGATAATACTTTTTGTAAAATAGTAAATCAATAATAATAATAATAATAATAATAATAATAATAATAATAATAATAATAATATATATTATTATTATTATTATTATTATTATTATTATATTTTTTGTTCATGTTAAAAACCAAAACAAAATATTATTTTAAAATAATTAAATTATTAAAATATATTTTGAACAGATAATAATAATAATAGTAATAATAGTTGTTGTTGTTAGAAATATTAATATAATATAAATCAATAATAATTTATTACCAAAAATTTAAAAGGCATTTTAATTATTAAAAAACAATAATAATAATAATAATAATAATAATAATAATAATAATAATAATAATAATAATTTGTATTATTTTATGTAAAAAAAAAAAAAAAAAATCACAACAAAATAAGATATATTATTTTTCAAATATTACATTAATAAATATTTTATTGTGTGAATTTTGCATGAGAATAAATGTGCTTATGGGGAAAAATTAACACTTTTTCATAGACACATCTATGCCTTTCAATAATTCAAGCACCTCTTCAGGAATATTGTTATTTTCAAGGGTTTTCCAGGCCTTACATTTCAAAAAGTCAAACTGAAGTATTTTAAGTACTTTAAGCACCTGTTGTTAATAAGTTCAGTATCAGACATGCAGAAGACCCAAGCAACAGTTTCAATTTGCTGACTATGAGAAACAACTTATTTTTTTTCCCCTTTTGGGATTCAGTTCATTGAAGACCATTACTGCCCTGCCATAATGACAACTGAAAACTTGCTCAAAGCTTATTTGTTCTAACATTTAAAGTTCAAAATTTCTTTCGAAATGTCTCACAAAGCACCATCCAAACACAAAGCGTTGTGTCGACAGCTGGATGAATACAATTTAGATTTAAAATGCACTTCTGTTTCCAATTCTATTTGCATTTGGGAATTCAAAAGCCAGAGGACTTAATAGACAACTTTTCTCAGATGTTTTTCATAAGACATGACTGACTGTCGATGCACAAGAGTATAGAGCTCTACAAGCAATATGTTTAATAAGAATCACTTGATTTTACACTGAAATCTTTTGATTGAAAAGATCTGAGTACAGTTTGAGCCAATGATGAGATCTTATTGTGTCTTTTTAGCAAGGAAACCATCTAAAATGCATAACCCTGCAACAACTGAGACATAAAATAGATTTGCTTTTGGGATTGCACAATTAATGACCGTTACTGTCTTATCACAGTGAAAACTCTCTGTCGACAGCTGGTTCGGCTTTACAGTCATGGTGAGTTTATTTGTTCCAACATTTGAAGTAAAACCCCCTCGAAATGTCTTACAACGCGCCATCTAAACATGCAAACTCTGTTATGTTTATGACAGCAATAACACTGTCCAAATGCAACACGGGGTTTGCTTATTGAAAGCAGAGGCGGCTCCCTGTTGGGACGTCCAGTCAGAATGTAGCAAGATGGTGACAACCTGCAATGAGACAGAAAGCAGTCTTCTCTTTGTTGTGAGCCTACAGACCTCCTGCCCTCCGCTAGGAAGCGAGGGACTGTCGACTGGATGGGTAACAGCGCTGTTAAACTACGCAGAGCAAAGGTGAGAAACGCTAGAGCTGTACTTTTGTGTTTGTAAGTGTAAACAAAGGAAGTTTGCGGTGGGAGAGTGAACTAGCATCGCCGAGGCGGACGTCACGCCGTGTGTAATGAGTGAGATCTTCAGGGTGGTTTTGCTGGCACGAAACATCGCTTCTTTTGAACAGCGTTCCTGACAGTGAAAGCTGCTTTATTTAGCATCGCTGATGTAGGCCTCTGATGTAAAGGGAAATTCACTAAGAAAGAAATACGCCTACTGACTGTGGTTTTTATTTTCATTTGATATCTTGATATCAGTGAAATGATGCAGATTATCCAAAAAAACTAACTGTAAAATGCAATTACAATGCATAAAATTATTTAAACACATCTATTCCACCTGTTTTTTAATCTCAAAATCAATTGTGTGTGTGTGTGAGTAGTTTAGCATATTTTAATATTATTTCTTAGAAACTATTTTTCCACCAAATTCGACAAGGATCAGGGTTCCCACTCTAAGCCATATGTAAATTTCCCTGACTCTTCCCTTACTTTCACAGACTAAAAGCTGAATTTCCATGACCTATAATGAACAGATCCATCCATTTGCAAGCTTTATTTACTTGTTAACAAACATGTTTAGTACAAAACACACATACACACTACTACTTCTTCTTTTTTTTTTTTTTTGCTTTTACACGTTAAATGCACTTATTATATATAATTTTCACTACAGCAATTATTTTATGGTTTTAATGCTTTCAGAGGTTAAATGCTCTAAAGGATTTTATGTTTGTCATCAACAGTGTTGGGAGTAACACATTACAAGTAACACGAGTTACGTAATAATATTACTTTTTCCAAGTAACTAGTAAAATACCGCATTAGTTTTTAATTGACAAGAAAATATCTGAGTTACTTTTTCAAATAAGTAACGCCAGTTATTGATTAAAAGCTCTCCTGTTGCCATGTTAAGAGAAATCGGGAGTAAAATGTTGCATTAACATGCATTAATTCATCTCACGCATAAAAACCAAAAAAAAAAAGATCCAGTATTCCTCGAAATGAATAAAACCAGTGAAATTCAACTCAGAATACGGCGCAAACCTGCAACAATTGAATATGTTAAGTAATACAAATTTCCTTTTATCTAATCCCATTTTATAAACCACTGTCTTTGCTGCAAAAATTACTTGAGAAAATCTAACATTTGTTTTCCTTTTCATTTTTCTTCTGTGGTTTACTGTACAGACATGAATTTACTTTTCTCTAAGCCTGAGGCTTTTGGTGTGAAAAGGCTTTTTACATTTGCCAAAAATAGAACTTTTTATATTTAAAACAAACAAGCAAGCCCTGCCCAGATTTAAAAATGAATGCAAAAGTAACATAACGCATTACTTTCCATAAAAAGTAACTAAGTAACGTAATTAGTTAAGTTTTTAGGGAGGGTAACTCTATATTTTAATGCATTACTTTTAAAAGTAACTTTCCCCAACACTGGTCATCAGGATCATCATTCAGACTTTATATTTCTTCACATTTACTTTTTGCTTTTCTATCATTTACTTTTAACATCTGAAGTGGTCTTTTTGTAGCCCAAGGTCTTAAAATGTACATTTTCCTGGCATGTTCGCCTTAGTTAACAGGTACAGCCTGTGACTAGATTTGACTTAAGTGATTGCCAGTTGACGAGACAGGAATACAATAAAAATAGCCTAACCATAATAATAGGCAAAACGCATGAAACAACGCAGAAAAAAAAATACGGTATACAAAAATTACATTTTGATAAAATGTAAAGCCAAAAAAAAAAAAAAAAAAAAATCCCTGATATTCCATGACTTGGACAGAAATATATATTATATAATAAGAAGAAGAATCTGCAAAATAATTATTATTTTTTAAATTATTTTAATTATTTTACCAAAATAAGAGGGATCATACAAAATGCATGTTGTTTGTTAATTTGGTGCTGACCTGAATAAGATATTTCACATAAAAGATGTTTACATCCCAAAGAGAACTTAAAAAGTTATACATTCAAAAGCTGAATGTATAAAAATGGCCCAATTCGAAAGTTTATTAAAACGCTTGATTATTAAAACTGTGTTGTTACCTGAATGATCCACAGCTGTGTTTTTTTTTTTTTTTTTTTTTTGTAGTGATAGTTCATGAGTCCCTTGTTTGTCCTGAACAGTTAAACTGCCCGCTGTTCTTCAGAAAAATCAGTCAGGTCCCACAAATTATTTGGTTTTTCAGCATTTTTGTGTATTTGAACCCTTTCCAACAATGACTGTATGATTTTGAGATCCATCTTTTCACACAGAGGACAACTGAGGGACTCATATGCAACTATTACAGAAGGTTCAAACACTCACTGATGCTCCAGAAGGAAACACGACGCATTAAGAGACGGAGGGTGAAAACTTTTTGAATTTGAAGAGTAAATTTTACTTATTTTGTCTTCTAGGAAACATAAGTAGCTTCTGAAGGGAAAAAAGCTTTTTTATTTAAGGCAAAATAAGATAAATGTACACATCTTCATTCTGTTCAAAAGTTTTCACCCCCCGGCTCTTAATGCATCGTTTTTCCTTCTGGAGCATCAGTGAGCATTTGAACCTTCTGTAATAGTTGCACATGAGTCTCTCAGTTGTCCTCAGTGTGAAAGGATAGATCTCAAAATGGTACAGTTATTGTTGGAAAGGGTTCAAAAATGCTGAAAAACCAAAGAATTTGTGGGACCTGAAGGATTTTTCTGAAGAACAGCAGGCAGTTTACCTGTTCAGTACAAACAAAGGGACTAAAAAACTATCACTAAAAAAAAATCATGTGGCACAATCTGATATGTGCATTTGCCCAGCACAATGTCTAGAAAATACATACAAATGTCACTTTTTAAACAAAATACCTGTTTATCGCAGATGTTAATTAAGACTGTTGCAAATTATAATGGGGAAAACGTACATAGACTGTTTGCACTCAAAGTAATGACAATGCCTTAATACAAATATACATGATGCCGAACCATATCAGTGCAGATAGTGCCTGATTACATTTGATTGCGTGTGAACAAGACGAAATACCACATGCAAAAGTGAATTCGCCCCTCAGTCTCCAAAAACTGTAAACTAATCAGGGTGTAATTGCATCTCAATACAATTACAGTCATGAAAACAGGAACCGAAAGGAACCATATGGTAGAAATGATCTGCAGAGCATAAGTATGTTGTCAGTGGTTCGAGTCTGTTTTCATGAATGTGGGTGTATGTGTGTCCTCAGTGACGGATGATGCTCTTCATAATGCAGCCGACAGCAGATCAGAGGGGGATGTTTGCTGGAGACTAAACAGACTCTCGTTTCTAATGACTCTCCAGTGAGGCATTTTGGACCATGAGAGGAAATGTCAAGAGAAGTTGTAATGAGTGGACATCTGTCTCCTCCATATATCGGGGAGTTTGACGGCGAATATAAAAAGCGTAGATTTAAGAGACCAAGTTCAAGAGCTTCAGTCAAAGTTGTCATTTTGATAAAGGTATTCCTTATGTTTTATTTCCCTACTGGAGCGGATGCCTGTATTGTGAGTAATATAAAGCGTCGAAACATAGTCTGCTAAGACCTACTGCGCTTTAAAAGATTAGTTCACCCAAAAATGAAAATTCGGACATCATTCACTCACAGTCTTTAACAGTTTTTAACAATGTGCTGTTGGCACTTTTTCATGCAAAAGTAAAAAAAAAAAAAAACATTAAAGCAACTCATAAGATGCTATATTTAAAATCATCTGCATTAGTTTTTACTTCTGCATTGTTTTCCTTTTTTTTTTAATACATATACAAGTATAGGTAAATGACCACAAACACACCAGTATGTCTAGATTAATATTCTTTTTCATTGCACAGTGATTTATATTTTCCACATCATTATCTCTAATTGGCTTAATTGGCTTCTTTTCTCTCTTTTTTTTCTTCTCTCACCTCATGCAGGTTTTGTCTCAGGTCCAAGAGTCTGCAGACATACAGACTTCCCCATTATAGGGGTGCAGTGAACTTAAATGGTGTCCCATTGAGTTCATTCAAAAGACCCGTCTGAGTGCTAGAGTCTGCATTTAGTGCGGATGAAATTGATATAATTATGAAATCTGGAACAAATATTAGCACTCACATAGAGGTACGCTTATTCAGAACGAAGCCTCGTTAACAACCCTGCGTCGTCCAGCATGCATTATGCATTTAGTCAGGGTTTGTCAAATTCTCACCAAGGGGACTTTGCAATTACTGTACATGGGGCTTCAAATCACTTAAAGGGTTCTTGAAGATTTGTATTTTCACTTTTTGCACAAATGCACCAATCATTCTGGTATTCCCAGGCTCTGTTCCAAACGCAAATGCATACTTCCACAAAAGCTGAGAGAGGAGACGGGGCACAGTCTCAGACAGCACGCCCACGGACCGTCTGATGCACATTACACACAAAAATGGAAAAAGCATTCAAAAACTGCAAAATTCAGCCTGATATGAAGGCAACTGCACAATTCACAGGAGTTAATCAGTCTCAAGGTGTTAGCAATGTCAAGCTCATGGGTTTGATTCCCATGAACTAATAAAGCATATACCTTCAATACAATGTTAGCTGCTTTGGATAAAAGTGTTTATAAAAGTGCAAAATGCATGCATGCAAATGTAATGTAAAAGCCCTCAAGGAAACAAAAAAGATGTACCAAGATGTACTGAAAGCCAGTAAAAGAAGCAGCAGTCATTGTTTGGCATCATATTTTTTCAGTTTTGTTTGAGTAGCAAGGATAAATAACTATATAACTACCAGGGACGGTTTCATCATAGTGCGAAAAGGAAGGATCGCATTCAGCCACAGCTGTCACTGTTCTCAACTGTTTATTCTGACTCTGGATATATAGCCCAATCATCACCAAGTGTAGTACCGTGCTTTTGTCATCATATGTAACCATAACTTGTAAATATAACCTCTTATAATAATAAATATAAAGACAGGACCTAGTCTGCATGGGCATAAATAAACCAAACCAGTATCTTACCAGTAAAGTTTTGATAGATGATGATGATGATGATTGTAATGGAGGTAAATATGATTACAGTGACATACAGGAGTTGTACATTATTAGGCATTTTGTTTTTATTGTTTATATACATGGGCATCAACACTCTGACAAAGGAACTGTTCACTGGTCATGTTGAGCTGCCATTAAATCACCACATGACAAATTCAGAATGTTTTTATTTACCTTTTTAGTTTGTGTTTTGATCTGTTTAATAATTCTGAATGAACCCGTATATTATACTTTTGGCATCTCTGTGTGGTCCTGTTTGGCACTGCAGCTAACTTTTTTTTCCTTACAGTTTTTGCTGTTGCACTGTATAAAAATACAATCTTGAACTTGGTAAAACTATTATCTTTATTTATTATTATTTTTTTTTTTATGTCTTAATTCTTTATGTCTTCCTTTTGCAAAACTGGAATATATCATACTGGGATGTATGCTAAAATTGTTGCATGTGGTGCCCTACCTAGAAAATTTCCCACCAGGAAACCACCACTGTAAACTACAGAAACAGTGCCAGGGGTAACGCATTACAAGTAACACAAGTTACGTAATCAGATTACTTTTTTCAAGTAATGCATTACTTTTTAATATACTTAAGTTTTTTTTTTTTTCCCCCCCAATTTACTGATTAAAAGCTCTACTGTTCCCATGTTGAGATAAATCAAGAGTAAGATTTTACTTTAGTTCTAGAATAAATGTGAACATGCATTAATTCATCCCACTCACAATAAATACATAAATAAAATTCTGTATTTCTCAAAATTAATAAAAATGCAACTCAGAATAAGACACAAACCTGCAATAATTAAATATGCTAATACAAATATCCTTTTTGTATTTAACCCAATTTTATTAACCAGTGTCTTTGCTGCTGACCTTCGATGATCCAATTCAATTTTACGCAAATAAGCAAAAAATTACTCGTGATAAACTAACATTTGTACTTTTTTTTTTTTTGCTGAAGAATGTTAAACTTTCTTCTTCTGCATTCTACTGTACAGACATTTACTTTTCCTGAGGCTTTTGGTTTGAATAGGCTTTTGCATTTGCCAAAAATATAACTTTTTTAATATTAAAAACAAACAAGGAAGCCCTGCCCAGATTTAAAAAGTAGCGCAAAAGTAACATAAAAAGTAACTAGGCGTATTTGTTACTCTTTTAGGGAGTAACAAAAGATGGTAAGGCATTACTTTTACCTGTTACCTTTTTTTTTCCAACACTAAACATAAAATTATTGCAAATAATATAAAGTCTAAGAGTTTCTGCGCTACTAGTGTCACCTAGCGGAACCTAGCGGAACTACAAAAATAAAGCACGTTTTCAAACGGCCTTCTAGCAACACCAACATCAAAACACAGCTCTTACAACTTTATAAAAGTAAAGACATGTCTCTCAGGTAAAAGTAGGCTACTTTCAACAAAATCTTCAACACATAAGGAATACTTTTAACTTGAAGCTTATCTTACCTGTCCTGAAGAAACGCAAGTTTGTCGAATAGATGAAACCCAAACAATTCAGTAAATTCATCCATCTTGTAAAACACTGCTAGTGTTTAACTTTGGTTTACAGCGTTGTCTGTCACTGTGGATTTTCGCAAGTTGTTCAATTTTGGCTTGGATTGCTGTAACGAAACCGGATATTGTATTTTCCACTCCGGATAAACATCGTCCGGTTTAGGCTAAGCCTGCTACATTAGCCCCGCCCTAAACTCTCGCTATTGGCTATAGGTATGCAAAACATAATTTGACAGTTTTTTTGAAGTTTGATTAAAGGTTTTTAACTAAAGTTTGTTCAAATGACAAACTGTCAGCTATAAATCAAATGTTATTACTATTATATATATTATATTATTATTTTTATTATTATTATTTAAAGCTGCTAAATGAACCATTTAAAGGAATGTGGGATAACTGAAACATATCTAACTATGCAACTGAAATGCACTAGATGTCTTAACTGCAGGGCTTTCTCATTAACCCTAACTATCCACACAGACCTGAAAAGACATGGCTTTGGTTTTCCCTGTGGATGAGTTTAACCAGATGACTGTGTATTGTCATGAGACACAGACCCTCAGAAGTAAAAGGATAATCATTAAACTTCAGCAATTGGACTCCGGTGGGGCCTGTCACTGTAAAACGCTCATCTAATAATGATAGAATTTGCAGCGTTCAGACACAAAGAAAACAAGACAAAGTACAATTAGTTAAGGATCTGGCCCTCACGCTATGTTTCATCTGTGTGTGAGGCGCGTGTTGAAAGCTCTGATCCACTCGCCTCCGCTGGCCCTATTACTCGCTTTTCATTTGGAAGGTGAGATGCTGGACTTTGTCAGCATAAAGAAAAAGAAAAACGGCGGCGAGCCTGATAAATGGTCCGGCCGGGATTGGCTTGCCTTTTTCAGCTTGTTTTCCGCCTTTTCTAACCACTGCCACATGTTTAATATCATACAGAAACTTGAGGGAAAAAAGATTTCTGGTATTGTTATGCTGTCTGCTTCAGATGGTATTCAGACTAGCATAATGTGTTTATGTATATATTTATATATATACACTTTTTGGCCCAGTGTATATTTCTCAGTGTAGGTTTATTGTTGAAAGCCAGCCAAGTGTTGCCCACAAAAAAAAAAAAAAGACATTTCCACTTACACAATATTACAAATACTGTTTGTAAAGTTGTAAATAAAACAGCATGTTTTTACAAGAAAATACTGTTTAATTTTTCTACTTTATAATTTCAAGTGTGCTACCTGCTATTACTCTGTCCCCCAGTTTCAGTTTTCAAATGTAAGTCTTGCACTGACTGATCTTAAAATATATCAGTGTCTTTCTCTCAAGATGCACACCAGTATTGTTTTTTTTTCTAAGCATGTTAATAAAAATCACCTAAACGTCCTAATTGAACTATGGCCTAATCCTGGTTTAGTCTAAAACCCTGTCTGTAAAATATAAACTGCCTGTAAATGTTTGTGAAATTTACTAGCAATTTCTGAGCATTTTTTTTTTTTTCCTCAGTGTAGTGGGGCATGTTGTCAAAATGTAACCTGACAATAAACGTCCTATAAGCTTTTCAGTAAATTTTTAAATAATAAAATAACTGGCCAACAAATTATTTAATGAAATAACTGTATAAATGTATACATTTAAAAACACAATAAAAAAATGCTGCAATTAACAGCCCTTGACCTGCATGAAAAAAAAGTTCAAAATATAAGTATTTTTGTGTATGTATATATATATATATATATATATATATATATATATATATATATATATATAATTAAATGCAATTCTCAAATATTGTAAATGAAACATTTAAAATATATATATATATAAAAAAAAAAAAAACATTATTACAAATAATTAATTAAAATAAAACATTTAAAGTAATTTGTAAAAAACATTTAAAATAAATTCAAATATAGTTTTTGGCAGAAACACTTCATAATTGCATGCAATGAATTGGATAACAGGAAATTAATAAAGTAAAGCATTTTTCTCAGTAATCTGTATATGCTTTTTGAAAATTGACCGAAATAATGTATTATTTGCAGATTATATATCTGTATATTTTTTTCTGTGTATAATTGACTAAATTATAATGCTGTTGTTAGATGCCCTTAAAAATAATAAGAAAAAATGTTTTTAGTAAATCATGTGTGGTCTGTTTTAACAATGTCACTGCACAAACACAATCAGATTTTTTTTCCTTCTTTCTCTTCTTTTTTTCATGGAGAAGAGACTCTTTCTTACTAGCAAACTAATATTATTCACACATTCATTTACCATAATGGAAGTTATTGGGAAACTCACCAGGGCTGTCATAGCAATCCACCTGTTGCACACAATCAACACTGCAAGCACAAAACTAGACCACTCCCACCATAATCAACAAAACCATACACACTGCAACATGTGCTGCCTGCAGTGTGGACAGATTTTATTTTAATAGGAGCATATATCACTATATCTCTTTAGTCAGGTGAATTAAATTGGCTAATATTAACCACACAGTACATAAGCATAGGAAATCAAGCTCATGGGTTCAGTTTCCAGTAAATGCATGAACTGATAAAAGGCAACGCAAGTCATTTTGGATAAAAGCGTCTGCCAAAGGCATAATGCAAATGCAGTTTCCAGCACGTTTCGGCCTACAAAAATACATCATCCCTGCAGCACATTATAAGTGACATGACTTTTACAAGGGACTTTTAATGTATAAACACTGTTCCTTTAACACTTTTGACTTGTTCTGTATAGTCTAGTACTTTAGCTGGAAAGTTACAGTCTCAGTTTCTGAACTAAACCTGCTTGATTTTTGACAGATGCCACGATCGTTTTGAAATCTCCCAGATTTACCGAGACGTCTCATGTGCGCTCGCCTCGCAGGCTTTGCGAAAACTCATGGATCCTTTCCAGAGAACATCCAATATCGTTTAGTGTTTTCAGCGAGTGTGATGGAAGCTCGTCTTTCAGTACAAAACAACAGCTGAGTTCCCTAAAAACGCAAGCTCCACACATTTGTACACAGCTGGTTGGCCCTGATTTCAGGCCCAGATAAAGAGCTCTTTCTTGGGGAGCGGCGATGGCTGGTGGGGGAGGGAGCACAATCGCGGTTTTCGCCTTTCACTGACGCTCTGACTCTTGGCCACATGAATACCCATGGAGGCTGGACGCCCACGCAGCTGGGTCGAATCTGTAGAGCGGGACAATGGGCTGGAGAGGGCACCTCCAAGCCAAAGAAGAGTGCATCTTTGTTGGTCACAGGTGGGCCATTGTGCACGCTGGTTCATTATGCATGCATCACAACAACTGAAGTCATCAGCTTCCTGTCCGGGGCCTGACAAATGAAGAAAACACAGACAGCCGTCTGCGAGCGTTACAGAGCCAAGGGTGCGAGGTTAAAGCACTAAATTCACATGCGTGGGGTTGAGGATGACAATGAGATGCTCAAGCCGAGAGATCTCGCTTGTGTGAAGGTCGACGTCCCATGATCGAAGAGTGTGGTCGTGTCTGATGAAACCTCAACCTGCAATAGTAAAATCAACTGTAGCAGAGTTCTGTGGAATAAAAAAAGAGATGTATAGCAAACATTTCCATTTCATGTGTTCAAGAGAACCAAATCATAAACAGATCCCTGCTGCTCAAAAGTTTGGGATCAGTAAGACTGTTAATGTTTTTTAAAATGTTTCTAATGCTCATCAAGGCTGCATTTGATCAAGAATACAATAATAATAATAATAATAATAATAATATTCTGAAATATTATTTCAATTTTAAATAACTGTTTTCTATGTGAATATGTTGTAAAATGTAATTTATTCTTGTGATGCAAAGCTACATTTTCAGCATCATTACTCCAGTCTTCAGTGTCACGTGATCCTTCAGAAATCATTTTAATATGCTGATTTATTATAAATGTTGAAAACAGTTGTGCTGCTTAATTTTTTTTTTTTTTTTTGAACATTTGATACTTTTTTTCATGATTCTTCCATCAATAAAAGGTTAAAAAGAACAGCATTTATTTAAAATAGAAATGTTTTCTAACAATATACACTACTGTTCAAAAGTTTGGGGTCAGTACATTTTTATTCTTTCTTTTTTTGAAAGAAATTAATACTTTTATTCACCAAGGATGTGTTAAATTAATAAAAAGTGATAACATAGGTTTACATTTATATATATATATATATATATATATATATATAATTTTTTTTTTTTTTTTTTGATGCCTTGATGAGCATAAGAGACTTCTTAAAAAGCATTAAAAGTTTTACTGATCCCAAACGTTTGAGCGGCAGTGTAGATAGCAGCAGTGTAATTAAAAACATTAATAAATAAATAAATAAATAAACTTTAAAAATGTATATATGTGTTAAATAAATAACTAATTAATGAATTAATAATATTTTAACTAATGACAAATTTTGCTTTATGCATAACAAATACATTCAATTATTAAATTAAATTAAATTAAATTAAATTAAATTAAATTAAATTAAATTATTAAATTAAATTAAATTAAATTAAAATACCATAAATAATGTACTGTCCCATGTATAAAGGGAATCCAGGCCTGTCATCACTCGTTTGGCCTCGTTTGTGTCTCTCCCATCCACTTACACTACAGAACATTACAGTCACCTGTGTAAAGATCAGGCTGATGAAGTACTTTGTGACTCATCCTCCATAAGATACAGGCTCTGTCTTACCACTGACTAAATATTGACTTCCTTAATCCACCTTACAAGAACGCAGAGGTTCCTGAAAGGCAAAATAAATGGAGAGCTGTTCTCCGGCGGACGCTGAACTGCAGTTCCTTAATTTTTCTCTTGTCTGCCCAAACTGCTCTGTTCAGCTGCTTGGCTGTAGCTAAGAAATGACATCAACACTCAACTGGATTAAAACTGTGGAGTATATGAATCTGTAAATATTTATTGAATATATTGATTTATATTGTCAGATTAAACAGGAACCATATGTGAATGTAATGCATGATAATGTGGATATTACATCATATTAGAAATTACACTAATGTGACAGTATGGACAGACTGGCAAAGAAGGCTAAATGCAAATAATAAAATACAGCTAATGATGCATAGTTAGAATAGCAAAATAGACAGCTTATCAACTTTTTAAAAGGATGAGAAAATGTTTCCGATATTTTTTATGGGTGACGTCAATGACTGCAGGACCAATCAGCCTCTATATTTCACTGCAAATTCATCTGTCACATGCTTGAAGCTAGTCAAATTAGGCAGATGCAAACATGGACACCTCTGTGTGAAATGCAAAACCACATATTAACTATGCAAGTTAAAAGCAAACACAACCTAGTCTGTTTAAATACATGTTTAATACACTTGCAGTAAAAATTATACATTTAAAGCATGAAAGCAACGAAATTCAAAAGACATTTAGAAACCAAGACTATTATATTCTTCATGTTATGTCATGTTCTGAATGTTACTGATAGTTATTGGATAATATTAGAGATTATTTATTTATTTTATTTTATTTTAATTATTCATTTTTTTGGTGTTGCTAAATATTGGACAGGAGATAATTTATTCTTTTTTTACATTCCTTTTTTTTTTTTCTGTTGTTGCTTTTGTTGCTTATTAATTCTGACAGTTGAGAACATTATGCATTGCAATTATGCATTGTCTTACACAGTATGTTTGTCTTGTCTTACACTGCAAAAATTTACTTATTTAGATTTTTTGTCTTGTTTCCAACCAAAATATCAAAAAAGTCAAAATTATTGTCTTGTTTTCAGAAAAAAGAAGTCACAATTAAGTGAGTTTTTGCTTAAAACAAGCAACATAATCTGTAAATGGGGTGAGCAAAATAATCTTTTTTCAAGCAGAAAACTAGATTATTTAGCTTACCCCACTGGCAGATTAACTCACTTAATTTTAACTTCTTTTTTTCTGAAAACAAGACAATCATCTTGTCTAGAAAATCCTTCTTGATTTAAGAATTTTTAGATTATTTTGGTTGAAAACAAGACAAAACGTCTAAGCAAGAAAAACTTTATTTTTTGTAATGTTTTTTGTAGTGTACAAAAATCCAAGCATTTAAATCATGATACATTTAATTGAGATGCTAAATGACAAGTCTTCTTTTTCTTAGTTTTTTGTTTGTTTTAAGCATGTACTCTTAAGAGTTTTTGAATGTCATTTTGCATCTCAAGTAACTGTATTTTAGTTTAGGATTTTTTTTTTTTTTAAAGCAAATACTAGTTTTGTTTGTTATGGTTAGTAACTGAGTGAACCAAAAAAAAAAATAAAAAAAAAATCAAGACCAGAAGTGTTCATCAAGAGGTGTATTAAATAAAAACCTACATGTCTGAAATGCTGAGTCGGTCGTTTTCAGCATAGTGGAGGAAATGAAAAAATAAATTAAATGAAATTTTAATAAAAAAAATAAATTTCTAACTGTACACTATTTATCTCCCTCTTCGCCCTGCGGTCTAACATCATTTTTTTGCAGATTATGTGCCAGATTGTGTGCCACACACGTTTATCAATGGTCTCATTCATCAGGTGTGATGACTCCTCAAAGCAAGGTTTTGCTGAAGTTGGCTTTCACTCTCTATACCTGAAGTACGTATGAGCCTGAGCATTACGCTTATATCGCAAACACAAACTCACACACTTAAACTGGGCAAAGGGCCAGTCACCCTCGGCGCTCGCCCTTGGCCATCCCTCGCCGACCCTTTGGCTGCCGATTAAAGCTGTGAAATCTTTCCTGTGACAGTTTAGATTTCAAAAGAATTCTTCCATCCAGGTCTAACACCATCTAAACCAGCATCGGACCACCGGACCTTCTCCGCCAAGCCTATTTGTTTGCTGAGGGCAGGAGGAGGTTTATTTAGGAGGGTGGTGCTGCTGCGTTTAAATTGCTCGTGGAATAAATAGGACCGTGCCTGAAATAGCAAAATATTCATTTTAAAAAGAACATTTGCTTATTTTTAATTTGATAAAATAGGTGTTGTACTTTCATGCCATCGATAGAATGACACACAAGCACCAGGGGGGCTTGATAAAAAGATGCTGATGGCCATTCGATAGTTTGCGGCAACGCTTCAAGGTGGCCTGTGCTGATGTCAGAGTGGTCAGCGGGTTTGTTGACCTTAGTTTGTGTGGCTTCGACAGGAGGAAAATTATTGCTGTTTTGCATAGGAAATCGAGGTAATCGCCTCATGGTCGGGAGCCGAACTGACCAAGCTTCTTACCCCACGGCATTTTTACAGGCTTTAGCTCTGATATAAATACGACTTCTTAAATCTGCAGTTATGCAAGTGTAAATCTCGCTAGCGCCGCGTCTCCAGGCTCACCGCTGTGAACCATGTGACCCTGCAGGTACGGAGGTGGCGCACAAAGCAGACGTTCTTCCACGGAGCCTCGTGGTTCTTGTTAGAGGAGCTGGAAGGGAGTGGATGAGGAGACTGTCCATACATCTTCACCTTACGTCCAGCCAGGGACAGTCACAGCTCATTTACGCCAGACATTAATGAGCAATGAGACCCCACTGGAGGGAGAAAGAGTATGATGAAGAGCTGAATGAGTGCACCAAAAATTCTCCCTTCAGTCAAGTCATATTTATTTGTATAGCGCTTTATACAATACAGATAGTTTCCAAGCAGATTTGCATTAATAAAATGTGAAAATAACTGAATTAGTGGTGTAAAATGTATCAATTACGTAACAAGTTCACAAGTATCTGCTGTAATGCAGCTCTGCAGAAGACAAAAGTGTCATTTTTTGGCTCAATTCAGTTCACTGCTGATTCACTTCACCTACAGTGTCAATTTTGCAGTTCATCAATCATGGGGGGAAAAAAAAATCCATTTTAACTGTAAAGCTGATCTACAAAAGACAATAGTGTCATTATGCAGCGGGAACTTAGTTAAATGTTGATTCAGTTCAGTTCAAGAAGGCAATTTCACAAAGTGGGTCAGAAACAAATTCAATTTTTAGTCAGCAGTGTCATTATTTGGCTCAGTTTAGTTAAATGTCTATTCAGTTCTTTTTGAGAACAGTGTAAATTTTACTACGTTTATCACTTATTTAACAAATGCAATTTTAGTTGTGAAGCAGCTTTACAGAAGTCAGCAGTGTCATTATTTGGCTCAAAGTTTAATGCTAATTTAGTTCAACTGAAATTCAGTACAGTTCAAGAAGAGTGTCAATTTTGCAAAAGTAATCAATTATGAAACAAATTCAATTTTAACCGTAAAGCTGATCTACAAAAGACAATAGTGTCATTATTTGGCTCAATTTAGTTCAATGTTTATTCAATTCTTTTTGAGAACAGTTTGCAAAGTTTATCAATTATGAAACAAATTCAATTTAGCTGTAAAGAAGCTTTACGAAAAATAGAAATATGATTATTCAGATCAATTCTGTTCAGTGTTGATTCAATTAACTTCACTAACAGTGTCAATTTTGCAAACTTCATCAATTATGAAACTTTCAGTTTTAGCTATAAAGCAGTTCTACAAACGATAATAGTGTCATTATGCAGCACCAATTTAGTTCAATGTTAATTCAATTCAGATCAAGAAGACTGTTTATCAATCAAGTTTATCAGTTATGAAACAAAATCAATTTTAGTTGTAAATCAATAGTGTCATTATGCAACTCAGTATAGTTCAATGGAAATTCAATTCAGTTCAAGAAGAGTGTCAATTTCGCAGTTAATCATGAAACAAATTCAATTTTAACTGTAAAGCTGATCTACAAAAGACAATAGTGTCATTGTTTGGCTCAATTTAGTTCAGTGTTTATTCAATTCTTTTTGAGAACAGTGTCAATTTTGGTAAGTTTATCAATTATTAAAAACAAATGCAATTTTAGTTGTGAAGCAGCTTTACAGAAGTCAACAGTGTCAATATTTGGCTCAAAGTTTAATGCTGACTTAATTTATTTTTAAAACAATGTCAGTTAATTATATTTCAGCTGTAAAGCAGCTCTACAGAAGACAATGTTGTAATTATTCAGCGATTCAGTTGTTTCAATTCAATTCAGTAACTGTCAGTGTTGCAAAGTTCAACTATGAAGCAAATTCAATTTAGCTGTAAAGAAGCTTTACGAAAGATAGAAATATGATTATTCAGATCAATTCAGTTCAATGTTGATTCAATTAACTTCAATAACAGTGTCAATTTTGCAAACTTTATCAATTATGAAACATTCAATTTTAGCTATAAAGCAGTTCTACAAAAGATAATAGTGTCATTATGCAGCACCAATTTAGTTCAATGTTAATTCAATTCAGATCAAGAAGACTGTTTATCAATCAAGTTTATCAATTATGAAACAAAATCAATTTTAGTTGTAAATCAATAGTGTCATTATGCAACTCAGTTTAGTTCATTATGCAACTCAGTTTAGTTCAATGGAAATTCAATTCAGTTCAAGAAGAGTGTCAATTTTGCAGGTAATCAATTATGAAACAAATTCAATTTTAACTCAAGCTGATCTACAAAAGACAATAGTGCTATTATGCAGCACAAATCTAGTTAAATGTCAATTCAATTCAGTTCAAGAAGACTGTAAGTTTTGCTAAGTCTATCAATTATGAAACAAATTCAATTTATGCTGTAAAGCAGTTTTACAGAAGTCAACAGTGTGATTATTTCACTCAGTTCAGTTCACTGTTGATTCAATTCACATTTTACAAAAAAAAAAAAAAAAAAAAAAAAAAAAAAAAATAAAGAAATTTTGTTTTATTCAGGCACTGGTGTCTTTTTAATATGTAGCCCTTTTCTTAAAATAAAGGCTTTTATACTTTGCTTACTATGTAACTCTTTAGGTAAGTGTTCGAGCATTAATAATGAATTAATATAAAGTATTAATTATTAATTGTTAATTTAGTTATAATGTTATGTGAGGGATGCATTTTTCCTTTTTTTTTTCTTTTTTTTTGTCATTTTATAAAGTTTTACACATCCCTTTATTTGATTACTATATATATATATATATTATATATATATATATATATATATATATATATATATATATATATAGTTGCAATTGAAATTATTCAACCCTCTAGAGACTGCAGTACTTTACAAATCCAAGCTTTTCTGAAGATCCAGGAAAATTGCATCTATAACAGATTACTGGCATATTAAAAGTGATAATGTCAAGATATAATGTATATATGTAATGTTTTTGAGTTACAGACTTTTTAATAACACAGCTATGTCATAATTATTCAACCCCTATTTAACATTGCTGTTTTTTAGTCACTTATTTATATGGTGGGGAACAAAATTGTCTTAAAACACAATTAAGCCTTTAGAAACTTTATTAGAAAACAGAATTAGCTTGAGCTGTAACACATACATACATTTAGCCCACGCATATACTGAAGATGAGTAGCAAATATGACAAAGTCAACAGAGCTCTCACAAAAGCTACAGAGAATAAATAACTGAATTACTTCAGCTGGCAGCCTTATTCCTTAGTTTAAAATATGCTTTACCAGAAAACCTTTGCGGGTGTTGAACAAAAAAGCACAATATTATAAATTGTTTGATGAGAACAACTGAGAAAAACCTGCAACATACAGCCAAAGACTTGCAAGATGACACAACGAAAGGAGGAAAACATTTTAATGCAGTGTATAAGATGAACACTAGACAAGTATAGCCTTCATTTTGAGGCATCTTGCCGAATGCCACTCTTGACCAAAAAGAACAAAAACTTAAACATGTTCAAATTAATTTGGATAGACCTGTGGAGTTCTTTAAGAATGTTTTTTAGAGAGATGTGACTTCAAATTTGAACTTTTTGGACCTATGGATCGGCAGTATGCCCAGTGCAAAAAAAAAGCAAAACTTATAAGTAGAAGAACACCATCTCCAGCTACAAAAATGGAGGTGGATCAGTCCTGTTATAGGGTTGTTTTACTGTAGCAGGAAATGGAAATCCAGACCGTATGAAGGACATCATGGATTCTTTAAAGTATCAGGCCATTTTGGCAAGAATTGTGATGCCTTTGGTGCAAAACCTGAAATTAATGATCAATTGACTTTCCTGCAGGACAATCATCCCAAAGTGTACATCCAAAACTATGCTTGATTCAGGGATCAGTCATAGAATGTTCTTGAGTGGCCTGTTCAGTCTCCAGATTTGATTCTCATTGAACATATTTGGTTGAATTTGAAGAAAGCAATGGCAAAGTGAAAACCAAAGATTATCAGTGATCTGAAAGCTTTTTCAGGCGAGGAATGGGGCCAAGACTGCAGTAGAGAGGTGATGGAAGCTTCTAAGCACTTCCAAGCAGCGTTTATTGGTGCTTTTAAAGAATAAAAGATTCTGCACAAAACTCTACTTTTGGGGGTTGACTAATTTTAAGCATAAATGTTTAGAGACCGCTTGAATTTTATTATGATTCATCAATGTTACATTCTTAAAATCACACAAATGTATATTAATAAACTTTTTCTAACAGTTTACCGATGTCTTTGTTGAATTGTTTTCATAAAATGTTGTTCTCCGCAGCAAAGTGTCTTGCAGGTCAAGGGGGTTGAATAATTTTGATTGCAACTGTATATATATATATATATATACCTGCATTAAAATTTTAAGTTGAATCAACTCAGATATCTAAGTTGTCACTTAGTGCAACTTCACATTACAAGAGTTGACTGAACTTAAAATTTTAAGGCAGCCAGGTAACAAATTATTTTAAGTTGACTCAACATTTTTTGTTTTTGTTGTTGTTGTGTTAATATGTAGCCCTGTCTTAAAAATAAAGGCTTTTATACGTTGCTTACTATGTAAATGCCTGAATGTGGATTTTTTTTTTTTTTTTTTTTAGTATTTTGCAATACAATCTACTTTTCAATTTTTATATTTTGTTCCCTCAATGGAGCACCCATAGTTTAGCTTGAGAGTACCTGATGCGCCCCTGTTATAAAACGACAATCTGAATTCGGTGTAAATCTGTGTGGGCCTGTAAATTACTCGTGCCGTTTAAAGAAGGACGTGACCTACAGTACAGCACGCGTGTCCATGTGTTGCTCTGTTAGTGACTACCATGCGATAACCACATAAAAACCGGCCCATTTACTGCGAAAGCAAACCATAAACACTTGAGTGACTTAAAGCGTTCCTAAACAAGAAGCCATTGCTTTTTCTTCTTGGTGTCACCCGTAATCTGAAATCACTCATGAGGCAACAACACCTCAAAGTGCTACCAGCACCGTATGACTCAATGGAAGCAAAACACGTCCGGGAACAATGCTTCGGCTGTGGAGAGCAGTCGCGGCCGATTCTATCTGATCCCGGAGGCCACTTAACACGCTGTCAGTGGGGAGGCCTGTCTATGCATGAGCAACAAAGTCACAATAACGCATTTGGATAAAACAGCCGCTTGTTTGATTCGGAGGGCTAGCGAAGCGACACGCAGTACCCGCTCAGGCCAGTCATTAATCTAATCGGAGATCTGCCCCCTACGGTCGCGTGTTCACGCTCGCGATTTTTTTTTGCATGTCCACTGTGCGTATGCACGCATGTGTGAGTGTTTTTTTCCTGGTGGGCGCTCTGTGCGTGTGTTAGTAGTTATGAAATAGACCTGGCAGCTGGCCCGCACAGGACATTTGACCTTGATTTTTTTTTTTTTTTTTTCTCGAGCTCAGTCTTTTCCCTTAGCAGAGGCTAAAAGGCTCAAAAGGGTGGAAAGCCAAATATTTATTTAAGGCTCCTGGACGCCAGGTTGCATAAAAGGTTCCACAGCCTTTTGCATCAAACCTCAACCGTTGAAACCACAAATTCTGTTTTTCTAGCCATAAAACTGCCCCCACCAAGGAGAGAAAAAAAAAGATTTCCATTCGGTTGATTCTTATAAATTTAAATGAAGTGAAAAAATCTGGTTTACTCCCAAAAGGAAAATATTGTGTTAAATATATTTTGCAATGTGTGGGTGACAGAATATTTATGAGCGATAGACAACGGCTTATCTTCTTACGATGTAGGCCAATACAAGGTCTGTCATATCAAGGAATAGTCATTTTATTAGAGTTCTCAGTCTTGATTGAAGATTGATTGTTGATTTCGTATGGCTATTCATCATCTCAATATTTATGTATTTGCTCTGAAATGGCAAACAAGGTGTCAATCTGATCACATCATATCATAGTTGGTAATTTTCAAAGAATCCAAGAAGTTTAAAGAGAGTATTTTATATTTCATATGGCTAGTACGTAAAGTGTACCAACAGTCCTTAACAGTAAGTCATTAAGTAACACTGTGGAGTGATTTCAATGTGATTGTCAATTTTATTTATTTATTTATTTATTTATTGTTTGATTTATTTATTGATTGATTGATTTATTGATTTATTGATTTATTGACTGATTGATTGATTCATTGCAGGTATGCAAATAAAAAAATGTGCTAGGGTTGTTTTTTACATATAAAGAAAAAAACATTTTAATTTGTGTATTATTATTATTATTATTATTATTATTATTATTATTTATAACAAGCATGAACATTAAAAATGGTGCTGGAGATAGCTGTTTAATTTCATTCCATTTCAATTATTTAGAAAAAATAAATACAATTTATTTATTGATTGATTGATTGATTGATTGATTGATTGATTCATTGCAGGTATGCAAATAAAAAATTGTGCTAGGGTTGGTTTTTACATATAAAGAAAAAAACATTTTAATTTGTGTATTATTATTATTATTATTTATAACAAGCATGAACATTAAAAATGGTGCTGGAGATAGCTGTTTAATTTCATTCCATTTCAATTATTTAGAAAAAATAAATACAATTTATTTATTTATTGATTGATTGATTGATTGATTGATTCATTCATTCATTCATTCATTCATTCATTCATTCATTGCAGGTATGCAAATAAAAAAATGTACTAGGGTTGGTTTTTACATATAAAGAAAAAAAACATTTTAATTTGTGTATTATTATTATTATTATTATTATTATTATTTATAACAAGCATGAACATTAAAAATGGTGCTGGAGATAGCTGTTTAATTTCATTCCATTTCAATTATTTAGAAAAAATAAATACAATTTATTTATTTATTTATTTATTTATTTATTGATTGATTGATTGATTGATTGATTGATTGATTGATTGATTGCTTGATTCATTGCAGGTATGCAAATAAAAAATTGTGCTAGGGTTGGTTTTTACATATAAAGAAAAAAACATTTTAATTTGTGTATTATTATTATTATTATTTATAACAAGCATGAACATTAAAAATGGTGCTGGAGATAGCTGTTTAATTTCATTCCATTTCAATTATTTAGAAAAAATAAATACAATTTATTTATTTATTGATTGATTGATTGATTGATTGATTCATTCATTCATTCATTCATTCATTCATTCATTCATTGCAGGTATGCAAATAAAAAAATGTACTAGGGTTGGTTTTTACATATAAAGAAAAAAAACATTTTAATTTGTGTATTATTATTATTATTATTATTATTATTATTTATAACAAGCATGAACATTAAAAATGGTGCTGGAGATAGCTGTTTAATTTCATTCCATTTCAATTATTTAGAAAAAATAAATACAATTTATTTATTTATTTATTTATTTATTTATTGATTGATTGATTCATTGCAGGTATGCAAATAAAAAATTGTGCTAGGGTTGGTTTTTACATATAAAGAAAAAAACATTTTAATTTGTGTATTATTATTATTATTATTTATAACAAGCATGAACATTAAAAATGGTGCTGGAGATAGCTGTTTAATTTCATTCCATTTCAATTATTTAGAAAAAATAAATACAATTTATTTATTTATTTATTTATTTATTTATTTATTGATTGATTGATTCATTGCAGGTATGCAAATAAAAAATTGTGCTAGGGTTGGTTTTTACATATAAAGAAAAAAACATTTTAATTTGTGTATTATTATTATTATTATTATTATTATTATTATTATTATTATTATTATTATTATTATTATTTATAACAAGCATGAGCACAAAAATGGTGCTGGAGATGGTTGTTTCATTTAATTTCATTTCAATTATTAAGAGAAATTATATATATATATATATATATATATATATTATTAATTTAATTATCAATTTATTTATTTATAATGTTTATTTATATTTATTTTCTTTTTTATTTCCATTTTAATTGTAGTTAAATACATAGTAATTATATAGTCTTTTTGATAATTTTAGTATTTATTTATGTCTATATAGGTATTTAATACATTTTATTTCATTTTTATTTTTAGTTATTTTAGTTTATCAAGTCAGACTAAATAAAAATGGGAAATGTGACTTTGGCAACAAGCTAAAATTAATAAGTTTCAGTGTCTCCTGTAATCAGAAATAACTCATGAGGCAATTTTGGAACCTTTGTTTTTAAAAAAGTTGATGTAAAATAAAATCTATCAAAGACATGTCGAATCCTGAATGTCATATCTGACCAAAGAAACCCAAGACAGCAGAATCTTCAGGTGCTTCCTGGATGAGATGAACATGTGGCTGAAGATCTGAGGATCTGGCAGCAGTTGGTGCTGTGATCATTTCCTCTGTAGAGATGACCTAAGGGTGAAAGGTCACTGCGGGGGTCAGGATCTCTTGTAGCTGTGGGCCGTCTCCGCCCCCCTCTTAATGCTGGACTCAGGACAATGGCAGAGGCCAGGTCAACCTGAATGAGCCGTCATGGGGAGCAACACAGAAAGGCCTTGTTTACAGACACCAAACAACTTGACCGAAGCTTTTCATCTTCTCTTTGGTCACATCATGAAGAAGATGTAAGGCGCTGCTCATCTCTAGCAAGTCTGAAAGAGCTACAGATTATAGAGGAGATGTTTTACTTGCGGAGGATTGTTGTAAACATTAAAATCCCTTGATGTGAACATGCCTTAAGTATAAACCAAAAGCCAAAAGTCCTGTCCAGCTAGTTTTACACTAAGTAGGGTCTAACTAAGCTCTGCTGAAAACCAGGCAGTGAGAGGATCAAGTCAGCGGATTAAACCAAGATACCAGACTCGTTCTTCAAGTCCAGCTTAATCCTCTTCTGACCCAAACACAATCAGTCATGAGCTGTGTGTGTTGTGTTTCAGTCACAAAGGTATTTTTAGGTTACTTCAATCTATCAGAGTTACTGCAGTTTATTAAGTTAGTTATTTGCTGTTTGTTTGTTAGTAGAGGAGAAACTCATTTACACTAGAAAATAATTGCATGCTGATCAGTGCTGGTATATCAAATATCTACAATATAGTCAGAATGATCTTGCTGGAAATATAATTAAGTAACATTATAGAGTGATTTTAATGTATACATATATATATATATATATATATATATATATATATATATAAATAATAATAATAATAATAATAATAATTTGTTTTATTATTATTATTATTATTATTATTATTTTTATTATTATTATTTCGACTCACAAATATGAAGTATGATGAGCACAGATGATTTATCTGGTTTATTTAGATCAATTTGCTTAAATGATTTATTAATAATTAATATAATATAATATTAATATATATATATATATATATATATATATATATATATATATACATTTAAATCTGTCATTTTAATATGACTGAGTTTATTTATTTATTTATTTTATGTTTTTTTTTCACTTTTATATTGTTGTTTTTTGCCATTTGCCATTTTCATCTTTCATTTTTTAATGTCTATATATTTTTTTTAATATAATTATGATGAGCACAGATCAATTTAAAATGTTTAATTATTGATAAAAACACTTATATTTAAAAAAATATATTGACTGTGATATTATTTTTTGTTTTAAAGTTAAGTAAAGCTTTAGTTAGAAGCTTTATTAATAAAATTAATAATAAATTATTTTTTTATTTATGTTTTATTATACCTCAGTTCATTTGTATTTTATTTCAAGTAACAAAAGTGTGTTTATTTATGGTATTTATGTGTGTTTATTTATGGTATGTTTTTTTATAATGATATATATATATATATATATATATATATATATACATACATAATATATACATAATATATATATATAATATTATTATTATTATTATTATTATTATACCAGTATCAAAAAGTGATGAGCACATATCAATTAGTTTAAATGACTGATTAAAAACATTTACATTATTTGTTTTGCAAAAATGTAAATACAATAAAAAAAATCGACTGAGATAGTACTTTCTGTTTTTATTTGAATGTTAGTTAACAGTTTATTATTATTATTATTATTATTATTATTATTATTATTATTTTAATATAGTTTTAATGATTTTAATTTCAATTTTAGTTATTTTAGAACATATATATTTATTTATTTATTTATTTTTCAGTTAGTGTATTTTATTTTAGCTAACAATAGTTAGTTAGTTAGTTTGTTTGTTTAAGACATGAAACATGTGAATATTTTCGAGTGATGACTGATTTGAGTGAAACTTGAAAAACTTAAAAAATAAATACATGAAATAAAAGCAAATACATTAATATGGAGATGCTGAAATACACTCTCTCTGTATAGCATTCAGTCACAGATTAAAGAAATCTATTAGCATCAGACCAGTCTTTGAGAGACACATGAGCGAGGCGTGTGTTCAAATAGTCATTTTGGTTTGCAACCACATGCGCAATTCAGCCATTTCAAAAATGCAAATAATGTTGATGATGCTGAAGAATTAGCGCTCTGAGCCGTACAGCTTCATCTGCGGCCGACCGAGGCGTTGTGTACGTAGCGTGCGCGTCCAGCGTCCAGCGCTGACATGTTTAGAGCGAGACCACACGTGTGTGTGTTTGTGCTGGAGCATGAGCCGATGAAACACCCGGCTACAAGTGTGTCAACACACCCCATGGAAAACCGCAGCGCCCTCGCAGCCCACTCTCAAGCTGTTGCTGTTTTTCTGACCCTGTCGCTCGAAGATTTCACATTAAATCTTGTTTGTCAACAAACTATTTCGGGCCAACTTTCCCCTCCGAGCGTCCAGCCGGATTTATGTCTTCCTTCTACGAACCAGGTTGTGGGACTTAATTAGCTTATTGAACTATTTCACACCAGTTGCAAATAATTTGCAAACTAAACCGAAGAAATATTAAAATACGCATGCAATAAAGCACTCCACAGCAAAAGCAGAATTCATTCATTCCTCAGTGCAATGCAAACCCACAATCAGACCTGCCAATTAACTCGGCGCAAAGTACGGCTTCCACCCACAAATAAATGAAATTTAGATTGCTTGTGACCTTTTGGCCCTCAGAGATGTAATAAAGCTTCTCATGACGACGTTTTTCTGTCAGCACGTTTCTCCATGTGAGCCGAAAGCGGTAGATGTGCAGGTGTTGATGTGAAGTCATCCGTCAGTATGCGGGTTAATCTCTCAGGTAACGTCTTGATGACAAATCTGTCATCGTTGTCAGTCCTTGTTGTTTGCATTTATGCCAGGAATGCTTTAAGGCAAACAAATATTAGATTAAATCAGCTGCACGGTGATAAAGCATCCCGTATTAATAGTTAAACATTAAATAGTGATTTACAGCGCTAGGAAAACCCCTTTTACATAGCAAAGATGTGAGCAGCATATTATGTGTATAATACAAGTTATTTGCAGCGGGACATCTGCAATCATGTTTGAGCATCTTGCTCTATGTTTTAAAGTTGCTGTTTCACAGTTAAATGCAGTTGAACTTCTGACATTCAGCACAATGGTTAAATGTCAGTTTGTAACAATATTAAAATATGTTGTTTTTAATAGCAAAACAAACTGTTTAACAAACAAAGTAAAAGTAATGGTTAAATGAGTGCAGAAAGATGTACGTTAGGTCTATTCTTCGAAACAAGCTGGCGGCAGAAATCACAAAGAACAGAATGAAACATTATCATGCCATGTTAAGTAAATGAGTAAACAATTTAATAATGCAATTGAAAACATAATGCCATTGATACGACAACTGAAAACAATAATAAAATTAATATTCAGTATTCATAAAGATTAATTTTTAGGTGTCATGAATATATCAGTATATGTTAAAATTCTGAAAATACATAGTATTTGTACTTTTCGATGCAGTAAATACACTTTAGTGTCTGTAAATGTACATTTTACGTAAAATACATACAAATGATCATGAGATCACGTTGGTTTGTCCATGCAGTGAAAATCAATAGGGTCCTAAACAAATAAACAAACAGATAATAAATAAATAAATGAAGTAACCTCCTAATATTTTGAAATTTAAAAGTTTTAAAGATTTAACGTTTTGAAAAAAGTTATGCTCTCTTATTTGATCAAAAATACAGTAAAATAGTAATATTGTGAAACATTCCTTCTTAATCGATGTTGAAAACATATTTTGCTGCTTACTATTTTTACGGAAACAGTGATATATTACCATTCAAAAGTTTGGGGTAACAAAACATTTATTTTATTTTATTTTATTTTATTTTAAGAAATACATACTTTTATTCAGCAAATACATTAAACTGAATTCAAATAAAAAAAAAAAACATTAATAAAAAAAAACTAGAAATCACATTAAAAAAGTGACAAGAGGAATGTATACATATATATATATATATATACCGTAAATTTATAAAAACATTATTTTGAATAGTAATATTTCAAAATATTACTGTTTTATGGTATTTTTTATCAAATAAATACAGCCTTGGTGAGCAGAAGAGCCTCCTATAAAAATATTTTTAAAATTCTTAATTTTTCCAAAAAAAAAAAAAAAAAAATTGGGTGTCTATATTAGCAATGAGAGTCAAAGGGACAGTTTACCCAAAAATGAAAATTCTGTTATGATTTACTCACCCTCATGATGTTCAAGGACTTTTGTTCTGTGGAGCAAAAAGAAGCAAAATGTAGATTTCAGCTGTGTTTGACCATGCAGTAAGCCAAAAACAAACAAACAAACAAACAGAAGTGAGTCAGATATCTGGCATACTAGTATATATGCTAGTATATTGTAACAAAAAATAAACATATCTTAGAATTTATGCCTACTCATTTGATCAAAAATAAAGTAAAAGAGTAATATTGTGAAACATTTCTTCTAAATCAATGTTGAAATATTTTTTGTTGTTTTTTTTTAAACTGCCTTTCAAAGGTTTGGGGTAAAAAAACATTTTATTTTATTATGTGTATAGAAATACTTTTATTCTTCAACGACACATTATATTGTTAAAAAGTGGAATAATTCTGGAATAAAGACATTTACAATGTTACAAATAATTTTGTTTCAAATAATGCTGTTCTTTTAAATTTTATATCCATCAAATAATTCTAAAAAAATAAAATGTATCATGGTTTTACATTAAGCAGCAAAAACTGTTTTTAGCATTGATACTACTATTAATCATTGTGCACCACTATAAAGCTAAATCAGCAAATCAGCATATTAGAATGATTTCTGAAGGATAATGTGACACTGAAGACTGGGGTAATGATGCTGAAAATTCAGGTTTGATCACAAAAAGAAATGATATATAAAACAAAATATTAATTTGAACTATAATATTTCAAAATATTACCATTTTTATTGTATCAAATAAATGCAGCCTTGGTGAGCAGAAAAGCTTGCTTCAAAAATATTTTTAAAAATCTTCCAAATTTTGTCAAGGCAAGCACATTCTGAAAGTTGCTTGAAGCTTTGTGGCCACTGATTAGCATGACAGCATGAGCCTGAGGAAAAGCACTGAATGATGGGCCAAGAGTAGAGGAAACATGGCCCATCAACTGCTAAGACTAAAAATCAAAGAAATCAATGATGTGCAGCACCAATAAGCACTAAATGAGCCTTATCTGCGCTTAAGTATAATGCAGTGGCCTTGCTCCGTCGAGTGGCTCTGAAGAGGCAGAATGATGGATCAGGATTGAGAGGAACGGCCTAACAGGACAGGCCTGTCAGGGCTCTGATTGATCAGAGAGCTGGGCTTTTGTTACGCCCCCAGTATCCCTCAGCACTTCCTACAATCAAAGCCTAGCCATTCTGCTCTAATTAGCCGCCGAGAGAGACGTCAGGCCACTTGATTTAAAGCAGGGACTCGATGCACGTGCTACGGCCCTCAACTCTCTTTCCCACTTTTTGTCTCTTTGCGTCCATGCATTGTATCCAATCACAGGTAAATGCATTGATAATGACGGTAAATATGCGCTCTGATTGCAAAAAATGTACCTTGTCTAAAACAGTTGAGCACAAAGCAGACCTTTAAGCGCCAGAGAGGGCGACAAGGAAGACGCTGACCCATAACAGGCGTGCAGCCGAACCGATGCCAGCTCTTTACCGCAAACTGGAGTTCTGCGGCTGGAGATGCATGAAGAACCTGGAGCTCTAAAACCACACAGTCTGGCCTTAAGACTGGAAAATCAATAAGCGGCACTAAAATCCGGGAGCAGACGAGAGCGGCGAGCATTCCCATGCCTTCGCTTAGCTGAGGAATAATAGGCAGCCATCCCTGAAACGCACTTGGACGCTTCACCTGCCGTCCCGAGCCAAGGGAAAAAAGGATTAGAAACCGGCAAAAGCATCCAAATGAAGAAAGGGATAAAGAGATGAGGAGATGCAGAAGAGAAACCCTCAAACGGAGGCTTTGCCCAGTTGAGCTGCTAAGAGCGGCTGAAGGGCCATTATCAGTTTCATGTACGGATGATGATGACTTTGCCACATGTTGTCCCTGGGCTTATACTCTAAATAACTGTTGTGGATGGGGTTTGGTTGATGACATTACTGTAAGTGTACTGGACAGGGTCCACAGTTAACTACCTGTCAACGTTGAGTCAATTGAGAACATTTATCTGCCTTAAAAATATAATATAATATAATATAATATAATATAATATAATATAATATAATATAATATAATATAATATAATATAATTTGTTTTGCATATATTATTACTATTATTAAGATTACATTTTATTTATTTATTTTGTACTGTACTTTCTGATCACAATCCAATATATATATAAGATCTCAAGACACATTTCCTTGAGATGCAAATTTTTACGTTAAATTATAAGGGTATTTTTATAAGTAATTATGAGGGTAAAATTATAATATAATATAATATAATATAATATAATATAATATAATATAATATATTTTTGCTTGCATATATTATTATTATTATTATTATTATTATTATTATTATTATTATTATTAAATTGTATTTATTTATTTATTTTGTACTGTACCTTCTGGTCACAAGCCAAATATATATAAAATGTCTAAAGATACAAGATCTCAACATATATTTACTTGAGATGCAAAATTAGTTCATGCTTTTTTGTAGTTTTTTGTTGTTCACTTTTTGCATTCCACATAAAAATGTAAGGCTACAAATAGAATAGAATAGAATAGAAAAAAAAAATAACAGTAAAAAAGTAATAATAAATAATAATAATAATGAGAGAGAGAGAGAGAGAGAGAGAGAGAGAGAGAGAGAGAGAGAGAGAGAGAGAGAATGTCTAAAGATTCTTAAATCAAGATATATATATATATATATATATTAGATGCAAAATTAATTGATATAATGCAATTTAATATAATTTATTAATTTATTTATTTATTTCATATGATCAACAACATGTGCATTCTTCAGAACTTTTGTGTTTCTAACAAAATATAATATATAATATAATATAATATTACTGAAAAAAAATACACACACACACACACACACATATATATATATATAATATTGTAATAAAGTAAAAATATAAAAATAAATGTAAAATATATTTTTAATATTATGTATTTATTTATTTCAGAAAAAAAAAAAATCTTTAAAAAAATATCCTAAAAAATATTTTGTTATTTGACATGTGAAATGACATCAGATAGAAGGCTTGTTTTCTGAGAAATTGATCAAAATCAAGTTAATTAATTTTTGTTGTTGGCATATAACTACATTTTTTGCTCGCATATATAACACGGCATGAATATGACCACTGACGACCAGTGCACTCTTCCAAACTTATCCTTTTGTGTTCCATGGAAGTAAATGATGTAAATAAATAACGGCAGAATTGTAGTTTTTTTGGTGAACCATCCTAATAAAGTTTGGGTTCCAACAGACGAGTAACACATTTTATTTATTCGGATTTGGCGCTAGGCGAGTGTTAATTTTGGACTCTGATTCTGGATGGCGCTCAGACTGAGAAGGTGGAAAATTTGTTTCCTCTTACCTGTAGGATTCAATATCAATCACTATTTGATTTATTTCTTCGCGTTAATGTGATATTTTTTCGCAGCATGTCTCGGCAAGCCTTTCGAACGCCCCGCGTGCTTTATTCATATTAATAAATGAACGCGTAGCGTTCTATAACATAATGATTTGTGTCAAGTGGGCAGCCGCTTGCCAGCCTGAGGTGAGCAACATACTTTACAGAAACAGCAGCACACTGACGCCAAGCCTATCCGCGTTTCCTCACAATCTCCGCACTGTTTTGGACATTTACAAAAATAAACTTCTCAGCAACCCAATATTCATCCAACACGAGCTCTGGCTAACTTCGCGGCCGTGGTTTGCTCACTTTGGCCTGTTATTAAACAGCTGGAGAAGACTAGAGTCTTTCACTTCTCACCTACCTCTATTACCTTAACCCCTCGAAAAAAGGACAATTACACATCATTTAAGACTTAAGCAATTAGAGGCCATTTCTGGAAATAACCCCGTTCGACTTAAAGTTGTCTTCTCGCGCGCAGACCTGAGGGGCAGCGACTGATGGTTTCTGGTGCTGGTGTCAGTCCAAATTAGTGGGGGAGGTCTGGCCAGCGCACACTGCTGTGTTTCTGTAGAGTCCAAGTGCAGGGTTAATCAGGGTCAGGCCATGTGTAGCTACAGATTGCCAGAGAGGAGATTAGGGTAAAATAGAATCGAGCGGCACCCCAATTACGCCTGGATAAACATCAGCCCTGCTGCCACATGCGTGCACACGTACTCGGTAAAGAAAAAAAATAACAGGGTTTCCCAAACGGGGGTCCGTGAGTTGATGAGAAGCCAATTAAATTGAATATATGCACTCTTAAAAATAAAGATTCTTCATTGGTTAGGGGTTTCTACAAGTCTTATTTCGGTCTTACACAAATTATGGCCTTAAAAGAGCCGAAAAAGTCTTAGATTCATAAAGTCATGGCATTGAAAGACCAAAAAAGTGATGTTCTTCCTATTTTTGTTTTGTTTTCCAGTACAAATATGTAGACATTCTTAAATGAAGATACTTTTTCTTGATATTCTTATTTTAACCTTTTATTTGTCACCTGTCCCTTTAGTGGGACGCCTACGTTTACTTCACTTTATTACAAACAAATCCTAATCTAATTGTGAAAAACTATATATCGTTGGAAAGGTCTAAGATCCCTACATATAATATTTGACCACTGTTTTTGTTACAAATTATGTAGGAAAAGTAATCGATTAATTTATGACAAAAGTGCACCTTAAAATATATACTTCATAACAGGAGTTCTGACATTTGTCACAAAAAATCTTATTTCGTTGCCTTTTTCCCCTGTCACATTTTAGAAATCATCATAAAGTATATATTAGGGATGTAACGATAACCGGTTTGAAGATAAATCATGGTAAAATTCTCCACGGTTAGTATTACCGTTTCATCTTTTAATTATCATTAAAACCGTATTTGATTACCACGATTTGAACAACTTATGATAAATATATACTGTCCAGCGTAAAGCAAAGTTTAAATAACAGTCTCAAGTGCGCAGAGCACGCAGAGTAGTTTCGTTTTGAATGAAGGCAAGACGGAAAGATTGGAGGTTTTAAAAGGGTGCTGAGGGAATATACAAATGAATATATAAATGAATTAATTATATGAATGTACCTCTGATGGTTCTGACTGTCTTCAGAAAGATTCGATGGCATTGTGTTTTGATCTTCATTCCATGTAATGTCTAATAAAATAGTGTTCTTAATCGCAATGCTGCTTTGTCCACGGAGTTTACGGAAACAGCTGTAACTTTGCTGTTCCACAAGTGCCGCCTAGTGGCAGAGAGTGGATTTACATTGACTTACAATTATGTTCAGCCGGTTTGCAGTTTTTGTCTAGCTAAAACGGACCGAATTTTCATGCACTGCTGTCATCTGACCTTTTGACTAAAAACAAGGATTCTACAAATTTAAACAATTCAGATAATACATCTAGAATTATTTAGATAAAATACATATAACATTTATTGATTTGGCTTAACCACTTTCTCTATTTAAAGGCTGAAATGTGAGGTTTACCATTTTATAAAACCTTTTCAAAGCTTTATTTGAACATTTCGAACATGTTATTAGATAACTGTTGAAGAGAACTGTTGTCAGTCATGTTGTAATATAAAATCTCATTGGTAATGTTATTGTTTTAGTGTTTGTGCAAACAAAAGTCATTTTATATGTTGTTTGTTGATTTTAAATATAAAACTTGGTGAAACAATTTATGTGTTAGTACTTTTTAAACATCTCCAGCATATTTTAACAATACCGTGATAATATTGATAACCGTGATCATTTTTGTCACTATAATCGTGATAAGAAAATTTCATACCGTTACATCCCTAGTATATATCCACTGAAAGTTTAAAGCCTCAAAATTCATTTTGTGAAAGCCATTTTAAAATTGGACATTTTAAGATTTAAAGATCTTTTTAATCATATATATATATATATATATATATATATATATGATACATTTTTCAGAAAACCAGATTTAATTTATGTCATTTTGCTTCTCCTGTAGATATACATTTAAGAATGTTTGGATATTTGTACTGAGATAAAAAATAAAATAAAATAAAATAAAATAAAAGTATATATATATATATATATATATATATAGCTGCTGCAATATACAACAAAGTCACGAGGTCAAGTTGTGGAACTATTATTATTATTATTATTATTATTATTATTATTATTTATTTATTTATTTTATTTTATTTATTTTTTTGCAATGTGACCAGAAAGTACAGTGAAATATATAAATAAATAAAAATAATAGATAGTTAAAATATATATATATATATATATATATATAATAATAATAAATAAAATAAAACTAACAAGTACATACAATTTTTATTTTATTTTATTTTATTTTAGTACAAATATCCCAACATTCTTAAATACATCTACTGGAGAAGCAAAATTACTTAATTTAAATCTGGTTTTATGAAAAATGTATCAAGATGAAGGAAAAAAAAAAAAAAAAAACTCCCAATGCGGTCAAAATAAACTTAATTCAAAGGGAAAGCAAGTTGTGGAGCTCTACATATAAATATTTAAATTGTTATGTGAGCATTAATAGATATCATGAACCATGAACATGCAAAAGTGTCCGTGATATAACTTAAATAATATAACTTAAAATCTCACAGACGCTTGAAGTAAATATTTTCTGTCTGAGGCAAAAATGTTTGGGAATCCCTGATCTAAACAGACAGAAACTAATCATTTTCCGAAGCTGGCCTGCAATATCGGCAGGATTTTAGTGAATCGTGTGTGATTTTATTGTTTTGCAGAGTCATGACTGTAAAAGCCAGAGATTACGGTTTAAACGGCGGGTTTGGAAATGAGAGAAACATTTACTTTACAGCATGAGTAATACATTATGAATCATTTCAGGGATTAAGCGAGGAAATCCCAAGATTTGTGACAAAGCTCACATCTCAACTTTAGAGCAACGATAGACTTTTCATGCAATGACAAGAACCAGAGTGTGGCGCGTTTACGGCCCGCAAATCTGAGGTGAGGTCACCGAATGACAACAGGGTGATCAGGCTTCAGCCTAAAACACTACGTCTTCAAAGGTGGTCGCCCACACCACCTAAAACGCCACACTCTCCGCCTCCCCGCCGTTTCTGCAGTGACTTAACTGCGTGTCAGCTTGGCAGCCGGAGAGAAGAACCAGATGAGCCCTGCGTCCCAGCAGGCCTCGGGCCCTCAGCTGTAGGTTTGCATGAGTGCTGGAGGGCAATCACTGCAGGCGCCCACTGTCACACAGCACTATGGGTGCAATCCGTCACCGCGCCGGGAGCGGACCACACCACAAACACCAGCACCAGCACTGGAAAACATGCAAACACACACTCTGAGTGGGGTTTACATTATCCTGAGCATTTCTTTAGTCTATAAGTACACTTTAGCAAGTACTTGTGGAAAAGCACTTTTAAAGAATGCAGTGTTTTCAGCAGAGATGGGAAGTGTACTTGAGATTTTTCTGGTACTTCACTATTTCATTTTCTGACTACTTTTTTACTTTTACTCCTTACATTTTTGCACAAATATCTATACCTTCTACTTCTTACCAGTGTTTAGGGGTAACGCATTACAAGTAATGTGAGTTACGTAATAATAAAATAATTTTTTTTCTGACCTATTTGTCAGATATTGGTTCACTTTAAACATTAACTCACTTCCTTTTAATACCTTATTAATTATCCTTCGTAAGTTAATGCGTTTTGATTTAAGAATGCTATTTTTTTTTTTTTTTATTATTGTGTTATCTTTAATGTGGTTCTTAAATGTTCTTTATTTGGACTTTAAAAAGCAAAAAGTAAAAAAAAATAAATAAATCTATATATAAACAGTAATAAATAAATTAATAAATAACTAAATAAATAAAGGAAATTTAGAGGAAAGAAAAATCATTTTTGATTCCCAAAAGAACCTCTCAGTGAGCAGTTTTTATTTTTATTGATCTTTTATTGATCTTTTTTCAACTATAAATAACCTTTAGTGGAATAACTGCCAGTAAAATGCCAATAAAGAGTTCTTAAAGTGCATTTAGGAATGCAATGGGTGCTACGTTATTTATATCTGTACTTTCTACTTCTTACCAGCGTTTAGGGGTAACGCAAGTAGTGGGAGTTACATAATAATATTACTTTTCCCAAGAAACTAGTAAAGTAACGCATTACTTTTTAATTGACAAGAAAATATCTGAGTTACTTTTTCAAATAAGTAACACGTTACACTGCAAAAATGCTTTTCTTAGATTTTTTATCTAATTTCCAGCCAAAATCTATCTATCCATCTAACATTTCTTAAATCAAGAAGGAGTTATTGTCTTGTTTTCAGAAAAAAAAAAGTCCAAATTAAGTAAGCAAAATAATCTGCCAATGGGGTAAGCAAAATAATCTTATTTCAAGCAGAAATCTAGATTATTTTGCTTACCCCATTGGCAGATTATTTTGCTTGTTTTAAGAAAAAAAACTCATTTATTTTTTTATTTTTTTTTCTGAAAATCATATTTACTTGTCTAGAAACAACTTCTTAATTTCAGCATTTTAAGATATTTTAGTTGGCAACAAGACAAAAAATCTAAGTAAGAAAAGCATTTTTGAAGTGTATGTTTTCCTCCCATTTATTGATTGAAAGCTCTCCTGTCCCCATGTTAAGAAAAAACTGGAGTAAGATGTTACTTTAGTTCTAGAATAAATGTGAACATGCATTAATTCATCTCACTCACGAAAATAAATAAAAACAGTGAAATTCAACTCAGAATACGACACAAACCTGCAATAATTAAATGTTGAATAATACAAATTTCCTTTATGTATCTAATGCCATTTTTTTAGTCACTGCCGACCTTTGGTGATCCAATTCATCCACACTAATACGCAAAAATTACTCAAAATAATCTAACATTTGTTTTCCTGTTTTGACATTTGATTTTTCTTTAAGCCTGTGGCTTTTGGTATGAAAAGGCTTTTACATTTGCCAAAAAAAATATAACTTTTTATATTAAAAACAAACAAGGAAGCCCTGCCCAGATTTAAAAAGTAATGCAAAAGTAACATTACTTTCCATAAAAAAGTAACTAATTAACAAAAATAGTTACTTTTTAGGGAGTAATTCAATACTTTTACTTTTAAAAGTAACTTTCCCCAACACTGCTTCTTACATTTTCAAACCAGGCTCGTTACTTTACGATGGCTTAAACGTAACAAAAGTTATGGCTATTTGAAGTTTGCTGATAGCTATGATTTTCAGGAATGAAATCAATGAAATTGAGAAAAAACTGGTTTAAAGTGAGACGTATTTTACTTTTTCTTTGAAGGTTAAGGAGAGCTGTCAGGAGCGCTATACTGCATTATTACACACTCCATCTTACGATATCAAAAAATAAATAAATAAATACAACTTTGCATGTCATAGTTTATACATGACTGGTGGGAAATGTGCATTGATACATCTTTATTAAATATGTTACGTGGTTTATTTTGATAGGTTAACTGTTTTTGTGGTGTTAGAGAAAGCACCTCTCCAGCACGTTCTTCACAGTCAGACAGTCATTTCTGCTTACTGCAATAAATCACAATTTTACTGCACTAAACAAGTGAATTTTGCCAAGATATTTTCAGAAATGATAGACAAGATGTTATAGAATAATAATTTAATGACAACCTAATTTTGACAAATAAATTGACATTCAACCTATTTTTCGAATTTCCTGAAAATGTCCCAGCACAATATCCGATGGGTTTTCCCAGATCCAAAAATTTTTGACCCAAAAATACATCGTATGGGTCAAAATTATTGATTTTTCTTTTATGCCAAAAATCATTAGGATATCAAGATCATGTTCCATTAAGATGTTTTGTAAATTTCCTACCGAAAATGTATCAAAACTTAATTTTTGATAAGTAATACGCATTGCTAGAACTTCATTTGGACAACTTTAAAGGCGATTTTCTCAATGTTTAGATTTTTTTTTTTTTTTTTTTGGCACCCTCAGATTCCAGATTTGCAAATAGTTGTATCTCGGACAAATATTGTCCTATTCTAACAAACCATATGTCAATCAGGTGATGTATAAAAATTCCAAAAATGTACCCTTATGACTGGTTTTGTGGTCCAGTGTCACATTTAGCCTAACACAGTACACACAGCAAGGGAAAATACATAATAAATAAAAAGACAATAGAATAAACGAAGAAAAAGCAAGCTATTGTTAGAGGCTTTCTTTTTGCTTTTTTATTGTATAGAGAGAAGCTAGTGTTATTTATTCATTTATTTTAAAGAAAACAAGCAGTAAGTAAATAAATAGAGTACAAGTCTAAAATGGCTTTTTTTTTTTAAAGAATAGAATTTGAAAAGAGGGTGCTAGAGTTTGAGGGTCAAATAAAGATAGAAAATATGTTTGTTTTTTTTTTAGCCGATTCTTGAAGATGGCTCAGGAGTACATCAGGATGTAACTGAAGTACAAGTTTATGAGACACATTACGTGAATGCTTGGCTAAAGAGATGCATCAATCTAAATTTAAAGAGAGAGAGTGTGTCTTAACCCCAAATGTTTTTAGGAAGGCTATTCCAGAGTTTGGAAGCCAAATGCTAAAAAGCTCTAGCACCTTTAGTGGACTTTGCTATCCTAGGTACTACCAAAAGTCAAGAGTTTTGCGACCTTAGGGAGCGTGATGATTGTAGCGAGGTAGAAGACTAGTTAGGTACGCAGGAGCTAAACCATTAAGTGCCTTATAGGTAAGTAGTAATATTTTGTAACTGATACAGAATCTGATAAGTAGCCAGTGTAGAGACTGTAAAATTAGCATTAAGCACACTTGTTTTTTCCACATAGGTAGTTTTATGCATTTTTTAAGTATTGGGCCTTTTTCTAAGAGGCTAACATGTAGATGGATTGTTTAAACAACAGTAGTTTTGTAAAAACAGTTATTACAAAAAGAAGCAACAGTGGCTGTTAGGGGCTAAATCACCTGAATCAACACTCTTTATGCAAAAAGTCCATCAGCCAGCATAACAAAGAGGCTAAACTTAGCCTGTGAATCATATTAACCTCTCTCCCCTTGAATCCCTATGAGATTTACCACCAAACCAGGCCATGATTACAGCTCACACGATGGCACCTGTTTGTTGCAGGACGGGGGATTACAGTGAGGTGCTGGGTATTATTTTGTGGCTAAAGACAGTATGTGGTATTACTGTAGGAAGAGAGAAGATGTGGAAGTAGTCAAGAGATGACACTGAGATTGATTTTAAGCTTGGCTGCATGAAAGCATGTCATTAAAAACCAAACAAACAACATGTCATTCTGCGAAACCGCTGGCTTTTCTAGTTCAATTTAAAATTGTGCATTTGAGTGAATTCTAGCTTTTTGTGAAGTTTTAAACATACTACAAAACATGCAATCATTTAAAAAATAAAGATAAAACAAACGAGTGAACCTGAAAGAATAATATTAATTGTTTATTAATAAAAAAAGAGATTACTTTACTAAAATAAAAAATAAAAAATGTGATTGCAACAGGTTTGCTTCACAATCTTATGAAGATTCTAAACTAAATAAATAAACAAAAATAAACAATAAATCAATTATAAATAGATTACACTACCAGACAAAAATGTGGAGGAAAAAAAAAACTGTTAATGATAAATTCAGCATTGCATCACAGTAATTTTTAATATATTACAATTGAAAACAGTTCTTTAGATTGTCAAAAATATACACTACCAGTCAAAAGTTTGAACACACCCTCTCATTTAATGTTTTAAAGAAGTCTCTTATGCTCATCAAGGTGCATTTATTTGATCAAATATACAGAAAAAAAAACAGTAATATTGCAAAATGTTATTACAATATAAAATAATGGTTTTTATTTTAATATATTTTAAAATATAATTTATTCCTGTGATGCAAAGCTGAATTTTCATCAGCTGTTACTCCAGTCTTAAGTGTCACATGGACATTCAGAAATCACTCTAACATGCTGATTTATTATTAGAATTATCAATGTTGGAAACAGTTGCGCTGCCAAATATTTTTTGCAACCTGTGATTGTTTTTTCAGGATTCTTTGATGAATAACAAGTTGAAAAGAACAGCATTTATTCGAAATATAAATCTTTTCTAACAATATAAATCTATGCTAACACTTAATTTAACACATTCTTGGTGAATAATTAATTTCTTTCAACAAAAAAAAAAAAAAAAAAAAAAAAGAATAAAAATGTATTGACCCCAAACTTTTGAACAGTAGTGTATATTGTTAGAAAACCTTTCTATTTCAAATAAACACTGTGGTTTTTTAATCTTTTATTGAAAAAATAATCCTGAAAAAAAAGTGTCACAGGTTAAAAAATAAATAAATACATTTCCAGCACTGATAATAAATCAGCATATTAGAATGATTTTTTAAGGATCATGTGACACTGAAGACTGCAGTAATGATTCTGGAAATTCAACTTTAATTACAGATATAAATAAAATTGTAATGTATATTAATATAGAAAAACACTGATTTACATCGTAATAATATTTCACAATATTACTTTTTTTTCTACATTTTTTGATCAAGTGAAAACAGCCTTGATAAGCATAAGAAACGTCTTTTAAAAAACATTAAATGAGAGGGTGTGTCCAAACTTTTGACTTGTAGTGTATATATTTAAGAACATTACTATTTTTACAGTATTTTCGATCAAATAAATGTAGCCTCGGCAAGCAGAAGAGACTTTCTTCAAAAACATTTTTGGTACAGTGCATATCAAGTCAAATGTGCAGCCAAAATGCTAATTTTTTGTTAACAAAGCAAGAAGTTGCAAGCACACAAATGGCACCCGTGTTGCAGAATACTATATAGTACATGCTAACATTTGCACATCTTATAGTGCTTAAGAAATTGGCTATATAACATACATAAAAAGTAAAAAACCTCATACTCTTGCTCATTTGAATTGTTAATGTGACAACATTTGCACAGCTGCAGTGTAATTAAACCCTGCTTCTAGTTTGCAACTTTTGCATTACTTTTGAATATGTTATGCTGCACATTTAAGTCTGATGACTCAGGAGCGCATATGGCTCGAAGACTGTTTGTATATTCCACCATATGATCAGAAAAACGAAAACAGATGTGAGCGCAGTACAGCAGGTTGGTCGGTGGAGCCCTTTGACTGCAGTGGGAGAGGAATCGTTTATTTACAGAGGATGTTCAATGCGAAATTGACAATAAACTCAAACAGGTGAGAAGACTTCAAGAAAGGCGAACGCGCTTGAGAAAGTTGCCTTTCCTGGAAGCAGACTAGGGAACTTGTGTGTGTGTGCGAGCTCAGCTTAGAGGCATTGTTATGTACGGCGTCCAGAAACACATGCCAGCAGATCCGAGCCAAGAGTTTCGTTCCTAAATCCAACCCCAAATCCTTTCGGGCTTCCCCTCCTCTTTCCGTATGCCTCTATCCCGCTCAATCATCAGGAGGCGTGGCGGTATGCCGGCAACATCACCGTGAGCCCCACATCAGTGGGCTGTGGTTGGTTAATGATAGAGCGGGTTGGTCCGAGACGTGGGTTCCTGAGCCAGGCAGCTGCAGTGGAACCGTCTTGGTTCCTATTACACCAGCTGCTCTACAAAACCCAACCGATCCCAGCCAAGCAGAACCTGGTCTGCCTGTTCCCTCCGCAACAGAGAAAACATATTTACCAAATGTTCGGTGCACGACTCCTCTGACGACATGAAAGCATCCTAATGAAGAAGAATCGCGGTTTTTATTCTTTATTTATTCGCAGCTAATATAGAAATGCACCCCTGGCGCAGTCGAGGAACAATTAGGAAGCGTTCCAGGAAGTCTGTTAGTTTTGGAAAAGCCGGATAGGTAGCGTCGCCCGAAAGCTAAACGCTATGAGCGATATATTCTCAATTTTACACTTGTGTATTAACTGAATTATATATTAATACGTTAGGTAAGTTTGGCGAACATAGAGACGGGGTAATCTGGCGAGAAGAGGGCGCAACAACCTTTTCAGGCCAAAATAGGGACTGTAATATACGGAACAATGTGGAAACAATTACCTCTTGGCAAGGGTGAATTTGGCAACGCTCTGCAGATCTGCAAAACCAACCTACCAGACGGGGTGTGTGTGTGTGTGTGTGTGTGTAAATGTGTGAATGTTAGTGCAAAAAATATGCAAAAGGTAGGCAGATGAAAGAAGAAAAATTACCTTTACATAATAATCATAAAAAAGTAACTTTTCCACATCAAAAGCTCTAAGGAAAACTCACACACTGATTGTCTGTAATTATGCATTTAAATAGATTAATAAAAAATAATCATTTCCCAATTGTGATTTTATAATTTCTCATAATTTTGATCGTAACTGAGACTTTATATCTCATAATTGTCACTTTTTATCAAAGTTGCAACTTTATTTCTCATTTTTTCTCACATTTGCAACTTCTTTTCTAATAATTCCAACTTTACTGTGACTTTCATACAACTGCAACTTTGTATCTCCTAATTGTGACTTTATTTCTAATAAAGGCAACTTCATTTCTTGTTATTGTGACTTCGCAGTTCCCAATTTTGACTTTATATCTCACAATGTGACTTAATATCGCATAACAGTGATTTCTGCAACAATTGCAGCAAACAACTGCAACAATTTATTCAGTTTTACTTCTCATAAGTGCAATTTCATGTCTTGTTATTGTGACTTTATATCTCATAACAGTGACTTTTTCTAGCAATTGCGACTATTTCTCATAATTTCTCATGATTGTAACTTTATATCTCATAATTGCCACTTTTCTAACAGTTGCAACTTTATTTTTCATAATTGCCACTTTTCCTTACAATTGCAACTTTTTTCCTCATAATACTGACTTTATCGTAAATGTTACTTTTTGTCTCGTGACTGTGACTTATGTCGTAGTTGCCAGTTTTTCCTCACAACTGGAACTTTATTTCTCATAATTCTGACTTTATTACAATTGTGACTTTATCTCATAATAGTAATTATCATAACTGCAACTTTATATCTTATAATTGTGACTTTACGGTTCCCAACTGTGACTTCTGCAACAAACAACTGCAACAATTTCTCATAATTTTGATTGTAACTGGGACTTTATATCTCATAATTGTCACTTTTTATCAAAGTTGCAACTTTATTTCAAATTGTTTCTCACATTTGCAATTTCTTTTCTAATAATTCCAACTTTAGTGTAATTGTGACTTTCACACAACTGCAACGTTATATCTCCTAATTGTGACTATTTCTAATAAATGCAACTTGATTTCTTGTTATTGTTACTTTATCGTAATTGTGACTTCACAGTTCCCAATTTTGACTTTATATCTTACAATGGGTCTTTATATCTCAAAACAATGACTGCTGCAACAATTGCAACAAACAACTGCAACAATTTCTCATAATTTCAATTATCATAATTTTATTTCAGCAACGTCATGCCTTGTAATTGTGACTTTATCTTAATTGTGACTTTACATCTCACATTATGACATCATAGCATATAGCAATTGTGACTCATAATTTCTCATGATTGTAACTTTATTTTTCATAATTGCCACTTTTTCTTACAATTGCAACGTTTTTTCTCATAATACTGACTTTATCGTAAATTTTATGTCGTAGTTGCCAATTTTTCCTCACTTTATTTCTCATAATTCTGACTTTATTACAATTGTGACTTTATCTCATAATAATAATTATCATAACTGCAACTTTATGTCTTCTAATTGTGACTGTATTTCTCATAAGTGCAACTTAATTTCTTGTAATTATGACTTCACAGTTTCCAAATGTGACTTTATATCTCATAATTGTCACTTTTCACATAGTCCCAACTCATAATTACCACTTTTTCCTCACAACTGCAACTTCTTTTCTCATAATTCTGACTTTACAGTAATTGTAACTTTCTCATAACTCCAACTTCATATCTCCTAACTGTGATAATTTCTCATAATTGCAACTTCCAGTTCCCAATTGTAACTTTATTTCTCACAATGTGATTATATCTCATAACAGTGACCTTTTCTAACAATTGCAACTGTTTTTTTGTTGTTTTGACTGTTTTCAAATTCCCTGTAATTTCAACTATCATCATTATGACATCTCATAATTGCATCATTGTTTTTCCTCATAGTTGCAACTTTCAATTCTATCTGCATTATTATTGTGACACCTCAAAATAAAACGATTTGTCTTGCAATTGTTAGTTTGTCATAATTGCATCTGTACATCTCCTAAACGTTACTTTATTTCTTGTAATTCCAACTTTATTGCAGTTGTGACTTCGTATTTCCAAAGTGTGAGTTATAATCGCAGCTTTCTTTCACAATTGCTACTTTATATCTTACAACTGCAACTTCATTTCTCTTCATTGCATTTTTTTTTCTCCCTTCCTTTACATTTATCCATATAGCTTGTTTAAATCACCATTAACTTCTTACTTTGAGGTGGAAATGTGCTTCTGAATTAAAGGGATGGAGCAAGTTATACTTCTTTTCTCAGCATGTCAACAGTCACCCAGTTTTCACAGTCTGATGGGGGTTTTTGCCAAATGATTATTTGTCACATTCCCACAGATAGTTGATACTGTGGATTTTCATGTTTTCACACACACACACACACACACACACACACACAGTTCTCCTGAAATTCGCTGGGTGAGTGCATCCCACTTCACTAATGACTAGACGGCATTAACCCTTTAACTGTCACTCCCATTTCTGAACACATATGGTTCAATGCAGTATTTAAACTTATTTTTTTTTACAATTCCTGAACAAAAACATTTTGTGATATGATTTTGATGTACATTTTCCATCATAGTGTAATGTCTGATTTTAAAATGGTTTTCAAAGGATGAATTTTGAGATTTGACGCTTTCAAGCGATCTACAATTTCTTATGATTTCTAAAGTGTGATAGAGAAAAAGGCAACGAAGGAAGTATTTTTGTGGCGAAGGTCAGAACTCCTGTTATGAAGTAGATTTATGAGGTGCACTCTTGTCATAAATTAATCTATTACTTTTCCTACATAATTTGTAACACAAATGTGACCCTGGACCACAAAACCAGTCATAAGTGTCTTTTTCTCAAAATTGAGATTTATATATCATCTGAAAGTTGATTAAATAAGCTTTCCATTGATGTATGGTTTGTTAGGATCTGACAATATTTGGTCAATATACAACTATTTGAAAACTGGAATCTGAGGGTGCAAAAAAAATAAAATATTGATAAAATCGCCTTTAAAGTTGTCCAAATTAAGTTCTTAGCAATGCATATTACTTATCAAAAATTAAGTTTGATACATTTACGGTATGAAATTTAAGAAAAATCTTGATGGAACATGATTTTTACTTAATATCCTTAATATTTTTACTTTATATAATGATTTTTGGCATACACTTTTTTTTACCCATACAATGTATTTTTGGCTATTGCTACAAATATACCCCAACGACTTAAGACTGGTTTTGTGGTCCAGGTCACAAATGGTAAAATGGTAAAATATCTATTTAGGAGTCTTAGACCTTTCCAACGATATATAGTTTGTCATGGTTAAATTAGGATTTATTTGTAAAATGGTGACATAAACCTAGGCGTCCCACAGGTGGGACGGTGACAATTAAAGGGTTAATCAAGCACATTTGCCGTATCTGATCTAGGAATCAATGCGCATGAAACGATTACAGCTGCAATCCGATCCCGACATTAGTCTTAATTCTACCGTTACTGCACACCTGTGTGAAAGTCACTGCCGTTCGTTTACCCGGTCAGCCGGATAAAGTTTCTCGACCAGGTTTACCTGTCTGACCAACTCTCATGAAAACGTCACAAACAGGTTCTGCTGGCGACCGCAAGCTATGGAATTTCAGTTTTATGATGTCATTGTCTCACAATGAAGCTGATTGGCTTTAACATGGTAAGCATATACTATTTTGGACATCTCTCTCTCTCTTTCTCTCTCGCTTACACACACTTATCCATATGGATGTGATTTGGGTAATCCTGCAGACTCAGAGAGCAGACAGCTGGCTGAGAGAGGAATGATGGGATAGGGATAGGTTGTGCTACGGAATTGTGAATCTGGAAGACATGAACATAAGTACAGAGAACACGTGATCCTGGAGCTCACAGGTCATCCAGCTTTAGTTAACTGAGAAGTTTCTCGTCTCATTATGTGTTTGGCGTCTTCTGCTCCGGTAATTAAGTGTGTGACGCTTGGTTAAAAGTTGAAAAGATGCAATAGGAGTGCGAGCCTTTGCAACTTGGCATCTTTTAAATGTTGGATTTTGCATGCATTCGAATGCCAGAACACTCATCTGACACATCTGATCGTCTGTTGCGATCCATATGTTGCGAACCAAATGAGCACCAGCCGTCCCCGCGGTGAAACGGCACTGCGAGAAGATAAACAGTAAAACATCAGAATGCATGTGCGAAAGTTCCGAAAATAAACCACAAATTACAGCTGCCCCGGGGAAACGTATTTAAACCTCATAAAAATAAAGTTCACTAATGCATAAAGGTTGCATAAGTATCCCTTTCAGCATTTCGTTTTCTTTCTTTCTCTTTTAGCTTTTATAAAAAAACAATGTGGCAACTTTACGAGAGGTTGGAAAGCCAGGTACTGTACATGGTGCTACCTGCAGTCTGAAGCAAAGCATGCTGGGGGATTATTTCAGATGGTGTAAAATGACAGATGTCGCAATGTTTAAATATTTAGTCTTTCTTAATATGAGTTTCAAAAGCATGGACAATTTGCATCTTTACAACAGCAAAAACTACACAATAGAATTAGGTAACACTGCATGATCATTTTCACTAATAATATATAACAAATTATATAGTTATACAAGTTATATAATGTTTAGTAGATCAGTTAATAAACAGCAAAATTATATATGTGACCCAGGACCACAAAACCAGCCATAAGGGTTTGCATTTTGCATAATCTGTATACATATGAATATACATAATCTGAAAGATGAATAAATAATTTCCATTGATGTATGGTTGGTTAGGATAGGACAATATTTGACTGAGATACAACTATTGGAAAATCTGCAAACTGAGGGTGCAAAACAAACAAAATATTAGGAAAATAGCCTAAAAAATTGTCCAAATGAAGTTCTTAGCAATGCATATTATCAAAAAATTAAGTTTTCATATATTTACGGTAGGAAATTTACAAGATAGCTTCATGGAACATGATCATTACTTAATATCCTAGTGATTTTTGGCATTAAAAAATTGACAATTTTGACCCATACAATGTATTTTTGGCTATTGCTACAAATATACACAAAACAACTAGTAAAATAATATGCACTGTCATCATGGCAAAGACAAAAGAAATTAGTTTGGACTTGAGAGAAAGAATTGTTAATGCTCATAAAGATGGAGAAGGATACACACATTTATCAAATTGTTTTCAAGTGTCAAGAACTGCAGTGAGAAACATTATCAAGAAGTTTAAAGAGACCAACACAGTGGAGAACAAGACGGGCAGAGACAGGAAAAGCAAAAGATTTCAAAAACTTCGGAAAGAAAACTAGTGAGAGAGGTTTCCAAAGACCTAAGAACAACTGCCAAGACACTAGTGAATGACCTAGCCAAGACTGGAATTGATGTCTCAACGAAGACAGTCACTAGAGCCCTGCACAGGAATGAACTGAAGAAGAGACACCTCCATCTAGAATGAAGTTTTCTAAGGACAACCTGGGGGAATGTGATGCATACTGGAAACGTGTCCTCTGTTCAGATGAGACAAAACTATAGCTTTTTGGCCATAGAGATGTTGCTTATGTTTGGAGAAAGAAGGGAGAGGCATTCAACCCCAAGAACAGCGTTTCCACAGTGAAACATGGTGGTGGGAGTATAATGCTGTGGGGATGTTTCAGTGCGTTTGGAACTGGGAATCTCGTCAGGGTTGAAGGAAACATGAAAAAGGATGACTATAAGAAGATTTTGAAGGACAACCTCAGACAGTCTGCAAGAAAACTTGGTTTGGGTCAACATTTTGTCTTCCAGCATGATAACGACCCAAAGCATACCTCACTTCTGGTGAAGAAATACCTCCAAATGAGCAAAGTGAGTGTACTTGACTTGCCTGCACAAAGCCCAGACCTGAATCCAATAGAAAATCTGTGGGGCATAAAGTCCAGAGTTTGTGCCAGAAGACCAACAAATCTGGAGGAGCTTGAGAGATTTGCTGAGGAAGAATGGGCTGTCATTCCTCAGGAGACATGCTTGAAACTTGTTGAGAACTACAGCAAACAACTAAAGGCTGTTATCAAGCAAAAGGGATACACTATTGACTATTAACATCAGAGGGCTAATAATTTTGATCAGTAGACTTTTTAAAATTCTAAGTTATACATTTATTTATATTTGTATCACAGACCGTAAAAGCTTCCTGAATAAAGTATTATGTTTAAAAATGTTGTGTTGATAAAATCGTCTTTCTGTTAAACAACACTTTGGAGTTATTTGAAAAATAATGAAATATTTTATAAGGGGCTAATAAATTTCTTCAACTGTATGTCCTGCATGGATTATTATAAACATATTCCTCAAGAATATTTCAATAAATAAATTGCTCAACTGAGGCTTACAAATCTAATCAAACAACAGTTAATTATTTACTTTTGATTTTTAATATGGATTTTGTCTCTTCAGGCAATATGATATTCCTAAGAGCAGCAGACAATAAATTTCCAAACATGGAATACATAACTTGGCGTGATGTTGTATTTCAGCACTTCGTGACACACTTGCATCATTTTTAAATCCTCCATTTCACACTCCCTTAACTGCCACAAGCGGCCACAGCTCCAAATGACACAATCTAACAAATGACGCATTAGATGTTTACAGCCTGTGAATGCATGTACCAAAATGGCTAGAATTAGACTTACTGTACACAGACTTATTAATGTTTTAACCAACCAATATATTTTAAAACATACAGCAACAAATTGGATCAAAAATCATGCAAAGCACAGAAGGGATGTTGTTCTGTATATCTGGACCAACGTTTCCTCCAGAAATCGCATATAAGTCGCACTGCCTCCAAAAGGAGCAATCGGCATTGGCTGTAAATGTCAGTGTGTAGGTGGTCCTACAGCAGGCACAGCTTTAAAAAGTAGCAGAGCTTCTATATACTTTGCTGGTCACCCCACCCACATGTTTACAAACATTCAGCAAAGGCCTCGGGTGCTTTCATGGTTTCAGCCACTATGGCTCCTTTAAAGCTAAAACGGTTGTAAGACAGCCAGCAGAGATTTGTCATTGTAGTTAGTTTACCCACATTCAGTCCTGTTTGTTCAAACAAGTACATTTCTATATACTCCAGTTGTTTGGTTCTAGAAGAACATGCTTTTGCAGGTATTTGAAAATTATAGAGAAATGTAAGGAAGTTTGATTTGCATTTGCTGAACACCAGTTGCTACAAGCCAGCAGTGTTAGATAAGTTTAGGGTGTAAAGGTGGATATAGGAAATATGACAGTCTTCCATGACTACAAAGTGACAAACAGAAACATGGGTGAGTCTCACAGATAGACGATCTGCTGAACAGACAGTCCAATTTCACTTACCAATACATGACTCATTCAACCAGCTGCTTTAAAGAGCAGGTCATGGGTTTTCAAAAAATATCTGCAGCTTTAGGTTTCCAGATATTCCAGAGCGCGATAATACAGTCTTGCTGAAATAGTTCTAATAATTTGCTGTGAACCCAGTATTTCCCAAGGAAGTGTTGATTAATGTAGACTGTCATTGTTCTAATTACTAAGTTTAATAATAAAGCATTGTAGTGTAGTGCACAGACTTTATAATCATTGTGAAATGATGGTGTTTGTTTTGCTGCACTGGCAGCTCTACACTGTAAAAAACAATTTGTTGAGTCAACTTAAAATAATTTGTTACCTGGCTGCCGTAAAATTTTAAGTTCAGTCAACTTGAAAAAAGTTTAGCCAACTTGAAATGTTACGTTTTACTAAGTGACAACTTAAATATTTGAGTTGATTCAACTTAAAATTTTAAGGCAGCCGAGTAACAAACACAGTTAAGTTTAACATTTTTTTTTTTTTTTTTAGTTTAGTCAACTTGAATATCTAAGTTGTTAGTACAACTTAACATTTCAACTTGAATAAACTTATCTGAGTTGACTGAACTTACAATTTTAAGGCAGCAGGGATACAAATTATTTTAAGTTGACTCAACAAATTGTTTTTTTTTTTTTTTTTTTTTTTTTTTACAGTCTAGGGTTAATGCAGGGAGTAAAAGACCCGCTAGAGAGATATGAGTGAGTTAGTCTGGTGCGCCTGCAGATTGTATTGTTTCATCAGTTAGTCACATTAGCACTCGGCTAACTTATCCACCATCATTGTTTTGTGAAGTGTTTGCAGTTCAGCAGCTAGACTTCAGCTGTGGGCACAATATTACTATTTTAGAGCACTATTATTGTTTTATGTAAAGGTGCATGCTAGGGTTGGCAGGTTGTCACAACAAAACCTGGCCAATTACTACTCAAAACTAGCCCAATCACGTTTCGAGGGGGGTCCCCCATTAAAGAATGCTTTCCAGGGTGTGAAATACACACTTTTCATCAGGGTTTCCCAGGTAAATTCGCATTCCAGAGGCTAAATATGACATTATTGTGTTCGGTTCAACCTGAAACATCAAAAACAAATGCAGACTTGGCAACACAGATAGTAGAGCTGGCTAACTTGCTAAGGTACTCCTCTCTGGGCCAATCACAACAGGCTTGACCAGCTGACCAATCAGAGAAGAGTAGGCTAACGGGAGGGAGGGGTTTATAGACATTACGCTCAAAACAGATTCGAACAATCATGGACAAATTACTATGTATGTATATTCTGAGAATCTCAATGTTTTCTGACTTTAGATGCATTTAAACCTGTTTTAGGGGACTCGACATGATCTATCTATCTATCTATCTATCTATCTGGCTTTCGATCACTGGTTTGTCCCACATGAAAGGTCATATTCACTATACACCAGGGATCCTCAAATCTGGCTCGTGAGATCCACTTTCCGGCAGAGTTTAGCTTCAACCCTGATCAAACTCACCTACCTGTGATTTTCTAATGATCTTGAAGACATTAATTAGCATGCTCAGGTGTGTTTGATAAGGGTTAGAGCTAAACTCAACAGGAAAGTGGATCCCGCAAGCCAGATTTGAGGATCCCTGCTATGCATTCTAAGCATAAAGGTGCTTCACGATGCCATAAAGCAGTGGTTCCCAATTCCGGTCCTGGGGACCCCCTGCTCTGCACATTTTGCATGTCTCCCTTATTTAACACACCTGATTGAGATCATCGGACCGGAATTGGGAACCACTAAAGAACCTTTAACTTCTGAAGTTAAACAAAAGGTTCTTTTGTGACAAAAGAAGGTTCTTCAGATTGTAAAAAGGTAAGAAAGAGATTAATGGCTCTTTGTGGTACCAAAAATGGTTCTTCTATGGCATCGCTGTGAAGTACCTTTTAAAGCACCTTTTTAAGAGTGTATAATAACTGGATAAGACACTAAATGGATTGAACCCTGCAAATAAATGGCAGCATTTGAAAATTAATAGTTAAGTACTCTTTTTTTTTTTTTTTTTTTTGTATTTAATATAACCTTACTTTATAATCTTGCATGTTGCCAACTGTGAGTATGCAGTTCTGAACTTTATCAATTATTTTATCATGTAATCTCACTGTTTAATGGTGGTCCTACAGGTAGCTATTACTGTAGGAGCAGCATTGCAGATAAATCTCATACAAACACATATTTTGCAGCTGATAAGTCACATCTGTGCTTGCCGCTGCCTTACTTGACTCTTACTGATGGAGACCTTGTTACTGTCGCTCTTACAGAATGACAAAGGGCGACAGAGATTTGGTAAGTGACTCAGCACTAATGAAAACTGGTATCTATCACTTTTTCCTCCAGGAAACCTTAGAAAGCTGTCAAAACACTGGCTTCTGGTTACTGATTTCTTCCAGGACACCTCTAACGTCTCTCTATATGGTCACCCGTGAGTCATAACCAGACCCATCAGCTCATATGTTGCCCACAAACCCATAGATGACATTTTCAAAGTATTTTTCTAAAAAACACCCACGGATTTGAAAGGCAAATACGGAAGCCGTGATTGCGTTTTGGAGCGTCGGAGCAGTGGTGTTAGGTGCGATGTGGAGATGGTTAACATGGTTGATCACAGTTTTGGAAATGAAAATTCTCTGAATTGGCAACCCCACCCACTCAGTCTCTGGTAATGGCTCTGTATGATTCATTGTGGGAGGATTGGAGGCCAACCTGGCAAACCCACCATCACCGCAGTATAAATACTTGTGAATCAGAGGGGTTGCCTTAATTTCACCATCTCATCATCGCAGTCTTAATCACCAACATCTTGTGGAACGTCTGAGACTGTGAAAGTTTACGTATCACCGCTGACACTTCTGTTTCCCCGCTAATTAAACAGTTCTCCTTGTTCGCGTTGAGGGGGGAAAAAAACGGGAAACTTGACTAAAGTAATGAGTCCTTTTTTTGTCCGTTTAAGGTTTTCCTAGTCTGTGAAAGACACCTAATTTTGACAATTACAACTACCCTGAAAAAAAATAGACGGCAAAAAAAAAAAACGAAGTGCAAAAATGTGAATGAAATTGAGCTTATTCAGTAATTTAAACCAGACATCCGTGCGTTCGCTGTTTCGGCCCCCAGACCCAGAAAAGCAAGCTTTCTGCAGGATGCAGGGGAATAAAGGCCAGTATTAACCTTTCTACCACTGAATATTAATCAGCATTTAATAAAAGGAAAACAACCCACTTGCCACTCCAAATATTATCAGTGTGACATTACCTTTATTTTCATTTTTGCGAGACGTTTTGCACAAAAAATCAAGATAAACACTTACGCCTCAGCATTCAATAGTCCGAAAAGCGGGGGGAGTTAGGCTAGGAAAATAAAATCACGAAATAAAACAAACACGGCACTTGCCGAGGAGACCGTATTGGACGCGGCGCTTTCCTCTGGCTCGGTCTGCTTTGAGAGAGATGCATTGTAGGTTTTGGATTGACGAGGGCAACCACGTTTCCATGTTCATGAGCTGGCGCTCGCCAGGAAGACTCCCATTAGAAACGAGTGCGTGTGGTTTCTCGTGAACACGCCTGGGACAGAAACACAAATTCCCCCATTTCTCACTGCAGACGAAATGTCACTGTAAAATGGGAGCAATATGGGCAGTCATAAACCTACCAAAAAAACAACACTTTATGGAAGGCAGAACAAACACGCTTCAAATGAGCTCTTAATGTTAAAAGAAAAAAAAATAGAACACAAGATTAAATTATGAAGCTCATAGTTTCCTCCTTAAAATAAAAATAATAAATGCTAGACATAATAAAAAGCATGATATATAAAATAGGTGCATAGGCTACACTTGATGGGGTCCAAAAGTCTGAGACATGAGTGAAAATGCCTTTTTCTAATCAAACACAAATTATGCTATAGGGTAAAAGATAGTGGCTATATAATAGTCAAAACAAAAAAGTATAATCACTTTTTATTTTATATATTTGAATAAGAACAGGTCAGAATAAGTATGTTGTTTCATTTTTACATAAATATATGAAGAGTTCAGATGCAAAACCAGCTATAATCCATTTCGGTCAAGGTCAAAAATAAGATAATGATACTGAATGAATGCTCTCGACACATATTATACATCCATCAAATACTTTTACTTCAAACTATACATCTTTACTACAACTATACATCAAACCTTTAAAAATTGATTTTTTAAAGAAAGATGTCAGATTGATTTAGAGGCTTTTGCATCTGAACTCTTCATATGTTACTCTAAATGACAATGGAACATTAGTTCATTCATAGTTTGACATTTTAATTTCCTGAGAGTTATTTGAAACATTAAAGTAGATCCTTTACAGCATTTAAAATGCTTAGGTGCATCCCAAATTGTGTATGTATTAACTATTCTACAATATTTTGTAGTAGAAATAGTGCATTCACATTAAAAATTACAAACAGAAAAAGTGCACTTTAAATACTTAGGTGATGCACTTAAGGGCCCATAATTTACTCACCCTCAAAGCATACTAATATATATATACTAGTGTATATGAGTTTCTTCTTTTAGTCGATATCCAATCTAAGTTATATTAAAAATTGTCCTGGCTCTTCCAAGCTTCCAAGTCCAATAAAGTGCATCCATCCATAATAAAAAGTACTCCGCACGTCTCCAGGGAGGGTGAATAAAGGCCTCCTGTAGCAAACTGATGCGTTTTTGTAAGAAAAATATTCATATTTAAAACATAATAATCACTTTAATCTAGATTGCGCTGACAGTTGTACACAGAAGCAGCTCTTTCTTTGACTTGTTTGCACTTTATTGGACTTGTTTTGGACTAATGAAGAGAAACACCCATCTATTGTATTATAAAGCTTGAAGGAGCCAGTATAATTTTTTTTTATATAACTCCGACTGGATTTGTCTAAGGAAGCCATATACAGCTAGAAAGCCTTGAGGGAGAGTAAATAATGTGCTAATTTTCATTTTTGGGTGAACTAATACTTCAAAATGCTTAGGTGCATCCCAAATCGTACACATACTGTATGCATTATTCTATGACGTTTGTAGTACAAATCACATTGAAAATCCCAAAAATAACTTAACCCAAAAAAAGCAAAGTGTGGAATGATGGATGCTTCATGCAATGAACTGTTGCAGCTTTAATTACATCTCGGAGGGGGAGGAGCTATCAGACTCCAATTATAAATGACAAAATAACCTATTTTAAAGGGATAGTTTGCCCAGAAATGAAAATTAGATTAGAAATGCAATTGGAGTTATATTAAAAATTACCCTGGCTCTTCCAAGCATTATAATGGCATGGGCGGGTTTTTCTCATCATCAGTCCAAAACAGAAACACCTGCCAACTGACATTATAAAGCCTGAAAGATCCAGGACCATTTTTAATATAACTCCGATTGGATTCATCTGAAAGAAGAAAGTCATAGACACCTAGGATGCCTTTTGGGTGAACTAACCCTTTAAAATGCTCAGGTGCATTCCAATTTGCATACGTATTTTCTATTCTATGATGCTTGTAGTATAAATAGTGCATTCACTTTGAAAATTCCAATAAGAAAAAGTGCACTTTAAATACCCAAAATGTTCCTGTCTTTGTTTCTTCAGTTGTAAAGAAGTTATGTTTTTTTGAGGAAAACATTTCAGGATGCAGCTTCAAATGATCCCAAATGTGGTTGTAAACGATTTTAGCTGAGGAAGAATGGTCTTATCTAGCGAAACGATCAGTTTTTTAATTATTTTTTATTACAATTGATATACTTTTTAACCTCAAACTCTCATCTTGTCTTGCTCTGTCTGAACTCTGTTTTTTTTTTTTTTTTTTTTGGGTTCAAGACAGTTAGGGTATGTCAAAAAACTCCCATCTTTTTTTTCTCCCTCAACTTAAAAAATTATTTCAAAATCATCCTACATCACCCCAGAAGTACCAACCCAGTGTTTGCAAAATTAACATGCAAAGAAGATCAAACACCCTTAACAAAAAAGGTAAAATAGCGATGTAGGACGATTTTGAAATTCAGGGAGAAAATGAGATGGGATACCCGAAACTGTCTTAAACCAGAAAAAAAAAAAAAAGGGGTTAAAAAAAGGTTTGAGGTTAAAAAAGTATTTAAATTGTAATAAAAAATCGATCGTTTTGCTATAAGACAATTCTTCCCTGGCTGGGATTATTTACAACAGAATTTGGGAACGTTTAAAGACGCATTCAAACTGCATTTGGAAGTACAAACTCAGGGCACCATAGAAGTCCACTGTATAGAGAAAAAAACTTTTTTTTTTTCTCAAAAAAAATAAAAATAAATAAAAAATACTAAAAATAAAAACTATTTCTTTACGACTGAAGAAAGAAAGAATGAGCATCTTGGGAGAAAATGAGATGGGAGTTTTTGACATACCCTAACTGTCTTGAACCAGAAAAAAAGAATAGAGTTCAGGCAGAACAAGACAACATGCGTGTTTGAGGTTAAAAATATATACAGGTCCTTCTCAAAAAATTAGCATATTGTGATAAAGTTCATTATTTTCTGTAATGTACTGATAAACATTAGACTTTCATATATTTTAGATTCATTACACACAACTCGAAGTAGTTCAAGCCTTTTCTTGTTTTAATATTGATGATTTTGGCATACAGCTCATGAAAACCCAAAATTCCTATCTCAAAAAATTAGCATATCATGAAAAGGTTCTCTAAACGAGCTATTAACCTAATCATCTGAATCAACTAATTAACTCTAAACACCTGCAAAAGATTCCTGAGGCTTTTAAAAACTCCCAGCCTGGTTCATTACTCAAAACCGCAATCATGGGTAAGACTGCCGACCTGACTGCTGTCCAGAAGGCCATCATTGACACCCTCAAGCAGGAGGTCTGTGGGAAGGAAAAAGTGTGGCAGAAAACGCTGCACAACGAGAAGAGGTGACCGGACCCTGAGGAAGATTGTGGAGAAGGACCGATTCCAGACCTTGGGGGACCTGCGGAAGCAGTGGACTGAGTCTGGAGTAGAAACATCCAGAGCCACCGTGTACAGGCGTGTGCAGGAAATGGGCTACAGGTGCCGCATTCCCCAGGTCAAGCCACTTTTGAACCAGAAACAGCGGCAGAAGCGCCTGACCTGGGCTACAGAGAAGCAGCACTGGACTGTCGCTCAGTGGTCCAAAGTACTTTTTTCGGATGAAAGCAAATTTTGCATGTCATTCGGAAATCAAGGTGCCAGAGTCTGGAGGAAGACTGGGGAGAGGGAAATGCCAAAATGCCTGAAGTCCAGTGTCAAGTACCCACAGTCAGTGATGGTCTGGGGTGCCATGTCAGCTGCTGGTGTTGGTCCACTGTGTTTTATCAAGGGCAGGGTCAATGCAGCTAGCTATCAGGAGATTTTGGAGCACTTCATGCTTCCATCTGCTGAAAAGCTTTATGGAGATGAAGATTTCATTTTTCAGCACGACCTGGCACCTGCTCACAGTGCCAAAACCACTGGTAAATGGTTTACTGACCATGGTATTACTGTGCTCAATTGGCCTGCCAACTCTCCTGACCTGAACCCCATAGAGAATCTGTGGGATATTGTGAAGAGAAAGTTGAGAGACGCAAGACCCAACACTCTGGATGAGCTTAAGGCCGCTATCGAAGCATCCTGGGCTCACCTCAGCAGTGCCACAGGCTGATTGCCTCTATGGCACGCCGCATTGAAGCAGTCATTTCTGCAAAAGGATTCCCGACCAAGTATTGAGTGCATAACTGAACATAATTATTTGAAGGTTGACTTTTTTTTGTATTAAAAATACTTTTCTTTTATTGGTCGGATGGAATATGCTAATTTTTTGAGATAGGAATTTTGGGTTTTCATGAGCTGTATGCCAAAATCATCAATATTAAAACAATAAAAGGCTTGAACTACTTCGAGTTGTGTGTAATGAATCTAAAATATATGAAAGTCTAATGTTTATCAGTACATTACAGAAAATAATGAACTTTATCACAATATGCTAATTTTTTGAGAAGGACCTGTAAATTGTAATTTAAAAAAAAAAAATTATAATAATTGTTTTGCTAGATAAGACCCTTCTTCCTCAGCTGGGGTCATTTACAACAGCATTTGGGAATGTTTAAAGTTGCATTTAAACTGCATTTGGAAGTGCAAAAAACTGTCAAAAAACAATTTCTTTACAACTGAAGAAAGAAAGAATGCACATCTTGGATGACAAGGGGCTCAATACATTATCTGTAAATTGTTGTTCTGGAAATGAACTTCTCCTTTAAATAACCGTTGTGGAAGGGAAGGAGCTATCAGGCTCCAATTATAAATGACAAAATAACCTTATTTAATTCATACACTACACAACTGATTAGGCTACATAGTGTATAAGTGCATAGGTGCATGTAATTTGGGATCTATAAAATATCACTTTTGTAAGTTGTATTTAATGTGGACACCAAAATGAGGTGTGCCAACTTTGATCTATCATCAGCATAACAACTCTAGTTTTGCATTTATCAAAATCCCAAAGCTTTGTTGATTTTAAATCCCAGTTTTCTGACTTTTGGATCCCTCTGCACACGGATAAGTATATGCAAACACAAGAAACTCGGTCGAACGCTACCTGGTCCTGCGTGTGAGTGTGAAATATGCTAAGACTGGGAAGGAGACTGTTTTGAAAGAGCGATAGCATCAGTTGGCACCCAGCAAGAAGCCCACAGCATTGGCCCTCCATCTGAACACAAAGAGGAGGCCAGCGGACCACGAACAGAGAGGGAGGGACGAACATGAGCGATACAGAAACACACAGAGAGGGGGAGAAGGAATGAAAGGAACATGCTAACACGCTAGCTTATACACAGCTATTGTTTTCCCACCAGCAGCAGTAGCCACCATGTGCTTTACACATATTTGAGAAGCTCATGTGATAAAATCCTCATTTAGGCTTTTGAACACCAAGAAGCTCCATAATATAGTTGCTAGAGATGGTTAATAATGCTAATGTCAGTTAGCATTTGTTTATCTCAATAGTGAAAACACTTGTAAAAATGATTTGTGTTGCATTGTAGAGTAATTCAAATCTTAAGGGTACTGTACTTACAGATCATATAATGTCAAAGAAAAAAAAGGCCTCTTAAGCGTACTTAATACTTTTTGTAAAATGTCTTTTGTAATTATGGCAAATTAAAATGTTTACTTTAAAGTATGTTTTAAATCATTATGTCTTAATAATGTTTCCATACACTTGTTTTGATGTGTTGACTACCATACTAAAGCACATGTAAAGTACTTATAATTTTAACTGTAGTCTGTAGTTTCTGTTATTCAAAATGACATTTAAAGTTTTTATTTTGTTCATAAAGAACTAAAAAAAAGAACCACACACACACTAAAGTCCTACAAAAGTGGGTCAAAAAGCAAATAAGATTAATTGATTGCATAAAATATTAAACGTAAATTATAAAAAATGTTTATTTATTTGCAAATGCTATTAAGTGTCTGAAACATTATTTTATTTTATTTATTTATTAATTAATTTTGCATTAAGTACACTGTAAAAAACAATTTGAGTCAACTTAAAAGAATTTTAGTATTTTTTTAAATTTTAAGTTCAGTCAACTCAAAAAAAGTTTAGTCAACTTGAAAGTGACAACTTAGATATTTGAGTTGATTAAACATAAAATATTAAGGCAGCCGAGTAACAAACACAGCTGTTAAGTTTAACAAACAATTTTTTAGTTTAGTCAACTTGAATATCTTAACATTTCAACTTGAATAAACTAATTTGAGTTGACTGAACATAAAATTATAAGGCAGGGTAACTAATTAGTTTAAGTTGACTCAACAAATTGTGTTTTTTGTTTTTTACAGTGTATTATTTCTGTAATAAATACTCTTTTTAAAAGTGTTCTATAACACCTATGACACTATAATTAAATATATGCAATATGTTTCTTGGACAAACAATGTTAGTCATCAGAAAATACAGCTAGTTTTGAATCACTAAGTTCCAGAAACCACATGCGAAAGTATCCACTGGTTTACCAGTTCATTAAATCTGTTTGTTTATTTTGTTATTTGTTTCTGACTGTTTGTTGAGCGTTTAACGAGCCGAGTCACATCTTTCCCGTCACTAGACTCACGGTGCTAGTCAACACATGCTAACCTTTCCTTTCTGTGTGAGGAGGCCTTGTACACTTCTGTATTATGGAAAGGAAAGGAAATCTAAGCCCGCTAAAGCCCTTATTAGGTCGGCAGACGTCAACGAGCCTCTGCTAATATTTACCGTGAACATTAGCTTGAGTGTACAGTCAGAAATGGGTTTATTAAAAAGTGTTAATTCCAAGCAAACATCAATTATTAGCAATAAAGGAGTCCGTGTCGAGGTCTTTGATGTGAGCTGTTTGCGATATGCACGTCTGGGCAACGAGACATGGAGCGGGGGGATTCTTGGAAGGTCAGCCAGTTATTTTACATTCGTGTTACAGTGCAGGCCGATCAGCCTGATGTTTTGGGTTGGAAACAGCATCAGTTCTGTTCAGGAATAGAGTGACATTCATCTGTGTTTATTTGCCCTGTCAGGTGATACCGGAGCGCTTGCTAAAAGGTTTTGTTTTGAAAAGCTCAGACTCTGGATTTTTTTATTAGAAATTCAAACTTAGTTGCATGACAAGTCTAATATGCGGTACAATGCAGCGCCAAGGGCCGTGGATTAGGGCAATGAGACGGTACGCACACGCATTAAATGCTCAGCACACATATGCATTCGGCCTCTTCCAAACAGACAAAAAGTAAGGATTGGGTCCTGAATAAGTATGAGCAATCATGCATAAACAGACACGTTAATGTGCTGCGCTGACGCAAACAATGAGCTTCAGTCAGCTGTCAGTAGCCACTAATGCTGCAGCAAACCTGCAAACATTGAAGCTCAAGTATGCACAAAGATATGTGCGAAGACATCAGTCTGCCATCTTTTGCTGTCAGTATGCTTGGACATATTTTTATAAGAGTTTGTTGTTGCTATTTCTGTCTTAAATTGCAAATATGAACACTCAGTTAAACACTGATTTGAAAAAAAAGTCTACAATCTGCAAATATGAACCCAAATTAAACAAATATAGCTTAAGATGTTTTAGTTCATGCCATTTTTAAGCTGGTAGTCTTTTAGATGAAAGATTTTGTGTTCTGATTTAATTTGTAAAATGTTTTATTATTTTGATTTATTTTATTTTATTTTATTTTTAATCAGAGTGGTAAAAAAAAAAAAAAAAAAAAAAAAAAAAAAAAAATATATATATATATATATATATATATATATATATATATATATATAAAGCCAAAAATAAATTAATTTATTAATTTATTAATTAAATAAACTTAAATAAACTAGTCAGTTTTGATTGCCAGGATCAGTTTGATTATTAACTATAGATATAATTAGATAATTGTATTTTTTATATATACAGACTTAAACCTATATATACAGATATTTCTTCTTGATATTCTGATTTAAATTCATACATCAGACTTATAAATAAATATTCTGATATATATATATATATATATATATATATATATATATATATATATCAGATATTTGTATATATACAAATATCTGATATATATATATATATATATATATATATATATATATCTGAATATATATATATATTCAGATATATATATATATCAGATATTTGAAAATCTGAAATCTGAGGGTGCAAAAAAAACAACAACAAAAAAAAAAAAAATTGAGAAAATCACCTTTAAAGTTGTCCAAATTAAGTTCTTAGCAAAGCATATTACTTGTCAAAAATTAAGTTTTGACATATTTACAGTAGGAAATGTACAAAATATCTTAATGGAACATGATCTTTACTTAATATCCTAATGATTTTTGGCATAAAAGACAAAATCAATAATTTTGACCCATACAATGTATTTTTTTGGCTATTGCTACAAATATACCTTAGCAACTTAAGACTGGTTTTGTGGACCAGGATCATATATATATATATATATATATATATATATACACACAATTTATTCCTATATTTTCAAATTTTAGCTTTATATATTCAGATTTTACACAATTATGCTTCATAATTAAAGAGTGTGTGTAAATAAAACAAAGATTCTTGGAATATGTTTTACAAGAAAAACAACTTCAGTTTGTCTACTTTAAAATCTCACGTTTAATTCAATGTTTTACTTGCTGTTTCTGTCTCAGATAAACACCAACTCCCGAAATGATGTTTTTGTGAGAACTCTAGCTCTAACCAAACGTGCTGTTTCCACAGCTTTATAAACTTGTTAGGAAGAAGGCTTAAGAAAGTGACACGAGTGTGGAAAGAAACGAGAGGGAGGGATAGAGATATCCTGGTATTTAGAGCGCTAATCTGAAACGCATAAAGCTAGTGTTACACCCCACAATATCTCACAGTAGCATTATTTTTTTTGCCCAGTCTCACTTCAAACCTCTCCTGCATTTTTTCCCCCTCTCCCTCTCCCTTCAAATCGAGTCACACTCGTGCATCCTGATGGAAGAGATTTCAGGAAATAAAACTCGACAATTTCCTCTGAGTGTAATATTAGAATCCAGCAGCAGCGAGGAGAGTCCGCAGGGTTGCTGCAATCTCGTGTAGATACCGATATCTTTATGCATGTATGTCTATGCGTGCGTTTACGCCGTCTAAAGTGGCAGTTTCTGTTTCTAGAAGGTTCCTGTCTTGCTGTGCCAGTTCAATTTCCCAGGCCTGAACCGGACATGTGCGCGTGTGAGCGCGACACTGCTTCATCCTACATTTGGGCTGACCTCTCCTCGCGTTTCGCTGTGATTCACACTGCTTCCATCAGTTAACACACGACGCTTCAAACCCAGCGCCAGCGCCGTCCCGGCAGTCCTCGCTCCTTTCCTCCAAAAAAACATCTTCAATAACACTGACGAGGATGTAACCCTAGCGTATACGGCCGTCTCTGTTTCCTTCTAATTACTAGAAAAGGGAAAGAAACGAGTTTTTATTTTGAGAGCGCACAGCGGCCCTGCTCTTCTGAACCTCTGAGGTCCAGTTGCGGTCGCGTTTGGATATTGCCGATGGAGGACGGTTAGTTATGGTCTGAAAAGTGGATTTTTCGCCAGCGAGTGTTTATCTATGCAGTCATTCCCGCTGCCATCATTTTTCAAGCAAATTTCTTGGCGTTTGTGCACAGTTACCTGTGTGTATGAGGTGGAAAGAGCTGGGGGCAGGAATTAGAGAGAGAGCTGGGCTGGGCTGGTGGCCCAAGCCATTGGATCTCATCACTCCTTCATTACGTTGGCATGCCCAGGAATCAAACTGACTCTGCAAAAAGAATAGGCCCTTTCATTTAGCATGGCCTGCAGGGTAGAGAGGGAGGGTCAAAGGGAAAGACTCAGTAAAAGTAAGAGCCAGAGTGAGAGAAAGACACAACAGGGGGAAAAGGAGCTGGGCACCTCTTACACAAGGCTGGCTATCTCTACTGAATCCACATTTTCATTTTTAGGGCCCTATGATTTCAGCAATGCTAAAAAATGCGGATGGAATCACAGAATACGAAAAATGGAATTTACAGTGCACTGAATCTCATGGAATTTGACCAATTTTGGATGAATAACTCAAAAGTATGGCCTTACTATTAATCAAATGTGACCCTGGACCACAAAACCAGTCTTAAGTGGCATGGACATATTTGTAGGAATAGCCAGAAATACATTGTATGGGTCAAAATTGTCGATTTTTCTTTTGTGTCAAAAAATCATTAGGATATTAAGTAAAGAACATGTTCTTTACTTAATATAGAAAAACTAGTGACTTTTGGTGACTTTTTAAACACAAAATTAAAAGAAAAAATTGTGAACATGATTCAAAAAGGCTAAGTAGTCCATATGTATATATAAATAAATCTGAAACAAAGGTGCACAGATGGATTAAATGTACTTTTATAAACGTCATGCTTATTGTCTTTAGTCAGTTTTGATGGCCAGGATCAGTTTGATTATTCAATTACTATATATCTATTTATATCATTATATTATAAGGAAAAACAGTAAATAATATAGAATTATAACTACATATTAACAGTTGTATTAATATGTAAAGAACATGTTCCATTAAGATATTTAGTAAATTTCCTACCATAAATATATGCTTATTTTTTGATTAGTAATATGCATTGCTAAGAACTTCATTCTGACAACTTTAAAGGCGATTTTCTCAATGTTTTGATTTTTTGCAGATTCTACATTTGCAAATATATCATAACAAACCATGCATCAATGAAAAGCTTTTTCACCTTTCAGATCATATATAAATCTCAATTCAAAAAAAAAAAAAGAAAAAGAAAAAAAAGACCCTTATGACTTGGTTTTGTGGTCCAGGGTCACAAATGACAATGTGGACTAACGTCTGTGAATATTAAAGCAAGAAAGACTGCTATTTAAATATGACGTCTGCATGAACAGCGAGGTATTGTGTGCTACACATACTGATGAAAAGAATGACAACATTAGTAATAATATTGCAAATGATCAAAACAATATTTAAGAAATATCCCACGAACAAGAATCAATTTAATGCATTATTAATTGTATGTATTAAATTACTTAGGTTTATGCATGTTTTTATATGAGTCTGTGTACGTCTGGTATGTAAATTTCCCTCATGGAATAAATACAATTTTACGTAGTGAAAAATAAATATATTAAAATGTATTGTATTTCGTATTTCAAGTATACAAAAAATACACTTACTTTTTAATGTACTTAATAAAAATATCATGCAATTTTACTTTTGGTATACTAAACTAGAATACTTAGTCTGCTAAACTGGAACAACTAATTGTGTATTTAATGCACTTTAATTGTGCAGAAGTAGTGCTAAAGTCCAACTAAAGATACACTGGTGTATTTGATTGTGCTAAAGTGGAACTATTGCAAGTATACTTTAGGTACACTTTAAATATCTTGCATTTAAAGGCTGATATTATTCAAAGCTCATACAATCTTCATCAATAGTGACACATTTTAGGCTTAATTATTAAGAAATATGCATTTTGCACCAGTATTACTCCAAATAAAGTTTAATTATAAAGTTTTATAATTATAATATCAGTAAGTCTCAAGCAATATGTCAGTAAATATGTTAACAGATTTGAATTATACTTGGTATGAAATTAAATACATGTATTTTAAATATATAACATTTTTGATTATGGAAATATTGATTATGCTGTAAAAAACAAAACAAAAAAAAAAGCCATTGAAATCCTGAAAAATTAAATAAAAACTTCAGAATATATATATATATATATATATATATATATATATATATATATATATAATTCTGCAGATTTCCCACTGAAATATGTGCAGAAAAGTTCAAAGCGTGCTGAGTCTGATCATAACACAGTGTTATCTGTAGACAAGACACAGTAAACGTCACTGAGAGAGGAAATGGTTAAGAATTAAACTGCTTAATCTACGCCGCAATGACATGAACAGCTATATTTAGTCTGCAGTTTCATAGGTATCATTTGAACACGTCTGAATGAATTTCACTGAGACTGCTGATGACATCAGTGGCAAAAGCTGATGAACCTGTCAGATCAGATCCTGAATCAAATTAAAATGGAACATGCAAGCATGCAAAAGTAAAGTTAATTTAAAACAAAAGCATGCAAAAGATAAAACAAAAAACAAATAGAAGCTTGCATAGACGACAGTTTCTCAGTTCTAACCCATAGCAATGACTTTTAATCAACTGGTGTCAAGGAGAGACGTTGCTATAAGAGACATTACTGTAATCGATAATATATTGTGCCACCAATTCAATACTGCAAGCCTAACTACGGTAGGTTACTATCGGCCATCCAGCTCTCTGAAATGAAATCCGACTATGCCTAGCACCTCTGTCTGCGAGGCACAATTCAATTAAAAATGTGCTGTGCTATGACTGGACCAGCGTCCAGACCGACTAGCGTTTCGCTGCATCAGAGAATTCTCGAACTGTGAAAATCGCGGGCACGGCTAGCGTCTGCTTTTCCACTGGCTCGGCCCTCCCGCTGACAAACCAATTTCTTAAGCCTCAACCCACCCGCCGCCGCCCCCTTAAAAGCCCAAAAGAGTCCTTAAAGGTGTGGATCTGTCATTAGCACATTTAGCTTGGCGCAAAAGCACATTGTTATTTTTGAGAGCCAGTGTTTGCACCAGCTGTATCTTTGGAGCGTGTGCGGATTCCCGTGGCTTTGCGCCTGTTCGGCTCAGTGTGTCCGCTTCCCCTGTCTACCGCTGAGGCGCTTCACGTTTTCAATCAGCTCGGCTGGTCAAAATGATCTCATAACTCACATCAGTACGTTGGGATTGCTGTGGAATCGGGTGAAATTAAAATACATCCATGTATTATTGTGAACTAGGAGGAGATAGTAACACTTTAGAAACGTCTGGAACAGAGTAAAGCCATTCAAGACTTCACTTACAGCAGGATGATGCATGTTAACAAACAGTTAAATGCTCTGACCTGCTGAAACTGGTTACTTTGTCGTAAATCACAGATAACGACTGAGTGCCTGGAAGAACCTCTGACCTCAACACAACCCTGACAAACAGACCCTACATACATGGAAGCTCGTTTCTCCATCAGAAAAAAAAGATTTCCTGTTGTAATTGCAACTTTGTCTCATGACTGCAACTTAATTTCTTACTATTGCGCCTTTATTTTTGCAAGGTGACTTTATATCTTATATTGTGACTTTATTTCTCGCTATGTGACTTTACATTTTACAATTGTGACCATTTCTTGCAATCTGACTTTCTATCTCACTATGGTGACTTTATTTCTTGCAGTGTGACTATATCTCACTATTGCGACTATTTTTCCACAATGTGACTTTCTATCTCACTATGGTGACTTTATTTCTTGCAATGTGACTTAATTCTTACTATTGTGACTTTGTTTCTAGCAATGGAACTTAATATCTCACAATGGCGACTTTTATTTTTCATAATGTGACTTTATATCTTACTGTTGTAAGTATTTTTTCACAATGTAACTATATCTCACAATGTGACTTTATATCTCACTATTGTGACTTTATTTTTTCGCAATGTGACTTTATATCTCACTGTTACGACTTTATTTGTAACTATTTTTTCATGATGTGACTATATTTTTCACAACTGCAAATTTATTTCTCGCAATGTGAATTTATATCTTCTTATTGCGACTTTAATTTTCGCAAAGTGACTTTATATCTCACAATATTTCTTGCAAAGTGACTTTATATCTCACTATTACGACTTTATTTATAACTATTTTTTCATGACGTGACTTTATATTTCACAACTGCAAATTTATTTCTCACAGTGTGATTTTATTTCTTACTATTGTGACTATTTTTTCGCAATGTGACTTTATCTCACAATAGTGACTTTATATCTCACTATTACAACATTATTTGACTATTTTTTCACGCTGACTTTATATCTCAGAACTGCAAATTTATTTCTCGCAATGTGAATTTATATCTTATTATTGCGACTTTAATTTTCGCAATGTGACTTTATATCTCACTATTGTGACATTATCTCACAATATTTCTTACAAAGTGACTTTATATCTCACTATTACGACTTTATAACTATTTTTTCATGACGTGACTTTTAATTTCACAACTGCAAATTTATTTCTCGCAGTGTGATTTTATTTCTTACTATTGTGACTATTTTTACTTTTATTTTTTGACTATCTCACAATAGTGACTATATTTCACTATTACAACATTATTTGTGACTATTTTTTCACGCTGTGACTTTATATCTCAGAACTGCAAATTTATTTCTCGCAATGTGAATTTATATCTTATTATTGTGACTTTAATTTTTGCAATATGACTTTATATCTCATTATTATGACTTTATTTGTAACTATTTTTTCATGATGTGACTTTATATTTCACAACTGCAAATTTATTTCTCGCAATGTGAATTTATATCTTCTTATTGCGACTTTAAATTTCGCAAAGTGACTTTATATCTCACAATATTTCTTGCAAAGTGACTTTATATCTCACTATTACGACTTTATTTATAACTATTTTTTCATGACGTGACTTTTTATTTCACAACTGCAAATTTATTTCTCACAGTGTGATTTTATTTCTTACTATTGTGACTATTTTTTCGCAATGTGACTTTATCTCACAATAGTGACTTTATATCTCACTATTACAACATTATTTGACTATTTTTTCACGCTGACTTTATATCTCAGAACTGCAAATTTATTTCTCGCAATGTGAATTTATATCTTATTATTGCGACTTTAATTTTCGCAATGTGACTTTATATCTCACTACTGTGACATTATCTCAATATTTCTTACAAAGTGACTTTATATCTCACTATTACGACTTTATAATTATTTTTTCATGACGTGACTTTTTATTTCACAACTGCAAATTTATTTCTCGCAGTGTGATTTTATTTCTTACTATTGTGACTATTTTTACTTTTATTTTTTGACTATCTCACAATAGTGACTATATTTCACTATTACAACATTATTTGTGACTATTTTTTCACGCTGTGACTTTATATCTCAGAACTGCAAATTTATTTCTCGCAATGTGAATTTATATCTTATTATTGTGACTTTAATTTTTGCAATATGACTTTATATCTCATTATTATGACTTTATTTGTAACTATTTTTTCATGATGTGACTTTATATTTCACAACTGCAAATTTATTTCTCGGAATGTGAATTTATATCTTATTATTGCGACTTTAATTTTCACAATGTGACTTTATATCTCACTATTGTGACTATTTCTTGCGAAGTGACTTTATATCTCACTATTGCGACTTTATTTCTTGCCATGTGACTTTATATCACACTACTATGACGTTATTTCTCACAATGTGATTTTACATCTCACTATTACGGCTTTCTCGCAATGTGACTATGCAGTATATTCCACAATTGCAACATTATTTCACACAATGTGACTTAATATCTCACAATTACTTTATTTTTTGTAATTGGGACTTTGTGTAATGTGAATTTATCTCACAATGTGACTTTATTTTTCCTAATTACAACTATTTATCACAATGTGACTTTATATGTTACTGTTGCAACTAGTTTTGCAATGTGACTTTTTATATATGACTTTATTTAGTGTAATGTAAATTTATACCTCACAATGTGACTTCATATCTCACAATGAAAACTTTATTTCTCACAATGTGACTCTCAAAATTGTGGATATTTCTTAAAATTGCGATGTTATATTGTGTAATGTGACTTCATATCCTGCAATTACTACTTTATTTCTTGCAATAATGACTATTATGTCTCACAACAGCATTTTTTTTTTATTATTATTACAACTTTATATCGCATAAGTGCAACCTTTGTGACTATTCCTCACATTCTGAATAACTTTATCTCACAGTTACCTTTTCTATGTTTTACTTCCATAAACATCACTCACATGGTGTCACATTAACACTTTTCCATGCAGGCTTCAGTATGATAACAACAGCAAAGGCATTTGCCAAAAGTTAGTGAAGTTAAGAGTTGGAGTTTGTATACTTCTGGTCTTTCTGTCTGTGTCAGTGGGGTCAAGATGGCAGTGACAAGACAGTCTTCTCGATTTGTACATGAAGAAATACTAGAAAAAGTCACGTTTAACAACCAGCGCCTGACTTCACAGACATCATAAGCCAGTTTGTTCTTAAAGTCTAATTAGCGGTGCTACGTTTCTGTGCCAAAAACAAGAACTTCTGAACAGCGTGAAGAGAAACGAGAATGCTCCTTAAACACCTCAGAGACAAAGAAATGGCAAACATAGTTTGCCAGTTTACCTCTAATGTTTGCACAAAAACTTCACACCTTCACTCCATGAAAAGATGAGAAGTTTCCCAAGGCCTTTTGTAGGATGCTTAGCCCTGTACATAATCACTGCTTTAATGTAACAGTCACGTTATAGGATTTGGTGAATATGGTCTAACTGATAAGTTGTGATGGAACACCAACAAAATAAAAACATGGTAGGACAAAACAGATCAAATTAACATACAGGGGCAAGTTCATAAAAAATGCACAGCTTTTGCCATCTGTTGCTGAAACATTTTAGTTTTTGGCAGGATGTGGCGTAGGTGTATCTCATTTTGAAATCACCGTCTCATCTGACTGCAATTGCTATTTGTGACTCAGATGTGAGTTCTGCTTAACAGGTGGTATAAGTTAATCAGAATGCAAGTTGCACTCCCATAACATTTTATTACTTGAACACCTTCGTAAAACCAGTGGTTAGTGAAACTTTTAAAGCAGAACGTAAAGCTATAGCGCAAATGTGGTAACACTTATCTAATTGGCTGTATCAGAGGTAATATTGTCGTCGCTGCCAGCAGCTAACAGGAGCTTAATGCAAAAAAAAAAATCAAGCAGTTGTTAAAAGATCGGTTGATAAGCGTATGCAAAGTTGAAAAGCTGTCATTCACTCCTAAGTCCGCATTACAATAAATAAACGAAGCCTCTCCTTCCTATTAGCAGCGTGCTGTTAACAGAAAAGGGAACGTGCTATTGACGAAGGTCCGAAAAGTTCTGTTATGTTTATGCTTGAAGTGAATAATTTAAATAAACACATCCAGTGAAAATAAACGCTGTGTGTCGGAGCGAGGACGAATCAAAACGCTCACAGTTCAGGTTCTGTATGTGGAAGCTGAGCCTTAATTAAACTGCAGGGCAGATAGGATTACTGACTGGTTGTGCATTGCAAGAGCTTGACATAACGCAAACAAACAGTTTTACAACATCCAGAAGTCTGCTTTTCTCCCTCGGCCCGGACACTGATCTTGAGAGAGAATCAGAGATCTTCATTCATATACAAAAACCAAACTCCTTATTGTGATTTTTATTTTTGTATTTCACACAACCCAAAGTTTGCATACAAATGAATCCTGAAAGACGTCTTCAATCAGTCCGAGTAGAGTAAACCATTACTTTACTTGACTATTTTCCCCAATGTGATTTTATATCACATAATTACAACTTTATTTCTTGCAGTGTGAATTTATATCTCCGAATGTGACATCATATCACAATTATGACCATTTCTCGCAATCTGACTTTGTATCTCACAATTACAACTTTATTTCTTGCAGTTTGGTTTTATATCTCACAGTTATGACTATTTCTTACAATGTGACCTTATATATCACAATTACAACTTTATTTCTCACAATGTGATTTTATATCTCAGAATGTGAATCATATCACAATTATGACTATTTCTCGCAATGCGACTTCAGAATTGCAACTATTTCTCGCTGTGTTACTTTATATCTCACAATTACAACTTTATTTCTTGCAGTTTGGTTTTATATCTTAGTTATGACTGTTTCTTACAATGTGACCTTATAAGATCACAAATGCAACTTTATTTCTCACAATGTGATTTTATATGTCACTATTATGACTATTTCCTGCATTTCCTGACTTTATTTTTTCATAAATATATGTAAGTGTGACTTTAGTGTACCATTAGTTTTAACCAACTAGAAAAGACTAGGAGAGATTTGAGGGGATTAAGAGATTTAAAAAGAGCTATACTTACATAAATAACAATGCATGTTATGCATTTTTATTTTTAATTAGAGTTTTATGGTGAAATGGGGATGATGTGGTTCTAAACAAGTCAGTTCCATTGCCGCATTACAAATTAAATACAGTTTAAAATGTTTTCTGCAATGGAAGTCAGGCAGGCTGCAATATCACTGTGTGTACTTCACAAATGTAAATAATTTAGGGATAATCTATAGATTTCAAGATTACTTTAGCATACTAATATATTGTTTTCAAAGTCTGAAACGTTTTGAATAAAAGTTAGACATTTAGACTTTAAACAGAATGTAGGCCTATTAACACTCACCGGTCTTCCCTTGTGTAAATACTGTGTGACAGAAACAAAACAAAGACGTTGGCTGTTTTTAACCAAGTATTCGTGGCTAATATTTGCATTATTATACACAGACCAACTCTGAAAGCCTGACCAGCACTAATGGTCTGAAGCGAACTGAGCACAGATCTCTGTCTCCCCCTATCGGTCGGTTTTACGAAAGCACCAAGCGAATCGCTCTCAACACCATCTCTGGACTGCCTGAGTCGTGCAACAGATACAACAATATTTGCAACTTCTCCAAACCTGTCGAAAACCAGGAATTAGCGCGAGTGGAAAGCTTTAAGGCTGACTTTGCTGAGTCACTGTCTGAGTAACACTTCCTCGAGCCAAGTTTTCCAGAACTAGTCACTAAGCAAACGATTTGAAGCCAGTGGCTTGAATATTAAGCCCGTTCGATTGTTTGCATTCGCTTTGGTGTGTGTAGCATTTTATATGACCCTAAAGATAAACACTTTCAGGCTGCGCACTCGCGCGTTTTCAAAATGCGTGCGTTTTATACAGAAGTAAGATGTTTCAGCAAGCACAGTGCTTTCTGAAGCAAAGTTAAAGCAGATTTCTCAAACGTGAAATTGTGAGTGATAATTATTGAGAGTGAGAGAGGGGTGGGCACGAGCAGGCATCGTTTTCCTCGTCGTCACAAAGCGCGCAGTTATAAAGCCCGTGCGCGCTCAGCTGACAAACCAAAGTTCGTCCCTCTCTTGGAAATACTACACGGGAGCGCACAGGGAGCGCTTTGCCTTTTGCAAACACCAGCAGAAACACTCCAAACGCTTGCCCCTCTGAAAGCGAGCGCCGAGACTCAGTGGATTTGCAGGAATTCAAAGTTGGAAAGTATTTTTGGGGAGGCGAAACGTTCAGTCGGGACTGCCGTACGAATTCTCTGAGATTGTCCATCTACAGTCTTCGCATGAATCTACTAGACCCCTACCTGAAAATGACAGATGAGCAAGAGAAGTGTCTGTCTGACGCCCCTAGTCCGAGCATGTCCGAGGACTCCGCGGGCTCCCCGGGCTCCGGCTCGGGCTCCGACACGGAGAACACCCGCCCGGCCGAGAACAGCCTCGTGGCTCCGGACGGGACGCTCGGCGAGTTCAAGAAGGACGAAGAGGACAAGTTCCCGGTGTGCATCCGAGAGGCGGTGTCTCAGGTGCTCAAAGGGTACGACTGGACGCTCGTGCCCATGCCGGTGAGAGTGAACGGCTCGAGCAAAAACAAGCCACACGTGAAGAGACCGATGAACGCGTTTATGGTGTGGGCGCAAGCGGCGCGCAGGAAACTCGCGGATCAGTACCCGCACCTCCACAACGCCGAGCTCAGCAAAACTCTAGGCAAACTTTGGAGGTAAATGCTTTTTTTTTTTTTTTTTAAATCAAACATTCATATTGCATTCATTCTGTGCATGCAGTCTGCATAATAGTATGCATTGCTGTTCTGTGCTCATGCTGCTTTTTGTCGGGCAGATTGCTGAACGAGGGTGAAAAGCGTCCCTTCGTGGAGGAGGCTGAGCGCCTCAGGGTTCAGCACAAGAAAGATCACCCCGACTACAAGTATCAGCCCCGGCGGAGGAAGTCCGTGAAGAACGGCCAGAGCGAGTCTGAGGACGGCAGCGAGCAGACTCACATCTCCCCGAACGCTATTTTCAAAGCCCTCCAGCAAGCTGACTCGCCCGCGTCCAGCATGGGAGAGGTGCACTCGCCCAGCGAGCACTCAGGTGGGCAAATTCAACTTTATCTCATTGTTTCTTTATTTTTCTTGCAGTTGCGTCATCTGTGCAGTGCTTAACACTGCAAAAAAGGCGTATCTTAGTATTTTCTGTCTTGTTTCTAGTCAAAACATGAAAATTATTAAATTAAGATGCATACTAGATAAGCAAAATGACATTTCCAGGGGAAATTAAGTGCAGTTTGCTTAAAATAAATAAATGTTCTGCCAGAGGGACTAGCTTACTCTTGATTTAAGAATATTTTTACTCCTTTCCAGGAAGGAAAAACTAAATCAAGTGCATTTTGCTTAAAACTAAGACTATCTTCTGTCATTTAGCTTATCTAGTAAGTGCTTCTTAACGGACGAATTTTTGACTAAAAACAAGACGAAAACACTAAGTGAGATAAGTCTTTTTTTTTGCAGCGAACTCGCTCTCTAACTTCTCTCCCCTCCTCCACCGTTTCCAAACAGGCCAGTCCCAAGGGCCTCCCACTCCTCCCACCACCCCAAAAACTGACGCGCAGCCAGGCAAAGTGGATCTGAAACGAGAGGCCCGTCCGCTTCAGGAAAGCACGGGACGTCCGCTCAACATCGACTTCCGCGACGTGGACATCGGCGAGCTCAGCAGCGACGTCATCGAGACGTTCGACGTCAACGAGTTCGACCAGTACCTGCCGCCGAACGGGCACGCCACCAACGCGTCCTACGTGGCCGGCTACACCACCTGGATGGGGAAGCCTCAGAACGGCAGTCCCCCGAGCGCCCAGCTGACCCCGCTGGGGACGGGAGGCGCGGCGGAGCAAGAGCAGCCGAGAACGACGCACATCAAAACCGAACAGCTCAGCCCCAGCCACTACAACGAGCAGCAGCAGGGCTCGCCGCAGCACGTCAGCTACGGCTCCTTCAACGTCCAGCACCTCCAGCACTACAGCACTTCGTTCCCGTCCATCACCAGGGCGCAGTACGACTACTCCGACCACCAGGGCGGCGCCAACTCCTATTACACCCACGCCGGGGGTCAGAGCTCCGGCTTGTACTCCACCTTCAGCTACATGAGCTCCAGCCAGAGGCCCATGTACACACCCATCGCTGACTCTACCGGGGTTCCTTCCATTCCCCAATCCAACCACAGTCCCCAGCACTGGGACCAGCAGCCGGTCTACACGCAGCTGTCCAGACCCTGAGGACACGCCATCATACACCCACCGTCGAGCAGAGACTGATGGGACTCATTCCGCATCATTCCACTCTCTTTAAAACACACACTTGAATTCCCACACAAACATACACAGAAAACAATGAAATGTAGGAAAGAAAGCTGGACTTTGAGAAAAAAAAAAAACGGCTCCCAACGTGCCTTTTTTAATCGCCTGAAATCGTGATTAGAATTTATATATTTTTAGCCTTGTTTGCAAGAAAAGAAACATTTTTGAGAAATGATTCCTCTGTGAGGACTTATTGATTATTGATACTTTAATATGTACTGTGTATGTTTTCTTAACATGTTCTTTTTTTTTGTATTTCCGGTCTTTTGTGTTTCTTGTAGAAAAGTCTATTTTTACTAAACCACTCTTGGTAGTCATTCCTTGTTTTCCTTCCTCCCATCTTTCTCCATCAGTAACACCCCTTGATTGCCTCTAGTCCTCATTTTATAGTTTGACTCTGTGCCCTTTATTTATGTTCCTGTAAAATATCATCCCTATGCTTTTACCAGCTCTCGTTCCCGCTTTTATCCCTGACCAGCATCAGTGCCTGTCAAATGTTGGAAGCGAATTAGCGGGAATATCTACGTGGCAGCGGCAGCTGAGAATTTACTGAGTGTCTAACAGCATGTGTCGCAGCTCCAGGAAGTGCCCTTTGACCCCTGCTTGTCATTAGCTGCCTGCAGTGGTGCAGGTGTCGTCTTACAGCCCCCCTTTCGTATCCCATCTTAACTCCTTTAATTTATTTATTAGTATTAATTTTATTTCAAAGAAATTATTTGCATTTTATTCTTTAATACTTTATACAAAAAATAATTAATTGTTATTTTGCGCCTCTGAGTATGGTGACATATAATCCAACGGGCCATTTAGACAGAGGGCTGGTACTTAATATGGTAAAATTCTGTATTCATCATGTTTATTTATCGTATGTAGATTTTTCTATTTTAAATGTTTATTTGTCCTTATTTCTAACCAGTTGTGTCATGCACAAAATACTGTTGCAGTTTCTAATACAAGGCTGATTAAACTGGAAGAGTAGTCTTTCGTTCGGAAAGTTTTACGATGCTCTAATTTGAAGCCGTAGTTGTTTTTAAGTAGTTAGTTCGTTCGTTAGTTAGTTAGTAGGCATCTTTGTTGGCTTATACATTTCCCTTTCCGACTGTGTGCTTTACTCAGCGTCGGCGATCTCAGCGCTGACGTTGGTATCTTTTTTACATGAGACTGAACAAGTTTTTTGTCTTTAAAAAGTTTAACATTTTACTGCCTTTGAAGAAGCTCATCTTTTGTATTATATTTGCAATAAAAGTGAGAATAAAATGTAAAACAGACACCTACGGCTTGTTATTGTCTCCTAATCTGTGTCCAGTTACATTTCTGCAGCGCCGAGCATGAATATGTATGGTTTGTGTTTAGCCTTAGGGGGTGGAATGTCTTTGGTAATGACGAACGTTAGTCTTCTTACGTAAGCATTGCCTCCCTCTCGCAGATGAAACAGCAGGAGGGCCCTATAGTCAGCACATTATAACACTCGTATTGTTAAGTGTGAAAAAGGAAAGAAAAACAGCTTTTGGTTTCCCTAGGTTTGTTCCTCTAAACGGTCAGCAAAGGGAAATATTGACAAGTCCGTCATGCCAAAGACATCATGTTCTACTGATTTATTGTAATTTTCAGCTTTATTTTGCGATTGCATCATCTATGCTGGTATGCAATTACAAAACCAGAAACAACAAACATCTTCTGGCTTTTACATTACATCTAGAATCGTCACAGTCTTAACATTTACAAATGATAAAGTAGGCAATGCGCTGTGACTCATCGGGGGTTCTCTCTCTGATTGCAGTCACTCATTAAGAAACTGCATGCATGCACAGATCCCTTTGTAAATACAGGATAGTATTAATAAACATCTAATCTGTATGTGAAGGAGAGACGACAGGAACGGCAGCCCACAGTGGAGGGTCAGAGGTCTATTGGTTGCAGCTGTTTCAATACAGGGCCAGTTATTTATGTTGCCATATGCACTGAAATTATTATGCCCACAAAACTAACATTTACCCAGGATATGAGACGGGATATTTCTGTGTAAAATATGCACAAACTGCTAAATTACTTACTTAACTCTCTCTAGTTGGGAATATGTCCTTGAATACCTGCTATCTATCTATCTATCTATCTACATCCACCCACCCACACTCCATCCATCCATCCATCCATCCATCCATCTATCTATCTATCTATATCCACCCATCCATCATCTATCTATATCCATCCATCCACTATCTATCTATCTATCCATCCATCCATCCATCCATCCATCCATCCATCCATCCATCCATCCATCATCTATCTATCTATCTATCTATCTATCTATCTATCTATCTATCTATCTATCTATCTATCTATCTATCTATCTATCTATCCATCCATCCATCTATATCCATCCATCCATCCATCTATATCCACCCATCCATCCATCCATCCATCCATCCATCCATCTATCTATCTATCTATCTATCTATCTATCTATCTATCTATCTATCTATCTATCTATCTATCTCCACCCATCCATCCATCCATCCATCCATCCACTATCTATCTATCTATCTATCTATCTATCTATCTATCTATCTATCTATCTATCTATCTATCTATCTATCTATCTATCTATCTATCTATATCCATCCATCCATCCATCCATCCATCCATCTATCTATATCCATCCATCTATCTATATCCACCCACCCACCCACCCTCCGTCCGTCCGTCCGTCCGTCCATCCATCCATCCATCCATCCATCCATCCAAGTTTTGCAGGAACTTCAGAACTTTAATGCATGTCAGCAAACATTTCAGACATGCTTCAAAACCTAGTTATCGTGTCAGTAATTTGGCCAAGGGCACCAATACATAAAGTATTTTTGTCATAGTGTGAGCCACACTGGTCAGAATGTTTAGTTGTTTTTACAAGCATACTGTATTCCACCAGAGAGGACTGGTCAGTTGCATTTATATCCTTTCATATTCGCTATAAAATGGGTAGGTTTGGGTTTGGGGGTAGGTTTAAAGAGGCAAAAAATCTAAAATCGCTTATTAATAAAATTATAAAAATACATATTTGCTATAAAATGAGTAGGTTTAGGTTTGGGAGTAGGTTAAGGGGGCTAAAAATCTAAATTGTTTATTAATTATAAAAATGCATATTTGCTATAAAATGGGTAGGTTTAAGATTTGGGGGTAGGTTAAGGGGGCTAAAAATCTAAATCGTTTATTAATTAAATGATAAAAATGCATATTTGCTATAAAATGGGTAGGTTTAGATTTGGGGGTAGGTTAAGGGGGCTAAAAATCTAAATTGTTTATTAATTATAAAAATGCATATTTGCTATAAAATGGGTAGGTTTAGATTTGGGGGTAGGTTAAGGGGGGTAAAATATCTTAATATCTAAATATCTTAAAAATAAAACAATAAAAAAGCATTGATACGAGTATCTTAATGAAATAAAACATACGTAAATATTTTACATGTTTTAGCTAAAAAAACGTAGCTATTTGTACATTTTAAACGTTGAAATACGTCTAAATTGTACATTCTAGCATCAATAAAAGTACAAAAATGTACGTTTTGTGCCTCTAAACGTTACGTATAAACACCTACGATTAAACAATGAGACCAGGTTGATAAATGACATCTTACTATATATTCACATAGAAAACAGTTACTGTAAACAAAAATAATATTTCAGAATATTAAACATTTTTACTGTATTTTTATCAAAAAAGAAAATGTATCCTTAGTGACCATAAGAGACTCAAAAAATTATGAAAAAAAGACTAATCTACAAAATATTCAGCATTCCAGCACCATTTGTAATTGCCCCGTCCCTGCCATTTGAAATTCATCTTAATTTATTCACGGCTTGGCAGGCTGGTAAAAACTATCCTCACATAAATATGCTGAAAACTCACCGCTCACCTCAGAGACCCAGACTGAGGACAGAGGAAATGGTGGAATGACTGAAAGCAAGTGACAGGGAGTCAAGTACAGATAAAGAATGTGAAAGGGATTGAAGAAAAGGAGCAATGACTTCAGCGAGCTCTGCCATCTGTAGAAGCCATTAGGATGGTCACTCTCATAACGGCGAAACAGATGAGATGTCTCGGCTTCTGCCATCGAGTGGGAAAGAGCTACGCGGCTCCGGTGATGAAAACCAGTGGTGATCGGCATCATTGTCGCCTCTCTTAATGCTCGAACGAGCTGTTCCCCGAATCCCCACGTGCTAACGGCCCCCTCATTTCGATCAATATGTCTTATTATTGATTACGGTTATAAAGTTGAGACTGAGGAATTTGACATAATAAATGTAGCCGTTCCTGTGCTTTTTATTGTCTAATAAAAGCGGTAATATATTTTACTGACATTCTGGGGGAAAAAAAAAGAAACATTCAACTTCAAGAGTTCCTAATGAAACATCAAAACAAAAGTTTGAGGTGTACTTGAGGTTTCTCCAGACCGGATTGTACCGAACACCCTCACGTACCCTCAGGACAGCTGAGCGGAAACAGAGACAGCGATGGAGTGGCCTATTCTGTGGGCAGTTTTCCCAGGAGAAGCCCATTAATATTCCAAAGAGACGGCGTGCAGGGAATCTCTCTCCTCCGAGCCCAATGGGTGGTCCTTTCAAATGCAAAGTAAGAACACAAAATAAGGATGAAAAAGAGGAATCTGGCAACTTCCCACTTCACCAACAAAGCAACCATGAAAAATGTAAAGCTTAAAATGAAAAACGACACGCACATGCATGACCAAAACAGGTGGACTGCACTCTCAAGTGTGATATTTCAGCAAAAAAATAGAGAATTTAAATAATTTAAGCTGGGTTTTATGATAAAATGATGTATGATTCACTGGATCATTGCAGAAACACCCACTGGATTACAAAGTAGGGAGCGCCAGGGAAACTGTAACACTTTATGGTTTGTGTTTACTTAATCTGAAAATGTTTATCTTAAAGATTTGAAATGTATTAGAAGTCATTATGAATGTCATTTAATTAAATTAAACTATTGAGTCAGATACTATAAGCAACCTGTGAAAGAGGGATAACTGCTTGAAAAATGTATAAAAAAAAAATAGAAAATACTATATAATGCATTTATTTTGTGTGTTATTTGTTACAGTATTTATTAATCTTTGTTAATGTCAATAAAAATACAGGAATATCAAATAACATTAACAGGTTGCAACTCAATTGATTTTAATAATGTATTATTAAATGTTTCACTCTTTAAGTTTACTTCACCATTTTACAAATAAATCCAAACAATATTTATAAATACAAATAAATCTAATCATGACAAATTATATATTGTTGGAAAGGTCTAAGATCTTTAAATTTATATTTTACCATTTTGTTTGTGTTTATTGTTTAAATTGCTTAGGCAACTAGCTAAAATATTTTTTTTTTATTTTTTAAACATTTATTTATTTTCTATGTATTTTTTTATTTATTAATTTGAGTTATTTTATGTTTTGTATTTTCACTATAATTTAGTAAATTTTGTTTTTTTGTGCATTTTTGCCATTTCTTTCTAGTATTTATTATTTATTTTTTTTATTTATCGTTTTTAGTTTTAGTTATTTTAGTACTTCAACTTTAAAATGTAAAAATAATCTAAAAATAGGAATATTGGTTTGGAAATGAGCTAAAATGAAATGTTTATTTTTTAGCATTTATTTTTTATGTATTTTTTATTTATTAGTTTTAGTTATTTTATGCTTTTTATTTTCACTTGATTTTTAGTTAGTGTTAGATTTTTTTTTTTTTTTTTTTTTGGTAAATTTTTGTCATTTTTTTCTAGCACTTATATCAGTTTTAGTTGATTTACTTTTAGTTATTGTAGTATTTTAACTTTAAACTTTAACAATGAGGAATAAAAATAAAATGTTTGTTTTTAGCATATTTATTTATGTATTTATTTATTTTATTTTATTTTTTTATTTTTATTTTTTTATTAGATTTAGTTCTTTATTGTTTTGTATTTTTGCTTTCATCTTAGTTAGTTTTAGTATTTTTTATTTATTTTTTATTTTCCTGGTATTTATTATTTTATATTTATCAGTTTTAGTTGATTTACTTTTAGTTATTTTAGTATTTTAACTTTAAAAATATGAAAGGTGGGAATATTGCTTTGGCAATTAGCTAAAATAAAATGTTGTATTCACATACATACATATTTATTTATATATTGTCTACATATTTTATGTTTTGTATTTTCGCTTTAATTTAATTCGTTTTATGACTTTGTTTATCAGTTAAAAACTTAAAATCTCAAAAATCACAATTTAAAAACCGTTTTAAAATCAGACAATGCATTACCATTGAAAATGTACATCAAAATCAAATTACAAAATGTTTTCATTCATGAATTCTAAAAATATATATATAAGTTTGAATATTGCATTTTCATGTCTATGTTCAAAATGGGAAGTGACAGTTAAAGGTTTAAATGGACATGAACCAAAAAAAAAAATCTTATTGTAATATCGGTGTCTGTTTTTTGGGAGAAGGTGCAAGATTGAATTGTACTTGCACATTCCTGATATGACAAGGGTTTAAGTGCATTGCACTTTTATTGCTGATTTATTTAGCGTTACAGTCTTTCCTGCTCTTCCCTAAACTAGAAAATATTCTATTGACAAGGAAAGTAATTATTTTGTGGCCTCGTTTTTCGCTTCCATAAAAAGCCAGTCTACTCTGTTGCAACTCATTAAAAACATCAGGAGCAAGAATTTGCTTATTCAAATTTCAGCCCCTGGGGCGAACTTGTTTGCTTATGCTGCGCTAAAAAGAATACAGTATGAAGCTCAGTTAGAAATGTATAACCGCACTGGACGTCTCCGCATGAGCTCTGGCAACGTGCAGCATCTCCCCTCCCCAGACCTGCTATACCCCTGTCGGTCCCAAAGGATCTCACCCCTTCGCCCCCACATAGCATCACCCCACTGTCATTGTCCCCCAGGAGCCCCACAAAAGGGACCATTTGACCTCCGAACACACCCCCATTTCCTCTCTTTTGAAAGTGTCCTGGCCCACAGAAAGTCTCATTGCGACTCAAAGGAAACTGTACATCAATAAAAGATGGCCAGCCAAAGCTCATAGAAAAAAAAGTGAAGAAAAACACTTGCATTTCACCCCAGCTGAAATTGACAGAGTGGGCCACTTGTTTCCCTAGCAACAGACGCCTACAGCACAGGAAGTTGCAAGTTCACAGTTCAGTTTGGTGTGGCCGGACTCCCTCGGACCTCTGAGTCCAATAGATGCCCGAGGTCACATCCTGCGGTTTATTATTGCAACAGCTTCGAATGGCATATATGCTTTGAAATATTTCTTGCATTAATCAATCCGTGTTCAATTTTAAAGGGGCAGTTCATCCAGAAATGAAAATGGTCAAACTGTGTGAGTTTGTTTTGAGAAACTCAAAAGGAGACGTTTAGCGGAATGTTCACGCTGCTCTTTTCCATACAATGCAAATGAATAGTGAACTCCCATATGATAAAGAAGTGCACTTAATTGTAATTATGAGTATATACACTAGCAGTCAAAAGTTTGGACACGCCCTCTCATTTATTGTTTTTAAAGAAGTTTCTTATTGCTTATCAAGGCTGTTTTCATGATCAAAAATACAGAATATTGTGAAAAATTATTGCGATGTAAATCAATGTTTTTCTAAAATAATATACATTCAAATTTAATTTATATCTGCAATTAAAGTTGAATTTCCAGAATCATTACTCCAGCCTTCAGTGTCCTTCAGAAATCATTCTAATATGCCGATTTATTATCAGTGCTGGAAACAATTTTTTTGGAACCTGTGATACTTTTTTCAGGATTTTTTTTAATCAATAAAAGGTTAAAAAAAAAAAAAAAAACAGCAGTTATTTAAAATAGAAAGGTTTTCTAACAATATACACTACTGTTCAAAAGTTTGGGGTCAGTAAATTTTTATTCTTTCTTTCTTTCTTTCTTTTTTTTTTTTTTGAAAGAAATTAATACTTTTATTCACCAAGGATGTGTTAAATAGATAAAAAGTGATAGCATAGATTACATTGTTAGAAAATATTTATATTTTGAATAAATGCTGTTCTTTTTAACTTGTTATTCATCAAAGAATCCTAAAAAAAAAAATAAATAAAACACAGGTTGCAAAAATAAAAATAAATATTTGGCAGCACAACTGTTTCCAACATTGATAATTCTAATAATAAATCAGCATATTAGAATGATTTCTGAAGGATCACATTAAACTTAAGACTGGAGTAACATCTGATGAAAATTCAGGAATAAATTATAATGTAAAGTATATTCAAATAAAAACCATTATTTTATATTGTAATAACATTTTGCAATATTACTGTTTTTTTTTTTTTCTCTGTATTTTTGATCAAATAAATGCAGCCTTGATGAGCATAAGAGACTTCTTTAAAAAAACATTAAATAAGAGGCCTAAACTTTTGACTGGTAGTGTAAAACAAAAAGTAACTGCAAATAATATAATATTCAAATAAAAGGCCACTTAAAGAGAGGCACTTTCCTAACACACTTAAGTAGACTTTTAAAAGTGCACTTGGTGACAATGCCAAATTAAAAGTGGTATATTTGTAGCAACAGCTAAAAATAATTTGTCTTTAATGCCAAAAATCATTAGGATAGTAAGTAAAGATCATGTTCAATGAAGATATTTTGTACATATCCTACAGTAAATATATGAAAACATAATTTTAATTAGTAATATGCTTTGCTAAGAACTTCTTTTGGACAACTTTAAAGGCAATTGTCTCAATATTTAGATTTTTTTGCACCCTCAGATTCCAGATTGTCAAATATCCTAACAAACTATACATAAACGGAAAGCTTATTTATTCAGCTTTCAGATGATGTATAAATCTCAATTTCAAAAAACTGACCCTTATGACTGGTTTTGTGGTACAGGTTCACTTTTGTCATGCTTTAAAGAAGTGCACTTTATTATAATTTTAATTAGTCTGTTGTTTGATATTACATATTACATAGAGTTAATATTTTACAAACACAAAATTGTAACTTAATCATTACAAATGTGTATTTTTATAATATTTTTAAATACACAACTTATGTTGAAATTATATTAAGGTATATTTTAGTTTACCATAAATAGTACATTCGGCAGTAAACCTTCAAACACAATAGAAGTAATTATGAAACTGCATATAAAAATGTACTTAAGTTTCACTAAAGTTGGCCAAAAAACTAGCTCAAGTAGTTGCATTCAATATAAATTTAAACTGCAATTAATTTAAATGTAAAAACATGCAATTAAGTGTCTGAAAACACTGCATTCGGTTAACATTTACTGTAAGTCTATTATTTTTATTTCCATAATAAGTATGCTAAAATGTACTTGTTTTCACAAGGGCAAAGACTGTAAATATTCAAAAATGCATCCTAAAATGGTTTTACAACCCTCCATGTTTGCTTTTTTAATTGAAAGTTTTGTGTAAATGTTACACATCGAATGAAACTAAAGAATCTGCAGACTCATATAAATACCAGTTGTCTTTAACACGAATTTGCCTGAAGCCAAACTCCATAGGAATCTCATAACCAATCGTGACGTACCAATTCTGCATATTCAAATGTTTTACTTTCCACTAAAACAGAGGCGAGAAAACAGACCGTTTTATTTTTGTCTTAAACTGTGACATAAATTGGGTTTTTAATGGTGCTGTAGGCTGCACTTACTTCCCCTCCCATTTCCCAGAGTGCCTTATCAAAGGCTCATTATGCAAAGGAATGCCAAAAAGGAAGTGGTTTCAAGGCTAAAGGACACTTCTTTTTATCAATTTGGCATTTAACTACCGCAGTTCACAGGAATAATGCAAATGAATGAAATGCGTTATCTCAAAATGAAACCTAACAGTGTTATTACACTTCACCTGGTGCAGGCCTGCTTTTCCACATAGCCTTCAGACTAACCAATGATATTCTAATGGGTTCGAATGACTCCATCTGTGGAGTTTTAGCTCGGCTAAAAACGTACGGTCCGAGCGGAGCGGATGACATGTGGAGGAAGACGTCGCACGTGTGACACGGACAACATCTCATATCTCAAGACAAATAAAGCCCAGTCATCCACCATATCTTCCCATTCAACTCCTCCGGAGCGGCGAGCATCTTTACCCGGCTACACACGTATCCCGTTACGGCAGAACGCCTATGATCAGTTCACTAAGTATGATTACATTTAAACGCAGGCTCTCCCAGCGTCGGCTCATGTGGTAGAAATAACATCTTTAACCAGGGTAAATACACACAGCACACAGTCCGTACCTCCTCTGTAACCGAGCCCGATTCAGAGGCTGGAAGGAGTTTACATTGAGAGGCCAGTTTCAAACAACTGATCCGCGTGTCTGGGTTCAGGTTCAGGGTTCAGCGCCTTCGCTGGAAGTTTGGATAAAGAAGAAGTTTTCTGCAAACGTCTGTGCTTTTAGGAAACATGCCATTTCTAAATGTAGAACGTCTAAATCACAGGCGCGATGACCTGAGCTGTCCGGAGAGATAAAGGAGCGCGAGAGGTTTAGCAGGCTCTGCTGAGGCGACACGGAAAGGTGTGGACACTGAGTATGGGAGGAAAGTTGTTTGGACTAGGGGCTTTTACCATGACGAGTGTGGGTTTTTTATGGTCTTACGGGGCAGAGGCAAAGCTTCCATCTGATACACATGCCTGGGTTATTGAAAATCTCAACAAGAGTCAATCTGGACACAACATTGTGAAATACATAAGCATTTGAACACAGACGCTACATTAAAGGCATGCTTTGTCTGATATTCAGTTCCTAAAAATGTCACATCACATAGGCTACATACAGTAAACTCAACCGAAACAACTACAGTATACAGCAAATTTTAACTGTCATCGTTTATACTGTTGCAAAAAGTAAACAATATTATCACCCAGTGAGTATAAAGTTGAACTTTATCTGCTTATAGCATAATCATGAATAATGATGTATGACAAATCTTGGCTATATATATATATATACACACACACACACACACACACAGTAAAAAAAAATGCTTTTACTTAGAGTTTTCGTCTTGTTTCCAGGCCAAAATATCTATATATTCCTAAATCAAGAAGGATTTTTTTTAGACAAGTAAAAATTATTGTCTTCTTTTCAGAAAAAATACGCCATAATTAAGTGAGTTTTTGCTTACAACAAAAAAAAACCTTCTTCTTATTTCAAGCTACAAACTAGACTATTTTGCTTACCCCATTGGCAGATTATTTTGCTTGTTTGAAGCAAAAACTCTCTTAATTTTAACTTCTTTTTTTCTGAAAACAGGACAATAATTGTTACTTGTCTAGAAATATTTTTATATTTTTGATGTATCAGATATTTTGTCTGGAAACAATACATTTTTTGCAGTGCATTCAGATATTCACATAGGCTACATACAATAAACTCAACGGAAACAATAAATACTACAGTATACAGTAAATTTTAACTGTCATCATTTATACTGTTGCAAAATGTAAACAATATTATCACCCTGTGAGTATAAGAAAATACAGTATATTTAACTTTATCTGCTTATAAAGTAGTATAATCATAAATAATGATGTATAACACACAACTATATATATATATATATATATATACAAGTTGGGTGTATAATATATCTTTACAGGAGACTTATGTAAGGTAATATAGTGCAGTGTTTGGGGTAACACGTATAAGTAATGCAAGTTACGTAATCAGATTACTTTTTTCAAGTAACTTGTAAAGTAGCACATTACTTTTTCATTTACAAGAGTTACACTGCAAAAATACTTTTCTTACTTAGATTTTTTGTCTTGTTTCCAGCCAAAATATCCACAAATTCTTAAATAAATAAGGATTTTCTATGACATCAATGGGGTAAACAAAATAACATTATTTCAAGCAGAAAACTAGATTTTTTTTTTTCTTTTTCTTTTTCTTTTTTTTGCTTACCCCATTGGCAGATTATTTATCTTGTTTTAAGCAAAAACTCTCCTAATTTAACTTCTTTTTTTTCTGAAAACAAGACAATAATTCGTACTTGTCTAGAAAATCCTTCTTGATTTAAGAATTTTTAGATATTTTGGCTGGAAACAAGAAAAAAAAATCTAAGTAAAAAAAAAAAAAAAGTGTATTCAGTTCCTAAAAATGTCACATCTGCAAAAAGTTATTTTCTTACTTAGATTTTTTGGCTTGTTTCCAGCCAAAATATCTACAATTCTTAAATTAAGAATGATTTTCTAGACAAGTAAAAATTATTGTCTTGTTTTCAGAAAATTAAGAGAGTTTTTGCTTGAAACAAAAGAGCAAAATAATCCAGCTTTCTGCTTGAAATAAGATTATTTTTCTTACCCTATTGGCAGATTATTTTGCTTGTTTTATGCAAAAACTCACTTAATTATGACTTCTTTTTTTCAGAAAACAAGACAATAATTTTTGATTGTCTAGAAAATCCTTTTTGATTTAAGAATTTTTGGATATTTTGGCTGGAAACAAGACAAAAAAAAAAAAAAAAAAAAAAAATCTAAAAAATTCTAAGAGAAAAGCATTTTTGCAGTGTACTTTTTCAAATAAGTATCATCAGTTATTTTGTTTTCCCATTTATTGACTGACAGCTGTCCTGTCCCCATGTTGAGAGAAATCGGGAGTCTTTATTGCTGACCTTCAGTGATCCAATTCAACCATACTAAATAAGCAGAAATTACTTAGGTAAACTAACATTTGTGCTTCTTCTTCTTCTTCTTTTTTTTTTTTTTTATTGCTGAAGAGTGTTGAACTTTCTTTTCCTGCATTCTACTGTACAGTCGAGAATTTACTTTTCCTTCAGCCTGAGGTTTATTCCTTTCACTTCTGGTGTGAAAGGGCTTTTACATTTGCCAAAAATATTACTTTTTATATCAAAAACAGACAAGCAAGCCTTGTCTAGAATTACTTTCCATAAGAAGTAACTAAGCAAAGTAATTAGTTACTTTTTTAAAAAAGTAATGAAATATTGTAATGCATTACTTTTAAAAGTAACACTGATATAGCAAATGTCAACTGTGTGACTGATTATATCATTGCAAAATGTAACTATATTATTGCTCAGCACTATATTTAAAGTTAGACATATAGTATATCCAATTTTATCTGCATATATACAGTATAATCATGATCATTATTGCAAAATGTAAATATATATTGCAAAATGTAAATATATATTGTTCAGATATTTATATTTGAATAGAACATTAAAATTATATTATCAGCCTGTTCTATAATATATAGAATGCATTGTATTCCTGCTAAATGAACTATAATGCATGAAATGTTAACCCTTTAACTGTCACTCCCTTTTTTTAAAATGCACTATCCAAACTTAATTCATGAACGAAAACATTTTGTAATATGATTTCGATATACATTTTCCATGGTAATACAATGTCTGATTTTAAAATGGTTTTCAAAGGATGAATTTTGAGATTTTTACTGAGAATTTTGAGGTTTTCTACTGCTATATAATTTCTTACGATTTCTAAAGCGTGTTTGTTTGTGTTTTCTAACACAAACAAACAAAACACAGTGGTAAAATATCTATCTAGGAGTCTTAGATCTTTACAATGATATGTAGTTTGTCATGATTAGATTAGGATTTATTTGTAATATGGTGAAGTAATAGGGTTAAGATATTATAAATATTAAGATTAAGATTTTCTGTCAAATTTGTACTGTGAAAAATGAAATTAAAATAAATAAATAAATAAATATTTAGTTCGACCCTCCAAACGTAGCCATTGTAAATTAAATTGTAAATCATTAGTCTAAATAAATAAAAACACAACTATAACCATACTATAACTATAGAAAGATTAGTAGTTAATTGTGACCTTTTCACTCACAATTTGACTTTATATAACTACATCACCATTACCTTCTTTATTTTTCCACATGCCATTAGTTTCAATTTTGCTGTAAATTATTTTATTCAGGCGTCTTGGCTGTTTATAGCAAATAGCACAAATATAATTACTTTATTTTATACTCTAAATAATTTAGTATATATTTAATTAACATTATTTCTCAATGTTATAATAAAAAGTGATTTATATGCTGTTATCATTTTTTTTCTATAGTGAGTTACAAATTAAAACAAAAAAAACTGCACTGCAAAAAATGCTTTTCTAGCTAAGATTTTTTTGTCTTGTTTCTAGACAAAATATCTAACATTTCTTAAATCAAGAAGGATTTTCTAGACAAGTAAAAATTATTGTCTTGTTTTCAGAAAAAAGACGTCAAAATTAAGTGAGGTTTTGCTTGAAACAAGCGAAATAATCTGCCAATGGGGTAAGCAAAATAATCTTATTTCAAGCAGAAGACTATTAAGACTAATAACCTATTATTAGGTTATTTTGCTTGTTTCAAGCTTATTTACTTAATTTGAACTTCTTTTTTCTGAAAACAAGACATTAACGTGTACTTGTCTAGAAAATAATTCTTGATTAAAGAATTTTTAGATATTTCGGCTGGAAAAAGACAAAAAAATCTAAGCTAGAAAAGCATTTTTTGCAGTGTGTGTACTATTTGTCTAATATGTACTTTTTGTTTTGTTTTGTACTGTGGATTGTGTGATAGAAACTCCCTCCGTTTCCTCCTCGGAGAAAACGCCCCCTGACCGAACGCCACGAACAAGATGCCTGACAGAAACAAATGTTGCTGCTGAAGAACTTCACAGTTGTGGAGTCACACAACCAGGAAGACATCTGACTATCAGGAAGAAACACACACACACACAGAGGAAAACACGTGTATGCAAACATAAATCATCCACATGAGGGTTATCTCACCCTGACCTCCATATGCAGAGAACCAGTTGCTTGCACAGCTGGTGAGGCCACTGACTCACTGCAGCCCCGACAGATGCAAACGTTACCCATAATCCCCTATCATCAGAGCAAACGCTCTTTGTAGTCTCCACAGTCTTGATGTCTTGTGCAAAATGTTGCGTTAAACACACACACATAAGTTAGAAGTCAAAATAATATGCCAGCGAACGGAGACGTTTCTCATATTGTCAATCAGATGACAGACAGAGACATAAGGACACAGACCTCTTGGAAGTGTGACCTACTTAGTGCATAAAACATGTGTGAGTGCACAACGCACACTCACACAACCCCACAAGTTGCATGGCTTTATGTCTTGACGGTGCATATATCACTAGAGATTAGCAGAGGCATGCACTGCACAGCCAACAGATGCAGCAATTCGTCACTTTTTATCTCTTCCTATCTCACACACACACTTTTCCAAACACTTTCACCACCTGACGCACTGCGTGAACTTTAAGCGCTTGAGGAAGTGTGCGCGCGTGCGTCTGTGCACGCTGGTCTGTATATGTGGGAGCAATAAGAACTCTTTATGATTTCATAAACCACAACTTGGTAGCCTCAGAGATCAAAGACCACCAAGAGTCAGACCAGACACTTTGTTGGCCTCCCTGGAAGATGAGCTGACACTGATTACAGCCTCAAACATTTCGGTGACTAAGCAGATGAGTGGATTTCCCACGTGTGATCTTGATTTGCTTATCACCTGAGGATTTTAAAGGATAGCTCATTCAAAATGACTCTCCCTCAGGTCATCCAAGATTAGGATGAGTTTGTTTATTCATCGGGTTTGGAGAAATGTGTCATTTCATCACTTGCTCACCAACGGATCCTCTGCACACTGCAAAAAATGCCTTTCTTACTTAGATTTTTTGTCTTGTTTCCAGCTAAAATATCTAAAAAACCTTAAATCTAGACAAGTAAAAATTGTTGTCTTGTTTTCAGACAAAATATGTTAATATTAAGTGAGTTTTTGCTTGAAACAAGTAAAATTATCTGCCAATGGGGTAGGCAAAATAATCTAGCTTTCTGCTTGAAATAAAAGTATTTTGCTTACCCCATTGGCACATAATTTTGCTTGTTTTAAGCAAAAACTCACTTAATTTTGACTTCTTTTTTCTTAAAACAAAACAGTTTTTACTTGTTTAGAAAATCCTTTTAAGAATTTTTAGATGGCTGGAAACAAGACAAAAAAAAATCTAAGAAAAGCATTTTGCAGTGCAGTGAATGGGTGCCGTCAAAATGAGAATGAGACAAGTAATCCACACCACTCCAGTCCATCTTGAGAAACCAAAAGCTGTGTTTGTATGAAATAAATCAATTTCTGAGACATTTTTGACTAAAATATGAGTCCATAATCCATAATAACGCTTCAGTTGGTAAATCGTGGAATAAATCTGCACAGATCAAGCACTGTTTACAAATATCTGGCTGGATTTTGACGTAAAATCGCAACAATATATGGACATTTTCACTAGAGGAAGCGTTATTATGGATTATAGACTACACTGTAAAGTCAACTTAAAATAATTTGTTACCCTGCTGCCTTAAAATTTTAAGTCAACTCAAATAAGTTTATTCAAGTTGAAATGTTAAGTTGTACTAAGTGACAACTTAGATATTCAAGTTGACTAAACTAAAAAATAAAAATTGATGGTTAAACTTAACAGCTGTGTTTGTTACTCAGCTGCCTTAAAATTTTAATTTGAATCAACTCAAATATCTAAGTTGACATTGAGTAAAACATAACATTTTGAGTTGAATAAACTTTTTTCGAGTTGACTAAACTTCAAATTTTACAGCAGCCAGGTAACAAACAATTTTAAGTTGACTTAACAAATAGTTTTTTACAGTGTATATGGAAGTGATTTAAAGTTGGAAACATCTCAATGATAGATTTGTTTCCTACAAACACACAGCATTTGGCTTCACAAGATGTTAACTGATGGACTTTAGTGGTGTGGATTACTTGTAGATTACAGTGATGTTTTTATCAGCTGTTTGGACTCTCATACTGACGGCACCCATTCACTGCAGAGGATCCATCGATGAGCAAGTGATGCAATGCTACATTTGATGACCTTTGTTTTATATACTAGCTCCATTCAGTTCTGGAAAATTCATTTGCAAGGAAGGTTTTTCTTTGAGTGTCTTCAGTGCAGCCCTAAAAACATGGGCTTGAAATACCAGTGCAGACACAACAGCTGAACAAAGAAAGACAAGACGCCAGGTGAGCTATAGATGAGCCAGGCAAGCTCAACCATCCAGGCCTGTTTTTGACATTTAGCACTGAGTTTCTGACAGCAGGAGAGAAAGCGACTGAGAAGTCAAGGGGTTTTATCTTCACACTATCTTTACTACTAAATCTAGCGGCTCACAGATTTTACCTATTTTCATTCAAAAGTTTAGGCAAGCAACTGTGACTGAAAGCGTTAACAGCCCCAAAAACTCATCTGTCTTTCTGGGCACAGAGAACAGTTGGGAACTGAATGGTGGCAAACTTGGGCTTGCTCTCGCACCCTTGGCAAACAAGCTAGATGGTATGAGCATGTACGTCTCATTTCATTCTGAAGAACCGACTGTGTGTGAAGCAACAAAAGTGATCTAGACTGAAGTTTTTCTGTGCCTAATTTTCTTTCAGAGGTATAGAGAGTCTTGAGCCCCTGGCCCTGTCATTTCATTTCACAATATGAAACTTTCTGGTGAGTAAATATAATAAATTAAAGCTGAATTTTTACAGTTTTGAAGAAAGTTTGGACAGTTTAGATGTGCAAACATTGGACTCACTCTACGTGGAATTATGGTTCTTTTTCAGTGTTCACTTCAGTGTCTCTGCATGTTTTATAATCCATAAAATGCTAGAAAAGATTTGTACAAAGAATTTTGAAAGAAAAAAAAAAAGTAAAAAATGTTCTTCCATAGAACCGCTTGCGGGAAAGTTGTTTTGATTTGGCATGCTGATAGAGGACAGTCTCAACATTAACCATAGCAAGTTTGGAGTATCCAACTCAAACTCTCTAGCGCCACCACTTGTCCAAAATTTCACTTTTTTATTCTAATAACTTTTGAACCAGAAGGCAAAATATTTTTTTCCTCTGACTCTGTGACTCATGCTGAGTCGAATGGACACTAAAATTTAAAAATCGTTAGGTTTAGTTTTTTCGATATTTTTAACTGTTCGTAAAACCTACTTTTTCGAACTCGTCCTAGACGGTTTCTCTGATTTTCACCAAAATTGTCTCAGATCATCTTCAGACCATGCTGGCAAAAAGTTATGGAATTCAAGTTGATTCCTCCAACTGTTCTCGAAAAACATGCAAACGAATTCTATGAAAAGCGCGCAAAAATGGATGTGACGCTATGAGACCAAACTTGGTGTGTTATATAACAAGCATGACCTGAGGCTACCTGCAGTGTTTCGGTGCAGTGCCACCTAGTGGTCAGGAGGTGCGTAAAATGGGTATTTTAGTCAAATCGAATGATACCCTATTTTCCCATGTCAGCCATTTTGGGCATCGGCCATTTTGAATTTTGCAGTAAAATGCTATGTTTTATGAACGCATTGATGTATCGTTACAAAACTCGGTATGGGTCATCAGCACAATGCCCTGAAGGAGCCTGAGAAGTTTCGAGCCAGCACCACCTAGTGGTAAAATTAAATATTCGCATGCTTATATCCTTGGGTGTGGTCGACTTATTTTCACGGGAGTCACCTTTTTAGACTCCTGAATCCTTGCATCGTTGCATTTTAGCGCTTAATTTTTTTTATTTTTTTTTTATTTTAGAATCCGTTACTCCAACTGACACGAAACCACCATAGGATATTCAAAAACATAGCAATGCCGGCTATACACCAATACCCAATTGCCAAAATTTTGATAGTAAGTGCCATGAAAATGAATGCAAACAAAATCAGCAGGTCATTTTTTTTCTCTTCTCATATATAAAAATTCCTATAACTCCAAAACAAAACGAGATATTTTCACTAAATTTGACACACATATGTATGGGCACACTCTAAGGACACATACAAAATTGGTGGGATTGTGCCTCTTGGTGGCGCTATAATTGAACAAAACATGAAATTGCCATCGACTACAATGGAGTATTATGATATAAAATGCATTGGTGCACCATTACGAAACTTTGTATGTACCATCAAGACCATCACCTGAAAGTACTCAAAAAGTTTTGACACAGTGCCACCTTGTGGTCAATAAATGCTAATAGCTTTCTGTGAATTTTGCCTATTGTAATGAGACTGGTATTAATAGACTCCTTGGGTCAACCTCCATTTTGATTTTCTTTAAAAACCTACTTTTTCAAACTCCTCCTAGGCCATTGATCCAATTTTTACCAAAATCGAATCGGATCATCTACAGTCCATGCTGACAAAAATTTATGGATTTTGTGTTGATAGACAAAACCATTTTCGCATGCCACAGCAAATTTAAGACATGATGGCAAAATGACACATGAGGATGTATCTCTACAATGCTTTGGCCTATTGACACCAAACTTTGATGTCAACTCACACAGAACAAACCACATTGATTCGATAACAGCGCCACCTATTGGTCAAACGTGATAAGCCAATAAATCATATTAATGCAGGTTGTATTTATGATTTTTCAGCTGTTTTCGCTAAAATCATCCTAAAATGGCTTTAATTACTCATTGCTTACTGCTTGGCCCCGTAATTACTGCTTGCAGCTATATTTACAAATGTTTCTTGAGTAGCAAATCAGTTTATTAGAATGATTTCTGAAGGATCATGCGACAATGAAGACTGGAGTAATGATGCTAAATAAATTCAACTTTGATCACAGCAATCAATTACTTTTTACAATATATTAAAACAGAAAACGGTATTATTACTGTACATTTTTACTGCACATTTGATCATAAAGCAGCTTTGGTGAGCAGAAAAGACTCAAAACAGTGACTCAAAATGAACATCTCAATTGAGGATTATGGGTAGTGTAGTTCTTCACTGGGAATTTGGCTATTAAACATTAAAATGTGCATATTAGGTCTGTTTTGAAAAATGCATACATTATTTCTTCAAAAAATAAATTGTCTGTGGAGAAAATGAACAGGATTTTTACTTCTACATCTATGCATCATCACAATTAACTATCTCCCTTTCCCATCCTTCTCTTTAATTTCTGCTATCAATCTAATTTTCGCTCAGACCAACGGACTCCCATTTCTGACCTCAGTCTTGCTTTCTTATGTTTGTAATTTCACCTCTTTACAAGCACAACAAGACCAAAACAACATTTGGTCTCCAGATTTACCTCCCTCACGATTTTCTCATCCAACCCGTGGCTAGCCAACGTCAGAGCGCCTCCTTGATTATCTCGTCCATGCTTGAACACCACTGAAAAAAACAGCAACGGTCGATAAATTGGAGAGAAGACGATTACTCAACCAACAAGTAGTTGCGCATGGAAAGGGATATCCTTTCACAGGTCAGCGCTTTAAAGCTGGCAAAATCTGCTCTGTTATTAAATCTCATTTAAGAAACAGACACCACAATCAGAAAGCATCTGATAGTAATAAAGGAGCAGTGGAAAAAAGCTGAACGTGTTGGAGACCAAGATAATAAGAACATCTTGTGCTACACAAAACAGAAAATTGACCCGCTCTGTATAGAAAAATATTCTAATCAACGACTGTAACTTGATAATTTTGATTATTCCAAATAATGACAAGCGTGACAGAATAATATTTAAGAACTCGTTCTCTGATTGATCCAGCAGAGTCTTAATTCTGAGGACAGCAGAGGTCATTAGCGTTGTCATATTTCGCTCCTGTGTGAAATATGCTGAAGTTGGATTTCCTGTGGAATAATTCATACTCTTGTTATGCAATTCTGTTTTGATTTCAATGGTCAAAAATGTGCTATCATATTTAATATAGATTCTTTTTTAAATCTTGAAAGGAAGGACAAAAAAATGATTACACATTATACATCAAACTCAGGAAACTACAGGAAAGTATGGGAGGTCTGCCACTGAATAATAATAGGAAAAAAAAAAAAAAAAGGTTATTGCGACTTATCTCACAATTTCAACTTTTTTTCTCAGAACTGTGACATAAACTCAAAATTGCAAGTTATAAAGTCAGAATTGTATGATATAAACTCACAATTCTGAGAAATGAAGTCAAAATTGTGTGATTTAAACTTGCAGCTGCAAATTATGTGAACAAATGTGAACATATCAGTCTTTTTTTTTCAGAACTGGACTTTATAACTCACAATTATGAGTTTATATCTCACAATTCTGAGAAAAAAAGACAAAATTGTTATACAATTGTTATACAATTGCAAGAAAAAAAAGTCACAATTCTGACTTTATTTCTCACAGTTTTTAGTTTATATCCTGCAATTCTTACTTTATATCTAGCAATTTTGACTTTATATCTAGCAATTCTGACTTTATAACTCACTGTGAGATATAAACTCAAAATTGCGAGTTATAAAGTCAGAATTGCATGATAAAGTCTGAGCTGGACTTTATAACTCACAATTGCGAGTTTATATCACACAATTCTGAGAATAAATAAGGGTCAAAACTGCAAAACAAAGTCGCAATTGCGAGAAAAAAAAGCTTTTTTTTCCAAAAGTCACAATTATGACTTTTTGTTTTGAGTTTATATCCTGCAATTCTGACTTTATATCTAGCAATTCTGACTTTATAACTCAAAAAAAGGTCTAAATTGCGAGATGTAAACTCAAAATTGCGAGAAAAAAAGTCAGAATTGTGAGATAAAAAGTCATAATTACATTTATAATTTTTTATTCAGTGACAGAAACGGGCTTCCATAGGAAAGTGTGGAAATGCACAAGAAGTGTAAAGTGGCAAAAATGTTTGTTATAAAAATGTTAATTATGACCATAATCAAATCTTAATTAAAACAAACTTAATATTGCTATTTAAAATTGCTTGCTATTTATCCTACTTAGTGGCAGATATTTGCACCTTAGTATTGTAGTATATTATAAAACTCTATGCAATAATAAAGCTTCGACTGTAAATTATTATTATTATTATAAAAAATAAAAGATAAAGATAATAGAGCCCTCCCCACACCTCCCCCAAACCCTAACCGATAAACACCCGTGAGGGTCTTTATTTTGCACTTTTCGATTATTTTCTTCATTTTATTGATCTGATATGTGATGTTATATGTGTTAATTATAGCAGTCTATAATCCCTGTAGAAAGTTTTCCATTAGCATTCCCATTTACCTCAATGGCAGTTGCTTGGCTGGTGCAAAACCCCTCAGACGTATGAGATACGAATCTGCCATCTTCGCTCATTTTTTGAACCAATCACTTAATTGTCATGCGACTGGTCACTATGGAGCTGATTGGAGCTGATTAGCTGATGACATCACAAGAACGTTCAAATTCCAAACCATTCGCTAGCACCACTGAGATGTGACATCAAAGCAAGCAGAGATCAATATACAATAAATACATTTAATGCTTTAAGTGTCTTGCAAAATATTAAGACACTGAAAAGAACTACAACAACATAAAATTAGATACTAAAAACAGATACTGTATGCTATGTGAAAAAACTTAATGGCATCAAAGGGGTGTAGTTACAACATCAACCACTAATGTAAACAAACATGCATATGCCCAAACACATGCATATGCATGTGAATCCGTGGAATCCCCAAGACCCCTTCCATCAAGATGCCTAATGACGTAATTCTCATTTGTCATAATGATTGACAGGTAAGAGGGAGTTTGGGATGAGTAACAATCTCTCATTTAGCCCGGTTGAGTTTCGCCCCACGTGTACAACCCCCCTCCCAACCCTTCTAACAGGACATCGCCCATCTGCGTAGGGGGGGTGGATGCCAGTCCCAATTCATCCATCAGTCAGTGAAAGGGGTGTCTGATGGAGAGTTAGGGGGTCCTTTCAGTCCAGTGAGAGAGGGTGAGAAAAAGGTCATCTGCTTCTGACTTACAAAATGAGACATGATCCAAAAGCCTGACATGTGGCTGACAGAAGACCGAGGAAGGATGAATACAACACCCGAGCATGAAATATCTTCCTAAATATTTTGAAACGAATGTAAAGGGATATTCTGTTGCATGTGGTTGACCGATAAACCGTTACTTTGAGGAAAGTGTTTCTGATATTTGAAGAAGTAATGCAATCCAGAAGTTTCTATGCCCCCTGAATTGTCATGCATACAATTTCCACTGTAGAGAAAAGATGAAGCATGTTCCCAAATTGACTTTTACAGAGCCCGTGTTTGCATGGTCTAGTTATCCATTTTCATTACAGACGGACTAACTGGTAGGAAGATGATGGACATAGTGAGGACCTGGCAAACAGACTGCTGTGAGACCCAGCAAGACTCTTTCTTTCACTCATGCACATATGCACATGCATCTGTTCCACATTAACACATTAAATGCCTCAAAGGTGTTTGAAAACACTGTGGTGATCAATTTCATCTTGAAATAATCTGTGGTTTCGACTGCGCCAAATTTAAATTTATAGCGTGTATGCAACACAGAGATTTAATTCAGAAAAGATACCATGCTGACGACATGATCGAAAGCATCTACAGGTTGGAAAGTCTCATGAATCAGATGCATCCCGAATGTAAACTCATACAGTGTGTGAATGTCCTTACAGATCGTTTCACACATCACAGTTTGACAGGTAGTGTTCCCCGAAGAGCCTGTGACACCATTTGTCAAACGTCAGATTCTAGCATGAGTTATGAAGGCCACCTAAAGCTATGTGACATTCAGTGCTTGTGGCCCTTTATGGTTGCTATGGGGAGGAGGACAAACAATGCAACTGGACGACAGCGATCTGTCATAGGGGTTAACGTAAAGGACCAGAAAGAGGACCTGGAGATTTCACACCCATCATCGGTAATAAGAAAGATCCATGAGCCATGAGCGGTCATTAATCAAAATCACATCCACGTCAATCCGTCCAATCCGCATCCATCAAACTCACTTTCTGCCTCCAAAAGTTCTCCTCCCTCATGTGTTGCACTGTCCACAAATAGTGATTGAATTTGACAGAATATTAGGCACAATGCTGTATCACCTCCCACTGATCTCACATTCATCATTGTCAGCTTTGCTAAACGCACGCGCTTGTCAAAGATGTGATAGTAGAACTCCTACACGCTAAGAAAAAAAACATTTGGATGAAATGAGTGACAATTTCACATGTCAAAAGACATTACAAGACAGACCTCAGAGAATTTTCCGGTGTGTGTGTTTGCGAAATGGTGTTCCCGTGATGAATGAGGAGCTGCCCTGGGAGTTGATCCATCAGGGCCCCAGACAGTCCAGACAGGCCCACATGCTGAGGCCCACATTCTCACTGACCACCCTCAGAGAGGCGGGCCACAGTATTGACAGGAAATGACCTCAGCAGCAACCCTCTCAATTATGGTCATATCCATTATAATTGGCTTTTATAGCATGGCATCAACACTCCAGACATAACAACAGATGCACTTTAGCCAGATTAGCTACTGTCGTTGAAACAGATGGTGTAAAATGTGTGTAGCATACATCCTTTTTGAGATCATTACTAAATGCAATGCTTACTGTACATAAACCTAAAATACTGCTACAAAAATCTTTTGAAAATGCAACTCTTGGTAAAAACATCAGAGATGCTTTTTTTTCTCTCTCTCAGCCTAAAACACACAAATAATCTATTCAAACAATCAGCGAGATGGTCAGAAAACAATTGGAAAACCATTAGAGAGGAAATGAGGTCAATACCCTACTTTTTTTTTCTATCTTAATGATGATGGCAATATGATTATGGTATGTGGGTTTTCTCTTTTTTATGTAGCTTAATAGTTAGGCCGGATGACAGTATACTCTGTTCAGTCAAGCATGAGCGCTCCCATCTGCTAGTATGTGATTACCGCTTTACGCTGTGCCCTGACACTTCCACATTATCTCATTTTCAAAACAGCGCCCCGAATCTCTCACACACCTGTGATTGTTGTAGATTACGTGCCTTGTTTGAATACTGCAACTCTAGGAGAGGAAATCTGTAGTCCTTCCTCAACTCTGGCATCCCGTTGTCTCTTCATATTGCTGTTCTCCTGTCACTTTCTTCATAACCTCTTGAGCAGCGTCTTTGTTCATAAGTGGGCCTCCTTCAGCACTCCTGCAGGGGATTACTGCGGGGAACTACCGGGAGTGAACACTGATCGCTTCCTCCACTTTCCCAGAATTCCATTCTCATCTAATTGAGTCGGGTTCAGAAACCATCACAGGCCACGAAGGATATGTGTACCCCCAACTCCATCACTTCTTCAAAAATGCCCCTGTGCGGGAGACGTCATGCCAGCCAACAGCCAACTGATCACTTCCATATGCTCTTGTTGTCAGGTTGGACCCAGACGTGCCCCTTTCCTCCTGACTTACGCACATGGATACTTCCACACACACGTACGCACTCCTTATCCCCCTTTCACCACATGCCAGTGGAAATAAGAGGACTCTGGGAGCTCCCTGTGCACTTCGTAGTCTCCTACTGCAGATGAAGGCTATTTCGGAGAGCCCCAACAGTTAGGGGCTGCCTTGTGGCTGAGGTCATTATCGTGGATGTTTTGTTTCCATTATTGAGATTATCAGGTATGTACAGTGGATATTAACCAAAAGAAACTTTATCTGCCACCTCAGCCCCAAGTCTTAATCCAGGATGGTCTTCTAGGCCGCGCTTTCCCACGACAAAACACCAATATTCCCTGTGCAAACAAACGGAGAGGCCTTCGCCTGCTTCTGCTCAAGCTCCCCTTGACGGCAAATAATCACCACCATGCACCTCACCCTTAATCAAAACACCCCTACAGACTGACAATGGTAGATCCCTGCTTGCTTTAAGGACACCCCACTACTCTCCAGGATTTGAGAAAAAGGTTAACGGTGGGGGGAGCAGGACTGAGGATTATCAAAGGAGACTGAGAGAATTCCACGTGTTGGTTTTAGAGAACGACTGGCGTCTCGTCTGTATTAAGAAACCAGGCCGCACCCTTTCAATGTTTCCAGCATTTTCTCCATTCTCCAATCCACCTGTGATTATCAAGATTTGGTGAAGAAAACCCCCACCCAATAGTTCATTCTTTTCTCAAGTGTATCTGCAGAGCAGCACCTCTTTTAGCCTCTTGATTTTGCTCTTGTGCAGCAGACATAAATTTCAAGGTTTATCACTGTCAGATTATGATTATGAGGAAATCTTGGGAAGCAGCCACCACCTCAGCCTTTCATCTAACCGTCTGACCATATCGTGCTCGAGTTACTTCAATGGTTAAGTCACATTCTGATCGAGTGAAGCAGGGAAAAGACCCTTTTATTTTGAGCTCTTGCGTCAGCAGTCGCAAAGTACCCTGGCATGATTTGTGAAGCTTCGCCTGGCAACAACCAAAGACGTTGCTGGCTCACAGACGGCACAGATTAAGTTTAGAGCCTAAATTTATGCTGGAGCACACCCAATGCTACCTTATCAAACCAAAAAGTCTGAAACTAAGTATACAAACTGTGTAAAGTCGTAAAGTCAACTGTGCTCCAATAAAAATGCCTGACCTGGATTATGCCCTCACAATGAATCATCTCAGTTTCAGAGGAACCTCATATCGGTCAAGTCTCCGTACGATGGAGATCTTTCAAATTGGCTCAGAGAATCAGAGGTGAAAGCCAGTCACTTGTTACGGTCCTTAATACCAGACCTTCACCACAGTTCAGTGGTCTGGCAATCGCCTCCATATTGAGGAATCAACTCATCTGGACTTACTCTGCATACAGTGATACAACATCTTTGAATCCAGTGGGGGATAAGGTTTCACAGAGCTCATTTGCAAGAGAGGTTCCACTGCCAAGAGAGAAAGTAGTTCGGATGCTGAGGCCAACAATGATTTTAATAGGAAACATCCGCATATGCCAGCCGTTCACCAACATTACACTAATTGCCCTGTTTTGAAATCATTGTCTTGAGCAATACTGCAATTAGGAAGGTAGAGGAAGAGAGTGCGGGAGCTCGTGCAGAATCACAAATGCGAATTCTTAGTAGGGGAGGGCTGCTGTGTTTCCGAAGCATGCGGGATGATGTGGGAGAGAAATAAACTGACTGGAGGGGTGCTGAAAGCAGCAGAGGAGAACAAAGTTAGGGAGAGCTGACGGAGACCTCGTAGATAAACAAAGGCCAAACTTGCGCTTGGGATGGTTAGTGTACCTTCGTGGCTTTGGATGCTCTGTGCGACCCAGTCTGCGCTCCTCAGCCAGGTTCCAAGTCCTCTAAATCAGTCGGCGGTTTAGGATCTCACATCATTACCATTTTGAACAGCCTATAAAAGAATCCGAAATGGACGTCTTGAGAATAATAAAGAGCAAAGGGAAACAAATGCCATCAAGGAAAAAAGCTGTGAAAGCGTCCAACATATAAAAGCCCTTTTACATGAAGATGTGAAAAAGATGTGAGGACTAGGTTGGACGGAGACTTGTGAGATTAAGTAGTCCACCAAAGACAAGGTTAAGACCCCAAAAGTCATCTCAGATGATGTCATTCTCCAGTGTCCTCGCACCCTGTGAAGTTTCATGGTCCAGAAATGGCACTTTGACATTCTGGATTTGGGGATCTGTTAGCCATGAATCCAACCAGAGTCCTCACTTCTCCCCAGGTGTGTGGCAGAAGAACTGAGGGTTCTGGGTTCGTCATATGGTTCTTATCCTTCTATTTGCCATTAGCGTTGGACTGCAGCCCTGACACTTACTCTCTGATCTGCAGTTGATCCGAATCCAAAGGCCGTAGGGGCTTAAGAGCAGAATATGGGCTCTGCCTGGTAATGAGTTTGATAGCGTGGGGGGTCCACTATAACAGTTCGTCCTTACCTGCAAGCTTCTCATAATAAAGGTGCAAATGAGGAAACGTTGCAGATCACCATGAACATATCCATGTCATATGGAAGCATGCACTCTTTTTCTGTGGTGCTAGAGCACCTGATCTTCTCTGAAACCACTTCTGTCCAGACCTACTGAAGAGTTTTCAGAAAACCAGTTAGAACTACTGAGAACCTCTGACTCAAAAAAAAAAAATAGTTTACAAACCTGGACATTGTAAAATGAATAGCTGCAAGTGCACAAAGAGAGATAAGCAATACTAGGTGAAAAGAAAGAAAATGTGAATTACCTCAGATTGTGGTACACCAGCAGATGTCTGAATATCAGCATGGTAGAGAGTTCTTGGAGCGTTCAGGGTTAAGGGGCAGTTCCCCGAGGCCTGGGGCTGATAAAGCCATCTGACAGCATCTTGGAAAGGGGAGTACATCTGCTTCACATTTCCACCATGTCAGAACCCATACTATCTTTGCTTTGGCTTGTTTGCAGCTCATTGGCTCAATCATATCTCTATTGTTGTAATGACATTTAATGGCATGTTACTACATCTGTGCTAATGCTATGACTAGTCATACTGGTGTCATCAATTCTTCTGCTGAGACCACCATTCACTCAAAGCTAATAAAACAGCATGAATACGATACACTTGAGGTTTACCATCTAAAATACAGATAATTACACTAAAGTCTGAACACCCTGCATGCATCACAGGGTGATTCATCATTCACTTACAACTCTTTTGAGATAATTATTTTTGGCTTATTTCTGTTACCTTTAAAGGCACTTCACATTAGTGAGTGTACTGACAAACTGACCAATAGCAACAGTGTGTTTTGTTATTTTCCCAGCCCCTCTGTGTTTCAAGCTCTTCAGTATGTAATTGCTAAAATAGTGTAGACTGCCCCTCGCTGCTGTTGTGCGTCAGACTGCCTCTGCAACCTCAATGGTTTTGGACGCTGTTGGCTCAGCCCATATGGAGCCACTTCACACAAGGGTTGGCCTAAGCCAGATCTATGCTCAGAAGACACAGCACCACCCCAGCCACAGACAGTAACTGAGTTGGCGTCCGAGTAATGGTCTGCTGGCTACCGCCACACCGTTGCCAAGAAGTCACTGTAAAGCACTACGACTCTGAAAAGAAGGCAGACCATGTTTTGGGTCCTTTATTAATTATTTCCAAACTCTTGGGAGATTTCCTGTTGTGGTGATAGCAATTGGACTAACAGATGGGGCAGGCGTTATGAAACATTAACTATTCCAGTTTCTCAGTTTAGTCAAATTTGTGAATGTGCAAAGTGACATCTTAAAAATAGAACATGATATCATTGCATTTTAGTCTAAACGAGTCTAAGGCACTCCCTTATTGTGTCATTTGCAGCATTTCTGTGATGTTGTCGGCCTTAAGAGGAAGTGACTCTGTGAAAATGATTAACAGCCATTTTTGCCTGAACACATGAATTTGCAACAAATTTGTATGCACACGCTGATAAGCCTTGTATTCCAATAGCATTGCATAAAAAAGCATACTTCCTGTTCACCTGAGCTTCTCCTATTTGCAGCACCCCTTCCCCCATCTCAGAACATTATCTCTTAAAGGTATAGTTTAAAATCTGTTATAAGTGAAGATCTTTTAGGTGGTTCGAAATGACACTGCACCCCATTTTATGGACCAAATCATTTTTGGGTGAGCTATCCCTTAAAGTCCCGCCATTATGAATAATCAATATTTGTCAATAACTTTTTCCGTCCTCCATGTTTGCAGCTCTAGCATGTAGCAGTGTGGTGAATGGCGAGGCTCTTGGCTGAATCCAGTGTCTTGGCCACTGTCTCTGTTTTTATAGGCTGATTAAGTCATGCTTTTGTTTCCAGGGTCACCAAGACATTTCCCATAATCCCAACACGAGGCTGAGCTAACCAGCTAACGAGGTAACGACGGAAACACTCTGACGCTCACGCTTAGCATGCATCCAGACCGAGCAAAGGTCCGTTGTGCAAGAATCAGGCAAATCCAGCCCTCTAGGGGTGTGTTCTCGCCACTTCGGTCTCTGCAGTGTGCTTAAGGAAGCATGTGTGTCCGCTCGAGTGGAGAACATCGTAAAACATGGCTAAAATGGTGTAAGAACAGTGGAAAGCATCGGTGTCCCTTACCAATAGCTGAACACCAAAGTAAAGCGACCCCAAAGTGCTCCACCCCAAAAATGGGTTCCATATTTTAGCAAAACATCTAATTTTATGGGCGGACTGGTGGGTGGGTGGGAAGGGGGTGTGTTCGCTCGCATGTGTGCGAGTGCGCCCATGCCAGTTTAGATGCATTAGCTGTCATATTTTCCTCTCTCGAAGAAAACAACTCTATCTGTGCGACGAGGCAAGAGCAAAGTGTACCTTTTCTTCAGGAGTCTGCGTGGTGTGACGCTCCACAAACCACACATTTGTCATCACTTCCTGGCACTTCACCTAGAGCGCTTCCAAGCCCACTTTCCCAACACGCCTTGTCCAATGCTCGCCGCTGCCCTTGATTGAACGCAAAAACCATTATGGCCAGGCTTTGGCGGAAAGACTTCAGAATAGGGAGTCTTGGGAAATGGCAAATCGAATCAGCCTGGCATCTACCACTCTGCCACTTCCCATACAGTAAGTATGCGCCCCCTCACCCAACACATACCCAGTCAAAACAGTGAGCTCAGCGCTTGGCGTAGGTGCCCGTGGGTACGGGACTCCCTTAGAACTGTCAGGTTTGTCCACTGGGCTCAAGCAGCAGAACTGAAACCCAGAGTATGGCCAGGGCCCGGCCCACTCTTTCCATTGCCACCGCTCCACACAGAGGATGTTAAAAACAAGTTGATCGCTGGAGAAAACAAACTGCACAGAGACGCATTGTTCACGGGCCCGTTCTGTCATGAAGGAAAGGTCTGGGAAATAGGAGCTGTCTCCATTGAGGTTCCACTGCAAGCGCACATGATGCAAGCGGGCCAGATTCCACAGCATTGATAACATCATTGATTAAGAGCACTAGGAGAACCTGAGGGAAAACAAGCGGTCATTATACTAACTAGGCAGCGTTCCTATTTGTTCAAGCTGATGATGCACTTTCTGCAACAAAACACTTCATTTATCACATCTGTTGTATAAACCCAGTTTAACAAATTACAGGTACCGCAAATTGATGTCGACTCAGTGCTTACAAAAGATGACTAAATATATTTTTTAAATTAAATTTAATCAGGTGGTGTGATTGCGTAGTGCGTACACCTATACACAAAATACCTGAAGAACATGTGGGTTCAAAGTTTTTTGCAAGAACTTATTTAAGCCACATTTCCATTTAAATTTCTTTTAAATCTTACAATCAGCCTACAATGCAATACACTGATTAGAGTTAACCAATCCTTAAATTTGCAGGCTAAACTAGTTAGACAAATTACTAGTTTGCTAGTGACAAGTGATCTCTTTTACATGAACGCTACATTAGTGGTGTCAAAAGTTACATGCAATTTTTTATAAAAGCAATTGCAGATATTGCAACACTTCTAAATGCGGTAGTATATCAGAGCAATAGATAGACTAAGAAATGGGAGTATGTTACACACCCAAACATTCATATGCAACCGCATAATTTATATAATATACACTACATATAACGTAAGGCGAATTTGTGGTGAGCTGTATCACATGTAACTCAGACGCTGGTGGCTTCATTCGCCATAATAAGCTTCTCTTATACATTTTTTTCCCTCCTCTTACTCTATTATTACCCAATGATGCCAATTATTCCCCTCCCAAAAATGACAACCAATGTAACCACTACTGCGTAAATCCCTAGCAAAATTTTTATACCACCCCTTTGATTCGGTTTGATCTCCAGTTTTGACATTTTACAAAACCATTGGTTTGCATATGGATTTTCGCAGAGGTCTCGTGGAAATTCCCCTTTCTGTCTGTCAGAATGAGTGTACAGTTGATTGAGCGGTATGATGGCCAATGGGAAATTCAAATGCAGACGTATGTACGTGTGGGTGGATGGCAGTGCAGATGGATGAATTTTTAATGTTCTCCTTTTTTCCATGCAATATCACCCTTGTGGGTAGAAAATGCAATGGGAGACTGTATCTCACTTTCTCACACTTCAGTTGTCAAACCTGTCTATAAAGAAAACAAAACAGATGACATCACAGGGCTGCAAGGTTACTTTATCTCATTACAGACAGATTTATGGGCTTTATGCAAAATCACTGTCCATGTAAACACCACTACATCTGCAGCTTACTTGGGCAGTTTTAAACAGAACTGTATTCATATTCAAACTTTTATTACTCAGTACTGGAAATAAATCAATGTATTTATTTAATAAACTTTCGATGATCTAATGCAATCAAATGTTTCCTGTTTTAAAATAGTGTCTATTCACTAATTCAAAATCCAACATATGTCAGTTAGATATAGCAAGCAGTGGTCTGCATCATATGTACATGTGATAGAGTGGGGGATTATATGATGTGGTTGTGATGTGACATTATAGGGCCTGGGCTGTTTTTCAACCTCAGTCCGTCCTTTTTGCCAAAACCACACTTACCGAGATCAGGCAGAACAGAATGAGTAAGTGAGATGTGACGCAACAGCCAAAGACGTCAGTCTGTAAGGGTACACAGACGACAACTAAACAAAATCACAGAACACATCAGACAGGCAGATAAACTCAAAAATGATTGCGGTGGATTGTAGACATCCTGTACTGAGGTCATGGGTTCAATTCCCATGTCTATATTCAAACCTGATATGAAAATAAAACAATTGATTTACCTTTTGTATATTCAGTTTCAGTAATAACGTAATAACTTTGATTTATCTTCATTTGAGCAATTTTCTTGGCTGAATAATTTGCATGTAGTGTAATTTATTCAATTACCATTTTTAATCAATTTGAAGTCCTTATTAAATCAAACACCAATAACAACAGTGGGGCTTATAAACCGTCTGGCCCTCTTCAGGTCACTTTTGACCGAAAGTGTTTATATTTTAAAATGTAAAAAATAATAGCTTCATCGGAATGAGATGACACTTGGTGACACACAGAAATCATGAACATGATTCAGATATTTTAAAGGGTAAAAAAATAGTCACACTTGACTTCTTTGTGGTCAAAAATTACATAGGAAATTAATGGGAAATACAAAAAACAAAAAAAACAAAACGAGAATCTTTTGGTGGTACAAACTACAAATCAGCCACTGTGCAGAAGAAAAAAATAAATAAAATGCTTTTACTCTATTTTAATATGAAATGCTGAAAAATATTATATAAATAATTACATACAAAAATATGAATTTCAATGGGAAAAAATAGCTTATTAAAATTTTATAAATATTGCATAGTATCATAAAATCTCCTCAAAATTCTAAATAATTATCAAAAAATATTATTGAACAAAAATTTATTACATTGAATTTCCAAGGCTTCGGTCACTTTTGACCAGAAGAAGGTAAGTGTGTCTACTTAGATTTTTATGTCTTGTTTCCAGCCAAAATATAAAAAAAAATCTTAAATCAAGTAAAAATTATTGTCTTGCTTTCAGAAAAATCCAAAATTAAGTGAGTTTTTGCTTCAAACAAGCAAATAATCTGCCAATGGGGTAAGCAAAATAATCTTATTTCAAGATGAAAACTAGAGTATTTTGCTTACCCCATTGGCAGGTTATTGTGCTTGTTTGAAGCAAAAACTCACTTAATTTTGACTTCTTTTTTTCTGAAAACAAGACAACTATTTTTTACTTGTCTTTAGATATTTTGGCTGGAAACAAGACAAAAAAATCTCAGTAAGAAAAGTGACGAAACGAAGAGGGCCAGCGGGTTAAATAGCTGATAAAAGCAACACGGGAGACTTTAACATGCATTTTCAGTGATCAATAGCATCACAGTTGATGTTTAAACAATGCATTTGTCTTGTTTCTAGTCAAAATATCAAAAAAATTCTTAAATTAATATGCATTTACCAGATAAGCAATGACATAAGATGTTTAGTCTTGTTTCCAGTTTTAAGTGCAGTTTGCTTAAAACAAGACTAAATTTTACAGATTATTTTGCTTGTTTTAAGCCAAAACACAATTAATTTTGACTTCTTTATTCTCAAAACAAGACAATAATTTTTACTTGTCTATATACTAGAATTTTCTGATATTTTGGCTGAAAACGAGACAAAAAATCTAAGTAAGAAAAGCATTTTTTGCAGCGTACAATTATGTGAGCAAATCATATGCTACAAATAACGCTACTATGATGGACCACGTTATAAATTTCCCACCGTCACCCAATTTACTGAACACAAACGTTCCGTGGATTATCCGACTGGAATACACCCGGAATCTCTCGTTTCTCTTCCCAAATCCTCGCTGGCGTCTCTCTCCTAGTCTGTATTCGCAGGGGAGCTTTAAAACCTCTTTTTCTCCCCTTCAGTTCTAATCTGCATTAGCATCCTTTACTGTGGGAAATGCAGTCGACCAGATACCTTATTTTTTTTATCTGTCAAAATGACGGAAAACATTCAGAACGGTTTTAAAATTTGATAAATGACGGAAATGTTAGGTTAGCGCAGCTCCTGAAGTAATAGGTACGTGCTGTTTTCCATTTTGCATGTTCGCAAGTCAGTGCCAGATGTAAAGGGGGCCATCGAGACAAGTTTGGAGCTTTTGACTACTAACAGAATTAACTGGGGCTTTTATTGTTGTACTTGCACACGCGGTATTGCCAAGAGGTTTTTTCTGTGCTGTCAATAAACAAAGTCAATCATAACTGATTATGAACTTGAGCACTCCACTTCTTCATACTGTCTTTTTCCCCTCTCTCTCTCTCTGCTGCTTTTTCTCTTGGACGAAGACGAGGGACAGAAGGCAGATGGAAAAGTGCCCCCTTTTAAAGTGTATTCTCAAATTGGTTTTCTTGGACTGGGCTTCCCAGTGCATGTGTGAACATTAAACATCAGTGGCAGGCCGGCTCTGATCCACTGGCACCGCTTGTCACTCGCAGCACTGGCAGGCCTGAGCGTCCCAATCAAGACGCGGTTCTTTTGGAGCGCTCTCCCGTGTGCGGTTAACCCAACGTTCCCTGGGCAACGCTCTTCTCAGCGGACAAACTGCCAATCTCCCATGCCATTGCATAAGCTTTCCAATGCTCTGACGCAGACATGAACGCTAAATATGCAGCTCTGCTCTGACTTCCTCCGTCATACATCCCTGCACTGTCATTCATGCACTCTTAAACACAGGCCTGGTTTGTTCACTGCCTAACTGCATTAAGCTAATATGTTTTGGGTGAAGATTTACAAGAGTATGTAATTACATACAAGGCCTACCAACATTTTGTCAGTTAAACTAAGGAGCCAAAACAATAAGCCATCAAGACAGCCATGATATATAAATCAGCAAACAAAATGGAAAAATTGCTTTCCAAACGGAACATTCTCTCATTATTTACTCCAACTTGCATGGGAAAAAAATTAAATTTAAATTTTCAAATTATTTAAAAAAAATAAAAATAAAAAAGGTTCCGAATGACATGTGAATAAATGCTGAACATTACATTTTGGGTGAACCGTCCCTTTAAGAAAAGCCAAAGCTACAGATTTAAGGCAGGAGACTTGAAAAGAAGATGCTAATCAGTCCCACAGAGAGAAAGAGAGAGAGACAGGAAAAGAGGGAGGATATGGAGTGCTAAAATGAGAACGGATAAAGCCGTACAAACCCGCAGAGCAGTCGGGGTTAAAAGAGTTACAAAAACACTGCGCTGACTCTAGGTGAGTGTCTTTATTAAAGGCTGAGCGTCTCTAGAAAGGTCCTGGCAGTGGTCCATTACGACAACACATATTCTGACGCTCACTGAAATAAAAAGACATGAGTGGGAATGCAATTACAGCAGGAATTTTTCAATCTTTCACTGTCTGGGATTCAGGACTCTGCTGTGGAGCATGATATTAACAGGAGTGCTTGTTTCCGAGCTTAGCGCTACTATACTTGATGGTTTATAACACCAGAGAAAATAATAGTTAGCATATCCATTTATCTCAGTTAGGGATACAACAACTAAATGATTAGATCGATGATAGACAGTGAATTTAATTTGCGCATGGAAAATGTCCAGTAGAAATGTCACTTTACAGTAGAGAATAATCCATTTCTATGAACCAAACACGTCTGAAATATAGAGGACGGGGGAAAGTGCATGACCCAATTTGTCCTAAACATGAGAATGTTTTATATTAAGCAAAGTTGCAGTCGTTGCTTTAATAGATGCATGTGCTGTTTAATGCATTTGAGATGTGTTTTCCTATAGGTGCATAACTTACATTTTACGTTATATGCTTATATGTAAATGTTTGGAAGTCATGTGAATAGTTCCATTTTACATTAAGGTTTGTCATTAAAGACAGCTAAACTCCTTGCATCAAACAAATGGCGAAATAGTGAAATACTTCGCTGTTAAATATGAATGATGGCACCCATTCACTGCAGAGGATCCACTGGTGAGCAAGTGATGTAATGCAAAATTTCTCCATATCTGTTTTGATGAACAAACAAACTCATCTACATCTTGATGGCCTGAGGGTGAGGATATTTTAGCAAGCAAGTTATTTAATTTATTTATTTATTATTTTTGAATAGCAGGTAAGAGAAAAAATGCATGCCTTAAAAAAGTAGAAATTATACTTACTAAATCGAAACAAAATAAAAAGTCTAAATTATGAATTATAAGATTGAAATTATGACATACTAAAGTCATAACTACGAGATAAAAAATGAAATTAAAATTATGAAAGTTGAGTTTTTGACCCCAAGAAAACACTTAAAAAGTAAAGCTTTGTATCTCATAATTATGACTTTTAGGCTCGGTTTTACTGACAGGGCTTAGACTAAAGCCAGGATTAGGCCACAGTTCAATTAGGACGTTTAAGTAATTATAAACATGCTTAGAAAAAATAAAAACATTACTGGTGTGGACAAAACAAAGGCACTGATATATTTTAAGATCAGTCAGTGCAAGTTTCTTTTAGTTGAAACAGCTCAGACTTACATTTTAGTCTAGGACTAGGTCTGTGAAACCAGGGGTTAAAGTTATAATTTCCATTTAAGTCATAATTTCGACTTTGTATCTCATAATTATGACTTTTAGGCCCGGTTTCACAGACAGGGTTTAGGCGAATCCAGGATTAGGCCACAGTTCAATTAGGACATTTAATTACATTTTAGTCTAGGACTAGGCTCAAGCCTTGTCTGTGAAAGCGGGGGTTAAATTTATAATTTCGACTTTTTATCTCATAAATTCAACTTTTTATCTCTAAATTAACTTTTAAAATCATAATTTCGACTTTGTATCTCATAATTATTACTTTTAAAGTCAGAATTTTGACTTTTTTATGCTGTAATTACAACTTTTAAGGTCATAATTTCGATTTTGTATCTCATAATTATGGCTTTTAGGCCCAGCTTTACAGACAGGGCTTAGACTAAGCCAGGATTAGGCCGCAGTTCAATTAGGACATTTAAGTCACTTTTACAAACGTGCTTAGGAACAAAAACCTTGGCTCTTGAGACAAAACAAAGGCACTGATATATTTTAAGATCAGTCAGTGCAGTCTTTTAGTTGAAACAGCTCAGACTTACAATTTAGTCAAGGACTAGGTCTGTGAAACCGGGGGTTAATGTTATAATTTTGACTTTATCTCTTAATTATGACTTAAGTATGTCAAAATTAAGACTTGATTGTTTACTTACGTGGCAGAAATGGGCTTCAATAGTATCAAATATTAATAAATATGTTAAAAACATTCTATAAATATAATTTGTTCTAATATTTAAATAACTTTTAAAAAACGTAGTTGGCTCGTCTGTCTGGGCAGCACAACGTTATTTCTCACAATGCATTAAAAAGGATTCCCTCATTTGTAAGTAGAGCATAATCCACTTTATAGCATCCATTTAGCTTTTTTCCACTTTCTGAGGGATCCAAGCAGTCTGCAGGGACACTAGAGTGGGGCGGAAGATAGCCGACCATTCAGTGCGCTGGCTGAACCTCACATGGTGTTTTGGTTACAGCAAACGTGCCTGCCCCATGGAAACTCTCAGATGAGGAGCCATTGGGCCAAGCTCCAATCATGCCTGAACCACAGCTCCCACTTTTCACAGCAAATGAGGAGAAAACCATGCATGCAGCTGTTCCCCAGGAATGGACAGAGGGAAATGGAGGGAGACAGCACTTGTCTTGCTGTAATATAGGGCAGATAAAGCCCTTCTCGCTCCCCTCACTCCAGCGCACCTCTAAAAGTTTCCGAAAGTGCCTACCCTCGCCGTTGCAAAGAAATGTCATGTTATTTATTCGCAGGTGAAGTTATGCCAAGGCTAAAGCCCAAGTGCCTGCAGCACATGGAACACGAGGACTCTGAACAAGTTTCCATTTCTTGACTTGGTCTTCACCTCAACTACTGCACATGACTTGGGAGAACTCATAAGTAAACGCTGGCACGGTTTCCACTCCGTTGTGTATATTTGGGCGCTCATCTGAAAATATACATAGCGATGCTTGGCATGTCATTTCTGACCACATATTGACATATTATGGCATGACTGAGGTCAGCGCCTAATCAGATACGAAGACGAAGGTTTCTGATTACACCTGATAGACTTTCCCTCCGAACGAGGGACTAATTAGCGAGCGTGTGGCTTTATCGTTCCTATCCCTGGGTGTGTTTATTTCTCTGCACGGAGGCATGACTTTGCGCCGGTTTTCAGCCTCTATATCTCACTGTCTTGTTTAGGAATCGGATGAAAGCGAGGCGTTCCATTTCATCACGCTCCAAGTCAGACTAAAGCAAACAAACGGACGGCTCATGCTTGTATAAACTACTGCCACCACTTTCTATAAGGATCTGGGTAGGGTTGCACCAGTTGAAATGAAAATTTGTTGAAAATTTACTCGGCCTCAAGCCATCCAAGATGTAGATGAGTTTGTTTCTTCATAGGAAAAGTATTTTCTCACAAATGAATCCTCTGCAGTGAATGGGTGCCGTCACACTGCAAAAAAAAATAAATAGTTGAGAAAAGTAAGACAACTTGATGCAGTTTTTTGACTGTTTTTGAGTTCTCTTAACAATATATTTTTTTTAGTTTTTCTCAGTAAAGACACTTTGTTTAGCCAACATAAATTTGTTTGTTCATGCAATTGTCTTATTTTGAAAAATTATTGTCACAGCAACTGAAACAACAATTACTGACATTGAGGTCACTTATTTATCCATTTTGTTTGTTTACAAATTACAAACAGTGAATTGTTAAAGAAACCTTAGTCTAAAATGTAGACAACTTTGACAAGACTAAGATAACCAGCAAATAGATGTCAGTGGTGGAACATTCTCTAGGCCTCAAAACTAGACACACAAATGTTAAAAAGATGAGCTCTTTACATCAGAGTACAACAAATAACTAACAATAGAAAGTTACAAACTAGCAAACTAACGAAGTGCCTCAGGGCTCAGTTCTTGGACCATTTCATTTCTCTGTCTACATGACATCACTAGGTTCTGTCATTCAGAAACATGGCTTTTTATATCATTGCTATGCTGATGCAAAATTTCTCATTCAATCCTGATGATCCGACGATAGCTGCTTGCATCTCAGCTTGTCTAACAGACATTTCTTGCTGGGTGAAGGACTATCAACTTCCACTAAACCTTGCCAAGACAGAACTGCTTGTGTTTCCATCAAACCCATCGTTTCATCACAATTTTACCATTCAGTTAGGCACATCAACCATAACTCCTTTAAAAACAGCCAGAAACCTTGGAGTTGTGATTGATGATCAGCTGACTTTCTCAGACCACATTGCTAAAACTGCCCAGTCCTGCAGATTTGCTTTATTCAACATCAGAAAAATCAGGCCCTTTCTTTCAGAACATGCTTCACAACTCCTTGTTCAAGCTCTTATTCTGTCCAGGCTGGACTATTGCAATGCTCCCTTGGCAGGTCTTCTAGCCAGTTCTATCAAACCTTTACAATTGATCCAGAATGCAGCGGCAATATTAATTTTCAACAAGCCGAAAAGGACGCATGTCACACCTCTCTTCATCAATTTACTCTGGTTACCAACAGTTGCTTGCATTAAATTCAAGGCATTAATGTTTGCTTACAAAACCACCACTGGCTCTGCACCCCTTTACCTAAATTCACTACTTCAGATTTATGTGCCTTCTGGAAGCTTGCGTTCTGCAAGTTAATGGTGCATTATTGTGCCATCCTAAAGAAGACTTTCACCTAAAATGCGCCCTCTTGGTGGAATGACCTACCCAATTCAATCCGAGCAGCTGAGTCCTTAGCCAATTCAAGAATCAGCTAAAAACACATCTCTTCTGTCTTTATTTGACCCTCTAACTCTTGCACTCTCTAGTCTCTTTCTATTTAAAAAAAATAAATAAATAAATAGGAATTCAGGGAATTCACAAAGCCTTAACATTTCAACAATATGAAATTCTTTGTTCAGACAACTGTTTTTGACTAGGTCGGACAACATTTGGGGTAATTTTGTTGGTCTGATGAGGGTTTTGGATGTAGTTTCATAAAAATACATTTTTTTAGTATTTGAGACTATCCAGTTTTTTTTGTTGTTGTTTTTTTTTTAACAGTGCTTTTCTCAGTAAAGACACTTTGTTTAGCCAACATAAATTTGTTTGTTCATGCAATGCAGATTGTCTTATAGACAGTTTGCTAATAGAACATTTCTTGTCACAGCAACTGAAACAACAATTACTGTCATTGAGGTCATTTATTTTTTAAGTATCCATTTTGTTTGTTTACACATTTCAAACAGTGAATTGTTAAAGAAACCGTAGTCTAAAATGTAGACAACTTTGACAAGACTAAGATATCCAGCAAATAGATGTCAGTGGTGGAACATTCTCTAGGCCTCAAAACTAGACACACAAATGTTAAAAAGATGAGCTCTTTACATCAGAGTACAACAAATAACTAACAATAGAAAGTTACAAAACTAACAAACTAACAAAAGTGCCTCAGGGCTCAGTTCTTGGACCATTTCATTTATCTGTCTACATGACACCACTAGGTTCTGTCATTCAGAAACATGGCTTTTTATATCATTGCTATGCTGATGACACTCAACTCTACCTCTCATTCAATCCTGATGATCCGACGATAGCTGCTTGCATCTCAGCTTGTCTAACAGACATTTCTTGCTGGGTGAAGGACTATCAACTTCCACTAAACCTTGCCAAGAGAGAACTGCTTGTGTTTCCATCAAACCCATCGTTTCATCACAATTTTACCATTCAGTTAGGCACATCAACCATAACTCCTTTAAAAACAGCCAGAAACCTTGGAGTTGTGATTGATGATCAGCTGACTTTCTCAGACCACATTGCTAAAACTGCCCAGTCCTGCAGATTTGCTTTATTCAACATCAGAAAAATCAGGCCCTTTCTTACAGAACATGCTTCACAACTCCTTGTTCAAGTTTTTATTCTGTCCAGGCTGGACTATTGCAATGCTCTCTTGGCAGGTCTTCCAGCCAGTTCTATCAAACCTTTACAACTGATCCAGAATGCAGCAGCAAGATTAATTTTCAACGAGCCGAAAAGGATGCACGTCACACCTCTCTTCATCAATTTGCTCTGGCTACCAACAGTTGCTTGCATTAAATTCAAGGCATTAATGTTTGCTTACAAAACCACCACTGGCTCTGTACCCCTTTACCTAAATTCACTACTTCAGATTTATGTGCCTTCTAGAAGCTTGCGTTCTGCAAGTAAACGGTGCATTATTGTGCCATCCTAAAGAAGACTTTCACCTAAAATGTTCCCTCTTGGTGGAATGACCTACCCAATTCAATCCGAGCAGCTGAGTCCTTAGCCAATTCAAGAATCAGCTAAAAACACATCTTTTCTGTCTTTATTTGACCCTCTAACTCTTGCACTCTCTAGTCTATTTCTATTTTAAAAAAAAAATAAATAGGAATTCAGGGAATTGACAAAGCCTTAACATTTCAACAATATGAAATTCTTTGTTCAACTGTTTTTGACTAGGTCAGACAACATTTGGGGTAATTTTGTTGGTCTGATGAGAGACAACTGTGTCTTTGCTTGTTAAACATCTTACAAGACTAAGATATCCATCAAATAGATGTGGTGGAACATACTCTAGGCCTCAAAACTAGACACATCAATGTAAAAATGATGTTAAATGTTAAAAAGATGAGCTCTTTACATGAGAGTACAACAAATAACTAACAATAGAAAGTTACAAACTAACAAAAGTGCCTCAGGGCTCTGTTCTTGGTCCACTGCTCTTCTCTTCTTTTTTATATTTTTTTTCTTTTATTTATTATACAATTAACACTAGCTTGCTCTATTCTTTTTTCTATTATATCCATTTTCGTTTTATTTACTATATCATTTAAAAAAAAAAAACCTTGCTACGTATACTGCATTAAGCTAATATGAGACTTGTCATAATACTTACATAGCATTGCTCTTTTGTTGATTTTCCATTGTCCTCATTTTGAAGTCACTTTGGATAAATGCTTCTGCTAAATGACTAAATGCAAATGTAACAATAATGACAAAACAACAACAAAAAGTTTAAGTCAGCAAACAGCAAAACAATACTCCTGTAACAGTAACTGCATAATTTATTAATGATGCAATGCATGCTGGGAATTCACAAAGCCTTAACATTTCAACCATATGAAATTATTTGTTCAGACAACTGTTTTTAACTAGTTGGGACAACACTTGGGGTAATTTTGTTGGTCTGGCAAGGCTTTTTGATGTAGTTTCATGAAAATAGCATTTTTTTTTAGTATTTGAGGCTCAAAATGTTTTGTAAAGTTGAGAATATCCTGTTTTTTTAACAGTGCAGAAAGAGAGTCCAAACAGCTGATAGAAACATCATAATAATCCACAAGTTATCCACACCACTCTAGTCCATCATTTAACTTCTTGTTAAATGAAAATCTGAACATTTGTAAGAAACAAATCCATCATTATGGTATTTTTACCTTTAACTGGCCGAAAACCTAAGTCTATCTATAATATCTATAATAAAAGTTCATCCCCACTGTCTCTCACATTAAAATCCAGCTGCATATTTGTTAAGAGCTGTTTTGACTTATAAACGGTGCTTAATCTGTGCATGTTTCTCCTGATTCAGACCAGACCACGTTTTCCACTGGAGGAACTGTTAATAAGGACTTAAAAACATCTTAATGATGGATTTGTTTCTTACAAACATGCAGCTTTTGGCTTCTCAAAATGTTAACTGATGTACTGGAGTGGTGTGGATTATTTATGTTTTATCAGCTGTTTGGCCTCTCATTCTGATGGCACCCATTCACTGCAGAGGATCCATAGGTGAGCAAGTGATGCAATGCTGTGACTACAGTACACCATTCTGAAGGTATAAAGTTCAACAGCGAGCCTAGCGTCTAACATTGCGATCAACAGGAATGCATTTAGGATTCAAGCACATACCTGAAACCTTCGCAGTCCAGAGTCGGTACAATTTGTGCCGCTCTAACCGCAGGAAGTCATAGAAATTCCTTGGCCAACGTCGAGGCCAGAGTCACCTAAGCCACCTCACCCATAATAATCATGAAAACACTCCCATTAAGCAGGGCCAGACCACATTCAATCCTCCGTTTCTTACACAGACTAGACAGAGAAGTGTAATATCAGAAAGGGAGATAGGATCTCTGGATCTTTGCTGTGTTTTGACTCCATTCTAAACACTGGCTCGGGTTTGCATGCTTCTCGCTGGACTTCCTCGCACTGTTTGTTTGGTCAGCGCAGCACCCTACATACCTGTTGCAAAACACACAGGCTCACATGCCATCTTTTAATAAGATGCTTATCAAATTTGTGGAAGTTCAGGATGGGAGCAAACATGAGTACTGTATACGAAACAGGGGATCTGTGAGACTTTTCATGAATTTATGAGAATTGTGTCTATATGTTTGTGTCAGGTTACTACTATTAAGTACTAAAGCTGTCACTATGGAACTGTTTCGGTACACCTTTGACCTTATTACTCCTAAAGGGTGCATATAAGTACCTTAAAGGTACATATTACTACACTTACACTTTCAAATGAGTACTTAAAAAAAAAAAAAAAAATGTGCATGATGTCAAATACACTGAAAAAATTTGGCGTAGGGTTTAGTTTGAAACCTTTTCACTCAGAAATGGAATAAAAACTCCACTCCAGCATGGAATAAAAAAATAATAATAATAAAGGTAACTGTGACTTCCTATCTCACAATTTGTATTTTATTTCAACAATTTTATATCTTACAATTCAGATGTTTTTTTTTTTTTTCTTGCAACTCTGAATTGCGAGACAAACTCCTTGCTTTTATATAAAAGTCTGGCTTTTTTTTTTCTCACATTATGTTATGATGTTGCAATTCAGATTTTTTTTTTTTTTTCATCATCAATTTATATTTATTAATTGTATTTTTTTCCTTCATAGAATAAACAAATAAAAGGTAATTGTGTCTCTTTTTTTTTTTTCTTCTCATGATTCTGACTTTTGTGACTCTTCTGACTTGTGTTTTTATTTTACAATAACTTGTGAAATATAATCTAAGATAAACAATTACACAATTACTTTTTTATCCTCTGGCAGAAATAAATATAATTCAACAGATTGAATTAAAAATAAAATTTAGAAGAAGAAAGACTGAAAAAGTAATTACTTGTAATTCAGTAATCTTTGTTTTATTTTTTTTACAGTGAACCACAGAAAAAAATAAAATAAAATAAAAATAAAATTATATATATATATATATATATATATATATATATATATATGTAAACAGTGTATATTTTAAGGTGTATCACTTGGCTTTAATTTTTTTTATTGTAAATTGCATATTAATTAAATTTTATTAAATTGTAAAATATATATATATATATATATTTTACAATTTAATAAAATTTAATTAATATGCAATTTACAATAAAAATAATTAAAGCCAAGTGATAAACCTTAAAATATACAATGTTTACAGATGCAAATATAATATTGCAAAAAGACATTAACATTACATCATCATAAAAACATAGAAATATTCAAACAGAATAGTTAGAATATTTGAAAATCTGGAATCTAATGGTGCAAAAAAAAAAATAAATAAATAAATATTGAGAAAATCCTCTTGAAAGTTGTCCAAATGAAGTTCTTAGCAATGCATATTACTAATCAAAAATTAAGTTTTAATATTTTTCCAATAGGAAACTTAAAATACCTTTATGGAACATCATCTTTACTTAATATCCTAATGTTTTTTGTCATTAAAGAAAAATCAATAATTTTGACCCATACAATGTATTTTTGGCTATTGCTACAAATATACCCATGCTACTTTACGACTGGTTTTGTGGTCCAGGGTCACAAATGAGATTTGCATTTTGGCCTCCTGGCACTATTTTCTTCCACTGTAAGTTACTAAACGTACTTGCTAAACAGCAAAGTAACTAAAATGACGAAAGGACGACTCAGAGCTATTTTCTGTGGAAATCAACTTCGGTCTGAAATGCTGTCGATGGAGCTTAAACCCGGAAGCCAGAACATTCCTCTGAAGCACTAATCATAGTAAGAATGCTGTAAACGGGTAAGATGGCTTCAGATTACACACTCAGCCCTGAGCCGCAGCGCACAGACCGTAAAACACTCAGAGCACCAGTGTCTTTCTATATGAGCGTTCCCACAATCCTGCTTAATCTCACACCCACTGTGCCAATCCATCATGAACGTCAGCCCAGTGCATTACCTTCGACAATAACACCTACAACACTGCCAACACTGACTGTTGAGTCTGATGAAAGAGAGCAGCAATAATCATTCAGCTCCAGAAAGTACACTCATTTGTGCTATTTATCACTTTATAGGAAAAACAGGAAATCATGCTCAAAAAAAGTACACTGCCATTTAAAAGTTTGGGGTCAGCAAGATTTTTTAAAATAAGAAATCAATAGTTTTATTCAGCAAGGATGCAGGAAATAGATGAAAAGTGACAGTAAAGACATTTATAATGTCCAAATAAATGCTGTTCTTTTGAACTTTCCATTCAAAGAATCCTGACGCATAAAATGTATTATGGTTTCCACAAAAATACTGGGCAGAACAACTGTTTTCAACATTGATAATAATCAATAATCAAGAAATGTTTCTTGAGCAGCAAATCAGCATATTTTCTGATGGACCATGTGACGCTGAAGACTGGAGTAATGATACTGAAAATTAAGATCTAATCACAGAAATAAATTACATTTTAACACAGATTCACATAGAAAACAGCTATTTGAAATAGTAATAATATTTCACAATACGACAGATTTTTCAATTTTTTTGATCAAACAAATGCAGTCGTGGCAAGAAAAATGTAAGAAAATATGTATTTAAAAAATACTTAAAATTGTAATTATTCCAAACTGGTAGTGTATATAATTTAAAATAATTTAAAAAAATGATTGATTCAGTTAAATGTATAATAACAAAGCCATTTAAATTGCTAGAAGTCCCCTAGAAGTGAAATATAAAAGCAACTCAACTTTTTTTTTTTTTTTTTTGAATGAATGAATGAATTTGAATGGTAGTATATCATGGTTTTTCACAGAAATATTAGGCAGGTTTTCATCGTTGCTAACAATCAGAAGTAAATCAGCATACTAGAATGATTTCTGAAGGATCATGTGACACTGAAGACTGCACATACTTACATAGAAAACAGCTATTTTAGATTGTAATAATATTTCACAATTTTCACTACATTTTTGATCAAATAAAAACAGCCTTGTTGACTTTTAAAACATAAACCATCATACTGAGCCGAAACCTTTGAACAGTAGTGTGGGTTAAGAAAGCCAATCAGAATATATTCCTTTTAAGAAGCAGATTTTTAGACCAATTAGATTTCAAAGTGGGTGGAGCTAACTAGCAGAAAACAAAATGTCCTGCCACTTTTCTATCACATCTGGTTAGGACATAGTATTAAACTTTATTACTAAAGAAATAAGCAGTTAAGTGCAAAACAGCAAGTTTCTAATTACATCCATAACTATATCCAAAACCATCACCAAGCCTCTGCAATCTGTTATGGCTTTTTCTGAAGGATAAGTGTCACATTATCCTTAACGTGAGAATAGAGATGTTTTACAGTCAATCACACCAGCTTTGCGTTACCAGAACGGATTGTAGATCTGAAAAGCAGAACGTCTGGAAAAACATCCAGAGTATCGCAGACATAACTCACTATGTACTTCTGCCTGAAATATTTGGACTCCAAATGCATCCAAAAAATCCCAGTCTGACTTTGAAGACTCGCACCATCCAAACAAGCACCACAGCTCTCCAACCTTGCCTATAAAACAATGGCAAACCTATAAAATGTCATGTGCTTTAGAAGGCATTGGGAAGTTATTCAGGCTTCGGAAACCCAAAGACACTGATTTCATCTTCCTGATCGTCTCACGCAGTCGATCGCCGGCCAACTCTCATTAATCGCTATGCAAATCTCCAGTCCAATTACCACCCAGGCCACACGAGTGTGTTTGTCACATAAAAAGCCTCATTATGAGAGAATTTTCCAGTGAAGTGAGAGCATTTGATTACAGCTTTGTTTTATGACTGAACTGAAGTATAAGAAAACACTGCTGGCCCAAAACTCCAAAATTCCTCAACCTCTTTTTTTTTCTTCGTTTTCTTTAAATATAGGATCATATGATCATATGAACATCACATCTCATTTCCTTCTGTCATTTAAACTTCCTGACATGGTGAAGGACAGGTTTGTGGTTACAAGCTGTGAACAGAACATCTAAGAAAATACAAGCGTCATGTGAGTTCGGCTGAAAAGATGTATTGATGACCCTGGGCAGTGCTTTAGTGATGTGGTTATGAAACACATCCTTTACTGAGGCCTAGAAACAACAGCAAGTTCCCTTTTGTAAAATTTATAGGGGGAAAACACAAGCGAGCGATGCCATACTCTGCTGGTTTGAAGCGGTGATGAAGAATGCACATAAAAGCCCAAGACTTGAAGTCCAGGCCAATGTTTAAGGCAAACCTCATCAGTTCCATCATTTTTATTACATCATGATCAAACATCTTCAGACTGCTGCATCATATAAAGATGCACAGTTGAGGTCAAACGTTTGCATCACCTTTCAGAATTTGCTAAATGTTTTGGATCATGGATCATATAAAATGCATGTTATTGTTTATTTAGTGCTGACCCGAATAAGATATTTCACATAAAAGATGTTTACATATAGTCCACAAGAGAAAAGAATAGTTCAAAAAAAAGTTTACATTCCATTGATTCTTGATACTGTGTTGTTACCTGAATGATCCACAGCTGTGTTTTCTGTTTGTTTGTTTAGTGATAGTTGTTCATGAGTCACTTGTTTGTCCTGAACAGTTAAACTGCCTGCTGTTCTGCAGAAAAAAAATCTTTCAGGAGGTCCAACAAATTTGTTGGTTTTCCAGCATTTTTCTGTATTTGAACCCTTTCCAGCAATGACTGTATGATTTTGAGATCCATCTTTTCACACTCAGGAAAACTGAGGGACTCATATGCAACTATTACAGAAGGTTCAAACACTCACTGATGCTCCAGAAGAAAAAAAAACATGCATTAAGAGCTGGGGGGTGAAAACTTTTGAAGATCAGGGTCAATTGAATTTATTTTGTTTTTTTGGAATCTTCTGTAGCCTCTGAAGTGTAGTACTAAAAAAATAATAATAATTTTGCAATATTTATGCAAAATAAGACAAATCTACACATTTCCAGTCCCTTAATGCGTAATTTTTCCTTCTGGAGCATCAGTGAGCGTTTGAACCTTCTGTAATAGTTGCATAGGAGTCTCTCAGTTGTCCTCAGTGTGAAAAGATGGATCTCAAAATCATACAGTCATTGTTGGACAGAGCTCAAATCCACAAAAATGCTGAAAAATCCAAAAGGACTTGTGGGACCTGAAGGAGTTTTCTGAAGAACAGCAGGCAGTTTAACTGTTCAGGACAAACAAGTGACTCTTGAGCAACTATCACTAAACAAAAAAACACAGCTGTGGATCATTCAGGTAACAACGCAGTATTTACTATTTTCTCTTGTGGACTACATGTAAACATCTTTTATGTGAAATATCTTATTGAAGACAATAACATACATTTTATATGATCCCTCTTATTTTGCTAAAATAATTGCACATTTTGCCGATTCTGAAAGGGGGATGTAAACTTTTGACCTCAACTGTACAAAATAAATCTATTTTTTTTTTTATTATTTACTAAATTTTGGGTTAATGCATTTAAACTTCTTTCCGTTTAGTATAAATATATTTATTTAGATTTAAAATAAAGAAATAGTGAAATGGCATAAAAATATCAAAAGTTGTATAAATATAACAAAACTATATAAATATCATAAATAATTATTTATGTACATATATGTGACCCGATTTTTGGCTCAAATCTGATTATTTGTGCATTTTTTAAATGAGGCCTCAGATCTAAACAAACCAATAGAGCAAACTGACTGTGATTGTTCACTACAAAGGGAAAGGAAACATGAAAGCAACATCTGACCACAATCTCTCAGGTACAAAAGCTCTGAAAAAAAAAAATACATGACAATAGAGAGTATTGTTTTCAAGAGAAACATGACACCTTTGTTCTGGAAAGTTTGTTTTCTTCAAATCATGAAGAACCAAAACCCAGAAATGAGCAAAGGGGAAGAGGGCTCACCTGGCACCATCCAGCCTGAGGAACGTCCTGCTGACGCTGTTAATAGACCGCAGTAAGCTGGAGGTTAACAGGTACTGCTTTCTCACTGCAGTCTGCTTTTTATAGTTCAACAAATGTCCCCCTCACTTCTTAGCTAATGCTTTTATTCTGTTTGGTAACAATAGTACACATAATTGCTCTCTGCCTCCTGCCCTCTCTCTGCGGTGGCTCTGCAGTAAATCTCCTCTTTGCTGTTTTATTTTCTCATTTAAATTTCTTTCAGCAATAACACGACCCCCAGTCCTCTCTTTGCTTTCTCCGCTCAGTGGCAAACTAATAAAACTCAAGGCAACTGCACTTTGCGCAGTGAAAGTACTAGCCTCTGCCCTGAGTGTTTATGAGCACAGATCTGAACAAAAATACAGTTGCACAATTCATGACATTTGCCAAATTCAGTACACACATAAATAAATGCACATTTAAAAGCACATGGATACCAGAAAAAAAAAATAATTATACAACACATCTTTCAAATTCAAAAGATAGATTTTTAGGAGAAAATCAATTTAGGAAAAATGCAAAATATAAAAAAAAAAAACATAAAATCTAAATATATGTATGTTTAAAATAAAGAAATAGCTTTTTCTTTCTTTCTTTCTCTTTCTTTCTTTCTTTCTTTCTTTCTTCTTGCTTTCCTTTTTCTTTTTGCTTTATTTTTTCCTTTTTTGTTTTCTTTATTTTTTTCCTTTTTGCTTTCTTTGTTTTTTTGTTTTTTTTTTGCTTTCTTTCTTTCTTCCTTTTTCCATTTTGCTTTCTTTCTTTCTTTCTTTCTTTCTTTCTTTTTGAATTCTTACTTTTTCCTTTTTGATTTCTTTCCTTTTTTGCTGTCTTTTTTTCCTTTTTTCTTTTATCTTTTTTCTTTATTCTTTCTTCCTTTTTGCCTTCTTTCTTTCTTTTTTCTTTCTTCATTTTTTCCTTCCTTCCTTCCTTCCTTCCTTCCTTCCTGTGTTTGATGTGTTTGACTACAAAAATGTTTGATATACAATTTGTAAATGCATTTTTATATATATATTTTTTTTTTTTGTAATTTATTCACTATAGTTTAGAAAGAAGTTAAACTGTGTCAGAACAAATTATTATTGATAATGTCTGATAACTTTGATAAAAAAGTTATGTAACAAAACATGGTCAGGTCAAAGTATCAAATCAAATTTTTGGTCCCAAATTTTTGAAATAAATTTTACTGGTACAATTTTACTTTGTATGAAGAATTCTTGGATATCATATGTCCAATAATATATCACTGTGTATATAATATATCACAGTTTACCTTATTTTTCTATCCTCACTTACTTACATAAATGAACTGTACTGTCCTGCACCCACTAGCATGTGTGTGTGTGTGTGTGTGTGTGTGTGTATATATATATATATATATATATATAATGTTTGTTTTTTATGTTTCTGTTGTGTGTGTGTATAACTCAGCCCTGACTTGCAATCTGTCCCTGCCTAAAGAAAAGAAAAATTGTTAAAGATCTCAAACCATTTACAAACACTCACTGTAAACAAAGATCACTGTGAACATCCACTGGATTTAATATGCAGGAAATCTGCTCTTTGTAGGAGGAGGTGAAGTGATTAAGGGTTAAAACACAAAACGATCTCAAATACACAACACAATCACTTTTCCACTCTCGCTGATAGTTAAGTAAACTCTCTTATCGCTGCTCTGAGTCATTACACCATTATCATTGACTGGAGTCAAGGCATTGCCTCATAATGTAGGCAGGTCAGTCTAAGGAAACAGTGCTGTTTGTGTGCTGTAAGAGCCAACATGACTTACTGTTGATTTAGAATGCTGTATTTTGGTCATTTCATGATATATTTCAGTGAAATATAACCATATTTACCTGAAATCATCAACTTTGTTATCCGGTTGATCTCTGATATCCATTCTCTTGTATTGAATTTATGCACAGTTTGTTTATTTAATGTTTATTCCTAGAAAATAATGACAACATGCACTTAAATATGTCCCAATTATTTGTAAAATTCCAAACATATAAAATAAAGACACACACACACACACACATACATACATACACACACACACACATATATATATATATATATATATATATATATATATACAGGTCCTTCTCAAAAAATTAGCATATTGTGATAAAGTTCATTATTTTCTGTAATGTACTGATAAACATTAGACTTTCATATATTTTAGATTCATTACACACAACTCGAAGTAGTTCAAGCCTTTTATTGTTTTAATATTGATGATTTTGGCATACAGCTCACGAAAACCCAAAATTCCTATCTCAAAAAATTAGCATATCATGAAAAGGTTCTCTAAACGAGCTATTAACCTAATCATCTGAATCAACTAATTAACTCTAAACACCTGCAAAAGATTCCTGAGGCTTTTAAAAACTCCCAGCCTGGTTCATTACTCAAAACCGCAATCATGGGTAAGACTGCCGACCTGACTGCTGTCCAGAAGGCCATCATTGACACCCTCAAGCAAGAGGTCTGTGGGAAGGAAAAAGTGTAGCAGAAAACGCTGCACAACGAGAAGAGGTGACCGGACCCTGAGGAAGATTGTGGAGAAGGACCGATTCCAGACCCTGGGGGACCTGCAGAAGCAGTGGACTGAGTCTGGAGTAGAAACATCCAGAGCCACCGTGTACAGGCGTGTGCAGGAAATGGGCTACAGGTGCCGCATTCCCCAGGTCAAGCCACTTTCGAACCAGAAACGGCGGCAGAAGCGCCTGACCTGGGCTACAGAGAAGCAGCACTGGACTGTTGCTCAGTGGTCCAAAGTACTTTTTTCGGATGAAAGCAAATTTTGCATGTCATTCGGAAATCAAGGTGCCAGAGTCTGGAGGAAGACTGGGGAGAGGGAAATGCCAAAATGCCTGAAGTCCAGTGTCAAGTACCCACAGTCAGTGATGGTCTGGGGTGCCATGTCAGCTGCTGGTGTTGGTCCACTGTGTTTTATCAAGGGCAGGGTCAATGCAGCTAGCTATCAGGAGATTTTGGAGCACTTCATGCTTCCATCTGCTGAAAAGCTTTATGGAGACGAAGATTTCATTTTTCAGCACGACCTGGCACCTGCTCACAGTGCCAAAACCACTGGTAAATGGTTTACTGACCATGGTATTACTGTGCTCAATTGGCCTGCCAACTCTCCTGACCTGAGCCCCATAGAGAATCTGTGGGATATTGTGAAGAGAAAGTTGAGAGACGCAAGACCCAACACTCTGGATGAGCTTAAGGCCGCTATCGAAGCATCCTGGGCCTCCATAACACCTCAGCAGTGCCACAGGCTGATTGCCTCCATGCCACGCCGCATTGAAGCAGTCATTTCTGCAAAAGGATTCCCGACCAAGTATTGAGTGCATAACTGAACATAATTATTTGAAGGTTGACTTTTTTTGTATTAAAAACACTTTTCTTTTATTGGTCGGATGAAATATGCTAATTTTTTGAGATAGGAATTTTGGGTTTTCATGAGCTGTATGCCAAAATCATCAATATTAAAACAATAAAAGGCTTGAACTACTTCGAGTTGTGTGTAATGAATCTAAAATATATGAAAGTCTAATGTTTATCAGTACATTACAGAAAATAATGAACTTTATCACAATATCACAACATTTTTTGAGAAGGACCTGTATACTAAATAAAGCATGCATGCTTTTAAGTGTGAAGAAGCATATACGGTTCAAATGTTTGCATCCCTCTTTCAAAATCTGCAAAATATTATTTATTTTACCAAAATAAGAAGGATCATAAAATGCATGTCGTTTTTTATTTAGTACTGACCTGAATAAGATATTCACATATAGTCCACAAGAGAAAATAATAGTTGAATTTATTAATACATTGATTCTTAATGCTGTGTTGTTACCTGAATGATCCACAGCTGGGTTTTTTTTTTTTGTTTGTTTGTTTTGTTTTGTTTTGTTTTGTTTTGCTTTTTTGCTGTTGTTGTTTTTTTTTTGTGTGTGTGTGTGTGGGTGTTTTTGTTTTGTTTTTGTTTGTTTGTTTGTTTGTTTGTTTAGTGATAGTTGTTCATGAGTCCCTTGTCTGTCCTGAACAGTTAAACTGCCTGCTGTTCTTCGGACAAAAAACTTTAGATCTCACAAATTCCTTGATTTTCCAGCAATGACTGTATGATTTTGAGATCCATCTTTACAAACTGAGGACAACTGAGGGACTCATATGCAACTTTTACAGAAGGTTCAATCACTCACTGATGCTCCAGAAGGGAGAAAAAAAAAAAAAAAAAAAAAAAAACATGCATTAAGAGCCGGGGGGTGAAAACTTTTGAAGATCAGGGTAAATTGAACTTACTTTGTTTTCTGGAATCTTCTGTAGCCTCTGAAGGGCAGTACTAAATGAAAAATGAATGATTCCCACAAATTCTTTGGTTTTCCAGCATTTTTTGTGTATTTGATCCCTTTCCAACAATGACTCTATGATTTTGAGATCAATCTTTTCACACTGAGGACAACTGAGGGACTCCTATGCAACTATTACAGAAGGTTCAAACGCCCACTGATGCTCCAGAAGGAAAAACGGTGCAATAAGAGCCGGATGAAAACTTTTGAATGGAATGTGTACATTTTTTTTTTTTTGCCTAAATATCATATTTTTTTTCATTTAGTCACTACAGTAGATAGTGACATGTTTCCCAGAAGACCCTCAGTTGTCCTCAGTGTGAAAATATGGATCTCAAAACATACAGTAATTGTTGGAAAGGGTTCAAATGCACAAAAAAAAGCTGGAAAACCAAATAATTTGTGGGACCTGAAGGATTTTTTTGAAGAACAGAAGGCAGTTTAACTGTTCAGAACAAACAAGGGATTCATTAAACAACTATCACTACACAAAAAACACAGCTGTGGATCATTCAGGTAACAACACAGTATTAAGAATCAATGGGATGTGAACTTTTTCAACTATTGTTTTCTCTTGTGGACTATATGTAAACATCTTTTATGTGAAATATCTTATTGAGGTCAGTACTAAATAAACAATAACATGCATTTTGCATGATCCCACTTATTTTGGTCAAATAATTAACATTTTGCAGATTCTGAAAGGGGGATGTAAACTTTTGACCTCAACTGTATTGATGTGGACATATGTTTTATGTACCGTATGACATATTTTTTCATCAATTAATCAATCCAAAATTACATTACATAAATATTTATTAAACTTATATAATGCATTTTATATTTTTATATAATGTAATATTTAGATATTTTATTTATGAAACTTTTTTAACTAATTCTATTATTATGGAAGGGGAAGTTTAGAAAAGTTGGTCTGAACGCAGCAAATCTTAAAACTGCACGTCAACACAAACATATTTTAGTCATTCTGATGTGAAAATGGCACTCCGCACTTTAGCCTGATTAGGAACAATAAAAAAAATTAGACTGGTAAGTTGTGGTCACTAAAAAAAAAACAAACAAAAAAAGTTCCTCATTGGGACTGAATTTATAAGGCTGGAAGTGCTTTCACTGCAACTGATTCTGCTAGTGATTTCAGAGCCGGCGGCAGGAACAATATCGTTCTGTTTGTCCCTGTTGAATAACCATTACTCTTCCTGCTGCAGCAATGAAAATACGGGCCAGTGACGTCTTCCCGACCCTCATGATGTCACCTCATTACAGAGCTTGATTGGCTTTTATAGATGTTTGCTTTCTGCGACTGCACCAGTCCTTTCTTTTATAGACAACAGTCGTCTATGACGTCATAGCTTACGTGATCTCGGGATGATAGCTGAGCTTTCTGGATGGAGAGAATGTACAGGAAATTGGAAAAGCAGTGTAAAATGTATAATGCGTAATTAAAGCCGATAATTAGGAATGATTAAATAAAAGAGCAGCGAGAGCGAGATCCAAAGTCTCAGACCACCGCAGCAACACATGCGTAAACAAGTCTGAATGCACACACACAGACTGACGTGTTCAAAGAAAATGCATAATCCCACATCCTACTTTCAAAAGGGATCGAAAATCCCAGCCAAATTCAAGTTGACTGAACTCCAACAGTTTGTTTCTTCACCAAGCGAGCACAAAAATGGCTGCTTACCATTGTCCGTAAGAGCTAAACAAAGACAGTCTGGTACTGAGCGAGTCGCTTCCCTCCGGCGGCGCTGGGCCGACATGCGATCATCGGCATGACGTTTGATAGTTTCAGTCTAAACAAATCAAACAAACAAATGAGATACTGCCTGGAATGACATTGATTTGCAAGATAAAAATATCACAACCTGTGGGAATAACCGATGCTCAAATATGATGCGAATTTATATAAAGGAGTTCAAACTGAGTTCTGTCTGTCTACACTGCAGGTCAAACGCTTGGAGTAATTATGAGGATTTTATGCTCACTGGGCTGCATTTATTTGATTAGAAAAATGCAGTAAAAACACAAAAAATGTGAAATATTTTTACAATTTAAATGAAGTCTTTTATATGTGAATATATTGTAAAACGTCATTTATTCCTGTGATCAAAGCTCAATTTTTAGCAGTCTTCAGTGTCACATGATCCTTCACAAATCATTCTAATATGCTGGTTTGCATTGAACTGAGCACTTAAACAGTTGAAAAAAAAAAAGTAAAAATGTATCAGTTTCCACAAAAAAATAAAAAATAAATATATATTATATATATATATATATATATATATATATATATATATAAACGGTGCAATTTTTTTTACAACATTAATAATAATCTGAAATGTTTCTTAAGCAGCAAATCAGCATATTAGAGTGATTTCAGAAGGATCATGTGACACTGAAGGCTGGAGTAATGATATTGAAAATTCAGATTTGATCACAGGAATAAATTACATTTTACAAAATATTCACATAGACAAAAGCTAGTTTAAGTTGTGATAATATTTCACAATTTTCATTGTATTTTGATTAATAAATACAGATCAGAATGGAGATGAGAATAGACTTCTTTCACAAGGCTGCATTTTCTGATTATAAAAATACAGTAAAAACATTGTGTGTAAATATTTCAAGTGTTGTTGTTGTTGTTGTTGTTTTCTTTTATTCATCAAAAAAAAAAAAAAAAAAAAAAATCCTAAATGAACAAACAAAAAAAAAGGTAAAAAAAAAAAAGCTGAAAAATCTAAAGCTGTGCAATTGAATTGTTTTCTGAAATGTTTCTTAAGCAGCAAATCAGCATATTAGAGTGATTTTAGAAGGATCATGTGACACTGAAGACTGGAGTAATTATGCTGAAAATTCAGATTTGATCACAGAAATAAATTACATTTTACAATATATTCACATAGAAAACAGCTTTGTAAAATTGCAATAATATTTCACAATTTTCTCTGTATTTTGATCAAATAAATACAGCCTTGGACAGCAGAATAGACTGCTTTCACAAGGCTGCATTTATTTTAATATAAATTATAAATTGATTATAAATGCAGTAAAAACATTAAAAATGTGAAATATTTTTACAATTTAAATGAACTGTTTTCTATGTGACTATATTGTAAAATGTAATTTATTCCTGTGATCAAATCTGAATTTTTCGCATCATTACTCCAGTCTTCAGTGTCACATGATCCTTCACAAATCATTCTAATATACCGATCTGCAATGAACTGAGCATTTGTTATTATTATCAATAAAAACAGTTGTATTATTCAGCAAGGCTGCATTAAATTGTCCAAAAGTGACAGCAAAGACATTTACAATGTTACCCAAAAATTATATTTCAATTAAGTGTTTTTTTTTTTTATTCATCAAAAAATCCTAAAAAAAAGTCAAAATGTATCAGTTTCCACCAAAAAATATAAAGCTGTGCAAATCTTTTCAACATTAATAATAATCCGTTAATAAGTTTCTTAAGCAGCAAATCAGCATATTAGAGTAATTTCTGAAGGATCATGTCAAATTAAAGACAGAAGTAAATATGTTGAAAATTCAGCTTTGATCACAGAAATAAATTACATTTTACAACATATTAACATAGAAAACAACTATTTTAAATTGCAATAATATTTCACAATTTTTTACTGTATTTTGATCAAATGCATACAGCCTTGTAGAGCAGAATAGACTTCTTTCACAAAAACATCAAAAAATTGCACTGACCCAACATTTTTGAACAGTAGTGTGGATAAAGAATTCCAATCAGAATATATTTCTTATTAGGAATAGTTTTTAGACCAATTAGATTTCAGTGGGTGGGGCTTACCAGCAAAAAAAAAAAAAAAAAAAAAAAAAAAAACATTATTGTAATGAAATCCACAACTTTAGCAATCAGCATATTAGAAATATTTCTAAAAGCTCGTGTGAAACTGACTGAATGATTATTTTACATGTATATCTCACTTAAGATCTAATTCCACTAACCTGGTTAATTGTTCCTCAGAAGCTCTATCAGCCAAAGCAATTAGCAATTTCTGAAAACTTTTATTCGTAAAATGCATCAGAAAATCTGCAAAGGGTCCGTGGGCGTCCCGTCAGAGGGTGAGAACAGGCTTGTGCAGATTCCTGGCAGAAACCCTGCTTAAAAAAACACACACAAGAAGGATATTTCACATTAGATTAGCGAGCAGTGCTCCTAAAGAAATGTTTTCTTGCATAAACTCCCACACATAGAGACATGCAGATGCAGTGAGGTGTGTCTCCACTCAGTTTAACATGCACACACAAAGCAGCTTCCTCCAGCTGTGTGACCCTCGCGCAGAAAAGGTCATCATCCTGTCCTTGTGGTCACCTGTTATTTCGGTTTCCGTCAACATAATGATGCAATTGGCCCACTGACCCCAAAATTAACCTTTAACCCAAGTTGCCTGACATAACGGAACCATCACCTGAAATCCCATGACCTTCTTTTTGCTCAGGAAGTGATGTTTCTATTTTAGGAGGCCAACGAGGCCAAGATGTTTTCTTGATACTGATAGTATATATGTGACCCTGGACCACAAAACCAGTTTTTTTAAGTTGAGAATTATGCATCACGTGAAAGCTATTGTTTGTTGGGATAGGACAATATTAGGCCGAGATACAACTATTTGAAATTCTGGGATCTGAGGGTGCAAAAATCTAAATATTGAGAAAATTGCCTATAAAGTTGTCCAAATGAAGTTCGTAGCAATGCATATTTCTAATCAAAATTAAATCTTGATATATTTACGGTAAGAAAGTTCTAAAACATCTGTATTTAATATCCTAAAGATTTTTGATTATTTTGACCCATACAATGCATTTTTGGCTATTGCTAAAAATGACTTTTGACTTTTAAGACCTTGGTTTTGTGGTTCAAGGTCACTTATTTAAAGAAAAGTTGACCCAAAAATAAAATAAAATAAAAATTCTGAGATACTTTACTGAACTTTAATGTCATTCCAAATCTGTTATATGGAACACAAAGAAAAATATATTTTGAAGAATGTTCATGCTGCTCTTGTCCTTAAATTTGTTTTCACATAAAACCAAATTTGTTTTCACATAAAACTATGGACTTCAGAAGATTAAATAACATTTGTTACAATTTTTTGCCTTTAAAGTTGTCCAAATGAAGTTCTTAGCAATGCATATTACTGATCAAAAATTAAATCTTGATATATATTTATATATATTTACGGTAGGAAAGTTACAAAATATCTTCATGGAACATGATCTTTATTTAATATCCTAATGATTTTTGATTATTTTGACCCATACAATATATTTTTGGCTATTGCTAAAAATACACGCATGCAATTTAAGCCTGGTTTTGTGGTCCAAGATCACTTATTTATAGAAAAGTTGACCCAAAAATAAAATAAAATAACTAAAAATTCTGAGATACTTTACTGAACTTTAATGCCATTCCAAATCCGTTACATGGAACACAAAGAAAAAAGATATTTTGAAGAATGTTCATGCTGCTCTTTTCCTTATAATGCACTATGCAATTTTTTTTAATGTGTGCATTTTTATATCTGACTATTTGAGAGACATTTAGGGGAAGAACAGTTTAACAAAAACAAAATGCAATTCATTTTTCACTTAAATTTGTTTTCCCATAAAACTATGGACTTCAGAAGATCAAACAGCATTTGTTTCAATTTTTTGCCTTTAAAGTTGTCCAAATGAAGTTCTTAGCAATGCATATTACTAATCAAAAATTAAATCTTGATATATTTACAGTAGGAAAGTTACAAAATATCTTCATGAAACATGATCTTTATTTAATATCCTAATGATTTTTGATTATTTTGACCCATACAATGTATTTCTGGCTATTGCTAAAAATACACCCATGCTATTTAATACTGCTTTTGTGGTCCAAGGTCCAAAAGAAAAGTTGACCACTAAATAAATAAATAAATAAATAAAAATTCTGAGATAATTTACTGAACTTTAATTCCATTCTAAATCCGTTACATGGAACACAAAGAAAAAAGATGCTGTTCTTTTCCTTATAATGCACTATGCAAATTTTTAATGTGTGCATTTTAAATCTGACTATTTAAGAGACGCTTAGGGGAAGAACAGTTTTACAAAAACAAAATGCAATTAATTTTTCACTTAAATTTGCTACTCGCATAAAACTATGGACTTCAGATAATTAAATAATTATTAACAATTTGTTACAATTTTTCCAGATTCTCAAATGTCACATTGTTTGGCACTACCTTAAATTTTTTTTGCAGGATTTATTTTTTTTTGTTTATCAGAAATTGCTTGTAAATGTCAAAAATAATGACAAAGAATCAGAAAGTAACACATTAACACAGTATTTAATTTAATTTAATTTAATTTAATTTAATTTAATTTAATTTTGTTATTTATTTGTAAATACACCAATACACTTTTTTATTTTACTTAGTTTTTTGCTATTTTATTTCATTCAGTGTAGTACAAATAAAGTGCACATAAAAACTTTGCAACAAATAGAAAGTGGTGTTTGGGAAGAAAAAAAGTACTGCAATTTATTATATAGATTATTTAAAGTGAAGCAATGAAGGAAATAAATAAGCAGGAACATCTCTGAATTGGCTTTAATAGCTGACTGAACATTTTGGTTTACTGCTGGACGTTTAATAAGCGACTTGTGGATCAAATAACAAAATGGAGCAAGAAGACAATCCATGCAATTTCAGGGTCTTGCTGATAATAATCCGAGCAGCGTCGGCTTTCCGGCATGAATTTCAGCAGAGCGCAACAAACAAAGCTTTCTTTGACCAGAGTTAGAGAGCAATATCTCAGTCTTCGCTTTTATAATCAGGGCCTGCTCTCAACTAAGCAGACAAAGCTTTGAAAATCATTACTTGAATGCAAAATAAATAACTAAATAAATAACTAAATAAATAAATGTAAACAAAAACAACAAATAAATAAATAAATACAGCCATGAACAATTTGGGATAATAATCTGAGCAGTGTCAGCTTTGCAGCATGAATTTCAGCAATATCTCAGTCTTCGGTTTTATAAACAGGGCCTGCTCTCAACTAAGCAGATGAAGCTTTGAAAGTTATTATTTGAATTATAAATAAATAAATAAATATGAAATGTAAATAAATAAATAAATGTAAACAAACTGAAAAAAATAAACACATTTAAATATCTAAAATGTAAAAGTCATAAAATAAATCATAAATAAACATAAAATGAATGAATTTCATGGCAGCATGAATTTCAAAGCAAGACAAACAAAGCTTTCTTTGAACAGAGTTAGAGAGCAATATCTCAGTCTTCGCTTTTATAATCAGGGCCTGCTCTCAACTAAGCGTTGAAAATGATTATTTGAATTCAAAATAAATAAATAAATATGAAATGTAAATAAATAAATATAAAAAAACAGATTAAAATTAAAATATATAAAATATTAAATTCATAAAATACAAATAAATGCTAATTAAAATTAAATGCAAATAAATACAAAATAATAAATAAACAAACAGAAAAAATAAAAATGTAAAAGTCATAAAATAAATAAATAAATATAACAAACAAACAAATAAAAAATAAATAAATGTAACCAAAAATAAATCATGAAAAAAATGATCATAAGCTTGGCTTAAAATTAAAATATATAAAATGCATAAATAAATATGTATAAACTAAACATTGAAAATTATTATTTGAATTCAAAATAAATACATAAAAAATACTGTAAACACAGAAAAATTAAATAAAATATATAATATGTAAAAGTTACAAAAATAAATGAAAAAATAGATTAACGAATAAATAAAATGTAAAAAAATAAATAAATAAATATAAAATGTAAAGAAACAGAATATATATATATATATATATATATATATATATATGTGTGTGTGTGTGTGTGTGTGTGTAAAAGTCATAAAATAAATAAATAAATAAATAAATAAATAAAAATATAACCAAAAAGAAAATATGAAAAAATTAAGCATAAACTTAGCTTAAATTAAAATATATCAAATTAATAAATAACTAAATAAATACAATCATGAACAATTTAGGCCAATAATCCAAGCAGCATGAGCTTTGTCTTTTTTTTTCTTTTTTTTGTTTTGTTTTGTTTTGTTTTGTATATAATCAGAGCCTGCTCTCAACTAAGCATTGAAAATTATTATTTGAATTCAAAATAAATAAATAAATCATGTAAACAAACAGAAAAAAATAAATACATTTAAATGTATTAAATTGAAAAGTCATAAAATAAATGAAAGAATACATTAATGAGTAAATAAATATAAAATGTAAAGCAACAGAAAAGAAACTCAATTCAAAATATTGAATTAAAGCATTAATTAAATATCTAATTTAATTAGTAATTAAATTAAAATATCTAAAATGTATAAATGAATCCTGTCTTGAACACTTTAGGGCAATAATCCGAACAGCATCAGCTTTGCAGCACGAATTTCGGCAAATCAAGACAAACAAGGCTTTCTTCGAACAGAGCTCAGTGTATTACATTCATTGCCTTTTAAAGGTCAAAGAGGGCATCCCGAGCACTCATTGTTTGCGGTGTTTTTGGAGTAGTAGCGGCCATTGCGTTGTTGTACACTCAGCTGGCTCTCCCAGAAAACACACCTCCACGCAGGAGGGCGGAACGGATGGATTATGGGATTTATCCAGGAGTCGTTTCTTACCGAGTAACAGGACTCCGTGGCAGGCGGACAGGCCAAATTGCGGAGAGGTAGACGCTAAACGCTGGAAAATTAGGGAGGGGTAACACTATCTACCCACTTACAAATGTCCGATAATCCGGTACATGTGCAGGCCACTGAGGAGATACTCTGGCTTTTAAGCCTTCTTGTCAGTCCCAGCAGATCTTACAGCGCTTGGCATGGAACACAAAGTCACATGCAATTAAGTTCGCAATCCTGACAAAGCCTCTCGGGGGACGAGGGAACCACAAAACTGGGAAACTCCTATTTGTTTGGTTAGTAGCGAGCGATGCGAGACTCGGTGATTCAGAGTGATGCAGCAAAAGTGAGCATTAGCCCTTTTAATCCAGGCTTTGAGCGCTGGCCCTTCTTACACATGCGAGCCGAGGATAAAATCACAAATAGCTGATGGCTGACTGCATCTCTTCATTAATCAAACGTCTCTGACGTCAATCGCATGCAGTAATACCATCCAACAAGGAGAAGCATCAATCTGCAATCATTAAAAAGCCATGCTTATGTAATGATTTATGATACTCATCTGTAATAACGTATGATAACACTTCTGCATGCTCTGTTACAGATTATTACGCTGTGGGACGAAACTAAATAGATGTTCGGCGTCCCACGAGGCTTATTTTTATGCAAATGTTTGTAAAATAATCCTTGCATATTCACTGCGGTTACCGTTCGCTTTGAATATCGTGTGTTTTCATGCGAGGCAGCGGCAGGGAGGCTGCATTGGCTTTCGCAGGTATTCGTTTTGTATGTTAGGATAGACAGAATGCAAAATGCATGTACAACTTTAGAGACGTACAAAGCTAAAAAATCAGTCAGAACCGAAATTCAGCTTAAAGTAGCAAAGCAGGACTCTCTTTGATTGATAAATGACTGAAACTGCCAAATGTACTTAGAAATTACATCTCGACAGGACTTCATAAAAATAAAGTCGTTTTATCATTTTAAAACATAAAACGTGTAAGCGATCTAAAGAATGAATTCAGTTTTTAATAAACCAACATTTGTACCATAATTTGTTTTCATTTTAGAAACTGTCAGTACATTGTCTATGCAAACATATGAAAATATAGTGTTATGGTCATGGATGTCATGCTCATGCACTCAGCTAAGCAGACAAGGCTTTGAAAGGCTTTGAAAATGATTGCATGAAAATTAAATACAATTTTTAAAAAGTAAAAATTAATTAATTAATAATAGAAAAAGTAAAAACAATACAAATTGTAAATAAATTACATTTTAAAAATAAAAAGTTAAATAAAAAAAACTATGTAAAAAGTAAAGCAAATATAAAAATATAAAGGTTAATACATAAAAATGAAATGTAAAAAATAACAAGTACATAAATTAAAAAATACAATTTAAGTTAAATTAAGACAAGGATACAAATACATACAAGAAATTGTATTCATTTAATTCTCTATAACCATCACTTGTACTATAATTTGTTTTTGTTTTAGATGCTGTCAGTACATTGTCTATACAAAATATGTAAATATGTTATTTATTTGTTTATATTACATAAAAACTAACATTTTACAAAGATAAATAAATGTTGTTGTTTTTTTTAATAAAATATACAATTCAAAAATTCAATTTTATTTTAGAGGCTGTCAGAACATTGTATATTAAAATTATTATTTGAAAATTTTATTATTGTTTGTTTGTTATATAAATAAATAAATAAATAAATAAGTAAATAAATGAAAAGGTTAAAAATAAAAAAGGCAAATAAAATTTAAAAGTAAAAATACAAAATGTAAATATTAGATAGATAGATAGATAGATAGATAGATAGATAGATAGATAGATAGATAGATAGATAGATAGATAGATAGATAGATGTGAAATGTCTTAAAGGGTCAGGTTTCAAGAAGTTGCATGAAAGAAAGAAAGAAAGAAAGAAAGAAAGAAAGAAAGAAAGAAAGAAAGAAAGAAAGAAAGAAAGAAAGAAAGAAAGAAAGAAAGCCTCTATTTCCGACTTTATGTAGTTTTTTGCTCTTGCACCCGCATGCTGAAAACACAAGAACTGACACTGCAACTAGTCTATATTTATCCTCTCATTACTTTCCAATTCTAAATGATCTTCACCAAAATGTCTCAAGTCCTGTTTGTTTTATTTTTTACAGCACAATTTAAGTCGTCTGCCACCTAAAAGTCAAAAACACAAGACTGTCACATGCTGAAGACGCCATGGTGCTGGAATATTCTCCAGTGTCCTCCTCAATATTAAATGTGACTAAACTGTGCAAAAAACAACAGCTCCTGTCCAGCCCGAAGGGAAAGTCTGTCTCTATTTTTTTTTCCGTGAGCCAGGTGAAGAAAGAGGGCTAAATGGGAGTCATAATGGCAGTCATAATTTCCCACCGGCGACAGCAGAGGACAGGATGGAGTGTGTCATGGGTGATGACAGCGGCCACTGCATCCTCAAGAAAACCAAACACGAGGATGCTTGCATCAGAGAAAAGCAGCTGGAGCTGTTCATACGTGTGATGAACATTGAACAGAAGCAGGATATCTGGTCAGTGTACGCGTACATGCGAGCGGGTCGCCCATCCACCTCATTCATTACTATGTGACAGTTCCACACCAAACTAAATGAGGCTTGACCTGCCGCCTGCATGTTTATACTTTCATTCAAGTGTCTTGGGCATACACATAATTCACCTAAAAATTAAAATTTGCTGTTAAATTACTCACCCTCAGGCCTTCCAAGATGTAGGTGACTTTTTGTCTTCAATAGAGCATTTTGGTGATACTCGGTTCATTCATGATTCATAAAATGCAAGATACTTGGTGATTCATTAAATACAACTCAAGCACATTAGGGAGCACAAAATAAATACCCATGGCTCCTGACCAGTGTTGGGAAAAAGTAAAAAAAAAGTAATGTATTACAATAATCCGTTACTCCCCAAAAACGTTTTATGGAAAGTAATGTGTTACTTTTGCGTTTCTTTTTAAAACTGGGCTCTTGCTTGTTTGTTTTTCATATAAAAAGTTCTGTTTTAGGCCATTTTAAAAGCTCTTTCACACCAAAAGCCTCAGGCTGAAGGAAAAGTTAAATTCACGTTGGTACAGCAGAACACAGAAGAAGAAAGTTCAACTCTCTTCAGCAATAAAAAGAAGAAGAACAAATGTTTGTCTTGAGTAATTTTAGCTTAGCAGGGTTGAACTGGATCATCGACCATCACCAGCAAAGACACTGGTTAACATAATGGGATTAATTACATAAAGGATATTTGTATTACTTAACATAATTAACCCCTTAATTGTCACCCATCGCCTCAGTGGGATGCCTGGAAGTTTATTTCACCATTTTACAAATAAATCCTAATTTAATCATGACATCATCATGAAAGGTCTAAGACTCCTAAATAGATATTGTGCCATTTTTTGTGTTACAAATCATGTAGGAAAAGTAATAGCTTTAGTAAATAGCTTTAACTTGTTTAGTGTGTTGACCCTCCTCCACAGAACTAGACAAGACAAGCATTCAAGGTTAAAAAGTATATAGATTGTCTTTTTTTTTAGAAAATAACCAATCGTTTCGCTAGATAAGACCGTTCTTCCTTGGCTGTTATCATTTAGAGATTTTTGAAGATGCATTTAAACTGCATTTTGGAAGTTCAAACTCGTGGGCACCATAGAAGTCCATTATATGGAGAACATTCCTGAAGCGTATTCCTCAAAAAACAATTTCTTTTACGACTGAAGAAAGAAAGACATGAACTTCTTGGATGGCAAGGGAGTGAGTAAATTATCTGTACATTTTTGTTCTGGAAGTGAACTTCTCCTTTAATAAAGTAGCTTCGATACGGAATTACTAAATTATGTTTCTCATTAACAAGGAGGTAACATTGCTGTTTTTGATGTAACTAAACTTACAGCTTCATTAGCTGTTTCCATCACCCTGTTTTTGTGCATTTTGTGCAAGTATTGCATCAGAAATAAGTGACAAACAAGTTTTTATGTGTTTTTTCACGTCCAAATAAATTCCTCAGTGCGTTTAAAAAAAAATCATGTGACTTTGCACTATGGGACAGCACAAGATGACTTACCAGTGGACCAATCTCATTGCACAGCATCGGAAATGTTGTTATGGTCATTCCTAAATGCCCAAGCAAAGTCTGTCAACGCTACCCTGCAAATTTTATTAAAAAAGAACTTCCAGAACAAAAATGTACAGATAATTCACTCACCTCCTTGTCATCCAAGATGTTCACGTCTTTCTTTCTTCAGTCGTAAAAAAAAAAAAAAAAAATTTGAGGCAAACATTTCAGGAGTTCACACAGAGTTACACAGAGCTCACACAGAGCTAGACAAGATGAGCATTCAACGTTAAAAAGTATATAAATTGTCTTTTTTTTAAAGAAAATAATCGGTCATTTCAATAGACCCTACTTCCTCGGCTGGGATCGTTTAGAGCCCTTTGAAGATGCATTTAATCTGCTTTTTGGAAGTTCAAACTCACAGGCCCCATTGAAGTCCACTATATGGAAAATAAAAATCTTCAAATGTTTGTATCAAAAACACAACTGTTTTACGACTGAAGAAAGAAAGACACGAACATCTTGGATGACAAGGAGGTGAGTGAATTATCTGTAAATTTTTGTTCTGGAAGTTCTTCTTTAATAAAAGTTGCAAGGTAGTGTTGACAGACTTTGCTTGGGCATTTAGGAATGAGAACGCTGTGCAATGAGATCGGTGTGCTGGTAAGTCAACTTGTGCTGTCCCATAGCGAAAAGTCACATGATTTTTTTTTTTTAAACACATGGAGGAATTTATTTGGTAAATGAATTTCCATCTCCCATTATTTGCATTAACCTTTCATGAAAAACCACATAAAATCTCATTTGTCACTTATTTCTAATGCAATACTTGCACAAAATGCACAAAAACAGGGTGATGGAAACAGCTAATGAAGCTGTAAGTTTAGTTACATCAAAAACAGCAATTTTACCTCCTTGTTAATGAGAAACATAATTTAGTAATTCAGCATCGAAGCATATATATATATGTATATATATATATATGCTTTTTAAACTCAAACACTTTGTCCTGCTCTTTGTGAACTGTGTATTCCAGGTATGTCGAAAAACTCCATCTCATTTTCTCCTCAAACTTCAAAATTGTCCTACATCGCTGTTTTACCTTTTTTTTTTGTTTGTTTAGTGCGTTGACCCTCCTTGCACGTAAACACTGGGTTGATACTTCTGCAGTGATGTTGAAGCTGGAGGAGAAAATGAGATGGGAGTTTTTCAACATAACTGTCTCGAACTGGAATACACAGAGTTCACACAGAGCTAGACAAGACGAGCATTCAGCATTTAAAAATTATATAAATTGTCTTTTTTTTTTTTAGAAAATAATCAGTCATTTCAATAGATAAGACCCTTCTTCCTTGGCTGGGATTGTTTAGAGCCCTTTGAAGATGCATTTAAACTGGAAGTTTAATCTCACCATTAAAGTCCACTATATGGAAAAAAAATCCTTTACGACTGAAGAAAGAAAGACACAAACATCTTGGATGACAAGGGGTGAGTGAATTATCTGTACATTTTTGTTCTGGAAGTGAACTTCTTTAATAAAAGTTGCGTGGCAAGTTTCTGTGCTCCTGGATGTTTCTGTGTGTGATCTCTGATCTCGATAAAATGGTTTTAATGCACACCAGCATTACAGTTGTTCCCCTCAATGTTCAAGACAAGGTTACGGACTTCATAACACCTCAAAATATCGTCAGGAGTCCCAGGAGTGTTTTTTGTGCTTTTCACAGTGGAAATAGTTAACCATGGGTCATTCTAAACCCTGGGTAAACAAAATCATACAGCTTATATTTAGCCAGGGTTAAAAGTTACTCCTGAGTATTCATAAACTGAAATTTCCCAGGTTAACATTTGTATTTGTGTTGTCAGTGTCGCTGATCGGATGAATGCAGCATGTGCAGTTTTTACATAACGGCTGTAGCATTGCACATCCACATATTATATACTGCCCACTGTATAATCAAGTTCTCCAGAATGGATGTTTGCACTATAAAGGTAAGCATGAAACGGTCTCTTCTTCACTTCAGCTCACGTGTTTTCCGTCACCATTTGACATTTTTTTCCCCCTTAAACGCTGAAAAGACTGTTTATAGAGTGTGGTGTTTCTGTAACTGCCCAAAGCACGTGAACATGAGGCACGCAATTGGTTGTCTATTGCTAGCCGAAGCAGCCGTAACACCGCCGTTTAATACTGTACAAGTTTGGCAGCGCAATGTGGGGTTAACACCTGCTCCAGAAAAGGGTTTCATAACCCTGCTTCTAAATTACATGTGTAAAATGTTCCTTTGCCTGGGGTTAAAAATGACGTTTAACGATGATGCGCAATGGGCTATTTTGTTTTCCTTGATATGCTTTTTTGATTCTCAAAGTGACTGATGTGGCAGACTAGAGCAAGGTTTCAGCTAGTCCATTTTTGATAGCCTGAGGGTGAGTAAATTAATAATTAGTCATTTTTGGATGAACTGTACCTTCAGTTGCCCATGTGAGATGGAGTACATCACGCAGGACGTGAAGGCCTCAGAGCGAGTCCGGCTGTCTGGGTGTGGCAGGTTTGCTTGTGTGTGTGACGACATTGCTGCCCATCATTTATAAACGGCCGTCCCTCCAAACCACACCAAAGGCTCCGGGTCTGTGGAAGCATAAAAATGCACAAGGCGCTCATAACATTTTCCACCATGTGAACTTTTGTTTTGTTTGACATGGCTGTTGTAATATGTGTGCATGGTTTCTTTTCATTTGGAAATTTCTCTAGCTTGTTGCTCGCATCGGGTTTGGGGATTTTTTTTTCCCCGGTTGCCACAAGCTTGACGGAATTCACAATAACTGAGGAATGTGGTAATTATAGTGATCAATATTGCAGCGTAGGAGTATATGATTCAAATGCACAGCTGAAAACAAATTAGGGTTATTATAGTTAACTAAAACCATAAAAAAAAAAAAAAAAAAAACTTACTTGAAAATGTACTTACTTTTATTTGTCTTTTTAGCTTGAGACTAAAAAAATGTAAAATAAAAAAAAAAAAATATATATATATATATTTATTATTATTATTATTTTTTTTTTTATTTAAGCTATTTGCCAGGGCAGCATTTCTCACTTAACTGATATAAATTACAAATGTATTAAAGATTTATTTTAAAAATGATAAAAATGACAGTAACATCTAAATCACTAAAACTTTAACTAAAATGAAAATGCAAAATTTAAAAATAAAAACTAATTTAAAATATTGACAAAAACTATGAAATATTTTTTTTTACAATTATTTCACAATTCAGACTTTTTATCTAATAAATGCAATTTGATTATTTTGTACAATCTCACAATTTTGTCTGTTTGTTTCTACTATGGAATAAAACAATAAAGGTAACTGCAACTTTTTATCTTACAAACTTACAATTCTTCTCTTTGCTTTTGTAACTTTTTTCTTCTTTCTGAGTTGCAATTCTGAGTTTATGTCTATGGAATAAAAAAAATAAAAAAAATAAAATCAGAATTTCAAAGAATTCCTAATTCAAAAATCTGTCAAATCTGTCAAAATTGTCAAAATTCAAACAGTCAAAATTGTGAGATAAAAAACTGTAATTACCTTTTTTTATATTCTGTGATGGAAACAAGATTATATATGATAAAAGTACAACTAAAAACAACAAAATAAATAAATAAATAAATAAATACAATAAAAACAATAAAATACACAACAAAATTACTACAACAAAAACAAAAACTATAAATAATGTATGAATTCATAAGATTTTTTTATTTTTTTTTTATTCATTAGATTTTTTTTTATCCCACAATTCAGACTTTTTATCTCATAAATGCTCATTTTAAACTCACAATTGCAAGTTTACACATAGTAGTTTTTATTTTTCTTGAAATTTCACAAATGGAATAAAACAAAAGGTAAATTTACAATTCTTCTCAGAATTGTAGGTTTTTGTAACTCGCAATTGCAAGTTTTTTGTTAGTTTGTTTGTCAATTCTGAGTTTATATCTACGGAATAAAACAAAATCAGAATTTCAAATAGTTCAAAATTATCAAATATAGTCAGAATTGTGAGATTAAAAGCAATTAATTGCAATTACTTCTTTTTTATTCTGAGATGGAAACAAGATTCTATATACTATAAGTAAAACTAAAAACAACAACAAATTAAATAAAAACACTAAAACACACAACAAAATTACTAAAACTGTAACTAAAATTAAAATGCAAACAGAAAAACAGAAAACAGAAAATATAAAAATTAAAACAAATTTAAAAATATTAATAAAAACAGTAATAGTATCTCAGTGCTACTAATAATGCATGAATTAGTAAAACTATTATTAATTTTTTTTTTATCCCACAATTCAGACGTTTTATCTCATAAATGCAAATTTTAAACTCACAATTGCAAGTTTACATCTAGCGATTTTGACTATTTTTCTTTAATGCAATCTCACATTTCTGTCCTTTTGTTTTTCAGAATTGTTAGCTTTTGTAACTCGCAATTGCTTTTTTTTTTGTTTTGTTTTGTTTTTGTTTTTTTTGGCCAAAAAGCTTTAACTAAAATTAAAATGCAATCAGAAAATCTACAAATTTAAACTAAAAAATGTAATAGTATCTCAGTGCTACTAAAATAACACTGACCCAAACAAGGTTTAGTTGAAAAACGGAATGGGGCATTTTTTTCCAAAATAAACCCTCCGAAAAAAGAGAGAAAAGGGAAGAAATGGAGTGAAAAAAAGCAGATGAAGGTATCTGTCTGAAAAGAGAGGAAATGACAGTGAGGACGATCCCGCTGGAGAGCCTCGCAGCTGTTTCTGGGTAAAGAGACGAGCGTTAGGTTAAGTCCATTTCCCACAGGCAGTAATTGCTATAGCAAATGTCTCTTAATGCAATTGAAGTAATGCATGCTGGCCTCTGGATGGGCCAGTCTGGGACCGATTCACTGCTCATGAGGAGTGACAGACTTATATTCCATTACTGCTATTAACAGCCATTCTGCTTTTCAAATAACAGGAGAAACCGCTGTAAACACTGGGACTGATCAGTCGGGTTTCTGTGAGTGTGTGTTTGAGTGCAGATAATCACGTATTTTCCAAGTGTTTGACATCACTCAGTAGATCTGGCCAGAATGAAGCTTAAAGGTATTTCATGGGAAAATGAATAAAAATGGGGTAAGACGCCTTCGACATCTCAATCCAGAGACAAGAGAGAGAAAGAGCGGCGTAAAAAAAAGAGAGGAGGGAAAGTTGCAATTAAGCAGCAGTAGTGAGGTGGGACAAAACAAACTTACTGGAGCTCTGTGCGTCATTATTGACGTACTCTTTCTGTAGAATTACAGCAATCACATTAATGCAATTCATTTGATTTACTCATTAAAATTAAATAAAGATACTACCATAGATATTACATCTCAATTTTACAAGATAATTCAGTCAGTATTTGAAAAATACAACATGGGGAACTGAATTTAATTTAATTTTTATTATTTTCTTCTTTTTTAAGCATTCTGTGATGCATTTCAACTATTTGTAAAAACTTGCATGTAATATCCAAGTCACCTATTTTTTTTTTTTTTTTTTTTGCTATTTTAATATATTTACAGTTGAAAGCCTGGGTTCCCAGTTTATGCATTTATTTATTTATTTTTATTTTATTTATTTAGACTTACATGAAACATCTCAAATATTTGTACAATTTTATTTTATTTTATAGTATTTTATTTTTGCTATTTTAATATATATTAATAATAATATTTTTTAAGCATTCTGTGATGCATTTGTAAAAACTTTTATGTAATATCCAAGTCACTATTTTATTTTATTTTATTTTATTTTATTTTATTTTATTTTATTTTATTTTATTTTATATTTACAGTTGAAAGCCTGGGTTCCCAATGTCATTTATGCATTTTTTTTTTTTTTAAGGATTCTGTGATGCATCTCAAATATTTGTAAAAAAAATAAAAATAAATTGTGTATAATATCCAAGTCACTATTTTATATTTTATTTTTTAATTTCATTTAATTTAATTTTATTTAATTTTATTTATTTATTTATTTTTTGCTATTTTATTATATTTATAGTTGAAAGCCTGGGTTCCCAATGTTGGGATAATCGTTTCATTTTATTTATGCATTAATTGATTTTTTAAGCATTCTGTGATATCAAATAATCTCCAATATATTTCTCAATATTTTATTTTATTTTATTTTTTTTTTTTATTTGCTATTTTATTATATTTATAGTTAAAACAATTTTTAGCACTAAGTATAAAAAAGTATATTAAGTATAAAAAAAATTAAAAATAAATAAAAAATAAATCTTTAATTATTATTTAAAATTTTTTTGATTAGATTTTTTTTTTTTTTTTAAATGACAAATACATCAGAAAACCAGTGTTTTTAACTGTAAAAATAAAATAAAGTAAAATATAAAATAAAATAAAAAGTAACTTGGATATTACACGCAACCATGTACTTGAAAAAAAAAAATGACTACTGCATTTGTAAGAAACAAAGAAAGAATAGAAAAGACTCTTGTTTGATCATTCGTTAATGTAAAATGTTACTTATAAAGCAATACCCCCCCTGCCCTGAGAAAAAGCATGAGATAAGAGTCCATATGACTGGAATCATAAGGAAGAATAAAAGGAAAGATGCAGAGGGAGAGCTTGTTTTGGCCATGGAGCTGAGACTAAGATTCAGGCAAATATGATTTGGCCTGCTAATTCCTGTCATGTGAATGAAGAGATTAATTAGTGGGAACACTGGGTTCTGATACAATCGCTTCAAACCCTCCCCCCAAAATCTTTTCTCTTGTCCTTCGCATCCGCATTTCCGTAATTAATTCAGCCGAGCACTAATTACAGAAGGCTTTTCCAAAACACCGTGAGGGGGAAGGAAGATAATCAAGCCCCACTGCAGCACAAAAACACTAAAAGAAAAGAAGAAACAATGTGGTTTCGGAGGAAGAGAGGTGGAAAAATCTAATAAACAAATTGGTTTAGTTGATTTCAAACCCTTAAGGGCCAAAGCCGGGAAAACTGCAGCCTCTTCGTCCCGTTCCAGAGCAAATTGATATTCCTGTCCACATCTCCCGGCCCGATCCTTTCACTCCGCTCTCTTTGATGAAGTTCTGAGGGACAGCCGGTCGACACTGACATCACAGCAGCACAATGCATCGTGGGAGGAGAGTACAGGCATGGAATTAGTGAAGAGAGTCATGGGGAGTCAGCCGTATGCAGATGAAGAGCGGACCGCATCTCATTTACTCATTCCCATGTTCCCAGTCATATATTACATGTACATTTTTACAAATATTTGTGATGCTTTACAAACAAACAAATGAATAATAATAAATATCCAAAATGTTGTTTGGATATTATGTGTACAGTAAATTAAAACAGTAAATTAATTGTGAAAATGAAGATTGTCATCATAAATTTGCTATTAAATAAATATTTGAGATACTTTAGTCAGTGCTAAAAAAAAAAAGATAATATGATTCTTCAAACATTGAAAATAGAGATTTTGTAAGTAAATAAATAATTTATATATTATATTATATTTTTATATTGGAAATATATATATATATATATATATTATATTTTATATTTGAGATTCTTCATTCAATACTTGAAAAATCATTTGATTCTCAAAACATGGGAATCCAATTATTTCTATAATAATAATAATAATAATGTTATTGTTATTATTATTTTATTTAGTGTATTTGTTAGTATATAAATGCACATTAAATAAAATAACAGTAACTTGGATATTTGTGATATTTCACTCAGTACTTGAACAAAATATCTTTTGATTCTTTAAAGATAAGGAAACAATATTTCCGATTATAATTATTAGTAAATAAAAATATAAGAAATAAAATAAATTGTTATTTGGATACATTTAACAGTAAATAAAAATAGCAAAAAATAGCAAATATATATATACATAACTAATATATATATATATATATAAAAATATATATATATATATATATATATATATAACAGTAACTTGGATATTTGTGTTATTTCGCTCATTACTTGAAAAAAAAAATTTGATTCTCTAAACATAAAGAACCAATATTTTCTATTATATTTGTTAGTAAATAAAATAAAATAGGAAATTAAAAAAAATATAAGAAATACAATAAAATAATTACTTATAGTAACTAGTAACTATTTCCTTAACATTACATGCAAGATACTACTTTAAAATTTCAGATTTAATTCAGTGTGCTATACTTGCTGTTTATTTTTAATTGAAATAAAATAAAATAAAATAAAAAGATTTAAGATAATAAGATAATAAGATAATAAGAATGTCTTTGTTTGTTTGTTTGTTTTCAAATCCCACTGACTCTTATTGCATGCACAGAAACATTCTTCAAAATATCTTTTGTGTTGCACAGAAGAAATAAAGTCAAAAAAGGGATTGTAAATGATCATTTTGGGTGAAGTTTCTCTTTAACAGGCTGTTGTCGTCCCTTTTCTCAGTCACAAACACACAAACATGACGAGCAAATGTGGTGTTGTTGTTCAGGGCAACGCAGCATCTCAGCAAGCGCGAGTGAAGGGCAGCCTGTGATGTCATTGTTCCGGGGGCCCAGAGAGGGTGTGTGTGCAATCAGATCCTACTGGAATGATGTCACCTTTTGTTGCCCGTCTCCATTCAGCACAGCAGATCTGGCCTGAATTGAGTCCTGAGGAGAGAAGTGTGAGAAACTGCAGGCTAAGGTAGAGGACATGCTAATAGCGCTGCTATAAAGATGTCATCAAACTCAGCTTAAACTCCACAGATATCAGACGCTGGGCCTTTAAACTTTCCCTGCACTATCATGAACTTTGCTTCCATCCAAAAAGTGGCGAATCAGACTTGTGTGAAAAATTGGAATATTGCATAAAACATTTGGACAAAACCATGTGTTTAAGAAAACAAAATCTTCAGTACTGGGAAACTATTGATTGTGCACAAATAGGGGAACACAATAACATGTTGTCTTGCGTTCAGATGCATGATGTTCAGCAACATAATCACACAAGTAGTAATTCAGTTTAAAACAGTGTTTGATATGGTTGTTATCCAATTACAAATTTATTTCAAATTTTATTAATTTAATTTTGTTTATTTTAGTTAAAATAATTTAATTTAATTTAATTTATTTTTTTTATTTTTTTTTATTTTTATAAATGTATTTCCATTATAGTTTGTGCATGTTTTTTTACATAATAATTTGTACACCTCATATTTATTATAGTTAAAAAAAACTAAACCCCTTAAAAAAACCCTCAAATAATAATGAAAATAATAACAACATAAAATATTTTAAATATTTTTATATTTAAGTGTAACCTGAAATAATAACATTTAATTTGATTTAATTTAATTTAATTACATTTAAAAATAAAATAATAAAAAAAACAATTACTAAAACATTAGCAAAAACTGAATTTTTGTTTTAATTTGATTAATGAATTCTATTTAATTTTACCAATTTTACAGTAGAAAAAAATTAAATTAAATTAATTTTTTTTTTTCAGTGGACACCTCAGTAGCACATGTTGGGAAATTCAGATGATTTATTATTTAAATGCATTTCCATTATAGTTCATGCAAGTGTAATCTGATGTACTAAAATAACATCAAACTTGTGTAAAAAATAGAGAGAATAGCTTAGAGTTATTATAGTCAAACAAAATTACATCCATAAAAAAAAAAAAGTTATATGTTAATAAAAATAACAATATAGATTTTTTTTTTAAATGTACTATTTTAATGTAACCTGATAAATAATAAATTAAAAAAAAAAAAAATACTAAAACATTAACAAAAATTCAAATAAAAAAAAAACCTTAAAAAAAAAAGTAAAATATTAATAAAACTACAACAGTATCTTAATGACATAAGAATGACCAAAAAATGCATAAAAATCCATAGATTCAAACAGCTACTAAAGGTCAACAAGTGTCTGTTGTGAACGGCCCAGAAAAAGTTTCTCTCTGAGCTGCTCAAGCCTACAGACTTCTTGTACTTTTAGAGGGGTTTTCACTAAGAACAAATCGATCCCACTGATAACGTTATTTGTTTGCATGCACCGTTTGCGATATTTTAGCACCTGAAGGGAATCATGCAAATCAGGCAATGCTGCAAATATATCCAAATACCTCTGCTGAAAACAAACATCTGTGGACAGTAATTGTAGCATTATAAGTGTGCCAAGCATGGTTTGAAGATGAAGCTTAAAGAAACTAATTTAAACAAAAAGGAATCATGTTTGGGCTGAAAAATGACACAAATGGATCTAGTATGCATTTAGCATTTATCCAAAGGGAATAATACAACAATTTGCAAAGGCATACAGAGCCTGTTTAGCAAATATACTCCTTAATGTGATGCAACTACAATATATATTTTTTTAAATATATAAAAAGGTTTTTTTTTTTTTTGTTTTATCTGTTTGTTTGTTAATTACATTTTTGTGTATTAAATTATGCTAAAAGTATGAGCATAATTTAAAATGAAAAAATAATATTTATTTATTTATTTATTTTATTGCAATATTTATTGCGCGGGGGAAAAATAAATATTTATTATGCATCAAATGATGCGAAAAGTAAGAGAATAATTTATATATATAAATTATATAATATTTATAATATTTACATAGCACAATATTTACCTTTTTATTTATTTGTATTTATGTATCTATTTATTTCCATTGCACCAAAAATCTGTAAATTGTTATATAAAAAAGGTAAAATTAACAAATATTTGTATCATGCAAAATGTAAGAGAATTGTAAACAAAATTAGTAAATGTAAATGTAACATAATGATTTATTTATTTATTTATTTCCAATTGTGTGGGGGACAATTTTACACAAAACAGAAAAAAATAACAAATTAACAAATATTTGTATCATGTGAAAAGTGAACAAAATTAGTCTTTATCAATTAATATAATATTTATTTATTTATTTATTTATATTGCAATATTTATTGTGTGTGTGGGGGGGGGGGGATTGGTCTAATTTACATAAACTACCAAAAAGGTAACAAATGAACAAAATAGTAAGAGAATAGTAATTTAAAGTAAGAGAACAATACGTAAATAAATATAAATAAATAAATGCAAAAAAAAATTAGTCTATATGCCTGCTTAGCAAATTCACTCCTTAAATGTTATGCAACAATGCAATACATTTAGCATTACCACATTTACTAAAAAAAAAATAATAATAATCTGTGTATAAGCAAACATGACCAATGTCTTATGATGTAAACATCTTAAACTACTTACAAATCCATGTGTCTGAAAAAAGGATGTTTAAAAATATAGTTCAAACTGCATTTACCCTCATTTATCGTCGTCTGCCAGTAGTTTGTGGGATGATGTCAACATCCAAAATGACAATCGGGCATAATGATGATCCACGCCAAATAAAATGATGGAAAGGATTTGATTTATTGTGCCTCATCGACCAGGAATCTCAAACATTATGGTTAGTGAAAACAAATGAACCAGATACAAAGCCACAAATGATGCTTTTGTATAAAACAAAGCAACCTACAAACATCCCAGCTGTGTTTGCACTTAAGATTCAACTTCAGAAGAATTCTTCAAATAGACATTGCTTCGAGACGTTGTCGTATTTGACGCAGGAGGCCGTTTCGGAAGCGTCCTTACCGATATCTGACTCACGTATTTACAAATTCTCCAGCGTTCACTGCAGAAGCAAAGGCCTACACTCTAAAAAACTATTTGTTGAGTCAACTTAAAATAATTTGTTACCTGGCTGCCTTCAAATTTTAACCCTTTAACTGCCAGACGCTTAAGAATACTTCACCATATTACAAATAAACCCTTTATTGTTGGAAAGGTCTAAGACTCCTAAATAGGTGTTTTACCACTGTTTTGTGTTACAAATTGTGTAGGAAAAGTAATAGATTAATTTATGACAAGAGTGCACCTCAAAAAATCTGTCTCATAACAGTTCGGACCTTTGAACGAAAAGACATCTTTCATTTTCGCACTTTATAAAAAAAAAAGGAAATTATATATCAATTGAAAACTTAAAATCTCAAAATTCATCCTTTGAAAAACATTTTAAAATCAGACATTGCATTACAATGAAAAATGTGAATCAAAATCATATTACAAAATGTTTTTGTTAATGAATTATAAAAATGTATATTTGGATGCATTTTTACGTCTATTTTCACAAATGTGATGGGCAGTTAAAGGGTTAAGTTCAGTCAACTCGAAAAAAAAGTTTAGTCAACTTGAAATGTTATGTTTACTAAGTGACAACTTAGATATTTGAGCTGATTCAATTTTTTTTTTTTTCAAAAATTTTAAGGCAGCCGAGTAACAAACACAGCTGTTAAGTTTAACTTTTTTTTTGTTTAGTTAACCTGAATATCTAAGATGTCACTTAGTACAAATTAACATTTCAACTTGAATGAACTTGAATGAATGTAATGAATATCATGTACTTATCTGACCGCCATCAGTTCATGGCAATGAACGAAGAGGTATCATATCAATCACGAGTGCAGGATGGAGTACCTCAAGGCTCAGTACTAGGGCCATTACTTTTTACAATTTACATGTTACTCTTGGAAGATATCATCAGGAAACATAGCTTTCACTGTTATACTCAGCTCTATATTTCTTCACGGCCAAGCAAAACATACCAATTTGAAAAACTAACGGGATGCATAGTTGATATAAAAAAAAAAAACTGGACGACAAGTAATTTCTTACTGCTAAATTCTGAAATAAAAAACAGAGGTGTTAATTATCAGGCCTAAAACTAATACTGTTGCTGCCTCAGACAAACAAACAGAGTTTCCCACTGTCTTACAATGACAGCTGTCAGTGTGAAACCTTGTCCGAAGATGTTTTTGATAAATTTTAAACACAGAAGGAACACCTCTCATCGAGGAGCGTTCAAGTAGGGCTTTAATATGCCATGGAGAGATATATAAATGATTTTAAAATATATATGGTTTGTAACATGATTCATTTGAAATCAGATCGCAATGCAAACGGAAGAAATCTCATGTTACGGTCGTCACGATCGCAGATGACAACATCCAGGATCAACACTGTTCATGTACCGCAGTGTAAGATTCATTATTTTACATTTAACTGTTTAATATGGAGAGGCACTGAAATGTAGACCTTTGTTTATGTGTTTTTGACCTACACTGGACATGAAATGAGAATAAATAGCTGAGGTGATATTAACGATATTTACAGACATTACCTGCTTGATCAGATGAAAAGGCCACTTAATGAGAGTATGACAAACAGAAAATAAACATTAAATAATCAAATAAATTCCAAATTCCATTGCCAATCCTCTCAGGATACCTGGAATCCGTGTTACAGATACCTCAGGCACATTGTTTTATTATTTTTGTAGCATGAACACCATTAAAACGACAAGAGCTCTGGATCTTCCAATGTACCATCTTCCAGATGTCAGAGTTCCATCTCCATGTAGCTGATACTCAACTGCCATTGGCTCATTTGCGTTCTATGGGCGGGGCTTAGCGATAGGTCAATCCGTCATCATCAGTTAGGAACCTAGGTGTAGTGTTGCTTTCATTAACGAAAATTATGACTAAATATCATCATCAATGTGATGAAAACGAGACGAGACGCAACGTAAATGCTAGTCATGTGACAATGACTATAATAAAATGTATAAATGCAATATTATTGACGAATAAAAATGAGACTAAATGTGGTTTACAAAATAAAAACTATGATGCAAATGCAAAATGAAAAATTTTTCTTAAATATATACATGCATGTGTGTATATTTATATATACATAATAAATATAAATAGTACAAACACATATATTATCTAAACAGAAATGTATTTTGGATGCAATTAATTGTTTGACAGAACTAAAAAATTTACATTTAAATTTAATTTTTTTTATGTAAATTAGCCCATTTTTTATTTGTTACATTTTGATGCAAATTGAACTTACTTGAGTTGACTAAACTTAATATTTTAACAAATTATTTCAAGTTGACTCAACAAATTGTGGCTTGACGTTGGCCCCAAAGTTGCCCTCCACAGGTTAGCTGTGGCTGAATCTCTCTTTTGGGAGGATGAACAGACTCTAATCTCGGTGGATCAATGTATAGGGAAGGGCTTCCTCATCACAGACGACCCATGCAGGACACTTAAAGCGCAGCGCTTAAGCCATCTGGACCCCGACGCAGCCAGCAGCAAGAGTTTGAGAAGCAGCTATGGGCCAGACGCAGCCAAACAAACATAAACCAGATGGACTGATTTGGGATTTTTTTTGGTTTGAGGAGGAGGAGGAAGGGGGGTCAGAAAGAGAAAAGGGTGTCTCTCCTTACACCGTCACTGTTACAAACAACTGGAGGCGCATGCAGATGTTCAAGCGCTTCCAAAGCGCCGCTCGTCTCCGCGTGCAGCTGACAGTCGCTCGCCGTTGAGTAAATCTCTCTTTGACAGTCTCCCGAAGTGTTGCGTTGGATAAAAAGATCTCTGCGGGGTAATGAACACCAGGGGTGTCGTGTTTGTTCCAGATGACTGTCACAAAAATACTGGTGAAGGAGGCCACGTTGAGGTTAACGCAGCAGGACAGGTGGACCTCGAGCGATGCTCCTTGTGACAGATGAAACCTGTGTTGCATTTCTCCACCTGCAAAACAGAGAAAAGCAGAGGAAAGAGTGAAGGCTAGTTTTAGACTGTGTGAATGTGTGTTTGCGTGCGTTCGTTGTGATGCTGCGGTTGAGTTTCCTGATATCAATCTTATCTGAAATGTTTTCACCAGTTTCCTTCTTAACGCAGGTGTTCCTTCGACTATGGGAACTTTTATGCCTCAGCAGTTGATTTTAAGCAGATTCTAGCAAATCATTTCTGTTTGCACTATTTGCAAATGCCATTGCAATATTTACTTGTGAAAATATTTTTCTGTGTAACACGTCAACAAATATTTGCTTTGTGTGAATCAACTGATGCAAGGAATGTGAGAAAATGTAATTAATGTAATGTAAACATACATTTATTTGTTTGTTTAATTTATTAATTCAAGGTACCATTGCAATACTAACAGTTTGAAAATTTTAGATCAATTAAAAACAGATAACACTATCAATGAGTATTTGCATTGTGTGCATCAAATGGTGTGCAAAGCATGAGAATATTTAATGTAACACTAAAATATGTTTAAAAATGTAAACGTAAATTAGTACATTTTTTATTTGTTTGTTACATTTTTGTGTATCAAATGATGCTAAAAATATTTAATTAAATTTAAAAATATCAAAAATGTAAACATAATAGTCTATAGAATTGAAAATGTATTTATTTATGTATTTATTGTATGGGAAAAATCTGTAAAATCTTACATAAGCTAGAAAAAAGGTAATGCATTAACAAATGCTTGCATCATGTGCAAACAATAAGATAATAATAATAATAAAAAAGGTAAACAAAATTAGTCTATATTAATTTAACACATTTATTTGTTTATTTATTTATTTATTCATTTATTTGTTTGTTTTTTTCCACTGCAACATTTAGTGTGTGGGAAAAAAAAACAAAAATCTGTAAAATCTTACATAAACTAGAAAAAAGGTAACGCATTAACAAATGTTTGCATCCTGTGCATCAAATGATGCAAACAATAAGATAATAATAATAATTTAATAATAATAAAATAAATGTAAACAAAATTAGTCTATATGAATTTAACATATTTATTTGTATGTTTATTTATTTATTTTTTCCATTGCAACATTTATTGTGTGGGGAAAAAATCTGTAAAATCTTACATAAACTAGAAAAATGTAACAAATTATTATAAATTATTATATTATGTGCATTAAATGGTGAGAAAATAATAATTTAAAATAAAATAAAAATGTAAACAATTAGTCTATATGAATTTAACATATTTATTTATTTATTTATTTATTTCCATTTATTTTCCAAAAATTTGTAAAATCTTACATAAACTAGGAAAAAGGTAACAAATTATATTATATTAATTATTATATCATGTGCATAAAATGGTGAGAAAATAATAACAAATAAAAATGTAAACAATTAGTCTATATGAATTTAACATAATATTTATTTATTTATTTATCCAAAAATCTGTAAAGTCTTACATAATCTAGAAAAAAGGTAACAAATGTAACATGCATCAAATGATGCAAAAAGTAAGAGAATAATAACAAAAAAGTCAACAAAATGAGTCTATATAAATTTAGCGTAATATTTATTTATTTCCATTGCAATATTTATTGTGTGGGCAAACAAATAAATAGGCATCCTCTTCCATAAACTACAATAAAAGGTAACAAATTAACAAATATTGCATAAATGTGCATCATATGATACAAAAATATGAGAATATTAATTTAGAAACAAAAAATAAGGTTAAAAAAGTCTTTATTTGTAATTATATAGAATGTTACATATATGCACATACACACATGCATACAATGTGCGTTTATATAAAAGTAAGTAAATAAATAAATAAATGGAGTTATTTTAGGTACAAATAGTTCCTGGAGTGTCAGAAACACCCACACATGCTCCACAGCTTCTCAAACGTGGGCTCACTCGCTGAGTTTCACACTGCAGGACTCTCATGCTCCGCAGTCAAACAAGAGCTCAAGAGAAGGCCTTGTTCCAGTTGGATTTCTTTTGTCATGCTAACTGTAACCTTTTAAAGTGCATTGACTGCAGGTAGCATAGAGAAACAATGGGATACAGTAGCATCCTCCTCTAGAGTTACTGCACAGCGCCACTGACCTGCCAGAATCCTCCACTCCCACAGTCCTCGTCTTCCACTCTGTGGGGGCAAATGAAGCCGTCCAACTATGACATCACGCCTGGCCATTTGTTTTCTGTACATCGCCATGGCGATGCGACCGTAACCGGCGAGACGGCAGCGACCGCGGAGATGAAAGACGGCATTAGCGCGTCAGGATGCGGACGAGCACTAAGATCTGTCACATTTTCTTTTCATTTTGGCCTTTGCTTCTCACATAAGCTCTACTGAAAAGATCGCCCAAACTATGGAAAGTCACACTGACCTCCTCCTTTGCTGTGAACTCCCACCGGGTCCAGACCAATACAGTTCTACACCAATTAATTAAGGTCAATCTCATCACTTCACCTCTATCAAAAAGTCTACTTGTTAATCTTGACACTCAAGTGTTTCTGCATCTCCAAAGAGTTCATTTAAATAAAAAATATCAGATTTTCATCTCTTTATGTTTGTCATATGAAGGTCACCACTGCAATATTTACCGTGTGAAAACTGATTTTTTTTATACATTTACAAAAAATGGAAAAAAGGTAAATGGCACAATCAGCAAATATTTGCTTTGAGTGCATCAAATGACACATTTGATTTAGTTATTTCCATTGCAATATTTATTTTGTAGGAAAAATCTGTCAAATCTTACATGATCTATAAAAAAAAGGTAAAGAATTAACAAATATTTGCATCATGTGCATCAAATGATGCAAAAAGTAAGAGAATAATCATTTTTAAAAAATGTAAATGAAATTTGTCTACATGAAAAAAAAAAAATAGAATGAAAAAAATAGTATACTGTAAAAAAAAAAAAAAAAAAAAATGCAACTGCATACCTTTTGAGTTCTCAAAGTTGAGTTCACTGAGAATATTTAACTTAATTGTAAAATGTCAAAAAAAATTAATTCATATGGACTAATATTATGTTTTTTTTTTCATGTATTGATAAGTCACCATTGCAAAATTTGCTATGGAAAACATCTGTATAATTTTACATCAGTGATGTGCCGTCTAAGACCGTTGACATTGTGCATCAAATAATGCAAAAAGTAAGAGAATAATAATTAAAACATGTAAATTAAATGTGTCTATATGAATTTAACATAATATTTATTCATTTATTTATTTACTTACTGACTTACTAACTTACATTGCAGTATTTATTGTGTGGGGGAAAGAATGCAAACACTGGAAAAAAAAATGCATATTTTCTAGTTTACGAAACCTTTGAGTCTCAAATACAAAAAAAAAAAAATAAATAAATAAAAATCTATTTTCTTTAAACTACAAAAACCAATAAAATTGCTCGAAATGTTGTCTCAACTAGTTAAACACTGTTGTTTGAACAAAGAATTTCATATTGTGCACTGCAGCATGAATAAATTATGCATTTACTGTTTTTTGGATTATTGTTTTGCCGTTTACTGACTTTATTTAAACTTTTTTTGTTGTTGTTTTGTCATTATTGTTAGTTTTTTTTGTACTGAACAACACCACACATGTTTGGTACAAAATGTGTTTGATTTTTGCTATACTATTTACAAATTTACAAAAGTTAGAAAAAAGGTAAACAACACTATAAAAACATTTGCTTCGAGTGCATCAAATGACGCAAAAAGCATGAGAATATTTCACTCAGTCATTGCAATATTTATTTTGTGGGGGGAAAAAAATGTAAATTTTACATCAACTTAAAAAAAAAAATAGGTACACTGTAAAAAAAAAAAAAAAAAATGCAACCGCATATTTTCCAGTTTACAAAACCTTTTGAGTATCAAATACTAAAAACATGCCATTTTTTTAAACTACATAAAAACCCTTGTCAGACCAACAAAATTAACCCAAATGTTGTCTCTAACCCTAACTAACCCTAACCCTAACCCTAACTAGTCAAACACCATTGGCTTTGTGAGTTCCAAGCATGCATTGCAGCATGAATAAATGATGCATTTACCGTTTTTGGATTATTGTTTTGCTGACTTTATTTTTCTCATTATTGTTAGTTGTTTGTTGTACTGTGATGTAAAGAGCTCATCTTATTAATATTTGTTGATTGCCACTGTTCACTGATAATATTTAACTTAATTGTAAAATGTCAACAAAATTTAATTCATATGGACTAATATTATGTTTTTTTTTTATGTATTTATAAGTCACCATTGCAAAATTTGCTATGTGAAAACATCTGTATAATTTTACATCAATGATGTGCCGTCTAAGACCGTTGACATTGTGGACTGAAGTGCCTGTTCACAACAACACAGATGTTTGGCACAAAATGTTTTTGATTTTTGCGATACTATTTACACATTTACAAAAATTAGAAAAAAGGTAAACAACACTATAAAAACATTTGCTTCGAGTGCATCAAATGACGCAAAAAGTGTGAAAATATTTACCCCAAATATTTATTTCCATTGCAATATTTATTTTGAGGAAATATCTGTCAAATCTTACATAAACTACAAGAATAGGTAACAAATTAACAATTATTTGCATAATGTGCATCAAATTATGCAAAAAGTTAAATGTAAAAGTAAGAATAATCATTTAAATATAAAAAAAAAAATGTAAATAAAATGTGTCTATATGAATTTAACATACTATTTATTTATTTATTTATTTACTTACATTGCAATATTTATTGTGTTGGGGGAAAAAACAGTACACTGTAAAAAATAAATAAATAAATAAATAAATAAAAATGCAACTGCATATTTTATTTGTTGTACTATAATGTAAAGAGCTTATCTTTAAAGAGCCACCGTTCACCGAGAATATTTAACCGAGAATATGTATAAAAAAAAAAATTCAAAATTCATATAGACTAGTTTTGTGCTTTTATTTATTAATTTATAAGTCACAGTTGCAAAATTTACTGTGTGAAAACATCTGGATAATTTTACATCCGTCTAAGATTGCTGATGTTTGTTCTAAAACTTGTGGACTGAAGTGACTTTAAAGCCTGTTCACACCAACACAGATGTTTGGCACAAAATGTGTTTGATTTTTGCATGTGATTTCTCTTTTCTGACTAATGCAAAAGTTAGCAGGGTTTAATTAACAGGGTTAATGAAAAAGCTCATTTGTAATTTTGCAGTTGTAATTTCGATGAATCTAGTGGTCAGTGATGACAAATAATCCAGTAGAGAACAAACTGATCTCCTCCTACAGTGAATCCTGCTATAAATGAAGGTATAAATAAAGGCCTCAGGTTGGTGGGGCTGTGTCAGGATGAGCGCTGTAAATGTCAGACAGCTCAGAGGATGATAACATCTGAGACTGATGCATTCTTTCCCTCGGGTTCACGGTTGGACGGACTTTATAATCGTGGATCATCTTCTCCCCTGTGCTGAGTGAGATCGAGAGCGCTGAGTGATAAATTCAGCCTCTGTAAATCTATACAGCTTTTATTTACTGTCCAGATCCTGAATAATGCTATCCAGAGCATCCTGCGAGACCCGGCATATGTGTTTATGTCGGAGAGTTTATTTGATGTAGCGACGTGATTTTTACCAGACAAATGTCACTCCTTCTGGACACATGACAGCATGCAGCAGTGTCCCGTCGGATTTGAGCTGATGATGCATCTGAAACAAAACAGAAGTAGTATAGTCAGCATTGTGGCACTGAGTCAACAAGTAAAATGTCTATAAAAGTCAAATGTCAAAGACGTTTAGGCTTTGCTCGCAGTGCACATAAATACAATTTGTTTTCATATTCAATCTTGAAGATTGACTCTCACATAGTAAGTCATAAAATCTCATCTATCTGCTACATCTAGTTTAAGGTTGTAATGGTAAGAAGGCTTTTAAAAATTATGAAAGATTATTACAATCTAAAATAGCGGTTTCCTATATGAATATATGTTAAAATGTAATTTATTCCTGTGATCAAAGCTGAATTTTCAGCATCATTACTCCAGTCTTCACTGTCACATGATCCTTCAGAAATCATTCCAATATGCTGATTATTATCAATGTTGAAAACACTGATGCTGGCCAATATTTTTGTGGAAACCGTGATACATTTAATTTTTTCAGGATTCTTTGGTGAATAGAAAGTTCAAAAGAACAATATTTCTAAGAAAGAAAATCTTTTGTACCATTATAAGTGTCTATATGGTGACTTTTGATCAATTTAATGCATCCTTTGTGAATTCAGTGGCCTCCACTAATATAGGCACCCTTGGTAAATAAGAGCAATCATGGCTTTGAAAAATAATCTGCAATGTTTATCTTTTTGATCTTTCATTAAAATCTAAAAATTCTAACCTGTCATTGAAGTAAAACAATTGAAAGTGGGGGGAAATCTGATTATGAAATAAATGTTTTTCTCCAATACATGTTAGCCACAATTATTGGCATTCCTAGAAATTCTAGTGAGTAAAATATCTCTGAATTATATGTGACCCTAGACCACAAAACCAGTAAAACCAGTTTTAAATTGAGATTTATACATCATCAGAAAGGTAAAATAAATAAGTAAGCTTTCCATTGATGTATAGTTTATTAAGACAATATTTTGCCAAGATGCAACTATTGGAAAATCTGGAATCTGAGGGTGCAAATAAATAAATAAATAAATAAAAATCTAACTATTCAGAAAATCACCTTTGAAGTTGTCCAAATAAAGTTCTTAGCAATGCATATTAGTAATAAAAAAAATATGTTTTGATATATTTCCGGTAGGAAATTTACTAAAAATCTTCATGGAACATGATATTTATTAATATCCTAATGATTTTTGGCATAAAAGAAAAATAAATGGATAATTTTGACCCATACAATGTATTGTTAGCTATGGATTTTGTGGTCCAGGGTCACATATTCCCATTTATATTTACATTTTTTAAGCACACCATGGTGACTAGGAGCATGAAATTGTCCAGCCATGACTTCCTGTTTTACAGCATTATCAATATGAACACAAAGGCCAAATTCAAGGGCCAAACACTCGGTCCTGTATGGCCGGCGTCCTACAGAGTTTAGCTCCAACCCTAATCAAACACACCTGAACCAGCTAATCAAGGTCTTAATAGACATACTTGAAAGTTCCAGGCAGGTCAGCTGAGGCAAGTTGGAGCTAAATTCTGCAGGACACTGGCCCTCCAGGATCAAGTTTGGTGACCCCTGAGTTAAAGCAAAGAATATAGTTCTGATGTGAGATTGTTGATTAATGCGCTGCTTTAACTGATGTTTTTATCGGTTGTTAGGGGAGAGTGGGGTCAAAGTAACGCGGGACGAAAGTAACAAAGCGATTTTCTCAGAGCCCTGACTACATTTGTTTTCCAAACTTTGACTGAGCTGAGAAATATCTTGTGATTTCGTCATTGATTCCTGCAGTTAGGTCCAGAAAGCTGTTTTTGAGTATAAGTAAATTATGGAATCTGTCATTTTTTTTATCTAGTTGTGTTTCTCGTTTAATGTGTGACAGTAATGATTAATCTACAGGTTATTTAGTGCTCTAACACATCCCAAAGTTTGCCTTTTCAGAGTTTTTCAGTATAAAAGTAAATCGGGTTTAAATGTCAGCAGTTCCTGTAGGGACGAAAGTGTTTCATCTGTCATGAAACAGCTGCTACATCGCATTTCCTAGTCATATTTTGGTTTTAACCATACCTTAGCTTTTCCATCTCCACCTATGAATTTGCAGTGTTTCCAGATGTTTTTATGCACATTTTGAATGTATGCATACAAACAACTGGATGGAAACATGAATAGGCCACTGTTACATTATGTTGAGAATTTATTTTGTTAATTAAATTTTCTTATTGTTCATTCTGTTAAAAAAAAAAAAAAAGTTTTATAAAAATAAATTGAATAAATGCATTTTAAACAATTCAAGTTTGTACAGTCAAGTTTTGAAACATTTGATGAAACTTAAATTTAAAATGAAAATGTCATTTAATCATTTTTTTGCAAAGATAAAGGACAAAATATGCTTGCAGTTACATATTAACAAGATCATAGTAATGTATATTTAATTAAAAACAAGAGTAACCTAAAAAAAATCGAGCTTGTACTGTTGTGTTACTTTCGTCCCAACCTACGGTGTCGAAAGTAACAATTTGCAACTTATGTTCAAAGTAGTGCTGTCAAACGATTAATCGTGATTAATCGCATTCAAAATAAAAGTTTATGTTTACATACTATATATTTTTGTACTGTGTATATTTATTATGTATATATAAATACACACACATGCATGTCTATATTAAGGAATAATATGTTAGATTTATATATAAAATATTTATATTTATTTATAATCTAAAATGTATACAGGTATAAATATATATATATACATATAAATACTTAGTTTTAATATATACATGTATGTGTGTGTATTTATATGTACATAATAAATATACAAAGTAAACACACATATAGTATGTAAACATAAACTTTTATTTTGGATGCGATTAATCGCGAGTAATCATTTGACAGCCCTAGTTCAAAGTAAAATTATACTGAAGTCTTTCTACATTTGTACGAATTAACACCTGCTATTGATAGACCACACTTCTGAGTTATAGACCACAGCAAAAATATATCTCTGTCTACAACATTATCTTTGTAAATTATGTTTTTTTGAAAAATGTTACTTTCACCCCCGCTCTCCCCTATCTTGGAATATCAAACCTTGGAATGTGATAACTGACCAATCAGAATAGAGTATTCCATGAAGCCATGTAAAAAATCCTTTAATGCACAGCAAACCATTGATTATCCCTTACATAAAGCACTATTTCCATCCAATGAGCCACAGGGAACAAAATCATCACTTCCCGATAAACTGGCACTAAATGTCACTAAGAAAAGTCGGAGAAGCCACTGAATATAATAATTTTCATATATGATAAATTACTTGCGGAACACAATAAATGCTGTCATTGCTTTCAGGGGTGGATGCCTGCTGTTTAGGGACGCAGTTGTGTATTATACAGAAATACTTTGATGACAGACTTTGCTCAGGCATTTGAGAATGACCAAAACAACATTTCTGATGCTGTGCAACGAGATTGGTCTTCTGGACTAGTTCCCATCATACAAAGTCACATGAATTTTTAATGTGCATGGAGGAATTTATTTAGTAAATGTGTTTCCATCGTAGTTTATGCACATCTTTTCTTATCAGAAAAAAAGTTAATCCTAGTCATTTGTGCACATTTTTATAATTTATGTGCATCTTGACGTTTCCATTTTATGCGATATTCCGAAATCCACATATAAATAGGTGGATGGAAACATAGCTATTGTTTGTCTCTTGACACAGTTGGAAAAAGTCCAACCACTACTCCAAGCACTAACACCACAATCTACTTGTTTAAATCATCGTATCAGCCAGCCTGCTTGTTGACAAACTTGATAAACCCAATTAATTAGCATTTTACTACCACTACTGCTCTAATACAAAATCATAGGTCACGTCTCGCCCCTACAATCCTCCAAATCCGTCCAATCTTTCTCCGTCTCTGACATCACAGCTGTCTCAGAGACAACAGAGCCTCCCTCTTTTATTCCGAACAGATGGAAAAACAAATAACAGATCCAGTATGATTCTGAAGCCAAGCAGAACCAGCCCTCCACTCCCTGTGACATGTCAATTATCACCGATAAATATCTCTTTCCTCTAATCGCTCCAAACAGAGGCCGCTCTCATAACGCCTCATCCTTGCAAGGCTTTTTAAATGGCTTACTTCCGTACCTGAATGAGGGATATTTACCTGGATAAGAATGAATCATTAGAAAACACTGGATTCTTGTTGCTGTTAGACTAAAAGTATCGGTATTAATGTTTTGTAGGAGCATTCAAGGTGAAGTTCAGCCATGGATAGCGTCCAACCACCAAACCACTGAACATACAGAAGATCTCCAGAGGGTGGAAGAAAATGTACAGTAAGTGAAGACAAGAACTGTTGCTATTCAAAGCAATAAAAACAACACTAAACATTACCAGAAAAGAACATGGTGTCATGCATTTGATAGAAAATAGAAATGAAAAACACCTCAATACATTAAATACGTTTGCATCCTTGATAAAATCCCAGAAGATCATGTATGAATTGGGTGGTTGCATCCACAATTGCAAACATCTTTGAAAGAAACCAATACTTGTCTTCAGCAAGGACACATTAAATTGATCAAAACTGAGAGTAAAGACATTTATAATGTTACGAAGGAAATAAAATGTATCACATTTTCCACAAAAACATTTGGCAGCACAACTGTTTTCAACATCGATAACAATCAGCATGTTAGAATGATTTTTGAAACATCATGTGATACTGTAATGATGCTAAAAACTGATTTGATCATAGAAATAAATTTAATTTTAATGGATTTTCACACAGAAAACAAAAATATTAAATTGTAATAATATTTCACAATTGTACAGCTTTTACTGTATTTTTAATCAAACTAATGCAGCCTTGGTGAGCATAAAAGGCTTAAAAAAAAAAAAAAAAGAAAGAAATCTTACTGACGGCAAACATTTGAACAGTTGTATATTACAAAATGTCAGATTATTGATCAGAAAAATTTTGTTCTCTGGATTCATTTAGAATCATTTTTATTGGCCGAGACAAATATACAAATAAACTGGCCAAGTTTGGCCTGAAATGCAAGTTGCTCAATATTAACAGTACTTTTCATTAAACTGTGAAGCAACATCACACCCGCAAATCAGAACATCTTGTGATGCATCGTATGCATAAACAAGGTAATCTCTTACGATATAATGCAAACAAAAAATTCATTCTACACACAGTAATCACACTTTCACATAAACACTTCATCACTGAAAACTCAGAATAACCAATTACTGGCAGCAGAATCATCTCTGTCCACACTTACATAAGAGCTGCGTTTAGCCCAATCACCTTCACGCCCCACTGGCAGATGGTGTTTAATGCCTCATTGATAAATTACAGTAATTTTAATAACTATCTTCTGTAAGAATGCACATTATTCCTGGAAACAAATGACTCACCTCATGACTCATGAGGGGAAACGGCAAAAGTAGTTATCAGAAGGGAAAAAAAAACATTAGACACATTAATAAGACAATGAAAAAGACAATGAACATGATTTGGAGGCCTGGCTGTGTCTCCTGGCTTCTGACAGTCAACGCAAATGGGAATTAAATAACACAATCTGATGAATTCTTAACAGAAAGCAGGATTCGCTTTTTTAAGACAAAAACAATGTGAAGTAAAACTGGCGCATACAAGCGAACTGCTCGCCCAACTGCAGATCAATGACAGAAGACGCCTTCCCGATGACCGTCTCACAAAAAAAAAAAAAAAACTTCAAATCAAGAACTTGATCGATGTCAAAAATCCTTATGTAAATGTACAGTAATATAACTACTATGTTTAGATCTATGAATGTGTTTCTCCTGTTACTAGTTAATATTTAGTCTGTCTTTATTTGATTTTTTTTAGTTAGTGATTTTATCTGCTTTAAATAAATAAATAAATTGAATGTAAAAAATATTACCCTTTTTCACAAAATATTTCATATAATTTTTAACTGAAGACTGAAGTGAAACTCAAGATTTCCTGTTAATAAAGTCCTAAACTCCTAGAAAATTTCACAAATACTTAAGAAATAGCAAGTATCACATTGAATTAAATGTGAAATTCTGATGTAGAAAAACTGAAACGTACTCCAATAATCTTTTAGATGTTTATTTACTACTTAAAAATACTTTTTATGATGTATATTATTTGGACGACAACATTGGGTAGTATGTGGAACAACAGCTTTTAGATACAATTTTAGCTTTTTATTCAATTAATCAGCTTATTTAATGATTAAAATAATCACTGGTTGCTGCCCAAGTTCAATATTTGGATCAGATTTGCAGCAAAACTACTTAATTTGAAGAGAATGCCATAAACAGTGGAAAAAAAAGTGGAAGTAATTCATATCTCTTCCTCTCAAGTTCAGTAAATGTTAAATGATTGTCTTAAAAGGAGAAGTTCACTTCCAGAACAAACATTTCCAGATAATTGACTCGCCCCCACATCATCCAGATGTGCTTCAGTCTAAAAGAAATTAAGGTTTTTAAAGAAAACATTCCATGCTTTTTCTTAATATAGTGGATTTTAATAAGTTAAAGGTCCAAATTGCAGATTCAATGTAGCGTCAAAGACCTCTACATGATCCCAGCCAAGAAATAAGGGTCTTAGCTAATGAAACAATTGGCCATTTTCTATAAATAAAAAAATAAATAAATAATAATAAAAAAGAAATATATATATATATATATATATATATATCTCAAATATATACTTTATGCGTGCAAGATGAGCATTTGTGGCTAAAAAGTATATTATTATTATTATTATTATTATTCCCCACTAGATAAGACCCCTTATTCATTGGCTGGGATCTTGGCTGCAGTGAAACTGCAATTTTGACTTGCAATGCATTGGCCACCACTGAAGTTCATTTTACATTCTTACAAATAAAGGGTCTTTATTGGCATCAATGGTTCTATGAGGAACCTGGAGCATCCATGGAACCTTTCAAATGCAGAAAAGGTTTTGAAAATGTTCTTCAAAATGGTTCTTTTAGGAACTGTTCACTGAAAGGTTATTTAGGGAACCAAAAATGGTTATTCTATGGCATCACTGCAAAAGCACCCTTTTGGCACCTTTATTTTTAAAAGTGTATGGAGAAAATTCCTGCAATGTTTTCCTCAGAAAACTTAATTTCTTTGTGACTGAAGAAATCTTGGATGACATTGGGGCGAGTAAATTATTGGGAAAATTTCATTCTGGAAGTGAACTTCTTGAAACATTAAAAACGTGTTAACTTTTAAAGTCATAAAAAAACATTTGTTTTCCACAGACCCCAAAGATCCCCCTTACAGCCTCACAGCGAACACCAAATCACCAGAACCAGATGGACAAGCAGTGAAACTTTATCAATAGATTTGGCATCAACCTTCCAACTTGTTCTCCAAATTATGTCAGAATTTTCTTAGAAAAGCAATTTTGAAACACAAATAGATCTGTCATATCGCTTAGTCTCAAAACAATGGTCTATATCCCCGGCAGATTCTATCTGAAAAAAATCTAATGAGGTCTTTTTTTATTGGCATTCAAGACCAAATCATATCACCAGTACTTGTGGTGGATAAACTATACATAAGTGAAACACTTCTTGATTCATCTAAGCAAGGAGACGAGCAATGAAAGATTAAATAAAATAATAATAAAAATTAATAAAATTAAATAAAATTAAAAGCATTGCTATTATACCCTCTGGAGCATCCTAAAACAAATTGACAGACACCTATATGATTTAGAACTTATAATTTAGAATATTTCAGTACAATTATTGTATATCAAATCAAACTCCCCTTAAACAGACCATCAAACTTCATCTCACTGAAACCTCATCTTCTAACTGTCTTTTTTAATAATGTCTGATTTTGCACTGCTGATGTACGTGAGTTGACGTAACTCTGATGAGGGCGTGTGTTTAATCAGTTTCCATTTTCCAACATTATTAAAATCCTCTTCCACAAACTGACATTCTTACAGTATTTGGAACAACTAAGTGGGTTGCATCTTGGGATCAGGGTGTGTAGGACAACAGGGTTTTGGGTTATGAGGGTGCGTTTAGTGAATTCAGTTCTTTAACGAAAGAACTTAATCATTTAAACACGTTTTTACAAACAGCCAATATAATGTGGATGACAGCAACAGCATAAACCAGCTATTGCTTTTGTATGTGTCCATGTATCCTTCAATGAAAGTGTAAAACAGCTAAGACGACAAGTCTATATTCCAGTCTAGTCTTGTTTTTGAGAGTCGAACAAGCTTACGGAGAGTTTTATAATATAGTATACACTGAACAAAATTATAAACGCAACACTTTTATTTTTGCCCCCATTTTTCATGAGCTGAAGACTTTTTCTATGTACGCGAAAGGCCTATTTCTCTCAAATACTGTTCACAAATCCGTCTAAATCTGTGTTAGTGAGAACTTCTCCTTTGCCGAGATAATCCATCCACCTCACAGGTGTGGCATATCAAGATGCTGATTAGACGCATGATTATTGCACAGGTGTGCCTTAGGCTGGCCACAATAAAAGGCCACTTTAAAATGTGCAGTTTTATCACACAGTGCAATGCCACAGATGTTGCAAGTTTTGAGGGAGCGTGCAATTGGCATGCTGACTGCAGGAATGTCCACCAGAGCTGTTGCCCATGAATTGAATGTTCATTTCTCTACCATAAGCCATCTCCAAAGGCATTTCAGAGAACTTGGCAGTACATCCAACCGGCCTCACAACCGCAGACCTTGTGTAACCACACCAGCCAGGATCTCCACATCTAGCATCTTCACCTCCAAGATCGTCTAAGACCAGCCACCCAGACAGCTGCTGCAACAATATTTTAGTCTAGTCTTGTTTTTGAGAGCTGAACAAGCTTACAGAGAGTTTTATAATATAGTATACACTGAACAAAATTATAAACGTAACACTTTTGTTTTTGCCCCCATATTTCATGTGCTGAACTCAAATATCTAAGACTTTTTCTATGCACACAAAAGGCCTATTTTTCTCAGATATTGTTCACAAATCCTTCTAAATCTGTGTTAGTGAGAACTTCTCCTTTGCCGAGATAATCCATCCACCTCACAGGTGTGGCATATCAAGATGCTGATTAGACAGCATGATTATTGCACAGGTGTGCTTTAGGCTGGCCACAATAAAAGGCCACTCTAAAATGTGCAGTTATCACACAGCACAATGCCACAGATGTTGCAAGTTTTGAGGGAGCATGCAATTGGCATGCTGACCGCAGGAATGTTCACCAGAGCTGTTGCCCGTGAATTGAATGTGCATTTCACTACTATAAGCTGTCTCCAAAGGTGTTCTAGAGAATTTGGCAGTACATCCAACTGGCCTCACAACGGCAGACCTTGTGTAACCACACCAGCCCAGGACCTCCACATCTTCACCTCCAAGATCGCCTGAGCTCAAAGATCTAAGACTCTTTCTATGTACACAAAAGGCCTATTTCTCTCAAATATTGTTCACAAATCTGTTTTAGTGAGCACTTCTCCAGCCACAGACCACGTGTAAACCACACCAGCCCAAGACCTCCACATCTAGCATCTTCACCTCCAACAACAGTCGGTTTGCAAAGCTCACCTGCATGCTTGTCGTCCTCATTGGGGTCTCGACCTGACTGCAGTTCGTCGTAACCAACTTGAGCGTGTAAATGCTCACATTCCATGGCATCTGGCACTTTGGAGAGGTGTTCTCTTCATGGATGAATCCCAGTTTTCACTGTAGTTTTCACTGGCAGATGGCAGACAGCGTGTATGACGTTGTGTGGGTGAGCGATTTGCTGATGTCAACGTTGTGGATCGAGTTGTCCATGGTGGTGGTGGGGTTATGGTATGGGCAGGCGTATGTTATGGACAACGAACACAGGTGCATTTTATTGATGGCATTTTAAATGCACAGAGATACCGTGACGAGATCCTGAGGCCCATTGTTGTGCCATTCATCCACAAACATCACATCATGTTGCAGCATGATAATGCATGGCCCCATGTTGCAAGGATCTGTACACAATTCCTGGAAGCTGAAAACATCCCAGTTCTTGCATGGCCAGCATACTCACTGGACAAGTCACCCATCGAGCATGTTCGGGATGCTCTGGATCGGTTTATACAACAGTGTGTTCCAGTTCCTGCCAATATCCAGCAACTTCCCACAGCCATTGAAGAGGAGTGGACCAACAATACACAGGCCACAATCAACAACATGCTCAACTCTATGCAAATTACCAGATACTGACTGGTTTTCTGACCCCCCCAGGACCCCTCCATTAAAGGAAAACTGCACATTTTAGAGTGACTTTTTATTGTTGCCAGCCTAAGACACACCTGTGGAATAATCATGCTGTCTAATCAGCATCTTGATATGCCACACCTGTGAGGTGGATGGATTATCCCGGCAAAGGAGAAGTGCTCACTAACAGATTTAGACAGATCTGTGAACAATATTTGAGAGCAATAGGCCTTTTGTGTACATAGAAAAAGTCTTAGATCTTTGAGTTCAGCTCATGAAAAAACAAAACAAAACAAAAAAAAAAAAAAAAGGTGTTGCATTTATAATTTTGTTCAGTGTATAATAAAACTGTATGTCACAAAATAATTTGCATGCAATGAAAGGCTGAAAAAATGTCCATCTCATTGTTTTCGAATCTAGTGTGAATCAAATACTTCAACATTACATTCATGTGACATTTACTCAATGTTGATTACAACCCAGTACAAAAGAATTTCCACCCAAAATTTGAAAAAGTACCACTCATGTTGTGCAACACATATTTGTTAGTGTCTCAAAAAAATGTTTCATGACCCTTTAAAAATGTGGCATGTGATGAAGCTTGAGAACATTGAGAACATTGTTATAGTCCCAGCTGGCTGTGGTTCACTGGAATCACATAATGAATTGATAGGGATCAATCAAGAAGGGTGTGCATTAATTCTATCTGCTACAGCGAGAGCTCCTACAAACGGACATGAAACAATTTGTGTGTCTAAATACCATTTCGGCTGCTAATACACACTAAACGATAGTCCATCCTGATGGCAAAGCACCAGACCGGATCATCCCAGAACGCAGGAGAGCGAGCGAGACTCCTGAGCATTGTGTTGGTGTTGCGCTCTGTGATTAAAGGCAGACCCGTTGGCCTCAAATCAAGCCTCCAGCCCAGCAGGCTGTTACTGTAGGAGCTGCGGACGGATGGACGGACAAACGCTGCCAACGCAGATCGAGCTGGCAGGAGGCAGAGATGCCAGCCTGCAGGAGAGTCTGTTAACCGTCCTGAGGAGCCGAAGGCACGTAACGCTCTGGAGGCCTGGTGAAACTTCAAAAAAGGCTTTGGGAGAGAGGGTTGTTAGCACTTAAGAAGAATAATGGGTATTGTATAGGTAAGATGCTTTGAGGGGGAGAAGCTGAGGCATTATTGCGTACATTTTGTACAGTATTAGCCTTTAACTGTGCAGATGAATATAAAGTAAGTTCAATCTTGAGCCAAGCTCTTTCTCAACTCATTCCTAAAGGGATAGTTCACCCAAAAAGGACAATTTGCTGAAAATTTACTCACCTAATGTTAGTGTAATCTGTTAACAACACACATTATAAACCTGTCTTTTTAGGCAAGTACCAGATAATGAGTGTCATGTCATGAAATGTTTTTAATACAACGGAAACTGTGTCTTACGTGATCACATTGGCGTATGGTCAATCATTTGATTCAGAACCGGACTTTAAAGAGTGTATCATGACTCGTCATTTTTCAAAATTGGACTTCAAAATGTGTATTGTGAATAATTTGATTCAGAACAGGACTTTAAAGTGCATATCGTGAATCATTTGATTCAGAATCGTACTTTAAAGTGCATATTGCAAATCATTTAATTCAGAATCAGACTTTAAAGTACATATCATGAATCATTTGCTTCAGAACGGGACTTTAAAGAGCGTATGGCGAATCATTTATTTCAGAATCGGACTTTAAAGTGTGTATGGCAAATCATTTGATTCAGAACGGGACTTCAAAGTGCATATCATGAATCATTTGATTCAGAACCGGACTTTAAAGCATGTATTGTGAATCATTTAATTCAGAATCAGACTTTAAAGCGTGTATCACAAATCATTTGATTCAGAATCGGACTTTAAAGTGAATATCGCAAATCATTTTTATTCAAAACCAGACTTTAAAAGTACATATCGCAAATCATTTAATTCAGAATCAGACTTTAAAGTGCGTATCACAAATCATTTGCTTCAGAACGGGACTTTCAAGAGCGTATGGTGAATCATTTATTTCAGAATTGGACTTTAAAGTGTGTATGGCGAATCATTTGATTCAGGATCAGACTTTAAAGTGCGTATCACAAATCATTTGATTCAGAACCGGACTTTAAAGTGCATATGGCAAATCATTTGATTCAGAATCAGACTTTAAAGTGCGTATCACGAATTATTTGCTTCAGAACGGGACTTTAAAGAGTGTATGGCGAATCATTTATTTCAGAATCAGACTTTAAAGTGTGTATGGTGCATCATTTGATTCAGAACCGGACTTTAAAGAGCGTATGGCGAATCATTTATTTCAGAATCAGACTTTAAAGTGTGTATGGCGAATCATTTGATTCAGAACGGGACTTTAAAGTGCGTATCACGAATCATTTGATTCAGAACCGGACTTTAAAGTGCATATGGCGAATCATTTGATTCAGAGCGGGACTTTAAAGTACGTATCACGAATCATTTGATTCAGAATCTGACTTTAAAGTGCGTATCACGAATCATTTGATTCAGAACGGGACTTTAAAGTGAATATGGCACAACAACTACTACAAAAAGAGACACCATAAAATGCTTTATTAACTATTCTTCTGAACCAATGCATTACATAAATAAACTGAGTGATCTGACTCACTAAAATGAGTCAGAAGGATCCAAATCATTTTAATGGTTTTATGAAAGCATCAGTAAGTTACTGTTATGCTATTAGTTAACTATTCACTGGTTTTGCCTTTGCTGTAACTCATTGTGCTAACTTCCTCTGCAGCAGATGGAAAAAAAAACAAAAAAAAAAAAACAGTCTTTATGTGCTATCTGCATGGCTTACGTCTTCTCGTAGAAATCTTTATTCCCTTAGCTCTCATACAGGAGCTGCTGATATTTAAGATGACAGGTTGAGAGCATGCAATCACAGAAACAATCACACGCCAAACAGCATCCTAATGAGGAGGAAGTCTTCTGTCTGAGCTAATGTTTCCTGGCCAGGAGAACTATCTGTAGAGATTGTCTATAATGGATTCTCGCCCAAACATTTAACCCAGACTCATGCGCCTGTGGCGACATTTCTGCAAAATGATATCATGTTGGTTCTTACTCATTTCACAACACTTTCAAAGTGAAATGTCCAGTGCGTGGCACTAAAAGTGAAACAGATAAATGTAAATCTGTTTTAGAAACGTAATACACTACTGCGTTTGAAAACAACGTCACCTACACTAAACTTCACCAATAGTTTTAGCAAAAACGAACGTGATTTAAAACATATTTGCTGAAGCAACCATGCATTTTATCTTGCTTTTACAAGTATTTGAGTTTTTTTATCATTACTCATGTTTCACAGTAGTGCTTTACCACTTATCATACATCATACATTGCACTTATCATAAGTGCAATGCTGTACCGGGTGCGCTACCGAGCAAGTTTACTACATCAGAAAAGCCAAACATATAGAGCTGGTTATGTGATGCAAAAATTCTAAATGTTTATTAAGAAATCAACATAGTATTGTTCAAGGAATTGTCTAAAGGTAAATCTTTATTACAGAAATTCTTTATTGTGAATTTTTTGGTACCTCACAATTTTTTTTAATTTTCAATCACGTTTTTACATTTTTCATACATTTTTTTTGTGCACACTGGACATCAAACGCATCATTATTTTAATACAAAAATGCACCAGTCTATAGTATGGATAGTCCTGAAATCTGTAATCTATAGCCTAATAATTCATTTTTATTTATTAACAGGCACAAAAAAAATTTGAATCTCAACTTCAGTATTAAATAGAACCGATTTTTGTATTAGATAAAATAAATGTCACCACAACACTTGTGTGAACACAATTTCACAATAAATGCCACCATTAGAAAACACCACACTAGACATAATTTAGTAAGTAAAATATAATATAATTTGTTTTGTTTTTTTCATAAAAAATAAACAATAATAATAAATTAAATAATAAATAATACAAATAAATAATAGTATTGTAATACGCAGTTTTGTAACACTACAAAATAAGACACCACAAACCATATGTGTTGCTGTTAAAAAATAATAATAATAATAAAAAACAAAAGGTAATTGTGACTATCTAACAATTCTGACTTTTTTTTTCTCAGAATTGCTTAATACAAACTCACAATCCACTCACTTTTTTCTCTGAATTGTGAAATATAACCCCAAAATTGCATGTTATAAAGTCAGAATTATAAGATATAAACTTGCAGTTGCGAGATATAAAGTCACAATTCTGTTTTTCTCAGAATTGCATGTTATAAAGTCAGAATTGTGAGAAATAAATCAGAATCTCACAATTGAGACTTTTTTTTAATGAGATATAAACTCGCAATTGAGATTTATAAAGTCTTATAAAGCCTAAAATTCAAAGAAAAAAAATCACATTTAAGAGATATAAACTCGCAATTCTGAGAAAAAGAGTCAGTTTATATCTCGCAGTTCTGACTTCAGTTCTCAAAATTGTGAGGTCATGTCTCGCAATTCTGACTTTATAACTCGCAGCTGTGAGTTTATCTCATAATTCTGAGGGAAAAAGTCAGAATTTAAAGTTTGTATCATGCAACACAGAGAAAAGTCACAATTGCAAGATATAAACTCGCAATTATAGGAAAAAAGTTGCTATTACCTTTTTTTAATTTTTTATTCAATGGCAGAAACTGGCTTCCATTGTTTTGTTCCAACAACATTACACTATTTTATTATTATATTAGCTAGAAAATCGATTTTTGAAATGTATAAATCGATGCGAATCGCTAAAAGACTGGATGGTGATTCAGGAGTGAATCAACCTACTTTATTAAGTGATAATCAACTCCATTATCATAATCTATGTGACAACGAATAAAAGTCGTTGATGTTGTACTGACACTAGTGCTCATCTCATCTGGAAACTTTCATTGAATTATGTGCATAGGTATGTTTTGCAAAAACGTAGGTAGAGGCATGTTTTTCCAATAAGCCTGGATTGCAAATATCTCCTTTTTGTTTTTGCTTACATTGGCAGCTTGGCAGTAAGCGCCTTAGAATTTCGCCAAAAGACAGTATCTTAGCAGGCAGCATAACTAAGTTTCCGACCTTTTGAAACAGATCTCACATCGGGAGCGCATCTAGGATGCCTCGCTAGGTTTTGGAACGGATCATTCCTCTCTTGGCGATCCTCTCAGCTTAGTAAAAGACATTTCAAAGATCATGTAATTGGTAAAACGAGCCCTGTGCCACTGCGCACGTGTGCCAGTGTGCGTCCACATGGTGAGATCTTCGGTTCGGAGCGTTGGTGAGAGTTTATCCCTGATCGGGATTTAATGTTAGAGGCTTGCATGGAAAGTGGAGGAGGTGGGGGTTAGAAACAGCTCCGTGGGAGTCTTTTGCAATTAGTAACTATTCCACACATCTGGAAACATCTGTCACAGGGGAATTATCTCTTGCTTCTGGGAACAGACCTTGCAGGCCAACCGCATATGTTTTCCAAATGCACGTGCGCACACATACACACACGCACAAGCACACACACAAACCACATAAATACATAACTGCTAGTCAGTCTGACATAAATTCATATTTAAGTATATTTAGCAAAACATGTTGTCGGAATAGGTTAGGGTTTTATAAATATATACGATGCATACAAATTTACTCGTTTTTTTATTATTTACTTGGGAATGCAAAGCCACTAAAAATATCGCAAGTGCCAACTTTCTCTCACTTGTACACACAACACAGACAAATATCAACTCATTATAAGCCTGTAATTCCCAGAAGTGTGTAAAATGAAGCAAAAAAAGCCACGATTACTTTTCCTTTCCAGTCCTCTTTTAATCCAATTTTCAAATTATAAAAATCTGGTGCCATGATGTTTAGGATATTAGGCAGAGTGAGGCTGAGGCATTCAAGCCTTTTCATTAAAACTTAATTAAAGTGTTTATTTATTTCCATTTGGCTCCAAACAGAAGAGACTTGAATCAGAATTCAATGAATTTAAAAGCCTAATGATACTGCAAATTAAAAGCAGTGTTGCACTCGAAGATCTTGAAAAGATCTGATTGAAGGGCCAAAACACGAAACACGAGGAGAAGATAAATAGGCCATCGAGATGCATCTCTGGGGTCACATCAATCCCGTTAACTCACCAATATCCTCTAAACGTGTCCAGCATGGGCTCAAACAAGTGTAAAAGTACTCGCTCGCTCCACTACGGAGTAACCTTTAACCTAAATCCTAAAACGTGGAATGTTTTGATACGCGACCGAGGCCAAAACTGAATGTTGCACACGATTATGCAATCTGATCTAAAAAGAGTCAACTCTTTTACATGATCCCACTCTCTCCTTTTTCCAAACCCCAAAGCCAGAGGCTCCACATGACTACAGATCGGTCCTAATGAAACTCTCCCCCCGGAACGCTCTCTGTGTGTGTGTGTGTGTGTGCTTTACTGGACCGGGATAAGGCCTATTCTCAGTATGCATGTAAATGAGTGGGTCAAATTCCAGGCCCAGGGATTTGTTGGAGACACAAGGGTAAGGTCTGGCCAGGACTATGTCAATAATTCAACCCCGACCACAAGGTCTGTCTTCCGCCTCCCGGCTGCCTGTTTAAGACGGTTCTCTCGTTCTGACCGCCATAACAAACAGACAGGGTGTGAAGTACAAAAACACATACAAACGTGAATTAACACACATGCACAGACTCACACAAACAAACATTGATTCGCTTACATGCAAATACCATTTTAAAGACCAAAAAAAAAAAAGGTGGAATGAATTGTCTCACATTGACTTTCTATGCCAACCCCCAAAACATAAACACATTCCCACATACACACACCGCAATACCTCATTTGAATTGCTAGAATCAAACAAAAGTGGACAGGGACAAAGAAGGTGGTCTGCAAAAAATGTTTCCATCTGAAGTCATGTTTCTGTTCTTAATAATATAATATAATATAATATAATATAATATAAAAAAGTTTTATAGTATAGATACTACACTACTGCTGATCTGGGGCCAGCATTTTAGAGCCCAAGCTTAACCATTTAAGAGAATCTACCAAAGAATAGCAAGCCAACATCTAAGGGCAACTTTTACTAAATTAAAAAAACATCATCACATTAAAACAACACAACCTAAAACTAAGACTGCAACACATAAACAATACAAAACAACATAAAACAAAATACAACACATGAAACAAAACATAACATGAAACAACAAAACAGAAAACAAAACAAAAAACATTAAACAAAACTACATGAAACAACACAATGCATAAAACAATACAAAACATGAAACAAACAAAATTTAACACATGAAACAACAAAACAGAAAACAAAACAAAAAACATGAAACCTGAAACAAAACTATGTGAAACAGAATACATAGAACAATACAAAACATGAAACAAACAAAATACAACACATGAAACAAGCATAACGGAACAAAATAAAATGCATGAAACAACAAAAAAGAAAACAAAAACAATGCAAAACAACACAACAAAATGATGAAAAACATCAACACATGAAACAATACAAAACATGAAATATACACATGAAACAAAACAAAACAAAACAAAACATGAAACAAAACCACACAAAGCGACAAAACAGGAAACTAAACAAAATACAACATTAAACAAAACAACAAAAAAAAGAAACAAAACACATGAAACAACAACAACACAAAACAAGCAAAACAGAAAACAAACAAAACATGAAACAACAAAACAGGAAACGAAATTAAATACAACGCATGAAACAAAACAAAAAGCTTGAAACAAAACACATGAAACAACAATAAAAACAGGAAACACTACAAAAAACATGCAAAACACAAACCTAAAGATAAAACAAAACACACAAAACAGAACATGAAATTAAGTATATCACATGAAAAAAACATGAAACAAAACAACAAAATTAAATGTGAAAAACAACACATGAAACAAAACAGAACAGCATAAAACAAAAAAACACATGAAAAAATAATAAATTAAACAAAACAACATGAAAAAACACTAAAAACGTGAACAACATTAAAACATAACACACAAAACAACATGAAACAGAATCCAACACATGAAACAATACAAAACATGAAAAAATAAAACACATGAAACAACAACAACACAAAACAAGAACAAAACATGAAACAAAATTAAATACAACGCATGAAACAAAACAAAAAATTTGAAACAAAATACATGAAACAACAATAAAAACAGGAAACAAAACAACAAATTAAATGTGAAAACATCATCACATGAAACAAAACAGAACAGCATAAAACAAAAAACAACACGTGAAAAAAAGTATAACAAATTAAAACAACAACAAAAAACAAAACTACACTAAACAAAAAACGTGAACAACATCAACACATAACACACAAAACAACATGAAACAGAATGCAACACATGAAACAACAAACATGCAAAACATAAAAGTAAATCTGAAACAAAACAAAAAACACATGAAACAATATAAAACATAAAACAAAATCCAACACATGAAACAAAACAACACAAAACAACTAAATGTGAAAAAACAACACACAGAACAAATCAAAATACAACACATGAAACCAAACATAAAAACAAAATAAAGAACACAACACAGAAAAAAAGGTCTAAATCTGAATTGAATTCTGCTCCAAATAAGGTTGGGTCCTGGGAGCAAACAAGCATTTTACAGAAAACTGCGCAAAAAATGTCAGTGGGCCATCACAGATGTGTGTACACTTTGCACCCTAATATGCACCCTTTAGGGAAAAATAAGGTGGAAAGTAGTATGGTACGGCCACAGTGCCTAGATGCAGACTAGCATGCGTCAAGGCATCTGTTTCGAGTGTTTCTCACAAACTGAATCAAATTAAAAGGTTTATTATTTAATACAACACCCGATTCAAAATGAAAGGGTATCCCTCCACATAAAGGCACAGCCTGTGAAAACATGCGCATGTACTCTCAGAGCGAACGCAAGTACAAAAGCACATGTGTGTCATTTGTCAGTCACACATACGGACAGAAGCACATATACACAGATGCACACTCCTGCAGGTCAGTGTCAAGTGCAATTTCTTTCCACGTCTAGACTAAATACATATTTATACATGTGCACGCATGCACGCTCTAACATCAGGCCCAAAGCAAGCAGACCCCAGAAACCAGAGCCTGCAAGGTGCAAGAACGTTTTCCTGGGGACACCCAAATGAATAACCAAATAAGCAAACAGTAATTCAAGCTAATGTGGACCGAAGCGCAGAGTTCAGACGCACGTCTCCATACACCGCGAATAAACTCTTCTCAGTTACAGCAGCGAGGAAGGTAGGGAGGTCTAGCAGTTGTTAAGGATGTCTGTTCTCCCCTTGAGCCACCGGATCAATGACTATCCCTCTTCGCTCTGTTTGACTTGGAGGCCGACTCTGGACTGCAGATGCTGATGAGACCGGGCTTTGAGCCGGACCCAGAAACCTGCAGGAAACCGACAGGCCCTCCTCGCTGCTCAAATCGTGTGTATCATGAGGTTTTGTTGTCTTGAACTTATTGAAGTTGACAGGTTTTATTTTACTTCTTGTCATAAACACAATATGCACAAATCCGTTTGGTCTGAATCCACTGCCAAAATAGTAAGAAGTAAATTTCAGTAATGTGCTAAAGCAAAACATTGGGTGAAACTGTGACCTTACTCTTTGTGCCTATTGTGCTTGTGCAAACCGTAAAACCTCAACTCGCTCACAAAGAAAATGCACAATTACAAGGACTTTGAAATATATGCGAACAGGGACGTTCATACGGACAGTGATTCACCGCAACAAAGCAACCAAACATCATTCATTTTCACTGAGAGTTGTGTTTTTCAGTGACAGAGACTGCTGGCGGAGTGACAAAGTTGAGCTCAACTTTGGAATAACGCAGTGACGTTTTTTTGTCCTATCTATTCATTTAAAAAAATAATAATAAATAAATACATATATTTTTTTTTTTTGCATTGAACAGTACTGAATCATGAGCTTTGCAAGTGAGTAATCATGAGTGATTTTACAAAATATATCAGAATGCATACATACATACATAAATATGTATGTATGTGTGTGTTTATGTATTAGTTTGTTTCCTAGATCTAATACCAACCTAACAAACCTATAGTAAAATGTTCAAGCTCAAAAAAAAACAAAAAAAAATTGAATAAAATATGCTGAGTGATTCTTTTTATTTTTATTAAGTGTATGTAAACGAGTAATTTTCTTGTTTACGTTTAGATATAACTAATTGTGTTAAGAATTTTTGTGTGCATAACATGAAACAACAAAACAACACAAAACATAAAAAACACGCAAAATAAAAAATAACACAAAACATGAAGCAAAACAACAAAATGTAAAAAACCATCAAACACAGAATGAAACAAAAAAACAAAAAAAACGAAACAAACAAAATGTGAAAAACCATCAACACATGAAACAAAACAAAATATAAAAAAAAAACAACAAAATGTGAAAAAAAACAAAAAAAACATGAAACAAAATACAATACAAAAATATGGAGTCATTTTACAAAATATATCAGAATGCATATATTTATGTATGTATGCATTTATTTATTTGTTTGCTTGTTTGTTTCCTGGATATAATACCAACCTAACAAATGTACAGTTCCCAAGCTAAAAAAAAAAATTCTGCAAGTCTTACTGAAACTGAATGGGTTAAAATTGCTTGAAAGTGTAAACTGGCATGGCTTAACAACACGTGCAAATAATGAACTTTTATGATGACACAGCACTGAAACATCACACAAGCATAACCACAATATAAACAATTTCCAAAATTTCTAACGGTTTATCCCATACAGCCAAAAAAAAAAAGTATATATTTATATACATTCTGAAGGGAGGCGGGGTGGAGTTATAAGGTTTGATTGACAATTTGAGGATCCAATGGCGTTACAAGGTTTAGTTGCAAGCTCTTTTGAATGCTTTTCATTAGTTAAATATTTGTAAAACCCACAAACAGACATAACAAAGACCAATAGCACGGATTTAAAATAATAATAACGAAATATAATACAATATATTATTATTATTATATATTATATATACACTTCCAGTCAAAAGTTCTCTCACCCTCTCATTTAATATTTTTTAAAGAAGTTACTTTTAAAGAAGGCTGTTTTCACTTGATCAAAAATACAGAAAAAAAAATTTAATATTGTGAAATATTATTACAATGTAAATCAATGTTTTTCTATATTAACATACATAAAAATCGAGTCACATGATCCTTCAAAAATCATTCTAATATGCTGATTTATTATCAGTGCTGAAACAGCTGTGTTGCTTAATATTTTTTTGGGAACCTGTGATACTTTTTTCAGCATTTTTTGGTCAATAAAAGGTTACAAAAATAACAGTATTTACTTAAAATATTTAGGTTTTCTAACAAAATACACTACTGTTTAAAAGTTTAGGGTCAGTAAATTTCTATTCTTTCTTTTTTTGAAAGAAATGAATACTTTTATTCACCAAGGATGTGTTGAATTAATAAAAAGTGGTAGCATAGATTTACATTGTTTGAAAAGGTTTATATTTTGAATGAATGCTGTTCTTTAAAACATGTTATTCATCAAAGAATCCTGAAAAAACAATCACAGGTTGAAAAAAAAATTATAATTGATAATTGATCATTTTAATAATAAATCAGCATATTAGAGTGATTTCTGAAGGATTACATGACACTTAAGAATGGAGTAACAGCTGATGAAAATTCAGCTTTGCATCACAGGAATAAATTATATTGTAAAGTATATTCAAATAAAAACCATTATTTTATATTGTAATAACATTTTGCAATATTACTGTTTTTTTTCTGTATTTTTGATCAAATAAATGCAGTCTTGATGAGCATAAGGAACTTATTTAAAAAACATTAAATGAGAGCGTGTGTCCAAACTTTTGACTGCTATCATTTGCATTTAAAGGAACATAGATTTTTTTGCAGAGCTGATTTTGACAAGGTAAAAGGGTGTTTTTTAACACAGATTTTATTACAGACCCTAAAGAATCATATCAACTTGTGGAAAATGGGCATCCATCTCATCGAGCTTCACTGTTTGCAACATATATTTAAAACATAAAGGCCAGAAAAGCTTTTTTTTTGCCCTATGAGATCATGTCTACTGGCACCTCTAACCCAATACACCAACATTAAACTCCACATGAGAAGCTTGCGAGGTTCATTTAATTTAGGATGCTGCCATACAAGTGCCTATTAATGGCTACTGGGATGATCTTGTCCAGCAATAAATCACACAACCAACAAATGACACAACTGAGTCACTAACGTCAACCGCACTTGTCAGTCGAAACGTAAAAGCTAGCAAAGTTGAGTTTCGTCATGAGTAGGAGGTCACACTTCCCGAGACTTGTCATTACGGTTTAGATCACAGCTAGGCCACATCTTTCTGTCTTTCTCCCTAACGTATTCCAGAACACTCTCAGCTCTAGCATTGGCAGGATCTGTGTAATACATCTGAGTTTCTAGTACGAAGCGTTTTCTCTTTAAACAGACAGACAGACAGACGGGGAGAGAAGGAGTGAGAATATACGTTAGAAAGGACGAGAGCGTTGTGTAGGAGGAGAACCGAGGCCAAAATCCCACTTATAGCAGGACTCGTTATCATCCAACAAGCGCAAACGCTTCCAGCGAGATCCTTCCCTGTCTGCAGGCCTCTTCTCTTTGTTATGGAGCAAATCTCCTGCCAGGCCACTTTGTTTATTGTCGGCATTCGTGCCCATTTGGACAAAAAAAGGTTAGTCTTTTAAAACACCTAATCCTTTCCAAATCACACTTCACCAGCTATCCATCTCACACTTACAGCTTTCCATCCCATCCCATCTTTCCATTTCCTCTCACATTTCGGCTGTTGTCGTATCTCCAGGACGACGCACACGCAAAAGCTGGATTTCAACATGTCAGATATACGATGCTCCGCAGAAGATCTCTCGGGCGGCGAGGAGCCCCCAGTGCTCTTTCCCACTGAGATCTCATTTGCCAGGAAGACAGAGAACTTCAAACATCTTGCATTAATAATCGTCATCGAGTGGCTCTCATTAGGAACGTCCCATCCTGAACCCTTTCGAACAAAAAGCAGGCGTGTCCATCCCTTTCTTTCCCTTTCTGGTATATTACCTCTTCATTCACACTTTCTATGACGTGGCTTTAACTACTACATAACATCACATACGGTGCATTTACTTAAACACATAAATGCTGGTGCATTGTAATTGCAACAATAATCTATAGTTACACTGCAAATTTTAACCAATAACTAGGGTCCAAAATATTTGGACATTTAAAAAAAATACCATCCATAGATATATAAAAATTGGCTGAACAAATTAGGGAAAACATCTAACAATAATAATAATAATAATAATTGTTATTATTATTATTATTATTATTATTATTATTATTAAATTGTACAAAATTAAATCGATAAAAGTTATAAATAAATATAATATTACTGATTACTATTAATAATATTAATAATGTTAATGTTAATAACAAAACTAATATTTCCACTAATAATAATAATAATAATAATAAAATCAATAAAGAAATATTACTGTAATCAGATGTATTATTATTATTATCAGCATCATTATTGTTATTGTTATTATCATCAAATTATAAAAATAAAATAATAAATAGCAATATATACTACTACTACTAACTACTATAATAATACTGTTAAGTTATATAACAACAACAATACTACAACTAATAATAATAATAATTTAATATAAATTATTATTATTATTATTATTGTTGTTGTTGTTTTTGTTGTTGTTGTTGTTGTTGTCATCATCAAATTATTAATGAAATTAATAAAAAATATATATAATAGTACTGATTATTATTAATATAATTACTAATATTAAGTCATATAACAATATCACTAATAATAATAATAATAATAAAAACAAATCAATAAATAAAAAAATACTGTAATCAGTTTTATTGTTGTTGTTGTTATTATTATTATTATTATTATCATCATCATTATTTTCGATTTATATAAATTAAATCAATAAAGAAATATCATTACAACACAATCAATGTTATTAATAATATTAGTAACGTTAAGTTATATAACAAGAAGAAGAAAACATCAGTAAATAAATATTACTATAACATGACTGCTGTTGTTGTTGTTGTTATTATTATTATTATTATTATTATTATTATTATTATTACTATAATTATTATTATTTCTACATTTACTACTGATTATTATAATTAACAATAATGTTAAGTCATACAACAACAACAACAACAACACTAATAAAAATGATGATGAAACAAATCAATTAAGGAATATTAAACTATAATAGCATTGATTATTATTATTATTATTATTATTATTAAAACAAATTTAAACAAATCAAATAAATATCACTATAATACTACTTATCATTATTATCATTATTAAAAATACACACACACACACACACATACAAATATCTATATACATTGATTTATTTATTTATAAAGTGAGCTTTGATTTTGGTTAAAAAACACGATGAAATTTCTCTTATGAAATAAGCCATTCTCATTTATATTCTCATTTATATTTATAAGCCATTCTCATTACGAAATTGTAAATGCATTAAAAGCACTTCCATTTAATAAATATTTGTGGTTACACTGTAACCTTTATTCTAACTTTTATAACCCTAACCCTACCTTACTCCTAAACCTAACCATACCCCAAACACATTAATAGTAAATGTGAGAATCTTCCAGAACATCGCTGTACATCCATCAACTTTCTATACAATATTTAATCATTAGTAAACAGTAGTTAAGGTCACCTAACAATAAAGTGTGACCTAATCTTCTGCCTTTCGTCCCTTTTGTCCCACTCTGACTGCTGCAGCACTTAGTGAGCGTAGTAATAGTCATATCTCCAAATGAACACGCTGTCCTTTACTCTGCACTAAATTTAGACTTTTTCCTCTAGTAAAAATCGACACCCTACAGCAGGCGACTAAAGCGCTCGCCGAAACCCACGTCACTGCTTACGAGGTGCGAGGGCGTGGTGCCGCTGCGGGCCGCTCCTGCGAGACCGAGCATCTCGCTCCTGGAGACGCAAGAAAACAGAAATAAAAGCCGATGGAACATTTCTTTCCACTGGCTTGGAGGGAGGGTGAGGACATGGAGTAGCAGGTGACTATCGCTTCTGGAGCGCCAGGGCAAGTGTTCCATGACTCACGAATAGATATAAAAGCGCTAAAAAATCCATTTCCCAAATTTCATTTACGATTATTCTCGTAAATAATAAAATCGAGCACGGGCAAAGTGCACTCCGCTACAAATCTGCCATGTATCATTGGTGACAAGTACATGGTCGACGTCAAACAAACACAAAAACACTGAAGCAAAGCACTGAATCACATCACTGTCGTCCGAATGAAATATTGAAAGCTTGCGCCAGTCAGTCTGCCTGGCTGCATCCCTGGAAGTACAATTATATGAAAGCATCGAGGGATCAAGTGGGTGACTAACGGGCCGCTAACAGACGGAAGGGGGAATAAGTAGCGGAACGGAGTAAAAAAGCGAGGGAATCCTTGGTCCGGTGCGTTGGCACGCCTCGGAGGAGCGGAGGAAAGGGCAGAGGCGGGCGGGTTAGTCATTACGGCTGCCGAACGGCTACCACGTCTTCTGGATAGACAGTGGCAGGCGTGAAAGAGCAAGAAATGGATGAGTGTGACTCAGCAGAAAACTACAGAAACACTCAATCCTGTTATTTTCAGACCGAAATGGCTGCTTGTCTATTTTGCTGTCTATCTGTTTATTGTTTTAACCTAGTTCCAGAGCTATATTTAATACTGCATCTTAAAAATAAATGACAAAAATTACTTTAAAACTATTATGATTGTTTTTAAAACCGCAATGATTATGGTCAACACTTATTGTGAGATTGATTGATTTATTTCACTATGAATGGCTAACATTGGCATCATTTCCACCTCAATCAACAATTCTTCACATGAACATAGGCATGAACAAGAGCGTATGTTTGCTTTTGACTTTGGTGGGGACACTTACATTCATATATGTTCATAATGACTTTATCCTAGGCTGGAAGATTGTGCATCTTTCCGCACAATCGTTTTATCTCCGTATGTTTTGTAGGGAGCCAATAATAGCCATAGATTATATGGCATTTACATTGTGACTTTTTATAACCTGCAATTGCAAGTTATATATTCAGAATTGTGTGACATAAATTTGCAATTCTGGGAAATTCAGTCAGATTTGCAAGATTTTATCTTGCAATTTTTATTTTTCCCTCAGAATTGCATGAGAAACTCACAATTGTGAGTTGTAAAGTCAGAAATGTGTGATATAAACTTGTAATTTTTACTTTTTCCCTCACAATTGCATGACAAAGTCACAAAGCAAGTTGTAAAGTCAGAATTGTGTGATATAAAATTGCAGTTTTTACTTTTTTCCCCTCAGAATTGCATGACAAACTCACACTCGTGAGTTGTTAAGTCAGAATTGTGTGATATAAACTTACAATTTTGACTTTTTCCCCCTCACAATTAACTTTTTTCTCAGAATTGCATGACAAACTCACAATTGCGAGTTGTAAAGTCAGAATTGCGTAATATAAACTTGTAATTTTTACTTTTTCCCTCAGAATTGCAGGACAAACTCACAGTTTTGAGTTGTAAAGTCAGAATTGTGATATAAACTTAATTTTGACGTTTATTCCCTCACAACTGCATGACAAACTCAAATTTGCAAGTTGTAAAGTCAGAATTTTGTGATAAAAACTTGCAATTTTGACTTTTTCCCCTCACAACTGCATGACAAACTTAAATTTGCGAGTTGTAAAGGCAGAATTGTGTGATATAAACTTGCAATTTTTACTCTTTTCCTCAGAATTGCATAACCAACTTACAAATAAGAGTTTTAAAGTCAGAATTGCATGACATAAAGTTGAAATTTTGACTTTTTCCCTCCCACAATTGACTTTTTTCTCAGAATTGCATGACACTAACAATTGTGAGTTGTAAAGTCAGAATTGTGTGATATAAACCTCCAACTTTTACTTGTTTCCTTAGAATTGCATGACAAACTTAAAGCTATGAGTTGTAAAGTCAGAATTGCGTGATGTAAACTTGCAATTTTGACTTTTTCTCCCTCACTTGATGATAGATAGATAGATAGATAGATAGATAGATAGATAGATAGATAGATAGATAGATAGATAGATAGATAGTTTCTTTGGCAACCCTGGTGATATGCAATCTAGAAGAACAGGAAGCTCACGCCAGAGTCAGTCAACAAAACAGTGGGGGAAAAGCCCATACACATGCAAATACACACACAAAACCACTCAAGACTCTTTGAGCGACGTCATCAATTGATATTGGACCCTGTGAGACTGCGTGTAGAGTTCCAGTATGGAGCAGAGCCCCGCTGCTAATGAAACGGACGGATCATTCAGCCGTGGATCCTGCTGCACTCAGTGGCTGCTAAAAGACATCCATACTTAGGCTGCAGGCCTCACTTCCCCACGTCCAGAGCGGGATAAATGAACAGCGAGCGAGAACGGAGAGGGGGGGAGGCTGGCATCCTGATGAAAATACCACTTTTCTTGGAGTACCTTCAAAAACTGCACTGCTTTTCCCTCCGAAGGTTTCCTAAAACTCCCAGCTGTTTTCTTTGCCTGCAGTTTTTGCCAACGAGTTAATCATAATAATCGCACTACTATTAGTTGACGTCAATACGAATAACATCTAAAGATGATTGGTGTAAATCACTACTATAATGCCCCCGGTACGGAGCGATTGGATGCAGTTTGTGTTCCTTCCTTTAATAATCCAGTGGAAAACAAGTGGAAACGAGTTTATAAAAGACAAAAGTCAAAGGACCTGGTTCTGATTCATTTTTCCCCACATGTAAAAGTCAAGACGGATTTGCAGTACGCTGCATGTTGCGGTTTCATGTGTGTCTACTGACCGCTGCCGAGATGAGTCTTGACAAGGTAGGGCAGTTACGGCTGAGCTGATTTGTTGTGGTATTTCAATAAGAAACCGCTTTGACAAGTCGTGGAAGAGATTACGGCGCAGGAGACAACGCACCTTTTCCACCTTCGCCCTCCAAAGTGTGGCCTGAGCTTTTAGATGACAATAACTATTACGTCTAAAGAAATTCATACGGTGTAATAAAATGTCAAGCAGCTAACATGACTTTAACGAGAGCCATTATAGCTTGTAGGGCTTAGTTCTCTAAAAAGCATTCCAAAGTTTAAAGAACAAATAGTTATTATGAACCTGACCTAAGACCTAAAAGTAAAAATCCCATTCATTGTCTTCAGAAGAGAATTGCTTTTGAATGATACCTTATAGCCAGTTAAAGATAGGCCTGAGGTGGTTAAATCAATGGTATATGCTATTGTTCAAGCCATCAGCAGAATCCCTTGTGGTGAAAAACTACATTACCCATGATTCTGCAGGAAACATCCAGCAATCAAAGAATCCAAAGAAAAAAAAAACTGCACAGCCCACTTCCATGAAGCACTGCAAATGACAATCAAAGGAGCATTCCAATCAACAGGGTCCCTATGCAGTGTTCACTGCTCCCTAGTCTCCTTAGAAGGGGATATATGATGAAGTGGACTTTGCTGACAATAATCACTCATTAGGAACACCCTACAATGTCTTCTGAGAAAGTCAACAATGTGGTCACACAGATGGATGACATAAAAAAACATTTTAACTTACTTTTGTGAAAACACATACATGAAATGAAACAAACAAAACACAATGTATCTAATAAATAAATTTAAAAAGTATATGTTTATCACATATTAGCATGACTACTGCAGCTATTCATTGACTATTAAGAAATTTGAGCTGTACTTGTAAACTCTTTTGTTGTACAAAACATTTTTTAATGCTATTTGAGCATAAGGAACAACATTCATGGGGAAGTTAATTTCAGATTTTGAAATATGCAATTGTCAGTAAGTCAGTCCACGCTTTTCTCTGAAATTGGTAATATGTAATATAGAGAAACTGGAAGTCCAAGCCAGAGTCAATCAAGAAAACAGTGGAGATTACATAGCTATAGAAGTCTGTTTCCGCCACTGAATAAAAAAAAAAAAAAAAAGTAGAAAGAGTATTGTACTTTTTATAACCTGCAGTTGCAAGTTATAAATTCAGAATTGCATGATATAAATTTGCGATTCTAGGAAATTCAGTCAGATTCTGACTCTTTTGCTTAGAATTGCATGACAAACTCAAAATTGTGATTTGTAAAGTAAGAATTGCGTGATACAAACTTGCAGTTTTTACTTTTTTCCTCAGAATTGCATCACAAGCTCACAATTGTGAGTTGGAAAGTTAGAATTGCATGATATAAACTTGCATTTTTAAATGTTTTCCTCAAAATTGCATGACAAACTCACAATTGCGAGTTGTAAAGTTAGAATTGCGTGATATAAACTTGCATTTTTAATTTTGTCCTCAGAATTGCATCACAAGCTCACAATTTTGAGTTGTAAAGTCAGAATTGTGTAATATAAACTTGCAATTTTTACTTTTTTCCTCAGAATTGCATGACAAACTCACAAATGCAAGTTGTAAAGTTAGAATTGTGTGATATAAACTTGCATTTTGTACTTTTTTCCTCAGAATTGCATCACAAGCTCACAATTTTGAGTTGGAAAGTCAGAATTGCGTGATATAAACTTGTATTTTTAAATTTTTTCCTCAGAATTGCATGACAAACTCACAATTGCGAGTTGTAAAGTCAGAATTGCGTAATATAAACTTGCAGTTTTTACTTTTTTCCTCAGAATTGCATCACAAGCTCACAATTGTGAGTTGGAAAGTTAGAATTGCATGATATAAACTTGCATTTTTAAATGTTTTCCTCAGAATTGCATGACAAACTCACAACTGCGAGTTGGAAAGTCAGAATTGCGTGATATAAACTTGCATTTTTTACTTTTTTCCTCAGAATTGCATGACAAACTCACAAATGCAAGTTGTAAAGTTAGAATTGTGTGATATAAACTTGCATTTTTTACTTTTTTCCTCAGAATTGCATCACAAGCTCACAATTTTGAGTTGTAAAGTCAGAACTGCGTAATATAAACATTTTTTATTTATTTATTTATTGTCTTTTTTACGCCATGCCAGCACCAGGGCTATCTTCATGGCGATTACAAAAATGTACAATAATAACAGAAATCCATTTACCAAAAAATTACAAAAGACATTTCAAATGAATACAAGATAAAAAACTTAAAATACAATCCGGTAAGACATTTTTAAATAAATTATGTAAACATGTTTCTGAGTAAAACCGTTGCCTATTTATATTAAAACCAGTACAATCCAATAAAATATGCTTCACAGTCATTTGGGATTTACAAGTTAGACACACTGGTGGATCTTCACCTTTCAGTACATACTCATGAGTGAGTCTTGTGTGACCTAAAAGACACCTTGTAAAAACAACTTGATCATGTCTCGATTTAAAATTTATATTTATAAATTTATATTATTTATACTTGCATTTTTTACTTTTTTCCTCAGAATTGCATGACAAACCCACAATTGCGAGTTGTAAAGTCAGAATTGCGTGATATAAACTTGCATTTTTTACTTTTTTCCTCAGAATTGCATCACAAGGTCACAATTTTGAGTTGGAAAAACAGAAATGCATGATATAAACTTGCATTTTTTTATTTTTTCTTCAGAATTGCATGACAAACTCGCAATTGCAAGTTGTAAAGTCAAAAAACTTACAAGAAATAACAGCAACCAGTTTTTAAGATTTCTTAAATCTTGGATGGCCGAAATAGCTTTCCGGAGGTGTCACAAATACAGCCACTGTGTGAACAGACTTTCCTTGAAAGGTACTTTGGTACTGATGTTCACTTATACCCTATGCCGTTCGCAGTGCCCTTCAAACTGAACATGTTTGCTCATTTCAAAATGGAATTTCAATTAAGATGATGGAATACTGTGTGAACTCCACTTCACAGTCCACTTACAGTCGAATGGAACGCACCTCAAGTGAGTCTCCCTATGTCCTCAAATTACCTAAAGGGATAGTTCACCCAAAAAATGAAAACTGTGTCATTAATTACTCACCTTCATGTTGTTCCAAATAATATGCATATTTTGCAATAAATGTAATGTATGTGTGTTAGGTTCAAAGCCTTTGTCTTTCTGTCCACTTTTTTTTTTTTTTTTGCATCAAATCATGTTGTGCTTTTCCTCTTAGCTGGATGGTTTGGTTCATGGCTTATAACTCTTAAATAAAGACATTTTTAAAATCCTTATGGGGACAATGAATAGGAAAATATTTTCTGAAACCAAGGCCGCAGTGGGCAGGACCTGTTTTACACAAATATTTGACTGCAGAATGAAAAATGTCATGTGATGTGATGATTTTTCAAAGTAAAAGGCATATATATTGACCCTCTTCATAAACAAGAGCAAAGAAGGCTCTAAAAAATATGAAAATATATCAAATATTTAACAAAAAACTATTTTCATTGAAGTAAAATAATTAAAACTATGTTAGAGTAAAAAAAAAAATCACATTATGAAGTAAATGTTTTTGTATATATAATGCATATAATTTATTTCCATATAAGTTGTATTTGTATATAAAAATACATTCAATTTTAATTGTATTTATTAATTCATATATCATTTTTTTGGGAAGTCATATAATATATTTTACAACCTGAACTAATCTCGTCTTGTCATCAAAAGGTCAAATTATCTGATATTTTAAGACTTCTTGACCCTGACGCACAGTCATGAGGGTCTCCAGGGGTCCTTCTCCATGACATCATTTCCTGTTTTATAGGTTTTTGTGGTCACCCTAAGAACCACAAGAAATAATAAAAGAACGTGCCAAGAAATACTAAAAGATTGTGCCAAGCTACTTTTTGTCCAAGGAATTGTATATTAGAATTCCATTTAACTTTAAGATACTGGCCTGATTGACTCTCTCTGACATGGCCCCTTTCTCTCATGCATAAATACAAACACTACACAAACATGTAAAAAAGTATCTTCAGAATGACATAAAATTTGATTTAAATCTGGTCACAGCACATAAACACACTAAGAGAAGACAAGCGCATTTACAGGGATCATCTGCTGGGCTCAGTTTATCACGTCCGTCCACATTCAGCCCAATAAAGAAGATTTCTGCCTACCAAACGGGTTTGAGTGCGTACGCATTTCTGTGCCAACATCACAGCAGAAGAAACCTATTACAAGTAACTCAGAAGACAACAACAGTAACAACAACATCACTGACAGAAACCATGAGGCCTAACACCATAACATAGACTCCAATTACGGCTTCTAACAGAGCGCACAATGAAGAGGTCCTTGTGCTCGTCTTTGAGCGGCTCCGTCTTAAATCCCAGCCGCAGCTGGTACTGAAGCGCTGTGGCACCCCGTCGCCAATTAAGACCCAAAACAAACGACAGAATCTGCCTCTTTACGAGCTGTGATTTGAGTCCTGACCTTTTTCCAGCTTTGCCATCCATAATCGCAACAACAACTTTAAACAGACTGAACAAAATCTTTCATGTGCCGTTTTACAGCTTTTTTACAGTGATGGAGAGGAAAATCCCATAATGCGGGTTCTTCTGTTTTGATGAGCTGATGTTTGATGGGAAAATATGCCGTGGCGATCGAGTTCGCTTGCGTCTGATGTGGCTCAAGCACATTTGCTTCTCTAATGTGTGTGTATGTGCGTGTTTTAAACTGCGGTAACACAGATGTACTTGTGGCTGTACACGCATGGGTTTGTGAAGAAGAAAATGGTACTTGCATAGGAAACTGCCCAACAGTGTTACCAAGAACATAGTGTTGCCTTGTGGGTAAGCTGGCATTAATGTGGATGAGCTCAAGAGTGAAATAGAAAGCATTTTCACAGCAGACATGACAACCTGTTACTCAATAGAACTATGGGTAAGCCTATACAAGTACTAATCGGTATCAATAAAATCTATCTTTGGCACAGAAGTTGCATCTTAATTGGCTTTTAGTTGCATTTACACAGGCTGTTTAATGCAGCTCGGATGTGGCTTGAATGCATTTACACTGCATTTACAAATGCATACACAATGCAATTTGATAATTTTTTAATGGATATTAAAAGAAGCATGCTTAATGATTTTGAAAGAAATTAAACTACACTAAGTAAATTTGCCTTAATGAGTGAGTCATTGAATTATTCATTTAACCAATTTGTTCAAATGGCTGATTCATTTGGTCATTGAATCATTCATCAAATGGATGTGTTTAAAACACAGAATTATTCTCTAAAGAATAACTGATGCAAAACAGTTGTGCTGTGGTTTATTTCTGAAATTTTAATTGACAATAAGACAAAAACAGACAATACTGCGTCTAAAATGTAAATCAACAAGACATTTTAGGATTCCAGACTGTGATTTTGCAACCATTTTTTTCTGCCAGTGTGACTAAATTTTGTAAGCGGACACTCTTAAATGCTGTCATTTCTGTTGCATATTAGAAACATTAAATAGCATACAAGACAAAAGCGCAACAAAACCACGCAGCGTAGACCATTTATCAGCTCGGACCGAAATGCAAACAAACTTGTCCGAGCCCAGAACAGCCTTACTCAAGATCCAAAGTTGATTTTGCAACACTGTTACTACACAATTTGCTGCAGAATGAATAAGGTTGCTGCAAGATTTAAGGAGAAACCTTCAAATTCTGCCCAGAATTCTGTTATAAACAGCGTTGACATACGTCAGAAGACCAGAAGTAGTAACAATAACTAACCATGGTGTTAGAAAGAAATAGATATAGTTGAATGTTATTACATTATTAATTTCAGGGTTTGTACAACCTTTTGAGAGAGAAATTCAAGCACTTTTCAATGACTTTCAAACAATTTCACAATTATTTCCAGCACTTTAAAGCTTCAAAATTATCCAATTTGAATGTTATTTTTAAAAGGGATAACAAAAATACACTTTGTGCTAAACAAACGCTCATGCAAAATAAAAAAAATAATAAAATCATCATTATAACCAGTAGGTGGCAGCAAAGGAGCACTTATTGGCTAATTAGTTATTAATTTCTACTTTTTGCTTTGTGTTTTGAAATTATAAAATCACTATTCTAAAATATCAAATCAAGAAATCAGATTTTGTGTGTATGAAGGAAAGTGCCTTGAAAACAAACTTTTGTTCAATTCGCGACTAAATCATACATAATCACTGAAGTTAGTCAGTTCCATATAATATTATAGAAGAATAATGGTATATTTAATAAGAATAGAATATAGAAATATTCCATAGAAAAAAAGATTTTGCATGTTACTGTTGTTACTAAAAGTACATTTTGTATGCTTCCCAACTTCCCAACATAGTGCTTTACTGTCAAATCTGTATAAACATGAAATAATGCATTTATTGATGCAAAACAATAGTAATTTTATGATCAAATAATCTATATTTTTAATACTCCCACACACCACTCCCCAGCGCTACCAAATCTGCTCCTGGCGCCTGTAGAACTTAGTGGTGCTGGTGACACTGCTTTCAAATATTAGTCTGGAGCCCTGCATTTCCAATTCTGCTGATATTCGGGAAAAGTCACTCTTATATATATATATATATATATGTAGGTTGCACCATGCAATGAAAGCGTGCACTCTGAAGCTGTATTCGGTTTGGCTTTTGCTTGCACATTATTAAAATAATACTTAGGATATTATTGTAGATGATACATATAACACACCCCTAACAGAAACACAAGAGAAAGTGATTGGAAGAAACAGAAGGAGTGCCTGCTTTTGAACTGATCGTAATCACTAATGTGGTTGTTCACACATGTGGTAGAGATGGCGCTGATGTCACCAAAAAGCTCGGCCCAACCTAAGCAGGATTTCCTATGGCCAATCCCCCCCGGAGCTCATGGGACAGCAAAGGCCGTCTGCTTGCTTTAATAATGCCCATCATTACATAACACAACCCATAACGTCAGAGGCAAAAGTCATGAGCTGATGCAAGTGTTATTTAAAAGTTTACTGTCCTGGAGATGAAAAGTGGACACCAGGATGACTGTGCAGAATGTACCTCAACATGTGCCAGCGATTCATTTGCCTGTTAACATGATTTACTAAGGGGTTTGTGGATGCCCTGCTAATAACGATAAATACTGAACACTCACGGGTGAAAACACTGAACATTTGTGGCACTTACATCAGAGGAAATGGCTTGGATCTATTTACACATAATAAAATAGGAAAATAAATAAGAAATAATTGACTTGGTAAAACAAATATAGTACAGAACTTATTATTACTATATATATATATATATATATATTTCTTTATTCCTACAATTTTTTGATTTCATTTATTTATTTTTATTTTTCCATGAGCAACATGAAGAAGGCAGTCCTTTTGCATCCAGTTCATCGCCTGTGTTAACGCGCTAATTTTAACACCACTAATAATAATACGAGTTAGGATCAACATGAAGGTAAATAAATGATGACAGAATGCTCATTTTTGGTAGAACTCTCTCAGAATGAAGTATAGCATGACAAAAGAAAGACGATTAAGGCATGAGAAGACGATAAGAAAGAATCAAGCACACAAACGAATACCTCTCATGTTTATATTATTCCTGGCCTGTGTGCGTTTCTGTATGCAGCCCTACATGGCTAAAGCTGTACAGCTCCCCCTCTCTCCATCATTACTCCAGTGCTTTTACACAAAAGCCTCTCATTAATGGATCTCGCAGTTCCAAGTGGTCAAGCGCCAGCGCTAAGACCGGGAGGAAGTGCATTCCATCACCAATGGTTTCTGGCAAAGCCGTAAGCTACTTACCACGGGTCCTTCTCATGCCCTGTGCGCGGTAACTCTACCCCGCGCGCTGCGGGAGCTGACTAACCTAGACAGGACATCTCACTTAAATTAATAGTTCATGCAAAAAATGTAAATCTGTCATCATTTACTCACCCTCATGTTCCTGCAAACTCGCAAGACTTGACTTCTACAGTGGAACGCAAAAGGTGAATTTCTGGAAAGAATGTCAAAATATGTTCTTCAGTGTTCCATGGAAGAAAAAGTCACATGGGTTTGAAACAACATAAACCTAATCACACTTTTTAAACTAATACGCCTAAATACACAGTAAAAATAAGTGCAGGTTGTTTTTAAAAGTGCACATTTCTGATGTGGTTTCCAGACCCTTCACCCTCTCTGCTCCTCTCTGGTGGAAGGAGCTGCCAGCCTCCACCCGAACTCCAGAAACCATCACAACTTTTAAAAAGCAGCTGAAGACATACCTTAAGCACTCCGCAATCCTAAACCAATGCACTTTTTTTTTCTTTCTTCTGCACTAGCTTCGTTTTTTAAACATGGCGTTGCATATTGTCAATATTGTTGGCTCTGTGACGAATTTCTTATGCTCCTCTATTGTAAGTTGATTTGGATAAATGCGTCTGCTAAATGCATAAATGTAAATGTAATATGGTAAGATGAGGCACATATTCTGCCTCTGATACGGCCGCAACACTGCTCTGATTAGGGGGTTAAGCTGAAGCACATGCAAGGAGCACCTACAGATGGATCTCATTCTCTCTGACATCCACACACACACACACACACACAGTAATTTAAGGTCAGTGGAGACCACATTAATACTGTTGGCCAGTAACAGGATGGACATATTGATGTACTTATGAAGTGGTTTACAAGAGCCTAGACTGCTGCAACAGGCATGAAGACTTCTGTTCATCTCTCTTTTTCTTCATATATCGCATTTACAGCGGGGTTCATTTTTTTAAACTTTGTCCTTTTTTTGACTTTGTGTCACTTGATAAAAATAAAAGTATATGAAATATTCTCAAAAATTGATAGGCTGATGTTAAGGCATATAAAAAATGGCAATACATTTCAATACTATTTTGTCAAACAAACAAACAAATAAACTGATAATTCATAAATAAATAAATAAATAAAATGTACATGCTACAAGTGAATTTTGGCATTACAATATGATTTACAGCATGACAACTGGATGAAGATTGCATTCATGGTAATTAAATTATTTGTTTCCCAAGATTAACTTTTGATTTTAGTAAATTAGATAACATTGTATATTAGTAAAGATAACCTAAATTTGTAAATAAGCATGTATAATTAAATATCCAGTATCAGCAAAAAAAAAAAAAAAATTATAAATTGAAAGTAAGGATGATTATAATAATGATTTGTAATTATTTTAGAAGTATTGATAATGTGTCACCAGCGAATAAAATAAAATAAAATAAAATAAAAAATGAAAAACAGAAAATATAAAAAAATAAAACCTAATTTAAATGTTGATAAAAAAAAAACTGTAATATCTTTAGTATTTCAGTGCTGCTAAAATAACATTGATCGAAACAAAGTTTAGTTGAAAAACAGAATGGGGCTTTTTTTTTTCTCTGAAAAAAAAGCAGTTGAAAGTATCTGTTACTGGGTAGAGTGAAATAAAAAAATATAAAATAAAATAAAATAAAAATAAAATAAAATAAAATAAAACAAAACTTTAAAATTAAAATGAAAACAGAAAATGTATAAAAAATAAAAATTAATTAAAATGTTGATAAAAACTGTAATAGTATCTCAGTGCTACTAAAATAACACTGACCCAAACAAGGTTTAGTTGATAAAAAGAAGGGTGTTTTTTTCCAAAATAAAACCTCTGAAAAAGAGAGAAAAAGGAAGAAGGTATCTGTGGATGAAGGTATCTGTCCGTTTCTGTGTAAAATAAAATAAAATAAAATATATTTTAATGTTTATAACTCATTATAACACAGACAATTTAATGGATGTTTAATTGTTTCCAGCAATTTTAAGATTTAGCTTATCATCTAGCACTAATTAGTAGGTACAGCAACAGTTTATAGCAAAGGTTGAACCCTCTGAACTCTTTAAATGCATTTCGTGTTCATGTAAGCACATTTGCAAAGCTCAGCATCCGTTCTAACAAAAATCACAAAGCAAAATGCAAACAAATGCATTCCATCCCATGACATACAGTGGCCATTTTAGTCCATTTACTGTACATACTCACTGGAACTCCTCAAACTTAAAACAAAAATGCTACCATTTCCCATAAATCACCTTGATATTCAGTTACCAGTTCATGCATTAATCCACTGACCTGCATGAAATCCTGGAACAGACAGATATAACAGACGTTATCAAAATAAAGCTCATTTGAGCCCCTGAATAGATCAGCATGAATTGAACAGTCTTCAGTATCAGTCCTAAACTCCCTACAGTCATTTTTCACTGAGATTGAAATGCAGAACATGTTCAGATTCCTTTGCTAAAGCCAAACTCTGCATGTGTATATTTTCTCCCGCTCTGAAATAACGAAGCAGCGTGTTTCAGTGTGTCGCTAGGGTTTGTGTGGGCTCCGCGAGCTGCCGAAGGCTGTTTTGTGGCCACTGTGACCACCTTTGTGAACATCAGGCCTGTTTGTGGTGGTTTAGACACAAGCTTCCTGCCAAAATCTGCTCCTGCTCTTTTTCTTTTACAGTCCGCTTGCCAGATAAATTTATATCCGTGCTGAATGAGCGAAGCTCACGACTGGAGCTGCTCAAAATCAAGCCTGCTTTCCTGCTCGATTATGTTTATCTTTTCTTGATCTTCTCATGTCTCTGTTCCACCTGAAACAATCAGGAGTTTACTTAGTGGTTGCTGCACAGAAGAAGAAGATTGTGTAAGAAAGTTGCCTCAGCTTTTCCAAATGTCCTTTAGTACACGCTTTGATATCTTAGTGTGTGGCTTGATGAGTCCACAGCGTGGATGTGGGACGGTGCCTGTAGACACAGCCAAACATTCACAGTATGTGCACATGTGTGTGTTTATCTGCATGTTTTACATCACAAAATCTGAAATTGTATACTCCTGCAACATGATAAGTGTTTTCCTGTTGCTGTTCCTCAGCTAAAATCTTAAAGGAAAACATTTCAGGTGAACAGGGTGTAAAAAAAAAAAAAAAAAGAAGAAGAAGATATCATTATACTTCCACGGATTACATTTTTTATGAAATATGCAGTAATTTGCAAGGGAGACAATTAAATATGCAATAATTTGCATCAGGTTTATTTTAGTTAACTAAAAATACAATTAAAACCATTGAAAAAAATAGTTAATTTTAATTTAAAAAAAATAATAAAAAAATTAATACACATTTCTCATTTTTATTTAGTTTAACTTGATGTAAAAATATATATATATATATATATATAAAACTGAAAAAAAGAGAAACGTGAAAACTAAAAAAAAAAAAAAAGTAAATAAAAACAGAAAATATAAAAATTAAAACTTATTCAAACTATATTAGTATCTCATATGAAAGTCAGGTATAAAATTTTGTTTAATTTTGTTAACATATTATTTTACCTTTTTATCACTCCTAAACACTTCAGGTGAACAGGATGTAAAAAATAAAAATAAAAATTTTTAAAAAAGATGATATCATTATATTTCCACAATTAATTGATTACATTAATAAACATTTTTCAGATTACAATTTGTATGAAATATGCACTAATTTGCAAGTGAGGCAATTAAATATGCAGTAATTTACATCATGTTTATTTTAGTTAACTAAAAATACAATTAAAGCCATAAAAACATAAAAATTTAGTTGATTAAAAATAATACATAAAAAAAAAAGGAAAAAAAAAACAATTTTAATTGACCTAATTCCCATGGAAACATTTCTCATTTAGTTTAACAATGTAATAAAATTAGTTAAACTGCAAAAGAGACACATCTAAAAACTAAAACTTAAAAGTAAATAAAAACAGAAAATATAAAAATGTAAACGTATTCAAACTGCACTAGTATCCCATACGAAAATCACTGATTTGCATACATTTCTGAACATAAATCTGAATGAATAAAGTCAGGTATAAAATCTTGTTTTTGTTGACATATTTTACCTTTTTTTTCACTCCATAAATCAGAAGAATTAATAGGAATAAAAGTGTGGGGGCAAAAAAAACAAAAACAAACTTTGGTGTAGATAGATATTTATTGTAAATGAAATCTATAGACACAAATAGATCAAATAAACACTTAAATGTCTATTTTGGATGCTTTCTTTCCACTAGTCTGAAACAGACAAAAAGCCAAAAATTGACCAATGCATGAAAAAACACAGACAGTTTTTGTCTGTACTGTTTTGCCTTTAAGGAAACATGAATTTGTCAGTGTGTTTGAGCTCTCATTAGGTGTGAAGTCAAATTCCAAGCATTTCCCAACCCAGCAGCCTCCAGCGGCTCCATCTGAGCTTCCAAGAGCTACAAAAACACTCTCTTAAAGACCCCATGAAACGTCTTACTGAGCGCAATTTTCTTTCCTGTGGCAGGTTTAGCCAATGTTTTTTTTTTTTAATGTTTCAAAACGCTCAGAACTGCACCTGCTGGTCAAAGTAATGCAAATGCAATGAAAACGCATTGACAACTTCTACAAACCAGTTGCAAATGTTTTCATGGAAAGGAAGTTACTATAATAATCTACAAATTCTATCAAAATCTATCTAATCTATCTACACACACATAGTTTTCAATATATTTATTAGGGATGCACCGATTCTGGTGTCTAATATTTCTAAACATTACAAATGCAATTAAAATACAGGTATCAGTATCGGTATCAACAGTTTCCAAAAATAAAAGTAGCGTACAAGTATTTGACTCGTTCTGGAGTGGTCGACTTCAATAGATGCAATGACTGAAGCATAAATCCTCATATTTTATTCATATTTTAACTATTTTTATGAATCAGACTTTAAACAAACATTATGTAAACTAGCATTGACCATTTTTTAACAAATGCACATACTGTCAATGGAAAATGCAGTAAAAATGCAGTCACAAAAAATGTTTTTGTATAATTTATATATTCAGTTGAGGTCAAAAGTTTGCATACACCTTGCAGAATCTGCTAAATAAAGAGGGATTATACAAAATGTATGTTATTTTTTTTATTTAGTACTGACCTGAATTAGATATTAGATACTAGATATTAGATATTTCACATAAAAGACGTTCACATGTAGTCCACAACAGAAAACAAGAGTTGAATTTATAAAAATGACCCTGTTCAAAAGTTTACATACACTTGATTCTTAATACTGTGTTGTTACCTGAATGATCTACAACATATTTTGTTTTTTGTTTTTTTGTTTAGTGATAGTTGCTCATGAGTCCCTTGTTTGTCCTGAACTGCTCGCTATTCTTCATAAAAATCCTTCAGGCCCCACAAATTCTTTGGTTTTTCAGCATTTTTTTGTGTATTTGAACCCTGTTGTGTGACATAGATGTGATTTTGCGGGACAATGCGGGACACGTGTGAGACAGATACATTTTCTACTGTTGTCATATGCGCTTATTTAGCGCTTATTTATGTTTCTGAGGCCGCACATGCAAGCGAGAGAAAGCGTGTTTTGTGTGAGAGTGAAGAAAATCCGTCTGCGAGGGAACAGATTTGCTCAAAATGCTCACACATTTTGATGCGCCCTCGCATTACAATAGTGCACTCTAGACATCTGTCATTAAAATAACACCATAAAAACCGCTTTAAACAAACTATTAAAATAAGAAGAAAGTTGTGTCTGAAAGCTGCATAGATTTTATTTAAAATGTGAATAGAGAATATTGTGTTTTTCCTTGTGCACTTTCTTAAAAAGGCAAAAGAGTGCATGCACGTTTTCTTAATGTGATAATTACAAACCAACAAACTGATGAAAATGCAGGACATTTTCTCAATATGCAATGTGTGGGACAAGGGCTTTAAAATGATGTGCAGTAAACGCAAAGCGGGTCGGGTGGTTACCCTACTTTTCACACTGAGGACAACTGGGGGACTCATATGCAACTATTACAGTAGGTTGCATTAAAAACAATGCATTAAGAGCCAGGGGATGTAAACTTTTGAATAGAATGAAGAAATGTACATTTTCATATTTGCCTAAATATCATGTTTTTCTCATGTAGTACTGCCCTTCTGAAGCTACAGAAGATACTTGCATGTTTACCAGAAGACAAAATAAGTTCACTTTACCCTGATCTTCAGATTCAAAAAGTGTTCACCCCCCAGCTCTTAACGCATTGTGTTTCCTTCTGAAGCATCAGTGAGCATTTGAAAAAAAAAAAAAACACAGCTGTGGATCATTCAGATAACAAACAGTATTAAGAATCAAGTGTATATAAACTTTTGAACAGGGTCATGTTTATAAATGTAACTATTATTTTCTCTTGTGGACTATATGTAAACTCATCTTCAGGTGAGTACACTATAAAAAATAACATGCATTTTGTATGATCCCTCTTATTTTGATAAAATAATTAACATTATGCAATGTGTATGTAAACGTTTGACCTCAGCTGCAAAATTTACATTTACATTACATAAAATAACATTTCTCATTTTTTTGTGAGGGTTACACCTTTTGCAAGTTAATCCCTAAGCTTAGCCTAAACAATTTTTAATTCAAATTTGTAATTACTGTATACATTTCCATGCATAAGTGTTTTTGTTTGATCAGGCATTATAAACGACAACCCCTCTGGGGTCCTAGGTGGATTTGATTCACGAAGTGGGCCAGATTCAGGTTCATGACCTGTTTCCTCTCTTTTATGCTGTCTTTGAATTCCAACTCGACCACATTAAATCACTGTAATTTGATTTAATGAATCCATTTTTTATCTTTCCCTTTGCTCTTGTTGGCTAGACACTGTTGCCATGACAACATAAAAGCCTTGAGCAGAGGGATTTGTGGGAACGCTGTGCTGTTATCGGTACGGGAGTGTGGCGTGGAGCTACGTGAAGGCCGTGGGATCCTCTGCTCTTCTATCTCCCACACGACCACACTATGCAGCCAGACCCTGAAGTTTACTTGTTGCTAAGTGATGATAATATTCCTAATTCTCTTTCTTGCTTAAGCTGCTATGATTCATGTCGGGTTCGCAGTAAACGGCTGCGTAATTGCACGTTGCCGTTCCAGACTCCAGAGGTGCTGAGTTCTGCTGGGTCGACGTGCTATCGCTATTAGCATGGCCACTTTGGTCAGAAACGCGAGCCAAGTCCTCATTCCAAGAATGCAGTCCGAGCTCAAATAAATACGCTGTAGCATATCATTCATACTAAATCAGGGTCGATGGCCTGAACTGCACCACATGACACCCTAACCAGTGTTTTGATGAGCGAGCTCGACGAGAAGTGCTTACAAATTTCCTCGATAATAAGAGCTTGATATAATATAAATATCGGAGTTAAACACGTCAGGCTTTTGTTTCTTTGCACGGAGAATATTTTTATAGAAACCACTGTGGTTTTGTGCCACAAAGGCGAGAGAGCCATAATAATGGTGAGGTCGATTTAGGAACGGAGAAATAAACTCCAGACTATTCCAAACATACATCTGCATTAGAACCCACAGGGAGGAAAGGCACTGGAAAACACACTGAATTGTCACGGTTAGAGAATCTATTAAAGGTAAGACAAACCGTAGGAGGTACTGGCGAGGCTTCAGAGCAAGGCCTGCTGCTCTGGATAATCTTTACATATTTGATTTACCAGGTCATGTGCGCCTTGACAAACCCAGAGACGTAAATAATCTAGCTGAGCCAGACTGTGCTAGTCTATGGGTGGCCTTTATGAACTCTAGCACCTCCCAACTAGCTAACCAGACAGACAGAGATAGATAGACCAGACAGACAGAGATAGATCAGACAGACAGACAGACAGAGATAGATCAGACAGACGGAGATGGATCAGGCAGACAGACAGACAGACAGTAGAGATAGATCAGACAGACAGACAGATCAGACAGACAGACAGACAGACAGAGTTAGATCAGACAGACGAAGATGGATCGGATCAGACAGACAGACAGACAGACAGACAGTAGAGTTAGATCAGACAGACAGAGATAGATCAGACAGACATAGATAGAACATACAGAGATAGATCAGACAGACAGATAGATCAGACAGACAGAGATAGAACAGACCGAGATAGATCAGACAGACATAGATCAGACAGACAGATAGATAGATCAGACAGACAGACAGACAGACAGACAGACATAGATAGATCAGAAAGACAGAGATAGATCAGACAGACAGAGATAGATCAGACAGACACATCAGACAGACAGAGATAGAACAGACCGAGATAGATCAGACAGACAGAGATAGATCAGACAGATCAGACAGACAGACAGAGATAGAACAGACCGAGATAGATCAGACAGACAGACATAGATAGATCAGAAAGACAGAGATAGATCAGACAGACAGAGATAGATCAGTAGATCAGACAGACAGATAGATCAGACAGACAGACAGATCAGACAGACAGAGATAGAACAGACCGAGATAGAACAGACCGAGATAGATCAGACAGACAGAGATTGATAGATAAGACAGACAGAGATAGATCAGACAGACAGACAAACAGACATAGATCAGACAGACAGGACATAGATAGATAGATAGATAGATAGATAGATAGATAGATAGATAGATAGATAGATAGATAGATAGATAGATAAGACAGACAGATAGAATAGACAGACAGACAGACAGACAGATAGATAGATAGATCAGACAGAGATAGAACAAATAAATAAATGTTAGTATGAAATGTTCAACCTAGCACCTCCTTCATACATAAACTAATAATGCTAACGTGTTAAAGCTGACATGACATAAAAAATTGAACCTTTTTAAATGCACATTAAAGTTCGTTGTTTTAAGAGTGAACAACGAACAAACACAGCGAACAAATGCACTGAGCAGCAAAATCACCATGAAAATTAGATGAAAGGATATTAATGTTACAACAAAGACAACGCTTTCCTCAGCAGATATCCAAACTAATGTTTATTGTGAATATGAGACCGAATGAATGCTGTATCAGACACAAGTAATCACACTCGCCTAGTCCATCTTTCTCCCATAATACTCTATTATTTCTTTTAATACAGTAATACAATAAGCTTTCAATGAAGCGATGAAGATTTGAATTAGTAACGAACAAAGAGGCTTGGGCTCAGCTGTTAAACCGTCAACTTTAGATTTGAATCTGTGGCGGAAGGAAGTAGTTATGCACAAAAGAGGGCTTTTAAAGACAATTTGTTGTTATTTTGTTTATGCATTTACACACTTGTGCTATCAAACAGTTGTATAAATGCAATTAAATTGGCATCGTGCCTACAACCAAATCACAGCCGTGCCGATATACAGCAATATCTCACATCTACTTGTGTGATATTGCTTATATGTCATTGCAAAATATATTATATTTATAATATATATTAAATCAATAATAATCATTTTATTTTGAAAATATTGTCCTTATAATTACATATCAGACTTTAACCAGTAATGTGTTTGTAAAATACTAAAAAAAGCACAAATGTCAGGGCATGTGAAAAGTTCTAAAGGGCCCCAAAAAACCCTCAGACCCCAGAGGGTTACAAAAAAAAATAGAGAATCGAATCGAAAGCTTGCGAATCTAATCTAATTGAATTGAATCAGGAAATCTGAATCGAAGCCCAGCCCTAATCATATGACCCCATTAATATCTGCTGTCCACACTTCTCCTTGCACTCTTACATGCCAATGCACCGACCAACGAATGCCACCCATTTAAACAGACATCATGATTTTAATCAAACTCACTCAAAATAACATCCCAGGAATGAAGAGCATATCTTTGAGAAAGTCCAGGTCAGGATGGAGTGCTTTAGCTTGAAGATAATGGGGTCTGTTTGCTTGTTTGCACATTTATAGAGCGAACTCAAGAGAACTTTTCCCATGATGTCAAAGAATGGTCAAAGATCTGCGCTTCCCGCTGACCACTTCTGCCTGTTCATTCACACACTGGACTTTGGGGCCGGTTTTGTCAGAAAGCATGACTTCATAGCTGTGGCAGCGTGGCAAAGGTCTAGCAGAGCTTTAAGCCTGGATAAACAACCCAGTGGGAATACCTCTCCTTCCTCTGTTTTTTCAGCTCTTGCATTTGTTACTACTCATTCCCACTCGATCGAGCAGCGGTGCGCATGCTGTCAAACCAGTTTTGGCCAGTCGTGCCTCCACAGTTGACTGGGATGGTACCATGGAAACTAAAACACGGTGCGCCAAGGATGGGAAAGAGACATTCTGGGTAAGAATAACAAATCTGGATCTTAATTAATTGCAGTGACATAAAATGTTTGCATTGGGATGAATGAAAACACAAAATCCAATCTGGGGTCTCATTATGTACTGTATTTACAGGAAGTTCCAAAAGCCGCTCCGACTGAAAGCATAGGCTTTGCGGACTCTCACCGAGATCAAAGGAGGATCAACAAACAGTTGTGTAAGGAGAGTCTGAGGGGGGGAAAGTGGAAAGTCTTTCATATATCTCTCCAGATTAATTCCTATGGAGGTGAGGAGCTCCCTATTGTCAGTAACGCTTCAGGAGAACAGGAGAAAACACACCAACTCAAATTAAACTCTACTCATATGGGGTGATTTGGGGGCACTTACATGACACTGTTTGAACTAAAAATGTACATTTTTTGTGTGTTTTGACTGTTCAAAACCAAAATATGTGTGCGTATTGTGTATTCACAGTGTTTCTTTACAAAATAATACAGCAGTTTAAGCAGCAGATTTGTGTATATGGGGGATCCTTTTTCATCTGCAAAATTTTTTACATGTAAATGTACCCAGGCAGTGTCCGATTCGTGAACGAGTTGGTTCTTTTTAATAAACTCATTAAAACGGTTTGCAAATCGCACTGAACAATTAATTTGCTAAATGGATTGCAGCTGTTCTTAAGTCAGCAACTCACGGATTCAAATGATCCGGTCAGAGCGAGTCTCCAATTAACAACTCTCTGATTCAAATGATCTTTTCAGAGTGAGTCTTCAATCAACTCACTGATTCAAATGTTCAGTCAGAGACAGTCTTCAGTCAACAACTCACTGATTCAAATGATCTGGTCAGAATGAGTTTCCAATAATCAACTCACTGATTCAAATGATCTGGTCAGAATGAGTTTCCAATAATCAACTCACTGATTCAAATTATCTGGTCAGAGCGAGTCTCCAATTAACAACTCACTGATTCAAATGATTCAGTCAGAGACAGTCTTCAGTCAACAACTCACTGATTCAAATGATCTGGTCAGAATGAGTTTCCAATAATCAACTCACTGATTCAAATTATCTGGTCAGAGCGAGTCTCCAATTAACAACTCACTGATTCAAATGATTCAGTCAGAGCGAGTCTCCAATCAACAACTCACTTATGCAAATGATTCAGTCAGAGACAGTCTTCAGTCAACAGCTCACTGATTCAAATTATCTGGTCAGAGCGAGTCTCCAATTAACAACTCACTGATTCAAATGATTCAGTCAGAGACAGTATTCAGTCAAAAGCTCACTGATTCAAATGATGCAGTCAGAGCCAGTCTCCAATCAACAACTCACTGATTCAAATGATTCAGTCAGAGTGAGTCTCCAATCAACAACTCACTGATTCAAATGATCTGGTCACAGCGAGTCACCTGTCAACAACTCATCGATTCAAATGATCCAATCAAAGCGAGTCTCCAATCAACATCTCGCTGATTCAAATGATCTGGTCAGAATGAGTCTCCAGTACACATCTTACTGATTCAAACAATTCAGTCAGAGTGAGTCTCCAATCAACAACTCACTGATTCAAATTATTCAGTTAGACGAGTCTCCAGTAAACATCTCATTGATTCAAATGATCCGGTCAGACCGTGTCTTCAGGAAACATCTCACTGATTCAAATGATCTGGTCAGAGCGAGTCTTCAGTCAACAACTCACTGATTCATATTTTTCAGTCAGACAAGTCTCCAGTAAACAGCTAACTGATTCAAATGATTCGTTCAGGGCGAGTCACCAGTTAAAAAAAACGTACTGATTCAAATTATCCTTTCAGAGCGAGTCTCCATTTCACAATTTAGAGAGTTTGCAAGACTCAAAAAAAACGAAGAATGGGAAAAAAATCCACTGAGCTTGAGCTTCGACAGTCATACAGGTTTGGAACAACAAAGGTTGGAAAAATAATGGCAGAAAATCAATCTTTAGGTGAACGACCTCTTTAATGGTTATGTCAGCCATTGTGGATGTATGGAGTGATACTGGGATAATGCAGTCATATGCTGAAACCACACTGCTGGAACAAGCCCTGTCCGGGTTTAGATTTGAGATTAAAGAGAATATAATAGGATTTACTGAAAGATCAGACTGCTAAACACTGCCTGGTAGTCATGGAGAAAGTATCATAAATATAACTGTCACTACTACATGGTCCTGAGCCAAATCCTCTGGACTCTTCTCTCACCTGAAACAATCAATCCAAGTCACGTACGCACCCTGTCTTTTGACGACACACTTCATCACTGCAGACACACACATGTACATCAGCAAACGGAGTAATATATACTTTTCCCTGACGCATATTTCCAGTAAATTACTCTGCCTTGCCAGTAAAACAGTATTCTTGGTTGCTACCAAGCTTTTTTTAATATTATTTCCTTAAAAAAACATCCCTTGGACCTCTGAAATCTGAACTTTTTGGAAAAAAGGCAGCAACTGTCAAAGGAGAAGTAACTCAGGTTTGGCTTACAGCTTCATCATGTTTTCCGACCGTGTTCGACTTGATCCGGCGAGCTATTTTAATGTACAAACTATTTTCATGTCCAGCCATCAAACTTATCGAGCCCAAGCAACTTCTCAGCACTCTTTTCAGAGCGCAGGAAACACGGTTTCATCACTTGTCCATTAGCGCTTTTGGCCCGGCTCTTTGGTTTCACCTCCTTTTGTGTGCTCACTCAGCCTTTGAGAGGAGAAACTAAAAAAAAAAAAGACACTTTCCCAGTTTGACACATTTGACATCAATCCCGGTGGTTCTCAACCTGCTTTTCTTCAAGGCACAGATTTTAAGTGGCAGCAGAGAAAAATATTTTTTTATGTATAAAAGTATTTTTGAGAAGTGTTTTATATATATATAAATATATATATATAATCCTATCAAAGCCATAATGTAAACTGTATGGCACTGCGCCAAGCACTCAATTTTAGTGGTCAACCAATGTTCCCCCTAGACCAATATAACAGATGATATTTAACGTTTTAATTACTGGCTTTTATTATTTAGCCAATTAGTGTCAAAATCAGGACTTTTATTTCTACTTTTCTATTATTCCTATGTTTTTAACATCTTATTTATTTGTGAAAAATGCTATATTACAGAATGAAAAGGTTTCTATATATTAATCTGCTTATTTTACATCAAGTAAAATTTTTCCAAATAATTTTCAGATCTTTTTCCTAAAATTAAAATAAAATTTTAGTGCAGAACTTATGCGTGTGTTATTTATTAAATAGCATGCTATCATATAAAAATGATAAATTTATCATAAATTATAAAACTTTTATTTTGATAGTCCTGTAGACAAACGTACTAGATTACAGTGCAGTGCTTTTCTATTTGTGTTTTTAACAACTTTATTTGTACAAAAAAGAAAAATTACAATAATTTACATTACAGAAGGTTCTATATATAAATCTGTTAATTTTACATTAAGTTCAAAATCTTTTCATACAAATTAATTTTCAAACAATTATTTCAAATTATTTTAGGAAATATTATGTAAAATAATTTTGTATCTATATGTGTGTGTTATTAATTACAATATTTCAGTATTTTTTTTACTACAAATTTATATTATTTTTAATATAACACCAAAAAAACAGTCTGACATTTCTTGATAATGATAATAATAATAAAAAATGTATTTAATTACGATTATCAATTTGTGAAGTACATTCTGTACAATTATAGTATATTTCTGTCACAATTTTTTCAAGTAAAACCAAACATTTATTTTGATGGGCTGTATAGTGACGATCTTTTCTGTGTTTCTGGTGCTACTTTTAATCAAACTGAAATGACATGCAAACCATGCAGACTTCATAACCGTCTTTTATGATTTAATAATTACAGATGCTGATGGTCAATTTCACGATTTGATTAACTGTACAGCCCTACTTTTGGTTTATGGCTGGATTCCTAGGGCCCTACATTAGGAAAAAAAAAGAGAAGGAGAGAAGGAGAGAGACAGAGAGAGAGAGCAGTGGTAGTAGTAGTTGTAGTAACAAGGTTTTCATTCATAATGAAAGCTTACAACTACAGGTATGTTTGGCCACCAAGGGAGAAAACATTTCGCATACCTGAGCTTCAAGGTATGTGGTCCACCTTCTGAAATGTCACTCTCGCTCACACACAAATGTGTACACACACACACACACACACACACACACACACATATATAAAGCTGGGGGAAGCATGATAAAGCAAAATGCTTCCCTGCTGAAAACAACCGCTGACCTGAGATCCTTCCAAGCGTTTTTCTACTGTACACCCTAAAGACTGTGAGGGAGTGAGACCTTATTTACTGCATTACATTTCCACCACAATCCCTTACACTGATCAAATAAAGCAGGAGCCGCTCATAATTCAGCCAAACCCAGCAATTCATCATATCAGTAAAGAGCACATTTCTGTCTGCTTCCCCGACACAGGCAAAACATCTGAGATACACTCTTTGTTATTATTGCATTCATGTGTGTCCCTGTGGCTCTTTCTTCAAGACATGTGTTGTATATTGTTGTGTATCAACTTTTGTGGTTTCAATTTGTGGTTCTCAGATAATAAAACATGATTCTCATGATCGTTTTTTTTGAAATTGTAGTCAATATATAACGCTACACTTGGAATTTCCAGCATTCTGCTTGGATAAGCGCTGTAGAACAGACAAACGATCAGCTTGGAGACTCGTACGGAAATCCCCAAATCCGATATTGTCTTTCTGAAGTTACAGGGACCTTGTGATTCCCAGGACGATCTTCACAATCAGAGTACATCTAGTCAAAGTTCATACGTTATACTATAAAACCTGATTAGGAAATATTTGCAGAGTGATAATTTGACAATTAAATGCATTATTTATACACCTTTTCTAATATGAAATATTATTATTCATAGATTTTCTTTCTTGTCATCTCACATTGGTCGGTAAACCAGGTAGTTCCCATCAAATTCACAACAAAAATCAGTGACCTAATTTAATAACTAAACTAAACTAAAACCCCAGACACGCATTTTAGTAGCATTTTTGCACTTCCAGCTCCTTTGTCCTGAAGTCACCAGTCAACAACTTAATGATTCACATAATTCACTTAGAGCGAGTCTACAATTGACAAATTAGTGATTCAAATGATCAGGTCAGAGCGAGTCTTCAATCAAAAACTGACAGATTCAAATGATTCGGTCAGAGCGAGTCTTCAATCAACAACTCACTAAAGCGAGTCTTTTCATTCAACAACTGACAGATTCAAATGATTCGGTCAGAGCGAGTCTTCAATCAAAAACTGACAGATTCAAATGATTCGGTCAGAGCGAGTCTTCAATCAACAACTCACTAAAGCGAGTCTTTTCATTCAACAACTGACAGATTCAAATGATTCGGTCAGAGCGAGTCTTCAATCAACAACTGACAGATTCAAATGATCCGGTCAGAGCGAGTCTTCAATCAACAACTGACAGATTCAAATGATTCGGTCAGAGCGAGTCTTCAATCATCAACTGACAGATTCAAATGATTCGGTCAGAGCGAGTCTTCAATCAACAACTGACAGATTCAAATGATTCGGTCAGAGCGAGTCTTCAATCAACAACTGACAGATTCAAATGATTCGGTCAGAGCGAGTCTTCAATCAACAACTGACAGATTCAAATGATTCGGTCAGAGCGAGTCTTCAATCATCAACTGACAGATTCAAATGATTCGGTCAGAGCGAGTCTTCAATCAACAACTGACAGATTCAAATGATTCGGTCAGAGCGAGTCTTCAATCAACAACTGACAGATTCAAATGATTCGGTCAGAGCGAGTCTTCAATCATCAACTGACTGATTCAAATGATTCGGTCAGAGCGAGTCTTCAATCATCAACTGACTGATTCAAATGATTCGGTCAGAGCGAGTCTTCAATCATCAACTGACTGATTCAAATGATTCGGTCAGAGCGAGTCTTCAATCATCAACTGACTGATTCAAATGATTCGGTCAGAGCGAGTCTTCAATCATCAACTGACTGATTCAAATGATTCGGTCAGAGCGAGTCTTCAATCATCAACTGACTGATTCAAATGATTCGGTCAGAGCGAGTCTTCAATCATCAACTGACTGATTCAAATGATTCGGTCAGAGCGAGTCTTCAATCATCAACTGACTGATTCAAATGATTCTAATGATGCATCAGTAAGTTGTTTACTGGTGACTTGCTCTGACTGGTTTATCTGAATCACTGAATTGTTGATTGGAGACTCCAAATCCAATATTGTCTTTATGAAGTTACATGGACACTGTAATATCCAGGAAGATCTTCAAAATTCATAATTAAAAAATATTAATTAAGTAAGTAAATAAGTAAATCAGAGTCAAAGTTAGGAAATATTTGCAGAGTGTGAAGTTGGCAGTGAAATGGTTTTTTTATGCTGTATATCATCTAATATGAAAAATGATTTTCTTCTTTAATTCTTGTCATTTAACACTGGTCAGAAAACCAGGCAGTTCCCACCAAATTCACAAAAAAAAAAAAAAAAATCATTGAGCTGATTGAATGATGACTAAAACCCATACACACATTTTAAAAGCATTTTAGCACTTCCAACTCTTTCGTTCTGAAGTCAATGGTTTTTTTACTTAAATACCTGAAATAAGTCACACTTTCACATTTTATTCTATGACATAAAACACATAATGAAATATAAAATACTCACTAGTGCACTTCTACAGCGTATAAACTGTGTTCTGGCAAACGATTCCAACTCAAAGTTTCCAACTTGTACATTTTAAATGAAGATAAAATAAATATTTGTAGGAAGCTCAGTAGTGGTAACTTTGCAGTCATGCAACCATGTTGTAGCTCATTTATAGCCTAACTTTAGCTTTTTATTTCTCTTGATTATATTTAGGCTTCAGCATTCATAAAAGTCGTGTTTATTTGTAAAGATTATCCTGATGAACACAACATGTACGAATCATACTCTCAAACTTATTTTCTACAATAATCCAAATGGCAATCGAAAACCCATCTGGTTTTTGTCGAGGGAATGGAGTGATGCGAACCTCTGCGCTGGCTTACAAAGATACGTCATTCTTGCAGGACTCTACAATGTCTGGATTGAAGGTGCAGAAATTATAAACTTGACTTTTAGGCAAAGAGATATGAGAGGGATCACTGTATTGATAACAATAAAAAAAGAAAAGTAACAGTTACTATACTGCAAAATGTTGGCATGGTTACAATGCTGTATCGACCAATCAGAAGCCAAGGCTGGAACTTTCCAGTTCTGAATATCTATCTTTATGGTTGGCAGTCAAAGATAGCAAGTGAACATCCCATGAAAAAGTAGTTTAACATCTGTGATATGAACACACTTCACACAGCCACAGGTCTCTCTGACACACAAACATGAAGCTAATGTGACGCTAAAATCCTCTAATCCCGGGTTGTGTAACTCAAGCGGATATTTTCTGTCTTTTTATGACGCAGCGTGACTCGTAGGTCAGTTACAAAAGAGAACAGTCACTCTACGTGATTAACCTTTTTTAATTTCCAAGGATTACCATCTAAAATTAGCAACAAATATGATTACATGCTGCTGGAGGTAAATAAGTGTTCAGGAAAAGATGCTGATGCAGCACTAGTGCCATCAAAATTATGGAGTTTTCTATACACAGAAAGTCAAATATAGTCCATTGCACTTGTTTCAGAGTGAAGTGTGGCACTATGTTTATTTATACACTAGCAGCTCATGTTTTGGTGTTTCCACTGCAAATGCTTTCACATTTGCATAATTTCCATCATTTTTGTGGACTGTATTTCACTAGATTTGTAACAAGAAGCACAAACCTGTGGTCACAAAAGCTTAAAAGCCTTTTGCCTGCAGTTTTGGGGTTTGAGTATTGCAAGTGAAGCTAAATACGCTCCTGCAGTGTAAATGTATTTATTATAAACCTTATTTATTTATTTATTTATTTATAAAATTATTTTTTATCTATTTTATATAAATTATTATTATTATTATTATTATTATTATTATTATTAAATTAAGTAAAATGATGAACATACTAGTATACTTGTATAATTACAGTAATATTTTTATCTTAAAAATAATACATTTTCTTTTTTATTTTTAATAAGTGCTATAAATGTTATTATTATTATTATTATAGTATATAAGCTATCAAGAAGTACTGTAATTTAAAATGAAGTAAAATGATGAACATACTAATATATTTATATTTACACTGTAGTTGTATTACAACAGTAATATTCGTGTCTTAAAAATAATAAATGATTATAATTTTGTTTTAATAATGTTTTTTTATTATTATTACTATTATTATTAATAATAATAATTAAATATTGATATTATTTTATAGTATATAAGCTATTAAGCACTGCAATTTAAAATTAAGTAAAATAATAACACTAGTATACTTGCATTGTAATAATATTGTTTATATTTGCATTGTAATAATTACAATTACTACAATTATAATAAATGTTATTATCATTACAGTATAAAAGCTATTAAAAAGTATTGTAATTTAAAATTAAGCAGCACAATGAATATAGTTACTAATAAATATATTTATATTTATATTGCAGTTGTCAACAGTAATATTTTTGTCTTAAAAATAATAAATACATTTCAATTTTTCTTTATTTTTAATAATGATTACAATAGATATTAGTATTATTATTTTTATTATTATTATTATTATTATTACAGTATATAAGCTATTGGGTATTGTAATTTAAAATGAAGTAAAATAATAAATATACATACTAATATACTTACATATTTATATGTAGTTTTATTACAACAGTAATATTTCAGTCTTCAAATTTATAATTTATTGTTCATTTAAAAATAATAAATTATAAATTATTAATTTTTATTTTTAATAATAATTACAATAAATGTTGCTATTATTATTATTACTATTATTACAGTATGTAAGCTATTAGATATTGTAATTTAGAATGAAGTAAAATACTAAAATATACTTATTAATACTTATATATTTATATTTACATTGTAGTTGTATTACAACAGTAATATTGCTGTCGTAAAAAAATAATAAATTATTATAGTTTACTTTTTATTTTTCATAATTACAAAAATTGTTATTATTATTATTACAGTATATAAGATATTAAGTACTGTAATTTCAAAATAAAGTAGGAAAATGAATATACTTACTAATAAACATTTATATTTACATTGCAGTTGTATTATGACAGTCTTAAAAATAATAATAAATGATTAGAAATGTTATTTTATTTTTTAATAATAATTACAATAAATGTTGTTGTTATTATTATTATTATTATTATTATTATTACAGTATATAAGCTATTAGATAGTGTATTTTAAAATGAAGTAAAATACTACTACTAATATACTTACTGATATACTTATACACTTATATTTACATTGTAGTTGTATTAAAACAGTAATATTTCAGTCTTCAAATATATAATTTAATTTTCATTTTAAAATAATGTTTTTTTCTTTTTTTCTTTTATAATAATTACAATTATTATTATTATTATTATTATTATTATTATTATTATTATCTGAGAAAACAATATATGAGTTTCGAACAATACACGGTCAAAATTAAATTCATTTTTTGTGGTATTAAATACAAGGTATTGCATCGAAATGTGACATTTCAGTATTGTGACAACACTACGCAGCACATTCATTCATTTTGGATACTAAAACAGTGTAGAAGCACAGCGTTTCTCTAAATCTACCTCTAATCCCACAGTAAGACCGAAATAGAACGAATACAAGAGGAAGCGCTCTTTTTTGCCGTCGTTTCTTTTTTGGTACAGTGATGGCACGAGGACAAAGGACGGTCTCCTTTCCGTCTGTCAACGGGTCATTTACAGGAACAGAGAAAGATCCGTTATCGCTCGGTGACTCTTTTGATTGCATCCAAAGCAAACATGGCTCTCTTTCAGGTCGCCGGTTTTTCTGAGGACGACATTTTTTGAGCTCTGGAAGCACGTCCGCTCCCCTCGTCACCTCCCTCTCGGATCCGTTCCCGGAGAGCTCCTCAAAGCCGCTGCGCGTGGAAGAAACCTGGAATGAATCAGCTAAAGCTTACATACATTTGCCATTTCATCTGCATTGTGGAGGAACTGTTGAGTAACAAGTTGCATAATCATCGCTGGCTTCTCCCATAGATACGCACAGAAGGCCGAACCGGTGGCATGCGGCTCAAGCGTACGCTTCACCTCCAGCTTCAGAGGAAAAACTGGCAAAACTTCAGCGGCTGTGACTCCGACTCGGCCTGCTCCCAATGTTTATCGCATTTTTCAACCATTGTTTTCGACGGTTTAAATGAACAAGCAGAAAGACACAACATCAAAGCAAATGAAAACCACGCTGTCCTCAAATGCTGCTCGCTGGGAAGCTGGAGTTAACGTTTCGAGGGCCGAACGGGAGAGGATTCGCATTTATTTTGGTCTGCTGCGGTTCCTGGGCTTTTTCCGTGGGAAGTGGGTTGATTCGGGGCTCCTGTCCCACTGTGGATTACTTCCTTTCCAGCTATTGATGACCGCTCCGAACGGCAGGCCGTCAGGGAGAAACAGCAGGCAGAGGAGCTGAATTCTCATTTAGTTATCACTCTATACTCCATTTGGGCCCATCTCAATATTCATTAGCAAAGTTTGGCCACCAAGATCTGGTTAGCCGTTGCGTTTCTGCACGCGAAGGAGGAATACCAATTCAAATAAATATATTCAAAGCTCAGGTCGTATAATCCCATGACAAGCGCTTTCAGGTGCCAGTTTTTGGCATTCTGGGAAACGGCGGTACAGTCATACAGCAGCGCTGGCTGTCTCGACACGTATCTAGCGGACGCTGCCAGGCAGGTCCTCATCCAAAACATAAACAAAGGAACATTATGTCTGTCAGCCTACGCTGAAACATAAACAGCAATTTATCTCATCCACATGGGAATACGCATATTCTTTTATACCTCCAAATTCCCCCGCTTGCTTTCCTTTCTGACCTGCAACCAACAGAAATAGGATGTGATAGATGAAGGAACTCCAAACTGGCAACGGCAAGCCTCGTTAGATATGGGAGAGGAAGTGAAATAAAGCCTGAAAAACTTGATATTCATCACTTGAAGTCCTAACTTTTCACAATTATTAATTCAGCTACGTTCATTTTTTTAGTTGGAGAAGGTCCAAAATCTACGGTGGCCGAGAAGTGCAAAACAAATCACAATTCTGAAAACAAAACAACAAATTACAAACACGAACGCAAATATAAAAAACAAAATAATAATTCACAAAACACAACAGCAATTCTGAAAACATTGTAACAAGTCAGAAAACACAATGACAAATCCAAAAACAAAATAAAATTTTAGAAAACACAACGACAAATCGGACAAACCGGAAAAGGTAGGTATAGTTTAAAACAGCGCCATTGGTTTGAGAATAGACTACTTACCACTGACTGGACGAGACATCTGTCAATCAAGGTATAGGCTACAAGAAAGAACAGCAGTAGCGGCATAAAGTTCAGACATGGTCTTAATGTAGCTCTTTTTGATGTATTGAATGAATCGCCTTTACTGTGAAATAAAAATAGCCTATGCGTGCACATTTACAACACTGTACTCTGTATTATATTACCCTTGAATCAGAATACAAAACTAGGGTGTTTCTAGAGGCCATTCAAACAGAACGCGTCTTTGAGTCTAAAAACGCGAGACACAGCGAGACACGTTCATTTTGAACGAATCTTTTATGTGACTCGGGAAGAACGAGTCGTCTCGGGGAGTGATTCGTTCAGTCGTGCATGCGCAACATCCTATTAGTTCTGTTAGTTCACCTGTTTGGAGTCGTTCGTTCATCTAATGTGACTGTCACGTGACGAACGAACGACTCGAACTAGGACTCGATAGACGAACTAATCAATTCTCTTTCCGGCTCATGCTGCATAGGGTAAGCTTATGGGGATGTCACATGATGAACGTACGACTCGAACTAGAGGACTCAATAGACAAACTAATCAATTCTCTTTCCGGCTCATGCTGCATAATTTAATCTTATGGGACTGTCACGCGATGAACGAACGAAATAAACCCGATAAGAGTCAGATAAGAGGTGATCAGCATAGCCAAGCACACAGGTAAACAATGAAATAATCTTTTCTGTTTCTTATAGCATTATAGTTTCTTGTTTGTGGTGTGATTAACGTGTGTGGAAGCAGTAGATGTGTTAGGGAAGTAAAAAGTAAAATTTTAATTATATTTTGCTAAAATGAACAGAATGAACGAAATGACTCGAAAAAAGATTCGTTCATTTTGCTGAACGAGACTCAAGAGTCCGAGTCCGTAAAATGATCCGAACTTCCCATCACTAAACGGCAGATGCCACGGCTTTGGAAAAAATAGAAAACCGTGCGTGTTGCGTTTTCCATGTGTTTTTAGGCACGACGTGTGAACAGCCCCTAACCAGGTGTCATGTCAACTTGTTACTGTAAAACAGAAGCTCTCAATGCTTGGCCCGCCTCCGAGTTCTTCTGATGAGCGGCGCTAGTTGAAATCTTTTAACTTGTAGGGCCCTATGATTTCCGCGATGCGGAAAACGCGGACGGAATCGCGGAATCCAGTCATAACAATGGAATGTATTATTAAATGCGGAATGTCATGGAATTTGTCAAAGTTTGGAAGAACTAATCAAAAGTACGTCATCAAGCTAATCAAATCGCGTTTTGAACTATGTGTAAATATTAAGCCGCAAAAAGACTATTTACATACGAATCCTGGATGTTGGCTTGTTTCTGTTTTTATGAATGGAGCAGATGCGCGAGTTTGTTTACTATACATAGTGACGCATGCGTATCGCTCGCATGATTTCAGCATCTGACATCTCAACAAATGAGGACATAAATGCCTGAACAACATCTCCAGAACTGTTCCATTTGAGTAAAATTCATTGTTAGCTTTCACCCTCAGCTGTATTCAATCTAGCCACAAGAAGCGTGAGTTCCAGGTATTCACGGCAACCCGTCAAAATAAAAGTTCGGTTTAACTTAAAGATGACAGAAATATATTTTTAATATTTAGAATGTACTTAATGACACTACTACTACTACTTCTACTGTTGAAAAATTAATGAAACATTCTTTTTTTAAAGAAATAATTACACAATATTTCTTTAATTTTCATTAATTAAAAGATATATTAAATTATTTTGCATGTCTTCTGTTAAAATAAATACACAACACAGAATAAAAAAATAAATCACAAAGGTTTTGTAAGAATAAATAACAGTTATGTATTTAAATAATTAGACCACAATAATAATACCAGAATTTGGTAACAATAAAATACAATATTTCATAGGACTCTAAACATGTCAATTGTGTTAAACCTTTAATAAATGTATGTTAAATTGTATAGGTTTTGTGATTGTAATGAATTAGACATGCTTTTTTGATTAATAACATTTTATTTAACCATTAAAAAGAAGTCCAGCAAAAATTAAAATGGAAAAAACGGAATCCAGAAAAATTAAAACGGAAAAAACGGAATTTGGAAAAAAATAAAATGGAATTTTGGAAAAAATAAAATGGATTTCATAGGGCCCTAAACTTGACACTGTGTCTTAAAAAGCTATATATACATTAGCAGCAAGACACAGTTAAAAAGCAGGGGAAAATTCACACTTATTCTCTGCCAGAAGCCACTTTCGGAATGGTTTCCCTCGTAACATCTTTACACAAAATTTTCCGTCACTCCCATATGCTGTATTAGAAACAACCTCGCATTAGCATTAACTAGTTTTTGTATTCAGGTGTTGTAAGTGTACATGCATAGGCTATTTTTATTCCACAGTAAAGTCAATTCATTCAATACATCAAAAAGAGCTACATTAAGACCACGTCTGAACTTTCTGCCGCTACTGCTGTTCTTTCTTGTATACCTTGATTGACAGATGTCTCGTCCAGTCAGTGGTAAGTAGTCTATTCTCGAACCAATGGCGCGGTTTTAAACTATACCTACCTTTTCCGGTTTGTCCGATTTGTCGCTGTGTTTTCTGAAATGTTATTTTGTTTTTGGATTTGTCATTGTGTTTTTTGACTTGTTATAATGTTTTCGGAATTGCCGTTGTGTTTTGTGAATTATTATTTTGTTTTTTAGATTTGTGTTCGTGTTTGTAATTTGTTATTTTGTTTTCAGAATTGTGATTTGTTTTGCACTTCTCGGCCACCGTAAAAATCCTTTCAAAAGTTTAGGGTCGGTAAGATTTTTAAAAACGTTTCTGAAAGACAACCCCCTTTGATTAAAACTACAGTAAAATCTGCAATACTATGAAATATTATTACAATTTAAATTAATGGTTTCGTACAGTTGAAGTCAAAAGTTTACACCCCCCTTTCAGAATCTGCTAAATGTTAATTTGACCAAAATAAGAGGGATCTAGGGGTGTGCGATATATATCGTCTGCTATAATATCATAACAAAACACAGCTACAGAGTGCATGCATTACATTATGCATTTAGAGTGTTTTCTTTCACTACAAGACACAGTCTATTAAAATGCATTTAGAACGATCATATAATTCAAGATATGGGGGCAGAAAATCAATATTTTTATATAATTTCATATAGTTAATCAATATCACATGAAGAGTGCCATTTTGTTCCTTCAAAAATCAGCATGATTTCAAATGTGATATTGATTTTATACCACAGTTCAATAAAAATACTTACATTTTAGACAGCATATTTACTGTTTTTGCTCAATTTCGGCAACAAAAATCATTCCAAACACAGCCACGGTACTGTTTTTCGTCTCTGAGCAACATTGATGGTGTTTTGTTTCTGAATGCATCAACCATTTAAATTATTCGGTTCAGCTGCAATGACTCACTTATTAACAGCGAATTTCACATTCAAAGTATCTTTTTACTTTTAAAATAATTTCAAATATAGCTGCATTCAATACCACTTCATATGTAACTTCTGCAATGATGAATTTTGTTGATATTGATTTAATTTATTGGGTAACAGTCTAAATATATTATTATTATTATTATTATTATTATTATTATTATTATTAATATTGACCGATTAAATGTAAGAATTTGACTCAAAACATGATGCACACTTCTAAAAAATTGCCTTTATAAATGTAAAAATCAATTTACACTTATTGAAATTAATTGCTGTGAATTACTGACCACACAGAATATGAAGAAAATCATAAACTTTGGCACGGTAGCCCTTAAGCGAAACAACACACAGCAAAATGTATTCTAAATATCGTTATCGATAAAATCCCAGGAAGATCAAGATATTATTTTTTGTCAATATCGCACACCCCTAGAGGGAACATACAAAATGCATGTTATAGTTTATTTAGTACTGACCTGAATAAGACATTTCACATAAAATATTTACATATAGTCCACAAGAGAAAATAATAGTTACATTTTATAAAAATCACCCTGTTCAAAAGTTTACATCCCCTTGATTCTTTATAGCCTACTGTGTTGTTACCTGAATGATCCACAGCTGTGTTTTTTTGTTTAGTGATAGTTGTTCATGAGTCCCTTGTTTGTCCTGAGCAATTAAACTGCCTGCTGTTCTTCAGAAAAATCCTTAAGGTTCCACAAATACTTGATTTTTCAGCATTTTTGTGTATTTAAACCCTTTCCAACAATGACAATGTATGATTTTGAGATCCATCTTTTCACACTGAGGACAACTGAGAGACTCATATGCAATTATTTCACGCTCACTGATGCTCAAGAAAAAAAAAATGCATGATGCATTAAGAAATGAAATTATGTGTACATTTTTCTTATTTTACCTAAATATCATATTTCTTTTTTTAGTACTGTCCTTTAGAGGCTACAGAAGATACTTACATGTTTCACAGAAGACAAAATAAGTTAACTTTACCCTAATTTTCTAATTCTTAATGCATGTTTTTTTCCTTCTGGAGCATCAGTGAGTGTTTGAACCTTCTGTAATAGTTGCATATGAGTCCCTCAGTTGTCCTCAGTGTAAAAAAAAGATGGATCTTAAAATCATACAGTCATTGTTGGAAAGGGTTCAAATACACAAAAATGCTGAAAAACCAAAGAATTTTGTGGGAGCTGAAGGATTTTTCTGAAGAACTGCAGACAGTTTAACTGTTCAGGACAAACAAGGGACTCATGAACAACTATCACTAAACAAAAAACACAGCTGTGGATCATTCAGGTAACAACACAGTATTAAGAATCAAGGGGATGTAAACTTTTTATAAATTCAACTATTATTTTCTCTTGTGGAGAGACGTATTTTGTGTGAAATACATTATTCAAGTCAGTAGTAAATAAACAATTACAACCCTCATATTTTGGTCAAATATTTAACATTTTGCAGATTCTGCAAGGGGTAAAACTTTTGACCTCAACTGTATGTGAATACATAGCTGAATTTTGAATTTTCAAGCTGAATTTTCAGTATCATTACTCTTCAGTCTTCAGTGTCACATGATCCTTCAGAAATCATTCTAATATGCTGATTTGCTGCACAAGAAACATTACAGATTATTTATTTCTGTGGAAACGGTGATACATTTTATTTTTCTGGATTCACAGATGAACACAAAGTTCAAAGAACAGCATTTAAAATTTGAAATTTTGAAAGTCTTCTCTGTCACTTTTGATCAGTGTAATGCATCCTTGTGTTTTCTTTTCCTTCAGAAAAAATAAATAAATCCTACTGATGGGAAACTTTTGAATGCTAGTGAGGTTTTCATAGTAGGTTATTTTATGCAGGGTGGGTTTTAGGTGAAATTGGCCAGGTTTACTTTAATCTCACTTGGACACTTACAAGCTGGTGTAATGTGAAGACAGAGAAGATGATGGCTGTCTTTTATTTATTTCTTACTTTGCTTTAAGCCCTGAACCCTTCGAGGAGAGACCATCACATTTATTGGCCAAACTTCAGCATCTCTTCATCTCCCGGCCAGAGAGCATCACGACCCCAAACCAGCCTCTTTCCAATGTTTATCACATTTTTCATCCACCAGCGCTGATTGTCTTCCACGGTTTAAATTAACAAGCGGAAAGACACGAGGAAAGCCAACATCAAAGAAAATGAAAACCACGCTGTCCTCAGGAAGCTAGGTTTGACATTTTGCGGATTGAATGAACTTCTGAGCTGCCAAGGTATGAAAAAGCTGATCGAGAGGTTTCACATTCATTCTGGTTTATTCCGGTTTTTATCCCCGGAGAAGAGGAGACAGGTAAGACTGGAAATTAGCGACATAAATAAAAAATAAAATAAATATTTTTATATACCCTACCTTTTAGAAGTTTGGCGTCTCTTTGAGTTTTCAAAAAGAAATGAAGACTTTACTGTCACTTTTGATCAACTGAATGCACCCTTACTAAAATAAATGTTACAAACGTTTTTCTATTTAAAATAAATGCTGTTCTTTTGAACTGTTCTTATTCATCTGTAAATCCAGAAAAATCACAGTTTCCACAAAAATATTATGCAGCACAAGTGTTCATCAGCATACTAGAATTATTTCTGAAGAATCATGTGACACTGAAGACTGAAGTAATGATGCTGAAAATTCAGCTTCAATTAATGGAATAAATTACATTTTAATATATATTCACATAGTAGATAGCCATTTAAAATTGTAATAATATTTCAAAATATTACCGTTTTACTGTATTTTTACTGTATATTAGGTAAGACTGGAAATTAGCGACATAAATAAAAAATTTAATTCATATTTTTATATAACCTACCTTTTAAAAGTTTGGCATCTCTATGAGTTGTTAAAAAGAAATGAAGACTTTACTGTCACTAACTGTAACAAACGTTCTTTTAATTAAAATAAATGCTGTTCCTTTGAACTGTTCTTATTCATCTGTAAATCCAGAAAAATCACAGCTTCCACAAAAATATTATGCAGCACAAGTGTTTTCAACATTGATAATAATCAGCATACTAGAATTATTTCTGAAGGATCATGTGACACTGAAGACTGAAGTAATGATGCTGAAAATTCAGCATTACATACAATAAATTACATTTTAATATATATTCACATAGTAAATAGCCATTTTAAATTGTAATAATATTTCAAAATATTACAGTTTTACTGTATTTTTGATCAAATAAATGAGGGAGGTTTTACATTAATTCTGGTTTATTCCAGTTTTTATCCCAGAGAAGGAGAGAGATAAGTAAGATTGGAAATTAGCGACATAAATAAAAATTTAAATAAATATTTTTATATACCCCACCTTTTAAAAGTTTTTTTCTTTTTTAATTATTTAAAATAAATGCTGTTCATTATTCATCTGTAAATCCAGAAAAATCAAATGCATCAGTTTCCACAAAAATATTGGCCCGCACAAGTGTTTTCAACATTGACAATAATCAGAAATGTTTCTTGAGCAGCAAATCAGTATATTAGAATTATTTCTGAAGGATCATGTGACACTGAAAATGCAGCTTTAATTACTGGAATAAATTAAATTTATATATATATATATATATATATATTTTTTTTTTTTTTTTTTTTACATAGAAAATAGCCATTTTAAGTTGTAATAATATTTCAAAATATTATGGTTTTACTGTATTTTTGATCAAATAAATGCAGCCTTGGTGAGCACAAGAGATTTCTTTCAAAAAGAGGAGGCCATCTTCTCTGTCCAGAGAAACAATAATATATATATTGTATTTTATGTTCTGAATCTGGACAACAGTTTTGTAGAAAACGCACATAGTAACTGTGCAGAGCCATCAGAGATTAAGCTTTCTGAGGTTGTTTATGGTCAGTGCTGTCTTTCCAAACTCATTATCGCTGCTGTGTGTTGAGTAACAGTTTTATCAGACACCTTTCATATCGTCTGAGGCCACATGAGAAAAGGATTCGCTGGTAATGGAAGCGCTGTTCGACCAAGCTGTAGAGTAATACCCTTAATGAGTTTTTAACATTATTAAAAAAAAAAATTCCTCCACATAAAGTATACAATATGTTTCTACAATTCAGGAAGACCAGTTTAGATGGCCTTGAATAGTCTGCCTGTGGTTTTTAACAGTAACTTTGTAACGTTATAAACTACACAATGTGCCTAAGGAGTAAAACAGCATTATCAGGAAAGCACATTCTCACCCAAATAGACAAATTGTAACAAACGTTTACACCAAGACTGGCCATGTGTTATATTAATGCAATTCTTCAAATAGTAGTAATATTTTTTTTGTACATAATGCCATGTCAGCATCTTAGGCTTTTTTACTGGCAAAAAAATACAAGTATAACAAAAAAAAACAAAAAAAAACAACAGTAAACAAACACAAGTTATATTACACAAGATTTTTTACACTGACATGATAAACATTTTAAAACCTTTACACTAATTACACTATTATTAGTGGAATATGGAATATTTACAGAATTTTTGACATGACTCAGAGGTGGAATTAATGCATTTTATAATAACAATGTTATGAGATTGTTTAAAATATATAGTTTTGAATATAGAAATTCAAATAATTAAATGACTCAATTTATACTTAAAAAAAAAATAAATGAAACCGCCAGTAGGTGGCAGTAATTCATTAAATCGGATTAGTTCAAAATCAGTTCTGTGTCAAATGCGCAGCGGCTAAACTGTGGCTTTGTTTGGAACTATTTTTGTTGGCGAAATGTAAGTCACTCAATATTAACTTTTTGTATGAAATCAAAAATGTATAAAACTGTATAAATTCAATATCACACTTGCAAACTTCCTTTATTATCTTTAAAATGCCATCTAAAAAGTCTTCACACTTCTCACAAACTTGCATTTTAATGAATAAAGTTCTCTACACTGCACACTGAATCTATTATTTACATCGTCTCTAGATTTTGTTTGTTATAATGAATGGCAAAAACTACAGTCTGCTTTCACGATCTGTGCTGTCAGGAGCAGGACACGCAGCGACAGAGAAGCATTTCTATTGGCTGCAGTCTATTATGGCAAAAGACGGCACTGCACAGCAAACCAGACACAAATATCCGGCTGCGTTTTTAGTTTATATTGCGCTGTTAATATGCAAAACTGGGATCGCTTCCATAGTCTTTTGAATGGGTAAATATAGAAACCACTTTCATTTCCAAAAAAGCCTAACCAGTTGGAAGTGAAATGCTGCGTTTGCTCTGAAGCACTGTGTGTCTTTTTCTCTTAAATTGCATCCAGGAGGGCTGAATTACAGTCTTGCACTACAGCACCACACTGGTCAACCGCATTATTGCAGGCTCTTTACATTGCGTCATATGAGATCAACGACTACTCCACAACAACAATTTCACATTTGCAAACTTTCTTTATCATCATTAAAATACTGTTTAAAAAGTCCTAGTTAATCACGACCTCACAAACTTGCATTTTAATGAATACATTTCTCTGCACTGCACACTGAATCTATTATTTACATCGTCTCTAGATTTTGCTTGTTATAATGAATGGCAAAAACTACAGTCTGCTTTCACGATCTGTGCTGTCAGGAGCAGGACACGCAGCGACAGAGAAGCATTTCTATTGGCTGCAGTCTTTTATGGCAAAAGACGGCATTCTGCAGCGAACCATAGACACAAATATCCCACTGCATTTATAGTTTATATTGTGCTGTTTATATGCAAAACTGGGATCACTTTCGCAGTCATTTGAATGGATAAATATAGAAATCACTTTAATTTCCACAAAATCCTAACCAGCTGGAAGTGAAACACTGCTTTTTCTCTTGAATTGCATCCAGGAGGGTTCAATTACACCTGCACTACAGCGCCACACTGGTCAACCGCTTTATTGCATGCACTTTACATTGCATCATATGAGATCAAACGACTACTCCACAACAAAAATATTTGTCAACAATCTCAATGTTGTCGATAATGTCGACTAATCGTTTCAGCCCTAATGTCCAATACAGTTTTCACTGTATACAGTAGGGGAACTTACTGTTAACCATTTAAACATGTGGCATTTTTACAGTCTTTTACCATCAAATTCACGGCCATTTTTACAGTGTAATCGTGTCCCCTAAGTGTTCCTAGTTAATGTCAAACCCACACAGCAGGATTAAACCCTTATGCCTGCAAGCATGACAAATCAATGTAAGCCTTTTTACAGGGTTGCTTAAATTTAAAATGCTTGGAGAACAGGTCTAAAATATGCAGCATGCATGGGTAAAAGAGAAAGCTTGACCCCAGTCCAACCTAAAGAGACACTTTTCACTGAAATGCCACTCCAAAAAACTGCAGCTCAGACATTTTCCAGAACTAACAACAATGTTCATAAATCAGATTATTTACAGAACATTCCAGACACTGTCCATAAACTGCAGGAGACTTTTTGAGAACTGCGCACTCCGTGGGTCTCATCATAGATTTCAGATCAACTTAGGTTTACACCCTTAAACGCTGCTTGATGAAGACAGATGTGTCATATGCACTGATGTGATCTTGTGCTTCATCATCCTCACTCAAACCCACACACTTCTCATTATCCACTCACACACACACACAGCGGTAAACAATGCTGCGAGAAATAAAATCCAAAACAACACAAGGGAATTTATGGGTTCACGGGAATAAGTGCCCAAATTCCTCACCCAAGGCTGGACGGGATGCCAGCGCAGGGTTCAGAGAGGCCAGAAAGGCCAGAAAAGGCCGGAGGGGCATCACGTCATCACATTATTTGCATTGTTTCATTTCATACAAATACAGCTTGTGAATCTTCAAGAGCGTTTGTGGCTCTTTTTATACTTCAGTGGACTCAACAAAAGCAGTTTCAATCTAAGTTTGTGTTTAAGTTGACCAAACTCAAGAAAACGGATTGATTTTTAGGGTAAGAAATCATAGACCAAAACTGAAGCAATCAGCTGTGAGTAGAATGAAATATACACTGCCGCTCAAAAGTTTAGGATCAGTAATACTTGTAACGTTTTTAAAGTCTGGCAAGTCTCTTATGCTCATCAAGGCTGCATTTATTTGATCAAAAATACAGAAAAAAACTGTAATATTGCAAAATGTTATTACTATACAAACTAATATACTATACAACATAAGCTGTTACTCCAGTCTTGATACTTCAGAAATAATTCTAATATGCTGATTTATTATTAGAATTATCAATGCTGGAAACTGCCAAATATTTTTTTTAGATTTCTGAAGGATCATGTGACAGGAGTAATGATGCTTTCTAGCATGATTCTATCATGATTAGCATGTTGCTAGCATGATTAACAAGTTACTAGCATGTTGCTAGCATGATTAACAAGTTACTAGCATGTTATTAACATGATTAGCAAGTTGCTAACATGTTTCAGGAATGACCAGCATGTTACTAGCAAGTTGCTAACATGTTTCTAGCATGATTAGTATGTTACTATAATTTTTATATCATGATTAGCATGACACTAGCATGTTGCTAGCATGCTTAGCAAGTTACTAGCATGTTTCTAGCATGATTAGCAAGCTGCTAGCATGTTTCTAGCATGGTTAGCATAACACTAACATCAGCAGGTTACTAGCAAGTTGCTAGCATGTTTCTAGCATGATTAACAAGTTGCATGTTGCTAACATTTTTAGCATGGTTAGCATGTTACTAGTATGTTTCTAGCATGATTAGCAAGTTACTATAATGTTTATATCATGATTAACATGACACTAGCATGTTGCTAACATTATTAGCAAGTTTACTAACATGTTTCTAACATGATTAGCAAGTTGCTAGCATGTTTCTAACATGATTAGCAAGTTACTATAATTTTTTATATTATGATTAGCATGACACTAGCATGTTGCTAGCATGATTAGCAAGTTGCTAACATGTTTCTAGCATGATTAGCATAACACTAACATCAGCATGTTACTAGCAATTTGCTAGCATGTTTCTAGCATAATTAGCAAGTTGCTAGCATGTTTCTAGCATAATTAACAAGTTGCATGTTGCTAACATGTTTCTAGCATGTAAGCATGTTACTAGTATGTTTCTAGCATGATTAGCAAGTTGCTAGCATGTTTCCAACATGATTAGCAAGTTACTATAATTTTACATCATGATTAGCATGACACAAGCATGTTGCTAGCATGATTAGCAAGTTACTAGAATGATGTTAGCATGATTAGCATATTATTAGTATATTATTAGCATGCTTGTTAGTTTAAATGAGTTTGAATGGATTAGAAATGGTACATAGAAGGGAAGCTAGATTGAGTCTCAATGGATTGTGGGAGTCTATGGGATTTTTCACAGTTTTAATCGTTATTTTTAGGAAAATCATAAGTCTGAACAGTCTGAAGATCTGGGCTGAGTTTGAAGTTTGTAGAGGTTTGAGTAGTTCAAGCTCTAGGAGTAGCAGTCAGAACATTTTAGCTAGGTAGAAGAAGAAGAAAAAGTTTAAATAGCAGATCAGTAAAATGAAAGTTAACCAAAAGCTAAATTATTTCAAATTAATTTAAAATTGATTAAAAAATAATGCATTTAAACTGAATTAAAAGCTAATAGGTTCCAAGGCCTCAACCAATGAAACGATCCAAATAAATAATAAATAAAAATAAATAAATAAATACATTGCAGCATAGTGATTTTTATTTTATTAAATTCGAATAACAAAATAAATAAATAAGAAAATGGCCTAGTCTCCATTGGTTTCACAGTAAAATTCTAGAATATAAAATGACTGTTGAATATTGTAAAATCCTACAAATATTTAGCATTTTACACAACCTATAAAACATTAACCTGCGCTATTACGAGATGTGTGGCCCACAATAACCCGAACAAATAGCTGCCAATGGCAATAATACCTTATTAAGATAATAATGATTCCAGAGCCTTAATATCCATGCATCATCTTATTTCTCATCTTTAGTAAACAAGCTAAAAAGTCACATGATGTTTTGCTGGAACACTATCTCATAAACTCGGTTGATATTCATAATTATACAGTATATATTGCCCTAATAAAACAGATTAAGTTCAGCATCACATTAAATGCAGTCTGATCCAAAGCAGCAGAGCTTTCTCCTCTCAGCAGGAGGCAGGCATGCAAAATAGCAGGTAGTGTTAGTGGACCGGCAGTAAACATTTACTACGAAATCTGGAGAAGTTTTTTGGTAAGGTAATTACGCTGCCTTCAAATTCCCTGATGTAATGCTATCAAACTGCTAGTTCCATGCAAAACTCTGAAACACAAGGGCATGCAAACTGTTACACAAAATATATTTTTAAATAAAAAAATAATATTTTATGTAAATATGTACATTCAAAAATACATATTCATATATTCATTTAAATTTAAAATTATTATATTAAATTATTATTCCGTTTCATTCAGACCTCCAAAGTGCATAAAGTTCATTTTCAAATATCAGAGACCTGAATATTTTCTCTTTTTTTTCTATTTTCCTGAGTTACATTATGATCTGACATCCGTTCCAGTGTAAACTTTTGTACAAACTCATTTGTCTTTGTGAAGAGACGTTTCATCAGTCATTATAACAGGACATGCTCTAAAGCGGTGTGTTTTAATCACAAACACTGCTGAAGATGGACGAACTTGAGTCAAGTGTGAAAACGGTCGATGATCAGTCTTATAAACAATCATATTCGAATGTCAAACAACCAAAAAATCAGCTGCTGTTGAATTAAATGTCTCACATATTCAGGCAACAGGTTGTAGTGTAACGTCTGATGCGTCTTTGAGCCCCACAAATATATATAATATTAATAAATAATCTAAAAATGAAACAATTACTTAAATATAAACTTACATATGAAGCTATGTATATTGTTTTGTTTTTCACATTGTTTCACATAATTAAAATAAAGGACTTTTTTATCTATTTTGTTTACATGGCTACATTTGTTTAATATGGAAGCACGTTTCCGCCACTGAATAATAAAAGTTTATTATTTATAAAAGTTATTGCGATTTCTCACAATTCTGACTTTTTTTCAGAATTGCGTGATACAAACTCACAATTCTCACCTTTTTCTCAGAATTGTGAGATATAAACTCACAATTGCGAGTTATAAAGTCAGAACTGCATGATAGAAACTCACAATTCTGATAAATAAAGCCGCAATTGCAAGTTATAGTCTGAATTCCGATATATACAGGTCCTTCTCAAAAAATTAGCATATTGTGATAAAGTTCATTATTTTCTGTAATGTACTGATAAACATTAGACTTTCATATATTTTAGATTCATTACACACAACTCGAAGTAGTTCAAGCCTTTTATTGTTTTAATATTGATGATTTTGGCATACAGCTCATGAAAACCCAAAATTCCTATCTCAAAAAATTAGCATATCATGAAAAGGTTCTCTAAACGAGCTATTAACCTAATCATCTGAATCAACTAATTAACTCTAAACACCTGCAAAAGATTCCTGAGGCTTTTAAAAACTCCCAGCCTGGTTCATTACTCAAAACCGCAATCATGGGTAAGACTGCCGACCTGACTGCTGTCCAGAAGGCCATCACTGACACCCTCAAGCAAGAGGTCTGTGGGAAGGAAAAAGTGTGGCAGAAAACGCTGCACAACGAGAAGAGGTGACCGGACCCTGAGGAAGATTGTGGAGAAGGACCGATTCCAGACCTTGGGGGACCTGCGGAAGCAGTGGACTGAGTCTGGAGTAGAAACATCCAAAGCCACCGTGTGCAGGCGTGTGCAGGAAATGGGCTACAGGTGCCGCATTCCCCAGGTCAAGCCACTTTTGAACCAGAAACAGCGGCAGAAGCGCCTGACCTGGGCTACAGAGAAGCAGCACTGGACTGTTGCTCAGTGGTCCAAAGTACTTTTTTCGGATGAAAGCAAATTTTGCATGTCATTCGGAAATCAAGGTGCCAGAGTCTGGAGGAAGACTGGGGAGAGGGAAATGCCAAAATGCCTGAAGTCCAGTGTCAAGTACCCACAGTCAGTGATGGTCTGGGGTGCCATGTCAGCTGCTGGTGTTGGTCCACTGTGTTTTATCAAGGGCAGGGTCAATGCAGCTAGCTATCAGGAGATTTTGGAGCACTTCATGCTTCCATCTGCTGAAAAGCTTTATGGAGATGAAGATTTCATTTTTCAGCACGACCTGGCACCTGCTCACAGTGCCAAAACCACTGGTAAATGGTTTACTGACCATGGTATTACTGTGCTCAATTGGCCTGCCAACTCTCCTGACCTGAACCCCATAGAGAATCTGTGGGATATTGTGAAGAGAAAGTTGAGAGACGCAAGACCCAACACTCTGGATGAGCTTAAGGCCGCTATCGAAGCATCCTGGGCCTCCATAACACCTCAGCAGTGCCACAGGCTGATTGCCTCCATGCCACGCCGCATTGAAGCAGTCATTTCTGCAAAAGGATTCCCGACCAAGTATTGAGTGCATAACTGAACATCATTATTTGAAGGTTGACTTTTTTTGTATTAAAAACACTTTTATTTTATTGGTCGGATGAAATATGCTAATTTTTTGAGATAGGAATTTTGGGTTTTCATGAGCTGTATGCCAAAATCATCAATATTAAAACAATAAAAGGCTTGAACTACTTCGAGTTGTGTGTAATGAATCTAAAATATATGAAAGTCTAATGTTTATCAGTACATTACAGAAAATAATTAACTTTATCACAATATGCTAATTTTTTGAGAAGGACCTGTAAACTTGCAATTCTGAGAAATGAATTCAGAATTGTGTGAAATAAACTTTCATTTGCAAATTATTAAGTCAGAATTGTGAAATATAAACTCACAATTGCGAGAAAAAAGTCAGAATTGTGAAATATAACTTGCAATTCTGACTTTTATCTCGCAATTGCAACTTTGTATCTTGCAATTGTGAGATATAAAGTCAGGCTCTGAGGAGAAAAAAGACTGAAATGTTTACAGAATTGCTAGATATAAAGTCAGAATTGTGGGATATAAACTCACAATTGCAAGAAATAAAGTCAGAATTGTAAGATATAACTTGCAATTCTGACTTTTTTTTCTCACAATAGTGACTTGTATCTTGCAATTCTGACTTTTTTCTCGCAATTGCGACTTTGTAACTTGCTATTCTTAATTTTTTTCAAAGAATTGTGAGATAATAACTTGCAATTGCAAGTTATAAAGTCCAGTTCTGAGAAGAAAAAAATACTGAAATGTTCACAGAATTGCTAGTTTATTTCACACTGACTTCATTTATCAGAATTGTGAGTTTATATATCGGAATTCTGACTTTGTAACTCGCAATTGCAACTTTTTTCTCAGAATTGTGAGATGTAATTGCAAGTTTATATCTCACAATTCTGAGGGAAAAAAGTCAGAATTGCAAGTTATTTCCTACAATTCTGACTTTATAACGCGCATTTGCGTGTTTACATCTCACAGTTTTGAGGAAAAGAGTCAGAATTGCAAGTTGTAAACTCACAATTGCAAGTTACAAAGTCAGAATTCTGATATAAAAACTTACAATTCTGTAAACATTGCAGTCTTTTTTTTTTTCCTCAGAACTGGACTTTATAACTTGCAATTGCAAGTTTATATCTCACAATTCTGAGGAAAAAAAATTAACAATTGAAAGAAAGTCGCAATTGTAAGAAAAATGTATATCTAGCAATTCTGACTATATAAAACTTGCAGCTGTGCGTTTACATCTCACAATTCTGAGAACAAAGTCAATTGCGAGATAAAAAGTCCCAATTGCAAAAAAAGGTCAAAATTAAGAAAAAAAAAGTCAAAATTGCGATACAAAGTCGCGACCCGCTATTGCGAGAAAAAAAGTCAGAATTGTGTTTATATCTTGCAATTCTGACAATATTTCTAAGTTCAAAGAAAAAAAAAGTCAAAATTGCGAGAAAAAAGTCAAAATTGTGAGAGTCGCTATTGTGAGAAAAAGTCAGAATTACGAGAAAAAAAAAGTCAAAATTGTGATACAAAGTCGCTTGTGTGAGAAAAAAGTCAGAATTGTGAGTTTACATCTCGCAATTCTGACTTTATTTCTCACAATTGTGCCTATATAACTCGCAGCTGTGCATTTATATCTCACAATTCAGAGAAAAAAAGCCAATTGTGAGATACAAAGTCACTTTTGTGAGAAAAAAAGCTAGAATTGCAAGTTATATCTCACAATTCTGACTTTATTTCCTGCAATTGTGCATTTATATCTCACAGTTCTAAGAAAAAAGGTCAAAATTGTGAGATGTAGAGTTGCAATTGCAAGAAAAAAGTCAAAATTGCGAGAAAAAAGTCCCTATTGTGAGAAAAAAAAGTCAGAATTGCGAGAAAAAAGTAAAAATTGTGATACGAAGTCGCTATTTTGAGAAAAAGTCAGAATTGGGAGTTTATATCCCGCAATTCTGACTTTATATCTAGCAATTCTGATTTTATAACTCGCAATTGTGCATTTATATCTCACAGTTCTGAGAAAAAATATTAAGAATCACAAGATACAAAGTTGCAATTGTAAGAAAAAAAGTCAGAATTGTGAGTTTACATCTCGCAATTCTGACTTTATTTCTCACAAATGTGCCTATATAACTCGCAGCTGTGCATTTATATCTCACAATTCAGAGAAAAAAAAGTCAATTGTGAGATACAAAGTCACTTTTGTGAGAAAAAAGTTATATCTCACATTTCTGACTTTATTTCTCGCAATTGTGAGTTTCTGTCCCACAATTCTGACTTTATTTCCAGCAATTGTGCATTTACATCTTACAGTTCTGAGAAAAAAAGTCAGAATTTCAAGATGTAAACTCGCAATTGCTAGAAAAAAGTTGCAATTGTGTGATAATCTGTAAACATTTCAGTCTTTTTCCTCCTCAGAACTGGACTTCATTACTCGCAATTGCAAGTTTATATCTCACAATTCTGAGGAAAAAAAAGTCAGAATTGCAAGTTATTTCCCACAATTCTGACTTTATAATGCGCATTTGCGTGTTTACATCTCACAGTTCTGAGGAAAAAAGTCAGAATTGCGAGACGTAAACTCACAATTGCGAGTTACAAAGTCAGAATTCTGATATAAATTAAATTAAATACAATTCTGTAAACATTGCAGTCTTTTTTTTTTTCCTCAGAACTGGACTTTATAACTTGCAATTGCAAGTTTATATCTCACAATTCTGAGGAAAGAAAAAATAATTGAAAGAAAGTCGCAATTGTAAGAAAAATGTATATCTAGCAATTCTGACTATATAAAACTTGCAGCTGTGCGTTTACATCTCACAATTCTGAGAAAAAAGTCAATTGCGAGATAAAAAGTCCCAATTGCAAAAAAAAGTCAAAATTAAGAGAAAAAAAGTCTAAATTGCGATACAAAGTCGCGACCCGCTATTGCGAGAAAAAAAGTCAGAATTGTGTTTATATCTCGCAATTCTGACAATATTTCTAAGTTCAAAGAAAAAAAAAGTCAAAATTGCGAGAAAAAAGTCAAAATTGTGAGAGTCGCTATTGTGAGAAAAAGTCAGAATTACGAGAAAAAAAAAGTCAAAATTGTGATACAAAGTCGCTTGTGTGAGAAAAAAGTCAGAATTGTGAGTTTACATCTCGCAATTCTGACTTTATATCTAGCAATTCTGACTATATAACTCGCAGCTGTGCATTTATATCTCACAGTTCTGAGAAAAAAAAATAAGAATCGCAAGACACAAAGTTGCAATTGTAAGAAAAAAAGTCAGAATTGTGAGTTTACATCTCGCAATTCTGACTTTATTTCTCACAATTGTGCCTATATAACTCGCAGCTGTGCATTTATATCTCACAATTCAGAGAAAAAAAAGTCAATTGTGAGATACAAAGTCATTTTTGTGAGAAAAAAGCTAGAATTGCAAGTTATATCTCACAATTCTGACTTTATTTCTCGCAATTGTGCATTTACATCTCACAGTTCTAAGAAAAAAGGTCATAATTGTGAGATGTAAAGTTGCAATTGCAAGAAAAAAGTCAAAATTGCGAGAAAAAAGTAAAAATTGTGATACAAAGTCGTTATTTTGAGAAAAAGTCAGAATTGGGAGTTTATATCCCGCAATTCTGACTTTATATCTAGCAATTCTGATTTTATAACTCGCAATTGTGCATTTACATCTTACAGTTCTAAGAAAAAAGGTCAAAATTGTGAGATACAAAGTCACTTTTGTGAGAAAAAAGCTAGAATTGCAAGTTATATCTCACATTTCTGACTTTATTTCTTGCAATTGTGAGTTTCTGTCCCGCAATTCTGACTTTATTTCCAGCAATTGTGCATTTACATCTTACAGTTCTGAGAAAAAAAGTCCGAATTTCAAGATGTAAACTCGCAATTGCTAGAAAAAAAGTTGCAATTATGTGATAATCTGTAAACATTTCAGTCTTTTTCCTCCTCAGAACTGGACTTTATTACTCGCAATTGCAAGTTTATATCTCACAATTCTGAGAAAAAAAGTAAGAATTGAAAGATACAAAGTTGCAATTGCAAGAAAAAAGTCAGAATTGCACGTTTACATATCTTTACATATCTTTATATCCCGCAATTCTGACTATATAACTTGCAAATAAATGCATACAGTCACAAACTTTGAAAAACTACATATGACAAGGAGGAGAGATTATCCTGTGCTGTATACATAAATGTATTCAATGAGAAAGTCAAAAAAAAAAAAAAAACGAAAGTGAACCCAACTTGCTTTGGAGCAGTGTTCAGCAATAAACATTCTCCAGACTGAATTAATTTGGTGCATGCCGACCAAACCGGTCTGAAGGCTGTGATCACCACAAAAGGTTTACGTTTGTTTAAGATCCTCCCAAAAGCGTTCACCACCATGAAGGAGACGTGGACCGCTCTCGTCTAATTTACTTGGGAGAGTTTATACGAGTCGTGATTCCATTGTTCCGTCACACATTCTGGATTCCTTACGATCGGGAGGATCTATAGCAGCGCGATTAACGACTCGCAAATGAGTTCCAGAGAAAATGATTAGACGACAGAGAATTAACAAGGATGTTGATATTTCTGGCACAGGGATCAGTGGAGACGAACACAAAGCGAAGTGGCCCAATTAGCGGGTGTTTAGCTGGAGGTGGAGCTTCGAAAGGGGGGGTCGGTCCCCGGAGGGCCAGTTGTCATGGGTACTAGCGTGTCACCCAGGGCCCTTTCTCTTTCACGCTTTCATTCTCCGTTCTGTTCTTGCTCTCAATCACCACGACAATTAGACACAAAAACACAAGTCTCCCTCCCTCTCTTTCTCCAAGGCCAAACTCTCTATTTCAGTCCCTGGAGGGAAGGCTGAACGAAGCTGAAAGTGTGTTTTTTATGAACACTGAGCTGAAGTGGAAAGAAAACTTTGAATGTTCTTTTCATTGTTTGTTTTCTTACCCTCACAGTTTTCCCCTCCTCTAAGTTGATCTGTTCTTTTTGTCTAGAATTACATAATGGTGCCATCCATCCCCATTAAGAGGTGTTGCTTCCCAAAGCGGCCGTCGAGGGAACGGAACGGGGAGTCTCCGTGCGTTTTCCAATCTGACGATGTTTTCGGAGTTTCTATACGTACTGTAATGTTGCGACACACGCATGTGGAATAAATGTTTCAAAAGACTCAGTATGACATTTGAAAACGCTCAGATCAGAACTGACAACTACTTAAGGGAAAGTAACTAAAACTTGCTCAAGGTCATTAAATGGCACTAATTAGCATATTCATGACATCGCTGAGCTTCATTTGCATTCTGCCTAGTGTCAGCTCTTAATATTTGTTGTATCTGTCCTACTTTCTGTGCACAAATACTGCACTGTATTTTACTTCTCAGAACTGGATTTTATATCTTTTATTTAAAAAAAAAGTCAGATTTGCAAGATACAAAGTTGCTATTGTGATTGGAAAAAAAGTCAGAATTGCGAGATACAAAGTCACAATTGTGAGAAAAAAAGTCTGAATTAAAAGTCAGAATTGCGAGATACATAGTCGCTATTGTGATGGCAAAAAAAGTCAGAATTGCGAGAAAAAAGTCACAACTGCGAGAAAAAAGTCACAATTGTGAGAAAAAAGTCAATTACAAGAAAAAAGTCAGAATTAAAAAAGTCAAAGTCGCAATTGTGAGAAAAAAAAGTCAGAATTAAAAGTCACAATTGCAATATGCAAAGTCGCAATTGTAAGAAAAAAAGTCAGAATTAAAAGTCAGAATTAAAAAAGTCTAAGTCACAATTGTGAGAAAAAAAGTCAGAATTAAAAGCCAGAATTGCAATATACAAAGTAGCAATTGTGAGAAAAAGTCACAATTGCGAGAAAAAAGTCACAATTTCGAGAAAAAAGTCAGAATTAAAAAAGTCAAAGTCGCAATTGTGAGAAAAAAAAAGTCAGAATTAAAAGTCAGAATTGCAATATACAGTAGCAATTGTGAGAAAAAAAGTCACAATTGCGAGAAAAAAGTCACAATTACGAGAAAAAAGTCAGAATTAAAAAAGTCAGTCGCAATTGTGAGAAAAAAAGTCACAATTATGAGAAAAAAGTCAGAATTTAAAAAGTCAAAGTTGCAATTGTGAGAAAAAAAGTCACATTTACAAGAAAAAAGTCAGAATTGCAAGATACAAAGTCACAACTGTGAAAGAAAAGTCAGAATTAAAAATCAGAATTGCAAGATACAAAGTTGCAATTGAAAGAAAAAAGTCAGAACTGCAAGAAAAAAAGTCACAATTGCAAAAAAAAAATCACAATTACAAGAAAAAAGTCAGAATTAAAAAAGTCAGAAATGCCAGATACAAAGTCACAACTGTGAAAGAAAAGTCGCAATTAAAAGTCAAAATTGTGAGATACAAAGTTGCAATTGCAAGAAAAAAAGTCAGAATTGCAAAAAAAAAGTCAGAATTGCGAGAAAAAAGTCACAACTGTGAGATACAAAGTCACAATTGCAAAGTATTTCTCGCGTTTGTGAGTTTATATCCCGCAATTCTGTCTTTATATCTGGCAATTCTGACTTTATAACTCGCATTTGTGCATTTACATCTCACAGTACTGAGAAAAAAAATATAAACTTGCTGCGAGTTACAAAGTCACAAAGTTGAAAGTGTTTTTTTATAAACACTTCACGCCACATGTTCACTGTGCAGTGAAAAATACATCGCAGAGCAAAGGCACTGACAACATGCAGATGGACAAGACAGCATGTAATCTTTAGTATTTTTCAGCTTTCAAATTTTGTCATTTTGTAAAAATTCAAACAGCATATACTGTTTTTTGGCTCTTTAATGTGTTGTAATAGGTCGCTGTAGTGCCCCAGTTCAAGCAGTTCGTCAACTATTCATCTCTTCCTCTTTACTAGTTATAGCATGAAATAAACATGAATGAACATCAGAAGGTATCTTATTTTAACCGCGGAAAGACATCTATATATATCATTTTTAAGTACACCAATGCCACTCTCTAGGGCTGCGACAATAAATTGCGATTTGTGGATCGATTCTGAGATTTTAGGAATGCATTCTGAGCAGCTCTATTGCAAAGTAATAAAAGTGGTTACATGTGGTTACATTCAGAATGCTTTTATGATGTGAAATTAATGTAAACACAGCCCATTATGAACACCCTTGTAACCACTTCAATGATTCAATAATCATTATGAATGATTGTTTTAGGTTCAAATGAATCAATTCAAGAATCGCAATGACAAAGAGACAATATTTTATGTCTTTTATAATTACATTGTTAATATTAGACAGATTGACGTTTTTCCTCCAAATATTACAATTGCAAATTGATTATAGCGGAAATTTGTGAGATTGTGATGTTCATCACAGCACCAAAAAACCTTCCAATATGTCTATAGTCATACATTTGATGTAGGTGGATATTGGCCAGTAATGCACCTAATGTATGTCAGCATTCGTGTTGTGGGACATGCAGATAATGATGGTAAGAATAACCACAATTCTTAACGAATAATACGAAAATTGCATTAACTGGATTGAAGAGGCTTGCTGGTGTCATGTAAATATCTTACAGCGATTAAGTGCTTACTCCGATTACTGGAAATAATCACATTATTGGTGCACATGTAAACAGTCAATGACAGACTGCATCAGGTTTCACTTTAAAAGCAGCTCTGTCTCTTTAAAACCGGACACACATGGTGCAGATCTGACACAGACCTGATTTTCTCCTCATTCTTTATGGCCATTTAGGACTTTTTAACTTATGAAAGATTGTTTGAGGTCACTCACCAAAAACTGGCATTTTTACATAACTCTGTGAGAAAGAACCTGAATGAAACCTACAATGTCTTCCCTTTCTAAGAGTTAGTTTGGGCCCTGGAAAATAATTGACCAAGCATTTTGTGACTAAAATGTAAATTACTTAAAGGAGTCCTGACATGGATTTTTCCCTTGATGTTCACTTAAAAAGTTAAATTTTGCACACACACACACAAAAAAAACCTAATAAATATGTGGAAAAATATTTATTTTCAACCCTCATTCTGACCCTCTGTCTGAAACAACCTGTTTTTAAGGGGTGGGTCCTTTAAGGCTTCTCAGTAATTGGCCTCTGTCATGATTGGCTTATATAACTGCATAGACTTATAACTGCTCCCTTGCTATTGCATGTGAGTGTTTTGACAACATGATCAAAAAAAAAAAAAAAAAAAAAGGTAATTTCCAGACAATGCATTGTGAAACCATTTACTTACAGTTTGTGATGCAGCTGCAGTCAGATCTAGTATTGCTTCAACATATCGTTTCTTTGTGAACTCTCCATGAGACTCTGCCTCAATTACAAAACAACAGGCTCCGAAGTCAGAGCAATCCTCTGACACGATCCAGGATGCCATTAAAAATAAACTATCCACCTGTTCCTTATGCTGGGATCCTTCTGATATCCGTACAGACAAAGTGAGCCGTTTAAGCCAAAAGCGTCAAAGCCAACATTCACTTCATTTGTCCTATTGACAACAGACTTAGAGTGCTTTCACACCTGCCTTACTTAGTTCTGTTGAATCGCACTAAAGTTTGTTTACCCTCTTGGTGTGGTTCATTTGGGCAGGTGAGAATGCAGCAATCGCACTCAGGTGCCCACTGAGGTCAATCACCAAAAACTGCCATTTTTACATAACTGTATGAAAAAGAGCCTGAATAAAACCTGTGATGTATTCCCTTTCTAAGAATTAGTTTGGGCCCTGGAAAATGATTGACCAAGCATTTTGTGACAAACCATGGATTTTTATTTATTTATGCATGTTCCTTGATGTTTACTTAAAATGTTGAAGTTTTTTTCCACAAAAAAAAAAAACTAAAAAATATGTGGAATATATTTATTTTCAACCCTCATTCTGACCCTCTGTCTGAAACAACCTGTTTTTAAGGGGTGGGCCTTTTAAAGCTTTTCAGTAATCTCCCTCTGTCATGATTGGCAAATATAACTGCATAGAAAAAGTATCAGTGCCCCCTTGCTATTGACTGTGAGTGTTTTGACAACTTGATAAAAAAAAACTGTAATTCCAGACAAAGCATTATGAAACCATTTACTTACAGTTTGTGATGCAGCTGCAGTCAGATCTAGTACCGCTTCAACATATCGTTTCTTTGTGAACTCTTCATGACTCTGCCTCATCTACAAAACAACAGGCTCCGAAGTCAGAGCAATCCTCTGACACGATCCAGGATGCCATTAAAAATAAACTATCCACCTGTTCCTTATGCTGGGATCCTTCTGATATCTGTACAAAGACACGGACGAGCAGTTTAAGCCAAAAGCGTCAAAGCCAATCTTCACTTCAATTGTCCTATTGACAACAGACTTAAGCTTATGGACTTAGTCAGAAAGTGACGCAATACTCGCATTCAGAGTATTCAAATGATCTGCCATTACGCGGCTGAATGCCAGTGGGTGGGGCCAATGTTGAGAAGATGACTATTCGTCGATGCCCTTGCTCTGGAGGCAGTGTTTATGCAATTGTTTGTGCCTGGGTGATGTCACCTTGCACCTCAGATCCAAATGAGCCTTTTTGATGCTTGATTAAATAAATGCTTTGTTTATAAGGCAGAGGATGTCTTAAGTTATTAAACTTGCAGGATGACCTCTTTTTAACAACATATGGTGCTCTAATCTGGTTTTTAACGGCACACTTTTTTAACCACTTTGACTGAGTGCATTTGGCTCTGTGAACACCCTTGTAATTCACTTCAACCTTTTCAAACTTTATGAATGACTATTTTTGGTTCAAGAGTGTTAAGGAATTGGAAGCAAGCAGAGTATGTCTGCTTCTAAAGCATGCAAATTCATCTGCTGTTAAAAACTAAGCTCAGAATCGATTTGAGAGTCACGATACATTCAGAAAATCTCTGAATCGATGCAGAATTTTTCGATTTCTGATGCATTGATTTATTTTTCAAAATAAAATTGCAGTCATTTTTTATGCATATTAATGCATAATCTAAATTAATGAATAGTGATACATCTAAACATTTGTATAATGTTTATAAAATCCTTTTTTATAATATTATAAAATCCTTGACCTTTTAATATTACTGATTTTGGTCTGTTAGCTGTGTGTACTACAGCTGCGGGGAGCAACAAGCCTGCCGCTCAAACACACTGAATAGTCTGCGTTTCAGGAGTAAAAGTAATGCTCTACTGTGCTTTATGGACTTGGTTAGCCAGTTGGCTCACCACAGCGCAAATCCATGCTTGAAACAAAACACACCCTGGAGCCGTACAGAAGGAAGCCCTCATGTCTTACATCTGACGCTGAATCACTAGCCTGAACATTCAATCACGTGTATTTACTCTATACGGATCCTAAAGTGGGATGGCAAGCTGGCATCTGTGAGACTCTTATCCTAGACAGCAGTGAGATTAAATGGAGCGCAAATGGAGACTTCTGAACTCATCTTCTGAGGAAAAAAAAGGGAATAGGCTTTTCAGAGGACATCTCAACAATGTCTGAAACAGCTAGACTGCAACCAAAAGACATATTTCCAAAATTTCCAATAACTAAAATTAAGTTTTAGGAGAAACATCTGAAAAAAAAAAGTTGATACTAAGACATAGTTTACCCAAAAAATTGACTCACCTTCAGGCCATCCAAGATAGTAGAAGAGTTTGTTTCTTCATCAGATTTGGAGAAATAGCATTCCATCACTTGCTCACCAATGGATCCTCTGCAGTGAATGGGTGCCGTCAGAATGAGAGTCAAAAACAGCTGATAAAAACATCACAGTAATCCACACCACTCTATACTCTTAAAAATAAAGGTTCCAAAAGGGTGTTTGGTTCCTCAGAGAACCTTTCAGTGAACAGTTCCTAAAAGAACCATTTTGAATCTAAATCTAAAGAACCTTTTTCCACTATAAAAAAAACCTTTTCTGCATTTGAAAGGTTCCATGAATGTTCAAGGTTCTTCATGGAACCATTGATGCCAATCAGTTAACATTCGTTGTAAGAAACAAATCCATCTTTAAGATGTTATTAACTAACATATGAATCCATAAGCCGTAATATAGCTTCCTTCAGTGAAAATGTGTTCTGGTCTAAATCAGGAGAGAAATACACACAGATCAAGCACTGTTTACAAGCCAACACAGCTCTAAACAAATATGTGGGTGGATTTTGATGTTAGAAAACAACAGGACATGGACTTTTTCACTCAATGAAGCATTATTATTATGGATGATGGACTTGTATATTTAAAAAAAAAAAAAAAAAGTTATAATGATTTCTTTGTTTTTTGCAAACACAGGTTTTGGCCTCACAAGATGTTAACTGATGGACTGGAGTGGTGTGGATTACTTGTGGATGTTTTTAATCAGCTGTTTGGACTCTCATTCTGACGGCACCCATTCACTGCACATGATCCATTGGTGAACAAGTGATGGAATGACATATTTCTCCAAATCTGCAACTTGGATGGCCTGAGGGTGAGCACATTGTTCCTTTAAATGAACCACACATGAGTCTTCAAACCATTAAACTACAACCTGAATGTCAAAGCAATCTCTTTTGAGAAAAGAAACACTTCTCTGTTTTCACTAAAACATTCAAGTGTAGGTGGTTTATGCTAGTTACATCATGTTGAAGGCTTTCTTGGCTCGCCGGCCTTCATCTATCTGGACCTTTATTTAGACTTTACCTGCTTCATGTTATGTTTGTGCAATCTAGTCCCTCATTGGTTATATAAGCCACCCAACGCTGGGAAAAAAGTGCGTGAAAATATAAAGAAATGTCTTGTGGGAATCAAATAATGCAATAATTTATACTTGGGTTTTTGTAAAAGTTGCACATCTGCAGCAAAGGTTACGGAGATTTGACTTTTTAATTTGTTCCTGAAGGAACAATTTCGCAGCAGAATACTGTCACATTACATTACATGTGAGTTGGAAATACCCTTTGAAAGACTGTAAACAACACGATGCCTCTCCAATAGTTTGAAGCTCACCTGACATCCTAGAAGCAGATCTTGCTGGCGGACGCACACAGAACCCTGTAGTCCAAAGCCTAATCCTATTAAAGCGGAACTAGGTATTACCGAGATCTAAAACCAACCCGCCCTCACAAAGCTGCTAACAAATGAAGGCTAAAGTTAAGAAACACCTCCAAAGCCTTCTGGACAAAAGGTTAAAACCAAAGACTAGTGATAAAATGCATTTGGAACCCTGCCTGTGGGATAAACAGCTGCATATGCATTAGATAAGAAACACTGAGATTTTCTTCACTAAAAGTTTTGGTAGTTGGCACATTTTTATCATTAACAATAATCTGCCTTTAAATGTCTGTGAAAGTATATCAGAATAAATTCAAAGTAAATAAATAAAAACATTACAGATACCACCACTAGCCTGAAGAGGGTTGATTTTGCATTTATTTAGTATCATTTTATACCTATAAAAGTGCGTTTTTTTAAATTTTGATATTATTATTTTGCGAAAGCTTTGTAAGAGCCTAAAAGTCAGTCTTTTAATTACTTCAACAGGTTTTATTTTTAATGAGATCTGTCTAAACCCGGTTAAACACTAATTTAATCATTTCTGTTGAACTTCAAAACGTCTTTGCAAGTATATTCATCTAAACGTGTGTGATTGATTGCCACTGTCAGGTTTACAGCTGCGCGCTGTTTCAGCACGACTGCTGAGCGTGAAATAAAACACTGAGATATTACTGTAATCCAGAGGATTTAGGAATATGATTAAGATCTGACAGATGTGGGTGAAGAAACTTATCACTGATACCTGCAAACACAAAGGACTGAGAGAACACAGTTTGTCTTCAGTAAAAACACACTTGAATCCATACAGCTGAGGAGAGAGACAATTTTGGTGACATGTTTAAATGGTGTCAAAATATGCTGTGGCCTTCCGATGTCACGTGTTTATTCGTTTTCTGAGAGACCGAAAATTCAGATGTACAAACGTATTGCTTGTGCACAACCTCCTCCTCCTCCAGTCGTTTTAGTAATAGAGCGTCGCTGCCATCTTCTGGCTGTGTTTGGAACAAAAACTGCTGAACACTAGGAAAAGTCAGTAAAAACAGGGACCAATATACAGTCTAAACAAAAATGACAAATTATTCAGACATCAGATATCATTTTTGATTTTTTTTTTTTTTGTGTGTGTGTTTTTGTGTGTGTGAGGATACCAAAATAAACAGTGACATAACCAAAAACCAATCTTTGTACCAGTAAAATTGATATAAATTTGGGAGCAAATTTTGACCTGACCTGTTTTGTTACATACCTTTCTATCAAAGTTATCTGACATTATCAACATCAATTTGTTCCGACACTGTTTAACACTTGAGTTCTTGTCATATTTTATTACCATTTTCTAAACTACAGCGAATAAACTGATAATGTGAGAAATGTTAAAGGTGTCTGAATACATTTTGGCTTGAGTTGTTTTTCTAACAGTTTTTATTGCATTTTAATTGCATAAAAAAAAAACTGTATTATTTGCGCAATAACAAATATTTTAAATGGCATGATCCTGCATCACATGGCATCGTTTGGTTGCATGTTTAACCCTCATGTTGTGCTGAAAACCCTTGACCTAATCTGGTGTTCCCAATCAAGCCTTTTAAAAAAAATATGCTTGTAAAACTCTCATTCTTCTATATTACTATATTACTAGTTTTTGTTGTTGTTGTTGTTGTTTTTTAATTGGCACAGGTTTTGTATTTCTCTTTTGGAACTGATTGGTTGTAGGTAGGGGTGTGCGATATTGGCCAAAAATAATATCTCAATATTTTCTGGGATTTTATCAATAATGATAATTATATTATGATATTCTGTGTGATCATTTCACAGGAGTGATAAAAATTATTATTTTCCTAAAAGTTTAAATTGATTTTGTTACCTTTTAAGGGCATTTTTACCTTTATAAAGCCTTTTTTTTTTTTTTGTAAAAATGTGCATCATCTTTTGAGTCTAATTCCTACATTTAATCAGTCAATTATAATTTTTTTTTTTTTTTTTAAGATTTATTTTTGGCCTTTTTTTGGCTTTATTAGGATAGGACAGATCATTGGTGACAGGAAGTGAAGTGGGAGAGAGAAGGGGGTAGAGTCGGGAAGGGTCCTCGAGCCGGGATTCAAACTCGGGACGCCCGTAGCGCAACGGCACTGTATGTCGGTGCACTGCCCACAAGGCTATTGGCGCCGACAATTATAATAATAATACATTTAGGCTGTTACTAAACAAATTAAAAAGTATAAACAAAATTCATCTTTGCAGAAGTTGCATATAAAGTGGCATTTAGATGCATTTACATATGATAATGCAGCTATATTTGAAATTATTTTAAAAGTGAAAAGATACTTCTAATCATGACAAACTATATATCGTTGGAAAGGTCTAAGACTCCTAAATTGATATTTTACCACTGTTTTGTGTTACAAATTATGTAGGAAAAGTAATAGATTAATTTATGACATGAGTGCACCTCAAAAAATGTACTTCATAACAGGAGTTCAGACCTTTTTCACAAAAAATACTTTCTTTGTTGCATTTTTTTCTATCACACTTTAGAAATCATAAGAAATTATATATCACTTGAAGACTTAAAATGTCAAAATTCATCCTTTGGAAACCATTTTAAAATCAGACATTGCATTATCATGGAAATTGTACATGAAAATCATATTACAAAATGTTTTTGTTCATGAATTATAAAAAATTACATTTGGATAGTGCATTTTCATGTCTATGTTCACAATAGGGAGTGACAGTTAAAGGGTTAAATCCACCAGTAGGTGGCAGTAAGTCGTTGTTAATAAGTGAGTCACTGCGATCGAAGAATTCAGAAACGTACACCTTCATGTTGCTCAGAGACACAAAACAGTGTTTGGAATGATTTTTGTTGGAGAAAATAAGCAAAGAATATGTGGTCTAGAAAACAAGCCTTTTATTAATTTCTTGAATTGTTGTAATTGAATTAATTTCAATATCACATTTGCAACATGCTGATTTTTGAAGGAAAAAACAGCACTCTTCGTGTGATATAGCTTAACTATATGAAATGATATAAACACATACATTTTCTGTGAATTCTGTGATCATTCTAAATGCATTTTAATAGACTGAATCATGCAGTGAAAGAATGCACTCGAAATGCATACTTACTAGATTTCATCACAAAATGTAACATTATGCGTGGTGTGCACTCTGTAGGTGCGTGTTGTTCGTTTTTCGCATTATACTCAATGTCAAATTGTACATAGTTGAAACAACAATTACGATATGAATGCAGACAATATATCTTGCACACCCCTAGTTGTAGGCCTCATTGATCTGCTCATATGCATCTCTGTTTTTGAGTGGGAAAAAATGGATTATTTGTAAAAAATGTTGACTAAATATGAAGTGAAGTGCATGAGAAGCACTTAGATCAGTGATCAAATCAGTGAGGCCTACAACCAATGAATTCCAAAAAGAAATAAAATCTGTGGTAATTTAAAGAAAACAAGTTGATAAATATAGCATAACAAGACATGCATAAGCAATTCTTGTAGGCCGGTCATTTTTATTTTTTTAAAGATTAATTTTTGCCTTTAATTAGATAGGACAGATCAAACTGACAGAAAGTGAAGCGGGAGAGAGGCCGGTCATTTTTGACTAGGAACAAAAGTGTAAAAATAGGGTGGGGGAAAAAATACCAAAAAAAAAAGTATTTTAAAAAAATTATAATAAAAATCACCTCATAAAAAAGGTAATTTTGCATTAATTTGTGTAAAAATGTCTCAACATTTGGGAACCTAGCCCAATGATGAGTCAAATGTGTGTCAAATTTTTAAAAAGGGACTGAACCATACTTTGTAAAACAATAAATGTATTCATATTAATTATAATTTAGAAACATCAGTAAATGTTGAAATTAACACACTAACAAGGAACACTACTTTCATTCTACAGCTTTAATTAATCTTAGTTAATGCTACAAATGGACTCTTATTGTGAAGAGTTACCATTTCATATCAACAGTCTTTAAACATCTACACAAACGCCATAGCACTGAAATGACATCATATGGATATTGTATGTATAGTCTCAGTTTTACAGCTTATATTCTAGAACACTTGATGAATATCTTGATGAATATCTAATCAAAATAACAAAATATTTTAGTCGCAAACTGAGCAAAAACGCATCTCGTTCAGTTCAGACAGCGGTCTAAAACTGTTTATTATTATTTAATCAGCAAACGGACATCAGTTTACTTCAAGAATGATCAAAAAGTGGCAGAGATGAGTTTGAAGTTCGGTGTTTAAAACAACAGAGCAAACTGAAAGAGTTTGCTAAAGATGACTTTATTAGAGCCACAGAAAGAAAAACTTTAGCTAAAACACACAATACACACAATCCTCTAGCCCATGGCGAAGTCTTTATGTACATTTACATTGATTTGGGACAGATATGATGCATTTAATGTAAAACTCCATGATAGCGCTCTGTGATGCGGCAGGATTTCTGTCGGCTGAATGAGCACAGTTTGCCATCTCTAATCACTAGCTTTAAATATGCAACTTGCTGGCTAATAAATGCATTAATGTGATCAGCTGGATATAAACTAATGCAAATAGATTGTAACAATGGTGACATTTAACATTTGGGTTGGACTTACTGTTTTGGTCACATTGTGCTTTCTCTACTAATGCAGCATCTAGTCAACAAAGTACTTTCTAAGTAATGATATGAAAACATGCACTGTTGTTCGTTGTCGATGTTTTGAATCTGCATCTGAAGTGTCCCGCTAGTTTTTGCATTTGGTTTTGCATTTCTTTGACCACTCAGTGGACATTCAGCATTGAAACACTACCTTAAGTCTCATGCAAAGAGAATGAAGCTCACAGGACTAAGAAATATGAAGCTTTCTGAAATATTTCAAAGAGTACACATGGAAAATTATAGTTAAAACATCAGACGATTCATATTTGAAAACTCTCCAAACCGAGTGTGGAAACACAATCCATATTAGCCAATGAAACATTGTCCTAATGATCAGTATCAGTTACAAATAGCGCAAGTCATTACTTTCATTATAAGACCACAATGCTGGCACAGTCGTGATGTTTTGACCTCAGATATTTTAATGATGTTCAGCATCTTCTGAGGGCGTTAGTTCAAGAAAGTCCTCATGATTAATAATCCTATGTGTGCTAAAATAATGAATAGCAAATACTTCACACTGCACACAACACCAGTGGATTTAAAATGTAGTCAGAATTTAATGAAAAATGACCAAGCAGAGCTACCGTACAAAATAAACAATACATCAACAGTCATCTGTTCGTTTATGACTCTACAATGGATTAAATAAAACAGTCGTTGTCATACATTCACCACATTTCTAGCAGCAATATACCCATAAATTACAAAATATATATATATCAACAAGTCCCACTGCTTTAGTAGAAGCAAAGACATCAAAGTAGTGTCATTGTATAAAAAAAAAACTACCAGCAGATGGAGACAAACATACTAGTGAAAGATTGTCCTAAAATCAGAGACAAATGACTGCACCACTGAAAGAGACCAGCAGAGGACAGCAGAGACCAGCTCAAATCAAAGAGTAAAGTCAATCAGGTTGATCTGCTGCCCTACACTTGAACTTTTAACACTTCTGGTCTCTCAGTAAGTGAGACAGGAGGAAACGGTTTCTCTGATTACACCAAAAAACTGAGCAGCTTCTGCCAGCAAATCATTGGGCTTTATTTACTGTGCATTGTTTCACACATCAGTCAGAACAGGCAGAAGTAGATATGCTCTCTTTATTAGTTCAGAAGTCCTTCTTTCTATTCCAGGGTGGTTGCCAGAATGGAAGTGTCCATAAAAGTTTCTGTATTTACTTAATTCAACAGCAGTGGCATTCGTTTTTGCATTGTTTACTGGAAAAGGTATCATCTTTACCTTTCTTGAGGTATTAATGTATAAACATTGGTTTGCGAGAATTTAAGTAACTACACAAAATGATGTCAGCAATATAAAACTTTATGCCTGACCCATATAATATTGATCTCAAATACTCTTTTAGAGAAAAAAGTATAACAATTAAACACTTTCCCCCTAAAATCCCTCACTGTAAAGATACAAAGTCTTAAATGTCCTTAAATAAACAAGCAAGCAAGCAAACATTTCTTCCAAGGAAAATATGAAGAGTTCAGATGCAAAATCAGCTAAAAGCTAACTCGGTCAAAAATGAGATGATGATACTGAGTGAATGCTCTCAACACATATTATACATCCATCAAATACTTTTACTTCAAAATCGCTAAAATCTCACCCTTGCATAGAAACCTATACATCGGACCCTGACAAAAATGCATTTTTCAAAGAAAGAGGTCAGATGGATTTAGAGGCTTTTGCATCTGAACTTGATTACTTTATATATTTCTTCAGACATCCTAAGCATCATCATAACAGCAGGAAATACACACACATTGTCACATTATACGGGGTAAGTTGTCACAATGAAAACTGCCAAACTATTAGATTCAGTATAGGGGTAAAATAGTTCAGTTACTCTATCTATAACATTTTTATTTCTTCAAAATTATTAAGTGAGTTGCTCTAGTACAGATCTGCTATAAAAACTGTCTAACACTTGTGTCTATCAAGCACATGTATCTCCACTACAAACCTCATTTAATGAATCACAGCATCCTCATCAGACTCGCCTAACAAATTGTACATATGAAGTCATTTAGAAACCATATGCAAAACACACAGCTTGCATGAGGGCAGTTTGTGCAGGTGCATGCATCGCATCACATCACTGCACTACTGGACACAAAGTTTCATCCGACATCTGAGTCACTGAATAAAGTCAAGGTTACGCTTTCAGTATGACAGTCAGCAGTGTTTATAATACTGTAACGTTAGTCTTATTCTCGCATGCCTTTTAGCATGCAATAACGCTCTTACCTTGGCAAAGCAGCTATGTTATCCATTCACTCATCCAGCGTCCAGTGTCTCTTTAGAAAGCATTTAAAGTCCAATGATAGTCCATAAATCGTCCCATTGTGGCATGACACGTCCGTCAGTAAAACATCCCACATCTCTCCTTCTTGTGAGTCATCATATACTCATTCTCTTCAGATATGAATCGATTAAAGCGGCGCAAGTCCATTAAAAGCACCTCTTCAAAGACGCTATATCCTCACAGTAATGTTATTTATGACTCGTGCACGCTTAACGGTGTAAACACAGCATGAAAGACAATCCACATAAACTTCGACAAAGAAAAACATAGTCGTAAAAGTGAAAAGTCGGCATAAAATCCATGTTGCCTGAGGATGTTGATGATGATAGAGCTCCACCGCGTCCAAAGTGAGAAGTTCAAGCCTCTGAAAGTTCCCAAACTCAACAAGTGCGCCCTTCATTCCACAGGCGCGCACACGCGCTCAGAGCAGCTCCGCCGTATCATGGGATTTGTAGTTTGAAACACACCTTTTTAAAATGTATTTGCACACGCTATATAATATATGTTAGATGCCAAACCCAAAACCTTTAGATGCTAAACTAGCTAAAAGCCCAGCCTCAGCCCAATCAGAAGTACTTGTGCTTAGGTAGAAACCTATACATCAGAGCCTGATAAAATGCTTTTTCTAAAGAAAGACATCAGATGGATTTAGAGGCTTTTGCATCTGAACTCTTCATATATAATGCTATATCTTAAGTAGCATGAGTATATTTGTAGCAATAGCCAAAAAATAAAATAAAAATTGTATGGGAAAAACATTGTATGGGACAAAATTATTGATTTTTCTTTTATGCCAAAAATCATTAGAATATTAAGTAAAGATCATCTTCCATTGTTCCATTTTGATATTTTATAACTTCCTACTTCAAATATATCAAAACTTTTTTATGTAATTGAATTAGTAATATGCATTGCTAAGAACATTTGAACTTTAAATGCAATTTTCTCAGTATTTAGATTTTTTTTTTTTTTTTTTTTTTTTTTGTGCACCCTCAGATTCCAGGTTTTCAAGTAGGTGTATTTCGGGCAAATATTGTCCTATCCTAACAAACCATACATCAATGAAAAGATGGTCAAAAATATTGACCATTATGACTGGTTTTGTGGTCTATGGCCACATACAATACATTGTTAACTACTGATATGTCTAAACTTAAACTAAAACTAGCAGTTTCAAAATGACATGTAATGATGTACATGTAGTTTTTAAATGGAATTTAAACCTTAAATATAATTTGCACAAAAGGATCTTTGAAATGAACTAGAAAAAAGTTTTAAAAATGAAAAAAGGCCAGTTACAGCATATAACTGCAAATAAAATGTACATTTCCAATGTATTTTTTTACATTAACCCTGTATGAAATTCTAGTCAGATTAAAAAAAAAATAATAATAAATAAAAAAATGAACACTTTTTGGAAGCTTTAAGCAAAATATGCAAAATAAATAAAATATGCAGATAAATAAAAAGTTTGTGTATGTGTTTCTGTTTTACGCTTTATATCATATCAGACTTTTATAGTCTGATATCATAAGAACATAAAGAAAAAACATCTCAATTTTTTTTCAGATGCCCAAACTGACGAAACATATGCAATTCGGTGCGGATGCTAAAAAAAATGTTAATGTTGAAATTCTGACGCTTGTAATGTAAATCAATGAGATATATGAGATGGTCACTCTAATAACTCTAAAAATCTTGTTTTAGTAAAATGTGACCCTTGACCACAAAACCAGTCATAAAGGTCAATTTTTGGAAATTGAGATTTATACATCATCTGAAAGCTGAATACATAGTTTCCATTGATGTATGGTTTGTTATGACAGGACAATATTTGGCCGATATCCAACTATTTGAATATCTGGAATCTGAGGGAGAAAAGAAATCTAAATAGTGACAAAATCACCTTTAAAGTTGTCCAAATAAAGTTGTAACAATGCATATTACTTATCCAAAATTATGTTTTGATACATTTACGGTAGGAAATGTACTAAATATCTTAGTACATGATCTTTACTTAATATCCTAATGGTTTTTGGCATAAATAAAAATCAATCATTTTTACACATACAATGTATTTTTGGCTATTGCTCCAAATATACCCCAGCGACTTATGACTTACGGTTTTGTGGTCCAGCATCACAAATGAGATTAAGATGATCAAAACATATAATGCAATGCAATCCAATGATGATTGAGAGATGAAGAAATAAATGCTCCTCAAAAGATAGGTGATGTTTTGGAGGCTTGGGAAAATCATTCCTCCACTGAGGAACAGTGAAAGTAAAGCTTCCTGAAACAAAGTTCCTCAAAAGAGCCTGATGATCAGATTTGAGACTTAAAAATGATTCACGGAGAATCAAGTAAAGCCAAGCTGCCTCAGTCTGGAAACATGACTAATGTTATTCTTACGTTCACTTGATAAAAATCAGTCAAGGTTTGACACCAGCTGAAGGTGGACGCTTGTACAATTACTCTAAAAGGCCTTTTGCTTTGTTATTCACATGTAACTGCATATTTTAAGCGTTATTATATATTAAGATTGACATATGTTCTGTTTTGGTGCAATGATTTCCTGTATAATGCTTTATATTGAAATAAATCTGTAAGAGTTAGCACATATGTGGTCAAAAGCAAAGATTTATTGAATAATGCACGCTCACCCACACACATAGTTTTTGGTCGGTGAGCTCGTCCAAGTTGCATTACTGCGTGACCGGGAGGCAGACTATGAAACACAAAGACATTGTGAGCCGTCTCTCTGTTTAACCCCAACACATTCCTTCACACATGCCATAACCAAAACCACTTCAGTGCCACAGCTCATATGACTGCTGCCAACTATTCCAGGTTATGCGAAAAGTACAACAGAAAGGCCTCTTTCTTCGTGATCTAGGTCAGGGTGATGAGTGCAGCTGGACTCATAAACAGTTGTTGTGTGGCATTTATTCAAAACGCAGCTTTTTCGACGGTAAGCGGTATCATTTAAAATGACAAACTCAGTCATTGTGGTTCATTAATAATATCTGCCGTAACTTTCAAGACAGAGTCAGTTTTGTTAAGCTCCAATTCGGAGTTGACCCGAGTTAACATTCAGAACAGAGCTCTATTGACTCAACAAAAGACAGATGAAGGGCAATTCGGTTTAAGCAGCTGCTCGCTCTCCCTCCTATTCGAAGACTTTAGGGATCAACAATGAAATCTTTTAACTAAGGCTTCTAATGTGATGAAGTATTGATTGCAACCTTCTTATCCACCTCGGCATAATCAAAAAGTTCGGGGCTGGGATCGAATCCATTGCAGTTTATGCCAAACTGCTGCCACGGTACAATGTCTGACCCGGCCATAAATATGCAATCCAGCTGGCTGAGCTCTGTAAGAAGCTTATGGAGAAGCATATATTTAGTTGGTATATGGGAATCTGACTTTCGATTTCTTTGGCTGCCCTATAGAATAATGCTGGACAAAGAAGTAAATGTGCAGAAATGAGCTGAAGAAGTTCAGATTGCCTCTTCGTACACTAAAAAGATTTAGCATAAATGCACAGGAGTAACGTGTTGTTGCAGATTAGGCACTTTGCAAGAGGAAACCACAAGATTAATTGCCACTTCAAAGGCAGAACACTGGGTTTGTATGTGCTATTTTGCCCGAAACACTTCCTATTTCATTGCCACTTTCCATGAATACAGTACAAAACAGGCTCTGAAGTAATTATCATCCAGGAAATGTTCAAATGTCAACCTCAGCATGTAAAACTACAAATTATATGTGCTGTTTTCATTTTCGGTGGAGGTTGCCATTTTTGCAAAGATGTTACCTTTTATCTAGCATTTTAGCAATTAATGTTACAATAAAAAAAGAGCCTATAAAGCCTATAAGAAATAATATATTATAATATTTGACTCTGGATCACAAAGCCAGTTTTAAGTAGCATGGGTATATTTTGTAGCAACAAAAATGCATTCTATGGGTCAAAATTATACATTCTGTTTTTGCCAAAAATCATTAGGATATTAAGTAAGTGTTCATGTTCCATGAAGATGTTTTCTAAGTTTCCTACTGTAAATATTTACTGTAAATATGCATAGCTAAGAACTGCATTTGGACAACTTTAACCCTTTAACTGTCTCTCCCATTTTTGAACATTGATGTGAAAGCTTAATTTTTTATAATTCATGGATGAAAACATTTTGTAATTTGATTTCGATATACATTTTCCATGGTAATGCAATGTCTGATTTTAATTTTTTTCAAAGGATGAATTTTGAGATTTTAAGTTTTCTACTGCTATATAATTTCTTATGATTTCTAAAGCGTGATATGAGAAAAAGGCAATGAAAAAAGTATTTTTGTGACAAAGGTCAGAACTCCTGTTATGAAGTAGATTTATGAGGTGCACTCACTGTTACTTTTCCTACATAAAAAAAATGGTACCTTAGACCTTTTCAACAATATATAGTTTGTCTTGATTAGATTAGGATTTATTTGTAAAATGGTGAAGTAAACTTAGGCGTCCCACAGGTGGGATGGGTGACAATTAAGGGTTAAAGGCGATTTTCTCAATAATTAGATTTTTTGCACCCTCAGATTCCAGATTTTCAAATAGTTGTATCTTGTATCTCAATATAATATAATATAATATAATATAATATAATTATTGATAACAATATAAATACCATAAATCCAAGGCACTCAGGTGTGGAAAAAAAAGCCTTTAATCACATGTCTTTATTCATCTTTATTCAATATTATATATATATATATATATATATATATATAATTTTTACAATTTACAATTTTTGGAAGTGAATAAATGTAAATTGACATTTTCAAAAGTCCATGTGTGGCACTTTTGATGGTTTATCATTTAAATAATTGTTTCTTATAGTTTTTCTTATGAGTTATATGCACTGGAAAAAATGCTTTTCTTACTTAGATATTTTGTCTTGTTTCCAGCCAAAATATCTAAGAATTCTTAAATCAAGAATTCTTAAAAAATACTCTTCTGCTCACTTCTTAAATCAAGCAAAAATTATTGTCTTGTTTTCAGAAAAATAAAAAGTCAAAATTAAGTGAGTTAAAACAAGCAAAATAATATGCCAATGTGGTAAACAAAATAATCTTATTTCAAGCAAAAACTCACTTAATTTAATTTATTTTTATTTTTTTTATTTTTTTTTTGTGAAAACAAGACAATAATTTATACTTCTTGATTTAAGAATTTTTTAATATTTTGGCTGTAAACGAGACAAAAAAAAATACATTAAGCTTTTACATCACATCTTATGTTGTTAAAGTATTTTTTATTGCATTATTTTTGTGTTTTTATGACAGTGTTTTGTATTTGTGTGAATGGCATTGTGCACCTTTTATATATTAGAATTTATCTCAGCTTGTGGAAATAATTTTTGATTCGTTATGAGAGTTTCTCTCTATTACCTGTATTATTATTAGTTTTTATTTTTATTATTATTTTTTTTTTTTTTGGTATTTGTCAGTGTATTATAAAGCTACAGTTAACCATAATGATTATATAATTTAATGAAACGTATACATTTTAAATGTAAATTTAAGTTCAACCCATTAAAACCTAAAATAATGATACTTTGTTTTTTGTACTGTAAAGTTCTGGGATCCACAGCTGCTGTTTTATGTGAAAAGTATTTACTGTATTCTAGATAAGAGTCACTAAGAGATACTAAATGCAGCTATTACTCTTAATTTGTTTTTGCTTGCAGGCTTTTATGAAAGCTGACATGAAGTCTCTATGTGCATTTACAGTATATAAAATATTGATAGGAATGATATCTATCTTGAATCTCAGTAGATTAAATGGCGCAGCAGATGAAAACTGTAAACTGCTTTTACACTAACAATCTGTGCCAGAAGATGAAAGTTAGTCACAAAAACAACAGCAGTTAGAAAATCAGTTTATTACTTATTTCTCCTTATTTATGCCATGAAATTCAAAAATTCAATGTCTTTCACACAGTGCAGAACAAATGAACACAAACGGTTTGTACAGTGTAATCATTTTACATCATTTACATGGTTGAATTTGACCTTACTATTCATAGCAATTCAAAAGAAAAACAAAAAAATCATTGTCTGTAAAATGACAACTTCATTTCATAACCTGAAAGTGAACATCTGCCTGGAAAGACTAGTTCAAAAACAGCTGATTTATTTAGTTGTCATTGCTTTTCATTCAAATGCGTGCACAACAATATTGAGAACATATGGTGTTTAAATTAATGATGGAAAACACTCATGTACACACAAACACACACACATACACTCACCTAAACAATCCCTTAAGTCACGCATTCAAGTTTGAAGAATTTTTCAAGTATTTTGCAATCAATCTTTCCACCCTGTCTAAATAAACTTGGTCCGTGAGTCAATCATAAAACTACGGAAGCCTGTTTCCACCACTGAATAAAAATTAAAAATCTCTCCATTCTGACTTTGGTCTCACAATTTCTGACTCCTTTCCACAGAATTGTGAGATAAAAACTCACACTTGCAAGTTATAAAGGATATTAAAAAGGATATTTTCTTACAATTGCTACTTTATTTCTCAGAATTATGACTTCATTTTGTTAATTTATTTAATTTAATTTAATTTATATATTTTGTTAAATTATTACATTTAATTTAATTTAATTTAACTATTTAAAGTTTTTCTGTTTGGCCAATAAGTGTCAGAAACAGGACTTAAATGGTAATTTTATTTATTTATTTTTTATATAGTTTGTCTGTTTATTTATTTACTACTTTATTTATTTATATTTCATTTTTCTGTTTGGCCGACAAGTGTCAGAATTATGACTTAATTTCTCTGAATTGCAACATTATTTCTTAGAATTGAGACTTTTTTCAGCAGTACTTAAACATATTTATGTTATGTTATTTAATTTATAATTTAATTACGTTTTTCTGTTTGGCCAATAAGTGGAAGAAACAGGACTTAAATAGTAATTTTGTTTATTTTATTTATTTTTCCGGTTTTCTATTTGGCCAATAAGTGTCAGAAGTAGGACTTAAACAATATTTTTTATTTATTTACTAATTTATTTATATTATGTTATAATATAAATATGACTTAATTTTGCAACTTTATTTCTCATAATCTAGACTTTTTTTTAGCAGTACTTAAACAGTTTTATTTTTGATGTGTAAATTAAATTAAATTTAATTAATTGGCCAATAAGAAGTGGGACTTAATAATTTCGATTTATTTACTAATTTTTTTCTTTATTTATATTATGTTTTTCTGTTTGGCTGATAAGTAGATAATTTAGAATTTAGACTTTTTCCACACAATTACGAGTTTATATCTTCCAATTCTGACTTTATTTCTCATAATTGTGAGTTTACAGCTCATTTCTGAGAGAAAAGTCAGAATTGTGAGAGAAAAAAAAGTTGCAATTTATTTATTTATTTTTTTTTATTCAGTGGTGGAAACAGGATTCCAAATAAAATAACAAAAAAATTACATAAAATACATTAAGTAGAAAAATATTCAATCGATTAATAAACCTATACACCGAGAAAAAAGGCTGCTTTGGTCACTTTTTTCAGTGCGGTCAGCTGAAATTCGAAGATTCGTCCAATGAAACAGCTCAGCCAAGTCCTACATCCAGTGACATCATCACGACGAAGCCCAGAATGGACGTCCATGAGGCCAGTTTCCCGTTCCCGCTGTAAAAGAAACACACACATTCAGCGACGTATAAACATCTGCAGTGTTTCCAGCGAATGCTTCACTGCGCCGCTGCTCACCTGACTTGTGCTTCAGGAATGATGTCATCCACCACTACATACACCATGGCTCCTGCGGCGAAGGCCAGAGCGTAGGGTAGCAACGGCTCCGCCAGCACCACGGCAACCGCCCCTAGCAACCCCGCCAGAGGCTCCACCATCCCGCTCAGCTGCCCATACCTGAGGCAGACACACGCACATTAAACACTATTACTGCTCTCAACTGCTCAATTAACACATTTTAGAACGTCTCAGAAATCAATCAGGATGTATTAGGAATAAATGAAGACAAATAGACCATAAGAAATGTTTGTGACTGTGGCACTGGTCCAAAACCTAAAGAGCTGCCTACATAAGCAGCTGCATTCTCAAACAGCATCCTAACTAGTAGCTGACCACTATATGATATATTGGCCAAATCTGGCTCTTTGTTTATTTCTTTATGTAAATTAGGCTTGTCAGCCGAGTGTCATAAGCAGGACTTAAGCAGTTATTATTTCTTTCTTTCTAGGTTTTTCTGTTTGGCAGTAAGTGTCGGAAATAGGACGTAAACAGCAAGTACTTATTTGTTTGTTTGTTTGTTTTCTTTCTCTAATAAGTGTCAGAAGCAGAAATTAAACTGCAATTTTTTAATTTATGTCTTCATTATTTTTTTCTGTTTGGCCAGTAAGTGTTGGAATCAGTACTTACACAATTTTATTTTGATTTGTTTGTTTATTTAGATTTTATTTGATGAAGTTTTTCTGTTTGGGCAATATGTCTCAGAAATGGGACTTAAAACGGGAATTTCTTTCTTTCTTTCTTTCTTTCTTTATCCATCCATCCATCCATCTGGTCTTAAAGAGTAATATTTATTTATTTATTATTTTTATAAAAAAAAAAAATTGTTTGGCCAATAAGTGTCAGAAGCAGTACTTGCAGTATTTTATTTTATTTATTTTTTTTTTTTTTTATTCTATTCCATTCCAGTTTGGGCAATATGCATCACAAATGCGAATTAAACAGCAACTTTTATGTATTTATTTATTATTTACCTATGTTTTTCAGTTTGGCCAATAAATCTCAGCAGCAGGTATTAAACAGTAAGTTTAATGTCAAATGTAGGTATGTATGCATGTATGTTTTTATTTATTTATTTATTTAATTAATTTATTTTTTTTGTTGATAAGCAGTACTTAAGCAGTTTTGTTTTGATTTTGTTTGTTTTGTTTATTTTATGTATTTTTTCTTGTCCAGTAAGTGTCAGAAATGGCATTTAATTAGTCATTTTAATTAATTAATTTATTTAGTTAGTTTTTCTGTTTGGCTGATAAATGTCAGAAGCGGGACTTAAACAGTAAAATTTTTCATTGAGTTTTTCATATTTTGAGTTTTTCTGTTTTGCCAATAAGTTCCTAAACTGTAATTTTTATTTATTTATCTATTTGTTATTTATTTATTTATTTTTTCTGTCTGGCCAAAAATGTGTCCAAAGAGGGACTTAAACTATAATTTATTTTATAATTTATTAATTTATAATAATTTATAATTTATTTATCTATTTATTTTTATATTTATATATATTTTTTTCTGTTTGGTTGATAAGTGTCGGAAGCGGTAATTGTTTGTTATTACAAGCAAATCCTATAATAATTTTTACATATTTTTGGCATTTAACAAATATGCATTTATATAATTTAAGTGAGTCTTTGAATAAACACCAAAAAAATAAATAAATAAATAAATAAATATATAAATATATATATATATATATATATATATATATATATATATATATATATATATATATATACATATATACATACATTAAATCATATCCACTGACCGCTCAGGTGACTGAGATAAAAAGGTTTACAAAAGGTACATTTTACACCAAATAAGGCTATTTAGAGCCCAAAACACAGCCCACTTAATAAAACAGGCTGGGCCTTATTTTTTTATTAAACAGACTGGAAAATTGCCTGTTTAAATTAGTAACTTATCATTAATGAAAAGATTAATATTTTTTATTTTTATTTTTTGGCAGTGTGCACTGGGATCACATAATCTACAAATGTTTGCAGCTCACAAGGTGTTGGATGTGAATGTGTATTTATCTGGACTCACCAAAAGGATCGCCATGTGGACACCCCAGAACCCCGCAATGGGAGACTCACGGCAAGGCCTTCTGGAAAGTTCTGAATGCCAATGCCTATAGCCAGATTTCTGAAAGAAACAGACATAATCGCTAAATCAGTTCCCAACAGAGAGCACATACAGATCGCTTCTGACACTCTGCAACTTTTCAACTCTCCTAACTTCACACATTATCTCAGCGAGAGATTTAACAGCGCCGGCCGTGCCAGGCTCGACCAACGACTGCTGACTAAAGCTCTCCGTCTGAATCAGACGAAGGTTTTCTGAAGTGCGACATATGGGTGTGTCGTACCACAAGACCACGAGAAAAGCGGGTTACGGATGGGGCACGAACTACATCTGGAATCACACTGTTGTGTTTGGATAATCCTGCATGAGAGTTTCTCGCGCAAGCCAAGAGGGTGACTGTGAAAACTGTCGACGGGCATTTAGCTGAAGAACAACACTTGATTATGGAGGACGATTTAGATTTGTGGGAAGCGCTGCGAGCGGGTTTGTCTCCCGAGGCGGTCTGAGGGTGGTCTCCACCGCACGACTGATAAGCAGCTCTATTTGTTCGGCTTACACTTCTGCGCATCGTAATGCGAGCGGCCTCTAGAAGTTCCCGGAACCTCCCGGAGCCTGCGCTCACAAAGCAAGAAAAGCTGCTCTGTTTTGGGAAGAGTGTTTTGACTCCCCCTCTTCACCACCCCCAACACTCTTTCACTGCCTTCTTCAATCTCTCCTGCTGTACGATGTGCGCTGGCATGCGCTCAAGGTACTGCCCCCAGAGAAGTCAGATTAATGACAGCTAGTCACGGAAAGGCTTACAGCAGCCGTGTAATGCTGGAGAGTCTGAGGGAGACGGAACACAGCTCTTGCAAACTCTTTCTTCCATGCAAAAAAATGAATGCACACGAAAGCTCCAAAATGTTGAAACAAACACCATTAAACTATTATTAAATTGATGCAAATGGCTCTTCTTTCAAGTCTTTTGAAGCAATTTTGTACTTCCAATTCTTCTCCAACTTGACTTCTCCGATTCAAAATCTCACCAACTCTTTCTTGCACGCACATCAAAAAAATCAAAGTAATGCAACACAAAATAATGCAAATGAATGTGGACTAGCACTGTCAAGTTCCAAAATGACAAAAAACACCATTAAATTACTATTAAAGTTTTGCAAATGGCTCTTCTTTCAAGTCTTCTGAAGCAATACTGTCATTTTTGGACTGTTCCTTTAACACAATTTCATGGCAACTGATTCAATCTCTTGCAAGCTCTTTTTTCATGCAATACCTTTTTTTTTTTTTTTTTTGCATGTAAAAAATGAATGCACATGAACGTGGACTAGGACTGTCAAGTTCCGAAATGACAGAAAAAACACCATTAAACTGTTATGAAATTGATGCAAATGGCTCTTCTTTCAAGTCTTCTGAAGCAATTTTGGAGTTTTCCCTTTAACACCGTTTCATGGCATCCAATTCAAAATCTCACCAACTCTTTCTTGCACGCACAAAATCAAAGTAATGCAACGCAAAAATAATGCAAATGAATGTGGACTAGGACTGTCAAGTTCCGAAATGACAGAAAAAACACCATTAAACTGTTATGAAATTGATGCAAATGGCTCTTCTTTCAAGTCTTCTGAAGCAATACTGTCATTTTTGGACTGTTCCTTTAACACAATTTTACAGCGTCCAATTCAAACTCTCACCAACTCTTTCTTGCATGCACAACATCAAAGTAATGCAACACAAAAATAAATGCTCATGAACGTGGATTAGGACTGTCAAGTTCCAAAATGACCATTAAAAACACCTATAAACTATTATTAAATTGATGCAAATGACTCTTCTTTCAAGTCTTCTGAAGCAATTTTGGACTGTTCCCTTTAACACAATTTCATGGTGTCCAATTCAAACTCTCACCAACTCTTTACATCCACAAAATCTAAGATATGCAAGAAAAATGAATGCATATGAATGAGGACTAGGACCATCAAGCTCCAAAATGCCAAACAAACACAATTAGAATATTATTAAAGTGATGCAAATGGCTCTTCTTTCAAGTCTTCTAAAGCAATACTGTAAATTTTGGACTGTTCCTCTAACACAATTTCATGGCAACTGATTTAAACTCTTGCAAACTCTTTTTTTTTGCATGCAAAAAATTAGTGCACATGAATGTGGACTATGACTGTCAAGTTCCAAAATGACAAAAACACCATTGAACTATTATTAAAGTTTTGCAAATGGCTTTCTTTCAAGTCTTCTGAAGCAATACTGTCACTTTTGGACTGTTCCTTTAACACAATTTCATGCCAACTGATTAAAACTCTTGCAAACTCTTTCTTGCATGCAAAAAATAATGCATATGAATGTGGACTAGGACTGTCAAGTTCCAAAACGACAAAAACACCACTGAACTATTATTAAAGTTTTGCATATGGCTCTTCTTTCAAGTCTTCTGAAGCAGTACTGTAAATTTTGGACTGTTCCTTTAACACAATTTCATGGCAACTGATTCAAACTTTTTTTTTAATACCTTTTTTTTGCATGTAAAAAATGAATGTGCATGAATGTGGACTAGGACTGTCAAGTTCCAAAATGAAAGAAAAAACACCATTAAACTGTTATGAAATTGATGCAAATGGCTCTTCTTTCAAGTCTTCTGAAGCAATTTTGGAGTTTTCCCTTTAACACAGTTTCATGGCATCCAATTCAAAATCTCACCAACTCTTTCTTGCACGCACAAAATCAAAGTAATGCAACGCAAAAATAATGCAAATGAATGTGGACTAGGACTGTCAAGTTCCGAAATGACAGAAAAAACACCATTAAACTGTTATGAAATTGATGCAAATGGCTCTTCTTTCAAGTCTTCTGAAGCAATACTGTCATTTTTGGACTGTTCCTTTAACACAATTTTACAGCGTCCAATTCAAACTCTCACCAACTCTTTCTTGCATGCACAACATCAAAGTAATGCAACACAAAAATAAATGCTCATGAACGTGGATTAGGACTGTCAAGTTCCAAAATGACCATTAAAAACACCTATAAACTATTATTAAATTGATGCAAATGACTCTTCTTTCAAGTCTTCTGAAGCAATTTTGGACTGTTCGCTTTAACACAATTTCATGGTGTCCAATTCAAACTCTCACCAACTCTTTACATCCACAAAATCTAAGATATGCAAGAAAAATGAATGCATATGAATGAGGACTAGGACCATCAAGCTCTAAAATGCCAAACAAACACAATTAGAATATTATTAAAGTGATGCAAATGGCTCTTCTTTCAAGTCTTCTAAAGCAATGCTGTAAATTTTGGACTGTTCCTCTAACACAATTTCATGGCAACTGATTTAAACTCTTGCAAACTCTTTCTTGCATGCAAAAAATAATGCATATGAATGTGGACTATGACTGTCAAGTTCCAAAATGACAAAAACACCATTGAACTATTATTAAAGTTTTGCAAATGGCTTTCTTTCAAGTCTTCTGAAGCAATACTGTCACTTTTGGACTGTTCCTTTAACACAATTTCATGCCAACTGATTAAAACTCTTGCAAACTCTTTCTTGCATGCAAAAAATAATGCATATGAATGTGGACTAGGACTGTCAAGTTCCAAAACGACAAAAACACCACTGAACTATTATTAAAGTTTTGCATATGGCTCTTCTTTCAAGTCTTCTGAAGCAGTACTGTAAATTTTGGACTGTTCCTTTAACACAATTTCATGGCAACTGATTCAAACTTTTTTTTTAATACCTTTTTTTTGCATGTAAAAAATGAATGTGCATGAATGTGGACTAGGACTGTCAAGTTCCAAAATGAAAGAAAAAACACCATTAAACTGTTATGAAATTGATGCAAATGGCTCTTCTTTCAAGTCTTCTGAAGCAATTTTGGAGTTTTCCCTTTAACACAGTTTCATGGCATCCAATTCAAAATCTCACCAACTCTTTCTTGCACGCACAAAATCAAAGTAATGCAACGCAAAAATAATGCAAATGAATGTGGACTAGGACTGTCAAGTTCCGAAATGACAGAAAAAACACCATTAAACTGTTATGAAATTGATGCAAATGGCTCTTCTTTCAAGTCTTCTGAAGCAATACTGTCATTTTTGGACTGTTCCTTTAACACAATTTTACAGCGTCCAATTCAAACTCTCACCAACTCTTTCTTGCATGCACAACATCAAAGTAATGCAACACAAAAATAAATGCTCATGAACGTGGATTAGGACTGTCAAGTTCCAAAATGACCATTAAAAACAACTATAAACTATTATTAAATTGATGCAAATGACTCTTCTTTCAAGTCTTCTGAAGCAATTTTGGACTGTTCCCTTTAACACAATTTCATGGTGTCCAATTCAAACTCTCACCAACTCTTTACATCCACAAAATCTAAGATATGCAAGAAAAATGAATGCATATGAATGAGGACTAGGACCATCAAGCTCCAAAATGCCAAACAAACACAATTAGAATATTATTAAAGTGATGCAAATGGCTCTTCTTTCAAGTCTTCTAAAGCAATGCTGTAAATTTTGGACTGTTCCTCTAACACAATTTCATGGCAACTGATTTAAACTCTTGCAAACTCTTTTTTTTTTGCATGCAAAAAATTAGTGCACATGAATGTGGACTATGACTGTCAAGTTCCAAAATGACAAAAACACCATTGAACTATTATTAAAGTTTTGCAAATGGCTTTCTTTCAAGTCTTCTGAAGCAATACTGTCACTTTTGGACTGTTCCTTTAACACAATTTCATGCCAACTGATTAAAACTCTTGCAAACTCTTTCTTGCATGCAAAAAATAATGCATATGAATGTGGACTAGGACTGTCAAGTTCCAAAACGACAAAAACACCACTGAACTATTATTAAAGTTTTGCATATGGCTCTTCTTTCAAGTCTTCTGAAGCAGTACTGTAAATTTTGGACTGTTCCTTTAACACAATTTCATGGCAACTGATTCAAACTCTTTTTTCATGCAATACCTTTTTTTTGCATGTAAAAAATGAATGTGCATGAATGTGGACTAGGACTGTCAAGTTCCAAAATGAAAGAAAAAACACCATTAAACTGTTATGAAATTGATGCAAATGGCTCTTCTTTCAAGTCTTCTGAAGCAATTTTGGAGTTTTCCCTTTAACACAGTTTCATGGCATCCAATTCAAAATCTCACCAACTCTTTCTTGCACGCACAAAATCAAAGTAATGCAACGCAAAAATAATGCAAATGAATGTGGACTAGGACTGTCAAGTTCCAAAATGCAAAACAAACACCTCTTAGTGGTCCAAATGGCTTTTCTTCCAAGTCTTATGAAGCAATACTGTCTCTTCAACACAATCTTGTGGCAGTCTAAACTATTTCATGTTATGGTGAATTGGTGGCTAATTTGAATGAATTCATACAAGCTTGTTTATTCAGCGCAAGGAGGACTGGGACTGGGGCTGTCAAGTTCCATAATGAAAAAAAAAAAATAATTAAAAAATCACAGCTAAAAATTACTAAACTGATCCAAATGGCTCTTCTTCCAAGTCTACTGAAGCAACTCTGTAAACACAATCATGGCAATTTGAAACTTTTTTCCTGTTAGGCAATTTGGTGGCTAATGCAGTTTTAATTCTCATGGCAATTCGTAACTACTTCATATTTTGGTCAATTGGTGGTTAACTGGCATTCATTCATATATATATATATATATATATATATTTTTTTTTTTTTTTTTTTTCAAGCAACATGAACACTCTAGTGGTTCTTTTCAATATAATGTATGTGAATGAGAACTAGGGCTGTTAAACTATTATTAAAGTGATCCAAATGGCTATTCTTTCACATCTTCTGAAGCAATAACGTATATTCTTATCTGTTCCTTCATAACTTTCTCATGGCAATTCAATTTCCTTTTTGGCGAATTGGTGGCTAATTAGCTTTAATTCTTACAATCTAATTAATAATTTTTGTGAGTCTTGAAGAACATTTTAATGATTTATTTGTTTATTAATAACTTATTCATGTAAATAAGGGACCATCAAGCTCCAAAATGACAATAAAGAACCACTAAAATATTCTAACGTCGGCTTAATATTTTTTTTGAACCTGTGATACTTTTTCAGGATTCTTTTAAGAAATCAAAAGTAAAAAAAAAAAAAAAAGAACAGCATTTATTCAAAATAGAAAACTTTTCTAACAATATTAGTCTTTACTATCACTTTTTTTTTTATCAATTTAAGACATCCTTGCTGAATAAAAGTATTAATTGAATAAAAGAAAGAAAAAAATGTACTGACCCCAAACTTTGAATGAGGTGTTTGTTGTTACAAATTTTTTTTTTTTTTTTTTTTAAATAAATGCTGTTCTTTTTAACGTTTTATTCATCAAAGAACCCTGAAAAAGTATCACAGGTTCCAAAAAAAAAATAAAAATAAAAATATTAAGCAGCACAACTATTTTCAATACTGATAATAAATCAGCATATTAGAAAGATTTCTATCATGTGACACTGAATACTGGAGTAATGATGCTGAAAATTCAGTTTTTAAAATTATATTTTAAAGTATATAAAATAGAAAACCACTATGTTAAATTGCATTAACATTTCACAATATTACAGTTTTTTTTTTCAGTATTTTTAATCAAATAAACGCAGCTCCTTTAAAAAGCATTAAAAATCTCACTGATCCCAACATTTGAGTGGCAGTGTATCTCACATGATAATCTGAAAAAGTTTTAAACAAAATGGCCTTTTAAAAACATTAAATAAATGTATTTTTGCATTTTTATTTAAAACGCAAATATTGAGTCAAGTTTTGATTGGCAGCGAGACTTTTTGGAGGTACATTTTTAATGGACGCATGGATTTTGCATTAATGAATCATTCACAATAAGACCTATGAGATGCATTTAGAAAATACATGAAGTGATTTTCCATTTCACGACGGCTGAAGAACGGATGAGAGGACAGGAGAAACCGTGGAGCGGCATAATGAAAGACTGAAGAGAAAAGCAAAGGGGAGTTTTTGGAGAAGGGTGAAGCGAACTCGCTCACCCAACTGAAGAGTCCACAGACTAATGTTCGCACAGTGTGGAAACAACAGCCCTTCTCACCATTTCAGAAACATGTTTTCCCATCCCCAGGAATTCTTCTCTGGCATATTTCACTCCTCTGAGGCAGGTCTATTTCTGTGTGCGAAGAGAGTCTATTCACCCACCTCTGAGGACAGGCTTCAGTAACCGCAGGCTCTCAGCAGTAAAATAGGGTGGAGATCTCAAAACGTACAATGCCATTCCAACACGCTCAGTATACGAGCTTAAAAGCGAAGTGAAACGAAGCAGGGATGTGGGTTTGTGATACAGTGCGAGCCTGGCCTGATGTCCGTATTAAAACAAACAAACAAAAAAAAGCATAAAGGGAAACATTCCAGCGTTATTGCAAAAGCATGAAGAAGCCTCCATTGAGAGGGGAAGACAGTGGCTCCAGTGTCTGACCACAGAGCTCCTCTCTGGGCACAAAGGGCCTTTGGTGCCCCCCCTCCATCCATGGGGGTCTGCCCTGAATGGGCATCTGTGTGTTGGGAAGAGCATGGGGATCTGGGCGAAATGAGGGAAAATCCCCAAAACCATCTGCACCAATCGCTACGGCTTTCCAGCGACCTTTGACCTGCGCACCCAGCGGAACCCGCTGCTTTTCACTCGCAACTGTGGGAAAATATACCTAAAAACAGACTCTATAACAGCCTCTGTTTTGGCACAATCCATCAGACCCTGAGATCTAATGGCTCAGAGAAATGATTCACTGAACAATGCTTAAATATTCAATTAGATATTACATATACAGCCCCATGCAAATTAATTCATCCTCTCTTCCATAAAAGGTTACACTAAATAGATGTAGTATTTTAAAAATAAATGTTGCTCACAGCTCTTTTCTTCTCTTTGAAAGGTAAGAGAAAATAATTATATACTGTATATAAAAAATAAAAAACTAGATACTTTATATATATATATATATATATATATATATATACTTATTGTAATGTAAGAATTAAATATTCAAGAATTGAAGTAATATTTAACAAAAGATTAATAACAAAAGACAAAAATAGCATTGATCAGTGTGAGATAATTACCAGAAAAAATGAGGAAATTTCAGTCAAAATTGCCTTTAAATAAATAAATATTAATAAAAAAAATACTTGTATACACTTCAATACTTTTTTCTATAAAATGTTTATGTATTTATTTACCTATGTATTTATTTATTTATTTATTTATTTATTTAAAGGCCATTTTGAATGAATTGTCCTTAATTTATTTAGTAATTATCTCACAATGATCAATGCTACTTTTTAATCTTTTGTTAAATGTTACTTAAATTCTTAAATATTTAACTCTTACATTTAAATAAGCAATTTTATGCATTTATTCACTGAAATGTTCTCATTTAATCTCATTATTATCTCAAATTAATCAATGCTACTTTTATAATTTGTCTAATTTTACTTCAATTCTTGAATATTTAATGCTTACATTTTAGTATGTAAGTATGTATGTTAGTATGTAGTATGTTTTATGCATTTATTTATTTATTCTTACATTTCAATAAGTAAACTGAGGAAATTTCAGTCAAAATGGCCATTAAATCAATAAATAATAAATACAAGTTTATAGAAAAAGAAAACTTGAAATGTAGAAATTAAATATGCAAGAATTTAAGTAAAATTTAAACAAAAGATTAAAAAGTAGCATTGATCAATGTGAAATAATTAAAAGATAAGCAAAAGAAATTTCAATCAAAATGGCTTTTAAATAAATAAATAAATATAGAAAAAAATTACTTATTGAAATGTAAGAATTAAATATTCAAGAATTTAAGTAAAAATTAACAAAATATTAAAAAGTAGCATTAATCAATGTGAAATAATTACCAGATAAACTAAGGAAATTTCAGTCAAATGGCCTTTATTATAATTATTATTATTTTTTACATAAATAAATAACTAAAATTTATTGTTAAAAATCTAAGCATTAAATATTTAAGAATTTAAGTAAAATGACAAAATATGAAAACGTAGCATCGGTTCATTTTGAGATAATTATGAGATAAACTGAGGAAATTTCAGTCAAAATGATCTTTAAATAAATAAATAAATAGGTAAATAAATAAATGCATAAACAAATAACTAGTTACAGAAAAAAATACTTATTGAAATGCAAGAATTAAATATTCAAGAATGTAAGTCAAATTTAACAAAAGATTAAAAAGTAGCATTGATCAGTGTGAGATAATTACCAAATAAACATAATAAATAAATTAATAAAAACATGAATAGGTTAATAAATAAATAACTATTTATATATACATAAAAAACTTTAAGTATTAATCAATAAATAATTACCAGATAAATCAAGGAAATTTCAGTCAAAATGGCCTTTGAATAAACAAATAAATAGATAAATAAATACATAAACTGAAATAAATAAATAATACATACTGAAATGTAAGAATTAAATATTCAAGAATAAGTACAATTTAATAAAAGTTTAAAAAGTAGCACTGATCAATGTGAGATAATTACCAGATAAACAGGACATTTCAGTCAAAATGGCTTTTAAATAAGTAAATAAATATGAACAGAAAAACAAATACTTACTGAAATGTATAAATTAAATTTGCAAGAATTTAAGTAATATTTACAAAAGATTAAAAAGTACCATTAATCAATGTGAGATAATTACCAGATAAACAGGACATTTCAGACAAATTGGCCTTTAAATAAATAAATAAATAACTATTTATTGAACAAAACACTTATTGAAATATAAAAATTAAATTTTCAAGAATTTAAGTAAATTTAACAAAAAGTAGCATTAATCAATAGATAATTAACAGATAAATTGAGAAAATTTCAGTCAAAATGGCTGTTGAAAAAATACTAAATAAATAAATATAGAAAAAAAACACTTACTGAAATGTAAGAATTAAATATTCAAGAATAAGTAAAATGTAATAAAAGATTAAACAGTAGCATAAAAATGTAAGTATCAAATATGGAAGAATTTAAGTCAAATTTAACAAAAGATGTGGAAACCAAGGAAATTTCGGTCAAAATGGCCTTTCAATCAATCAGTCAAAAGCGTACGCATTAAATATTCAATAATTTCAGTTAAATTTAACAAAAAAAATTGAATGCAAATTGTAATCGAATTTGCTTTTCAAAAACAAACCAATGAAATGTTTTTGTATATATACTCTCTTTCTATCTCTAAATATATATATATATATATATATATATATATATACACACACACACACACACACACACACACACACACACACACACACATGTGTATATATACTTTATATACTTTTACAGCGGCTTACTACTTTTTTAAACTAGAGAAACATCCTTTTTTTTTTCTCGTGGACATGTGTGAGTGCATCCATCATCGCTGACAGGAAGGAGTCTGATACTAAATGAGTGTTTCATACGCAGGTTATTGACTCTGAAATACAGAGACAGAGAAATCCTGTTGCCTAGCTGACATAATCGCAAAACACAACACATATACAAAATAAAACACTTTATTAGATATTCTTTTCTGCATAGACATTAATGTCGATTTTTACTGGCGAGCGTAAGATGGTGATCACAATGTTTGTTCTGGCTTGTCATTTGCTATTAGTTTGTTTCAAAGAAGGCAGAGCCCAGAGCTTTGCTTTCATAATCATAATTACCTAAAGACCCAACCACAGTCAATGCCACCACACTCATGCTTTACACTGTATCTAGGCAATCAACAGACAACTACAGCTTCTGTCGAAACAAACACAGAACTAATAATATTACCTTTTCTTTAATGCATTCATTCATTCATTCATTCATTTTAACATTGAATCTATAAAAGTATTTATATAAGGGTGAATGTATTTACATTTTAAATTGCATTTAAAATCGCATTTTTTATTTATTTGGAAGAATATTTGCATGAATATGTAAGCAGGAAGTGTTTATTTTATTTTATTATAATTTTATTGTATTTATTTATTTAAATGTATTTCACATACTACTGGTCAGAAGTCCAGAATTATTATTTATTTATTTTATTTTTTTTATTATTATTATTTAGTTGATAAAAAACATTAAATATTATTACAATTGAATTAATGTAAGTATAGAAGTATAAATTACATTTATTTATTTCTATTCATTGGATGAATATATATCAATATTTGTATAAGTTTGAAGTGTTTATTTTATTTTTAATTATTTTATTTATTTATTTCTATTTTTTACAATATATTTCACTACAGAAATCTTTAATAATAATAAAAATTTTTAATGTTACATGTTTTTTAAAAGAGAGAGATTTTATTTTATATTAAAATTGCACAAATTTAGGTACAAATTATAAAAGTATAAATTATATTTATTTATATTTATTGGATGAATGTATATAAAATGTGTGCGTATATATATATATATATATATATATATATATATATATGAAGTGTTTATTTTATTTTATTATTAATAATTACCTTTTTTAAAGAGAGATTTTATTTATTTATTTGATCAAAATATACAGTGAAAACATTCATATTGTGAAATATTACAATTTAATTATAGTATGAAGTATATAAATTAAATGTATATATTTATATTTATTGGATTAATGTTTTTAAATATTAGTACAAATATGAAGTGTTTATTTTATTGTATTACTAGTTATTTTTTTTTATACTTTACATACTACTGGTCAGAAGTCTAGAATAATTATCATTTCTAAATGTTTTTAAGACAGATTTTCAAAAATACAGTGAAAACATTAATATTGTGGTATAATATTATTACAATTTAAATAAATGATAAAGTATAAATGTATAAATTACATTAATTTATTTAAATTAAATGGATGGATATATAGAAATACTTAGTACAAGTATGAAGTGTTTATTTTATTTAGTATTTTTTTATGTAAATATACTAGTCAGAAGTATGGAATATCTACCATTTTTAAAAAAAAAAAATTTAATATATTTTTTTAGAGATTTTATTTATTTGATCAAAATACAGTGTATTGTGGTGAAATATTATTAGAATTTTAAAAGAACTGTTCAAAAACATTACATTTTCCAGCCTTTTGACCACAGGTAAGTGTGTATAATGTAGTTGTGTAGTAAGTACTTGTTTATAAGTTTACAATTACAGTGTTTATGTTGAAGTTCCAAGTGGAAAAGTTTAAGAAACCTTGTACTTGAGGTACATGAGGAAACACAGCTGTGAAAAATTAAAGCTGAACTGTAACACTACACACATTCTGTGCCATAAACAATCTGTAACTCCAACGCTGTACTGCAAAACCTGAGCGTTTCCTCTCTCAGACACTTAAAAAGCAGCTTTGAGAATGGCAGGTGCGTCTCTGAAGAAGCCAGACAGAAAGTTGGGCCGTATTTCAGAGGCATGTATAAACACACACACACACACACACAAGTCCTGCTAAACCTAACCTGAATGACGTCCAAACTCTGATTAACAGCATTTGCTCAACAACAAAAAAAACCTCTACTGTTCAGAGGACACCCAGATGCACGTTTAGGGAAAATCTGCACAATTATGTACATAATGAATTTGATTCTTTTATTATGGTCAACTAATCAAAAACGCCATCAACTTGCTTTTCCAAACCAATGATCTAAGAGAGCAGAGAGGGTTGAAGAGCCCAACAGATGCGGCCAAAACTCAATAAAAGCCACCGAGAGAAATGAATTCTTCCAATCCCTTAAAGGTCTCTTAAAGCCCTTATCATGTGAGAGAGATGAGAGACGGCAAAATGAAAAGGCAGGAGGGAAAACAGGGTGGGGTGGAGGAAATGGAGGGATGTGGAGAAAGAGGGAGAGAGACGGATGAGAGACAGAGAGCCGGAGAACAGGGGCCCTATGTTTTTGAGATTCAAAGCACAATGTGCTCTTTGAGGACTGCAGAGAATAACATTTAGATAGAGAGCCATCAGTCCAGCCCTCGCACTGCTCTCTCGCCCGCTCTTTTCTCACTACGTCGCATTTGCACCAAATATTTTCACAGCCTGCACATACGCTACATTTTTGAAGCGTAGACTGAACTTTTAGCACACCATTCATCCCATAAGATTACAAACCTCCTATAAAATCGGCTATAAATTGCTATAAACTGCTATAAATTAAAACTATAAATTGGAAATAATGTTCATTAAAGGTCATTGTTTCAAAATATTGATAATAATAATAATAATAATACCACTTCTGCATTAGAACAATATTTACATATATTTACAGTATTTACATATTTAATATAGAACACTTAATACAAGAATTGTAAAATATAAATATAAACAATGTTTTTAAAATAATACCTATATCTATCTATATATCTATATAAACAACTATTATTATTATTATTAACACATTTAATTTAAAATAAGAGACCATTCTAATTGTAAAGTGTAAATTATATTGTTTTGCATAACTAAAAGTAATGCAATTAATAGGCTAAAAGGTTATTTATTAATTCATGAGCATTTAACGCTCATTAATTTATTATTATGATTATGATTATTATTATTATTATTAATAATAATAATAATAATAATAATAAAATGTAATAAAAAACACTTAAATTGTAAAATAGAAATAATTTAAGCAATGTATATAAAATAAAATATATTTTTAATAAAATATAAACAGTTTTGAATAAATTATATTAATGTAATTAAAGATAATTTAAATCTCATTAATGTATTAATAATAATAATAATAATAATAATACCAACAAATTTAATTAAAAATAAGACACCGTTCAAATTGTAAAATGTAAATTATATTGTTTTGCATAACTAAAAGTAATTTAATTATTGGGATAAAAAGGTTATTTATTAATTAATGAGCATTTAAAGGTCAATTATTAATATTAATATTAATATTATTAATAATAATAATAATAATAATAATAATAATAATAATAATAAGAAGAAGAAGAAGAAGAAGAAGAAGAAGAAGAAGAAGAAGAAGAAGACATTGTTTCGCATAACTAAAAGTAATGCAATACATGGGTTAAAATGGTTAGTTATTTAAAGCTCATTATTATTATTATTATTATTATTATTACTTTTAATGCATTTATTTAAGACCATTACAATGAGTACAATTTTTATTTATTTATTAATTATTGAGCATTTAAAGCTCATTGATGCATTATTATTATTATTATTATTATTAATAATAATAATAATAATATTAATAATACATTTAATTAAATATAAGAGACCATCCAAACTGTAAAATGTAAATTATACTGTTTTGCATAACTAAAAGTAATGCAATTAATGGGTTAAATTGGTTATTTATTAATTCATGAGCATTTAAAGCTCCTTAATTTTTTATTATTATTATTATTATTATTATTATTTTAATTACACACATATCTATTATTACCTAAGATACTCAGTAGTTGTTTTTAATGTAGCTAGTAAACATCATGAGCTTTTTCCCCCCTCAACGTAAAAGTTCGAGCAACAACATCCTGAATAATACAAGAATACAAGATGAGAAATGCCAGACAGAAACAAGAGCTCCAGCTGACTTATTCCTGATGGATTTGGAGGAAAAGGAAAGGGAAACAAGAAACACGTCCATCACAAACCTACAAAACCAATTCCACAAAAATGTTTGTTTCTTTTCTGACCGATCCATTGACTGAATTCAGCAGATGGGATATTATGATTCATCTGGTGCTGATAGAAAACCTGCTTTACTGCAACTAAAGGAAAACATATATTTGGAGACATTGAAGAAATGGAAAGAAATATGTGGCATCCATCACTGACTAATGGATGATTTTGTGCAAAAAAGACATGCAACACACAAAATGAACTTTTAGAAACAGCTACTGGTTTAGTCAAAAGCAATATTATGTTGTGTCTGGAGATGAAGGAGCAGAGGATTCTGAAAGAGCAGACGCTGATGCAATTCATCGACACACAACTGAAAATACGGCTCAAATAGAAATATGGCACGAGATGAACATGGAGAAGAAGATGCTCAAATGCACTGATGTTCTAATTAGAAGATTATATTTTATTTTATATAAGTCATTAGTGTTGCATACATCAAGTCTGTAAGTTTGGGTGATTTCATAAGCAATATTAAAATGAATCACAAATGCAGGCTTCATTTGTTTGAAGAGGGCATGAGCTGCATCATGTCTGAACCAAAGTCCCCTAAAGGCAAATCAGACAATCTCTATCCAAGCAGCAAACATGCAATTATGTCAAAACAATGCTTAACTCTGACAAAACAGTGTCATACATTGTGCTTCTTTAGTTTAAATCATGCAAAAATGCATATAAAAGTGTGGTAAACCATCATTTTTTATTTTGGTGCTTAAAAAAATGATATAAAATAAAATAATGAAATAAATAAAAAGTAAGTTAAAAAAAACAATCAAGATGCAACATGCATGATACCATTTTGTCACTGTTTATCATTAATTAATTCAGGTCAAATCTTGTTTTGACAGACTTTAGATTTAATAAATAAGTAAATAGTTCTAAAAAAATACAAATAAAAAAGTTATTACAAATAAAAAAAACAATATTTAACTACATATATTTTTACTAAAACATTCTAATTAATTAATAAAATAAAATTACAAAATAAAATAAAATAAAAAAGTAAGTAAAATAAAATAAAATTGAAAGTAAGTAAATAACCAATCAAAATGCAACATGCATGATACCATTTTGTCAGTTTATCATTAAAAAGTAATTACAAATGTAAAAAAAAAAAATTAAAAATTAAAAATTAAATACAAAGTAAGTTAATATCCAATCAAGATGAACATGCATGATACCATTTTGTCAGTGTTTATCAATAATTAATTCAGGTAAAATCTTGTTTTGACTTTAGATTAAATAAATCAATAAATCAAAAAATTAATACACAGTTCTCAAAAAATAAAAATAAAAATAAAAACAAAAATAAATAAAGAAAAACCAAACAAAGAAAAAAAAAAGTAAAAAGTTATATTAAAATAAAAAAATAAATAAATCAATAAATAATTCATCTACATATATTTTGACATATTTTAAGTATGAACTTGAATAATGAGAAAAATAGACATTTTGTCAAAGTTTATAGTTTTTTAAATCAAGGTCAAACCCTGATTTGACAGATTTGTTAGATTTTATTTAACATGTTATACATAGAAAATAAATAAATAGGTAAATAAATATCTTAAAAACATATATATATATATATATATATATATATATAATACAAATAATAAATTATACATAGAAAATAAATAAATAAATAAACCAAATAAAAATAATATATATTTTAATAAAAAGGTAAAGAGAAACTATAAATTACACAGAAATATATATATATATATATATATATATATATATATATATATATACAGTGGGTATATAAATCATTTAAGTTCATTTTTTTTCCTCATTAATGTACACACAGCACCCCATATTGACAGAAAAACACAGAACTGTTGACATTTTTGCAGATTTATTAAAAAAGAAAAACTGAAATATCACATGGTCCTAAGTATTCAGACCCTTTGCTGTGACACTTATATATTTAACTCAGGTGCTGTCCATTTCTTCTGATCATCCTTGAGATGGTTCTACACCTTCATTCGAGTCCAGCTGTGTTTGATTATACTGATTGGACTTGATTAGGAAAGCCACACACCTGTCTATATAAGACCTTACAGCTCACAGTGCATGTCAGAGCAAATGACAATCATGAGGTCAAAGGAACTGCCTGAAGAGCTCAGAGACAGAATTGTGGCAAGGCACAGATCTGGCCAAGGTTGCAAAAAAATTTCTGCTGCACTTAAGGTTCCTAAGAGCACAGTGGCCTCCATAATCCTTAAATGGAAGACGTTTGAGACGACCAGAACCCTTCCTAGAGCTGCGGTCCGGCCAAACTGAGCTATCGGGGGAGAAGAGCCTTGGTGAGAGAGGTAAAGAAGAACCCAAAGATCACTGTGGCTGAGCTCCAGAGATGCAGTCGGGAGATGGGAGAAAGTTGTAGAAAGTCAACCATCACTGCAGCCCTCCACCAGTCGGGGCTTTATGGCAGAGTGGCCCGACGGAAGCCTCTCCTCAGTGCAAGACACATGAAAGCCTGCATGAAGGACTCCAAGATGGTGAGAAATAAGATTCTCTGGTCTGATGAGACCAAGATAGAACTTTTTGGCCTTCATTCTAAGCGGTATATATGGAGAAAACCAGGCACTGCTCATCACCTGTCCAATACAGTCCCAACAGTGAAGCATGGTGGTGGCAGCATCATGCTGTGGGGGTGTTTTTCAGCTGCAGGGGCAGGACGACTGGTTGCAATCAAGGGAAAGATGAATGCGGCCAAGTACAGGGATATCCTGGACGAAAACCTACTCCAGAGTGCTCAGGACCTCAGACTGGGCCGAAGGTTCAAGACAACAAGACAATGACCCTAAGCACACAGCTAAAATAACCAAGGAGTGGCTTCACAACAACTCCGTGACTGTTCTTGAAAGGCCCAGCCAGAGCCCTGACTTAAACCCAATTGAGCATCTCTGGAGAGACCTGAAAATGGCTGTCCACCAACGTTTACCATCCAACCTGACAGAACTGGAGAGGATCTGCAAGGAGGAATGGCAGAGGATCCCCAAATCCAGGTGTGAAAAACTTGTTGCATCTTTCCCAAAAAGACTCATGGCTGTATTAGATCAAAAGGGTGCTTCTACTAAATACTGAGCAAAGGGTCTGAATACTTAGGACCATGTGATATTTCAGTTTTTCCATTTAAACAAATTAATAACAGAAAAATCTAGTAGATAAAAAAATAAAAATAAATTCAGGACAATGGAGTGGCAATCAACATTTTAAAGATTCAGATTTCATAAATAAATACACAAACAAACATTAAATATCACATATCTGAACCATTCTGGAGCAGATGAGTGGAACTGAACCATAAAACTCTTGTGAGCCTGTCAGATGAGTATTAAATGAACAAACACAACTCATTAAACTAATGTGCTGTGCTTCATATACATCAGAGAGAAACCCAGGGGGGAAGAAGTGTCAGTGGACATAAATATTAGCAAACAGCCTATAGATCAGAAAGAGCAGGAGCAGCAACATCACGCTCAAGCAGATCCATCACAAACACAACAGGACCGGCTAAAAACTAGAGAGACGTGAGATCAGCTCACATTTCTGCCACTGTTTGACAGAAGAAACACTCAATAAATAAACTAAACCAACAGATAAATACAGAGCTCAGACTTTCATCCCATCTCAATTCAGCAAGAAATCAATCTGGAAGTTTTTCGGTCTTGGCTGACAAGTTGTTTATGATTGTTTGTGAAGGTCCATTGTACGGCAGATTCCTGTTAGCATGTGTGTTTGGTTAAACGTGCTCGCAGGACTAGTAAACACAGCGCCACACTTTAACGCAAATCGCTTTAAACAGATCAGCTCCGAAAAACACAAAACGCTGACAGCAATGCTTCAGATACACAATTATGAAAAGACTTTGGAGTATAAACTATGATGAAAATGTGTGCTAGAAATGCTTTCACCAAATAGCCATTCTTGCCAAGTACAATACAGTAAATTGCATTTAAAATAATAAAGGCTTAATTCATGTTTTGCAGTTTTTCACCAAAAAAAAAAAAAAAAAAAAACACACACGCACACAAAGAGTGATTTTTAAAACAAAGTAATGCACCGCTGCACTGATAATGAATAAATATGCATGTATACATACATATAACCATCTTGAAAATCTAAAAAATAAGATTTAAAGCAAATTAAAATTTAAATTAATTAAAACTAAAAGTGATAAATAAAAATATTAAATACTAGAAAAAATGACAAAATTAGTCAACTAAAATGAAAGCGAAAATACAAAACATAAAATAACTAATAAATAAAAAATAAATAGAAAATAAATAAATATGTAAAAAAAAAATAACATTTTATTTTAGCTAGTTGCCAAAGCAATTTTAAAAAGTTAACTCCAACTAAATAAACTGCTAAATAAAAAAATAATAAATATTAGATAGAGATGACATTACCCTGAATAATATAAAAATAATATACAAAATTACTAAAAGTAACTCAAATTAAAGCGAAAATATAAAACACAAAATAACTAAAACTAAATTAAAACTAATAAATAAAAATAAGAAATTATACCTGGAAAATGAATACATAAATAAGCATTTTTTAAGTTGTATTGTAATATTTTAAGTTTTTTACGTTTTAATTTTAAGTTTTAAAATCAAAGTACTAGAATAATAAAACCTAATAACTAAAAATTATAATTTATACATAGAAAATAAATAAATAAATAAATAAATAACTAACAAGACAATATTACAACGACAAACTAAATAAAATAAAAATAACAAATAAAAATAATGTATATACTATAAATTAATAAATATTAAAGAGAAAATATAAGTTAGAACATAAATAAATACAACTAAAACTACAACTAACAAAATAAATTTTTTGTTGTACAAAATACAACTAATACAAATATATATATATATATTAGTGGTGTCAAAATTAGCGCGTTAACGCAGGCGATTAATTTTTTCATTTTAACGCGTTCAAAATATTTAACGCAATTAACGCATGGGCGGGGCCACCCCACTCACAACTGCTTCTGAAATGCTTTTATTTAAATGCGCAGAGCGTCTTTACCAACACATCAAACAGGAGACTTTTCAGATGGGCGCTCCAACTTTACTTCAGCACCAGACGCGAGTCAAACGACCGCGGAAGCGGTACCGGTGACGAGGAGCTTAAGTAAAACGTCAGTGAACTGCGGTCAGATGAGATGCCTATATACTCTGCTTGTAGCGCGCGCTCTTGAAGTTCACGCGCAAATGTGCCGACGCGCGCTGTATTAGGCTATATTAAACCCAAATGAAACTGCGAGCATGCAAAGTCGTAGTTAACATGAATTCACAGAAAAAAAAGAAAAAAAAAACGATTAAAGCTGCCTTCAAACTGTGCATGTAAGAATTTATTAGGCTATTTATAGGTCAAAGCAGTGTCAGATCAAGTTCAACAGCGACAACTTTTATAGTAACAGCAGCCAAAATATCCTTATAACCAGTTGCTGTGATGTCTGTTAATTAAGGAACAAAATTAAAAAGAGGAAATTAATAACTAAGTTTTATCTTTATATAATTTAGAATTTGATATAATTTAGGCTATATTTTCTTGCTGAAGGGCACAGGTAGCTACTAGCCCTATATGACATTTATTATAATGGGTTTGTGTGAAGATTGTTTCAAGTTCACTTAAATTATTATTATTAGTTATTTTTTTAAAAGTCTAATAAATGTTAAAGTGGTAGCTCTTAATGATACTGTAATATATATATATATATATATATATATTCAATGGTTAAGTATTAGGGGGGAAAAATCAATCAGTGATACCTGCCTTCAGTCCTAAAACAAGATGGCGTTTAACAAATATTTAAAATATATGTTCTTTATGTTGTTCCTACATTAATTTGAAGCATTAAAGTGAAATTATTGCAATATAAAAGTATAATTAAAAACTTTAATGTCAGGTAGAATTAATCACAATTAATTTCAGGTAAAATGTGCGATTAATTAGTTATTTTCTTTTAATCGATTGACACCACTAATATATATATATATATATATATATATATATACACTATGAATGAATGAATGAATGAAAGACAAAAACATAAAATCAAATATTTCAACAATTATTACTAAAATTAAAAAAAAAAACTAAAAACTACAAATTAAAAAAAAAAATACTAAAATGAAAATGAAAATGTAAAAATAAAATCAAAATATTAAAAAATATGCAATTCAAAATATTCACAAAAACTACAATAGTATATGAATGATTGTGAAACAACACTGATCCCAACTCTAATGCATGTTTGGAGCGATGGGTTTCCATGTCTGGCATCGATGTGTCCGGTCAGAAACACATGCTCAGTACCTCAAATGCTGCCTACTCTGGAGCTACAAAAAAAGCGTCCCCGCTTCTTTGAAGAGTCTGTGAGCATCTGGTTTTAACAGTCCACTTGAGTATGTGGGTACTGGGGAATGCAAGGACTGCTTTGACTGGGAGAAGAGCGCTGGGAAAGGGAAAGAAACAGAAGAGTGGCTTTCCCTGGAAAACAAACAGACTTTTGTTTCAGAGCAGAGAGAGAGAGAGAGAGAGAGAGAGAGAGAGAGAGAGAGAGAGAGAGAGACTGTCTGACTGCCTGTCTGCCTTCAGCGGCTCTCGATGAAGAACAAGACAGTTTCAGAAACTGCAAAAACACCATCCAAAAACTTTCTCTAGTGCTCCGAGGCGGTGAGGAGGTCGGGTCAAGATGTCCAGACGCCTCGCAGAATCAACAACCATCTTCTCTCAGAGTGAAGGTGAAATAATGTTAGCAAAAACACTTCAGGTTGTGTATACCTGTCTAATCTGGAACATGGCAGAAATATGACACAGAATTCAGCGCTAAAGGTCAGGCCAATAAGGTTTATGATTTTTAGCAACATCTATTCTTGGCGGACTAACGTCATGTTTTGCAAGCGTCACCGCCGACTGAACGCTCGTCCATTATTATCGTTTGTTGTAAGCTTTTTGATGTGAAGACCAAACATTTGGAAAGTTTTAGTTCTTTAATGAATGGAAAACACGATCTGACGTGGCTTCCCTGTGAGTTTCAGCCAGCTCACCTTAATTACCAAACACTAATCACAAGAAAGTAAACTGCTCCTCTTCCCAGAAATACACTAAAAGAGGTCTGGAATTCTCCTGGTTCCTCGAAACAACAAATTGAAGGACTTTTTATGGTCATGCAAGTATTGATTCTGTTATTGGTTTAACCAGAAAAGAGGATAAAGATGGATAAAACACAGCACAGTAGAATAAATACAACTCAAGATGAGTAATGCTGCTCCAAAAACCTCCTGGAAAATTCCCTGAAAACTTTTTCTTTCTCTTTTTCTTTCTTTCTTTCTTTCTTTCGTTCTTTCTTTCTTTCATTTTGTATTTATGTTCTTCAGCACTAATGCAACACAATAAGAAGTTGCAATTAATTTTTTTTATTTTTTTTTTTATTGTGTGGTGAAAACAAAAGTAACAGAATTCTGAAGAAAAAAATCTGAATTCTGAGATTATATTTTGCAATTCTGCAATTCTGAGAACAGGTCTTTCTTTCTGTATTTCTTTCTGTATTTCTGCATTTATTTGTGTTCTTCAGCACTAATGCAACACAATAATAAGTTGCAATTACATTTTTTTCTTTTTTATTGTGTGGTGGAAACAAAAAATAACAGAATTCTGAGAAAAAAAAATCTGAATTCTGAGTTTATATCCTGCAATTGTGAGAAAAATTATCTTTCTTTCTTTCTTTCTTTCTTTCTTTCTTGGTGTTCAGCTCAATAAAGACTCAACATTATGTGTGTAATGAATATATTTTATGATGATATATTTTATCATTGAGAAAAAAAAAAATTGCCACAGAACAAAAAGGCAATTACAACTTTTTATCTCAATTTGTACATTGTTTCTCTGCAAAAAAGTAGGCATAATCTAAGTATTCAGATGAAAGTTGAAAAATACCTTTTTTGTTTTGTATTGTGAGATGAAAAAGTCAGAATTAGGAGATATAAACTAGACATTATGAGAAAAAAATAAAATAAAATAATAATAATAATAATAATAATTATATATATATATATATATATATATATATATATATATATATTGCAATTCTGAAATTATTTCTCACAATTCTGACAAAACTCTTTTTTGTGAGATAAACTGTTGCAATTATTTGTACTTTTTTTTTACATATTTGCTTACATATGTTTAGAATTTTAAATTATAAATAATCATTTATTATTATTATTTATAATTTTAAATAATAATAATTTAATTATTTTAAATAATAATAATTTAATAGTAATAATTATTTTCTATTGATTATTTTTTAAGTTTCTTTCTTTTTCAGGGGGTCATGAAACCAGGTCGCAAGATGATTTTCAGAAATCAAATACAGCAAAAACTGTAAAATTTTGAAATATTTTTACTATTTAAAATAACTGCTTTCTATTTGAATATATTTAAAAATATAATGTATTCCTGTGATTTCAAAGCTGATTTTTTAGCATCATTACTCCAGTCACATGACCCTTCAGAAATCATTCCAATACTCAGATTTGCTGCTCAAAAAAACATTTATTATTATTATTATTAATATTACTATTATTATTATGTTGAAAACAGCAGAGTAGAATTTTTTTCAGGGTCCTTTGATGAATAGAAAGTTCAGAAGAAAAGCATTTATATGAAATAGAAATTTTTGTAACATTATAAATGTCTTTATCGTCACTTTTTGACGAAAATAATAAAATAAATAAATAAATATTTATAATAATAATAATAATAATAATAATAAAATGTTTTTTGAGCAGCAAATCAGCATATTAGAATGATTTCTGAAGGATCATGTGACACTGAAGACTGAAGTAATGATGCTAAAAATTCAACTTTGATTACAGAAATAAATCACATTTTAAAATATATTCAAATAGAAGGCAGTTATTTTAAATAGTAAAAATATTAAAAATTTTTTACTCCTTTTGCTGTACTTTGGATCAAATAAATGCAGGCTTGGTGAGCAGAAGAGACTTCTTAAAAAAAAAAAAACATTAAAAAACTTTTGACAAGCAGTGTATACTACAAGCTAAAAGTAACTACATCATCGCCCAGCTCTAATCTGTTAAAGGTGACTGCAAGGCATGAAGATATTAAGATATTATAAACATTAACATCATGATTTCCTATGTGTATTGTGAAAATACGCTCTGCTCGGTTGTTTTGAGGCTGACAAAGGCCTCTTTCTTCCGCTGTATCATAAGTTGAGCAAATGTCTGTGTTTACTCACTGAACAAACCATGTATCTATTCATCCATCTGTCTTTTAATCATGACCAAACAGAGCTCTCGCTCCTCTAGAAAGCACAAACCCCTCAGCTGTCAGTACGGATGTAAAGAGATTACATGATCGCAACACTAATCCAGAACAGCTTTCCCTATAGAGAAACACACACACAAATACTAAATAAAGACACGTATTCCATCTCAACATCTGCAAGCTTGAGCTCACATCTGGATGGCAGTCTCTCTCACACACACACAGGACCTCATTGAGACCTATAGTGGAGTCCAGGTGCTTCAGCGCTTACAATGCAGCTCTGATTCTCAGCGACAACTAATAGATTCCATCTGGCAGTGTGATGTGAACACTTGTTAGTCGGTTTCCTTCTCGCTCGCTCGCTCCAGCTCCGTCTGGCAGGATTCTTTCGTTTAGGCAGACAGTCCTGAGAACATGGATACTAACATGATCACAACAACACGCTCTTTGTGTGTGAACGGAGATCTCACAATACCGCTTTCGTCCACTTGGGGACAGCAGCACACAATACTGTCTGAAAAACACTGCATGGCCCTTTAAATAAATCATTCACCCTAAAATGAAACTTCTGTCATGGTTTACTCATCTTCACATCCTTCTGGCTCCAGTATTAGTTTGACAGAGAACAATTAAGCAGAAACCGCTCTGTTCTGCAATACGGCTGACCGAGCTCTCAACTCTTAACAAAAAAAGCATTGCGTCGTTACATTTTTAGTCATTAATTCCCATTTGAGCACTGCGAAAATGTGTTTCGTTCTCAGTGCTGTCTTGATTTTCCAGTACAAATATCTGCACGTTCTTAATTAGAGGTATGTTTAGAAAATGAAGCAAATGACACCTGATATTGACATCAATTTTTTGCATTAAACAAGAAAACAAAATTAACCAACAGAGTCAGAAAATAGTGTTTTCCCTTTTTGAATTAAGGTTATTTTTCTGACACCATTAGCATTCAATAAAAAAAAGCTCAAAAAAAAATCATAAAAAATAATAAAATTATATAAAAAAAAAGAAAGATAATTGTGGCTTTTTATCTGCTGTTTTTAGCGCATAGTAAAAACAAAATCTGAAAGGAAAAAATCTGAATTGTAGGATATGAACTCACAATGGCATAAAATAAAATAAAATAAAATAAAATAAAACATGCACTTACCTTTTTTAAACTTTTTATTCTGTGACGGAATGTGAGGAAAAAAGTTATGAGGTTATAACTTTGGAGAAAAGTCTTAATTGTGATTTAAAATGTGACTTTAATTATTTTTTGGCAATCAGTTTTTAGAAAAGAAAGCATTTTGCTTTACAAGTAAATGTTTCTTGATGTACGAATGTTTATAGACTAAAATTGTAAAGTGAGCTTTATTCTTCTTATTATAAAAAAAATTATAATAAAAATGTATTATTATTATTATTATTTTAATAAAAGCCTGTTTCCACCACAGGATTAAAAAAAAGAGAGAGAATAAAAAATAAAAATATAATAAAAGACAAAAAAGAAAGGTATCTGCAGCTTTTTTTATTTTTATGATTTTTTTTTTATTATTATTACATTTTTTATTAGTAAAGTAAAATAAAACGAAAAGAAAAGAAAAAAACCTCACAATTCATTTTTTTTTATAATTGCATAGCATAAACACAAAATTATGAAACAAACAGAGAATTGCAAGTTGTAGACTCACAATTCTTAGGGAAAAAATCTGAATTGTAAGATATGAACTTGCAATTACAAAAAAATAAATAAATAAACATAAATAAACAATTGTGAGACAACAAACTGCAATCACCTTTTTAAAATGTTTATTCTGTGGCGGAAACAAAAATAACAGAATTGCAGGATGTAAACTCTCAAAAAAATTTGAGGAAAAGGTCTGAATTATGAGTTCATACCTTGTAATTCTTAGGGGGAAAAAAAATCTTAATTGTAAAAAAAAAAAACTGTTTTGTTAATCTCATGGCAGTAACTGGTTTATGTTTTAGGTATAAAACATTTTTTAGAAAAGAAAACATTTTGCTTCTCAAGTAATGTTTCTTGATATAAGAATGTTTGTATATTTGTACTGGAAAACAAGACTTAAATTGCTAAGTGAGTTTTTTTGTGCATTTAGGGCAGTTATATAAGCATAAGCAATGAAAATCATTACCTTTAGTCTAGCAGAGGATGCTTAGATGTTCTTCCAAAGCATTTTATTTTTACCAACTACAACTAGAAGTAAAACAGCTTGCGTTCTCAGTTAGTTTCTAGATCCCGGGTCACTTTGACCTCAAGCATTAGCACATATTATCTTACATTTTATCCGCTTTCACTTGAATGTTTTCCGGCCTCGCATTAGATTCGATTCGATTCAATTTATTTGTGAAAACACAAAATGAGCTGTTCTAAGAGGCTCTTTTTCAAACAACAAAAGCATGGTGATTTATACGGCGAAGCTCAAAAAAGCACTGTAAAAGTATAATTAAATGATGACTTCTGCTTTTTGTGAGGAACAGACTGAAATTCAGGCTGCTGCTGACTGAAAATCTTTGTATGCTCCATTTGTATTATGCCTTTCCATTCGCTTGTAGACAGCAGAAGCTCAGATGTTCTGCTAAACATCTGTTTTTGTGCTTTATGAAAGAAAATAATGTGTTTGAATGATATAGGGGAGAGTAAATGTTTGCAAAAGCTTGTTTATGTCTTACCTGGCGCTTTCAAACGTAGCTGAAGGAGTTTTTCCGACTGCTCCAAAGCCCACGCCAACAGCCAAACCCTCTGAAACAGAAAAAACACACCTGGTCATGCTTTCACACATCAAGATCAGGCTGCTAAGACGATGCAAACTGAAGCCCAACGAAGGAAGCCATCGTTCCTGCACTCCACTCCATTTACAGTCATCAAATGTCCTTTGAAGGCAGTTTGTGAGATGTTAGTCATTAAAGCCATTGCCCTCAATCTAGTGGGAGCAGAGGATGTTCGTCAGCTGCCGTTTCGCAGACACTCATCTGTCTAGTACTTGTCTAGTTCTTGGGTCACTGTGGCTTAAAAATGAATCTGCAGGCCGCAGATACTCCTTTCTGTTTTAAAGAGCCAACAGCCATTAAAGGGCTGGTTCTGTGATTTACTGATCTACTTTCCTTCATGCTGCATACAACAAACAAGAAGATATTTAAAAGACTGTTTTCGCTCCATATAATCAGTGTCAACCTTTTTCAGGTTTTATACACACTGCAAAAAATGCTTTTTTGAAGATTTTTTGTGTTGTTTCCAGCCAAATTATCTAAACATTCTTCAAATCAAGAAGGATTTTCTAGACGAGTAAAAATTATTGTCTTGTTTTCAAGATTTATTTGTGAGTTTTTGCTTAAAACAAGCTAAATAATCTGCCAATGGGGTAAGAAAATTATATAGTTTTCAACTTGAAACAAGATATTGTCAAGTAGAAAACTAGTCATGTTTTTTTTTACACAAGTTACTGTATGTACATCAGGATTTTGTTACATTTTAAGTTAATAAATTAATGTTTATTACACTATTTTAGTTTTTGCATAAAACAAGAGGGGGAAAACAACAACTGTGGTCAGAAAAATAATCTTGTTTTCTCTTTGAATTAAGTTTATTTGTCTTACCCCATTAGCAGAGATTTTGTCTTTTATGGAAGCATAAAATAAAATCAAATAATTGGAACTTTTTTTTTCAAAATTGTGAGATATAAACTCAAAACTGAAATATAAACTGAGTTTTGAAAAGGGAATAAAATAAAATAAAATAAAATAAAATAAAAAATAAATGTAAATTAAATTAAAAATAAATTAAAATAAATAAATAAAATAAAATAAATTGAGGTGGAAAAAATAAAACTGTGAGGTAGTAAGTTGCAATTACCTTCACTGTTAATTGCTGTTAAATTAATGTTGTTAACCCTCTTAACCCTAAAGAAATCCTGACATTTGTTTTTTTCAGTATCTTAAAAACACATTAATGGCTAAAATCCAATTACATTGTAATCAGCACAAACTGGGCTAAAATATTATGTAAGCAACATGAATGTACATGTTTGTGTTTTTGAGAAAACAACATTAATGTGTGGTTAGTGTAAAACTATTGAGGTTTATCACATTATTTTAGTGTCATTTAGTGTTACACATCATGTGTTTGACTTTCTCATTACCACTTGTGTTTCTAAAGTGGTTGTGAGTTTATTATAAAGGTAAAAATGAGTTTTTATTCATTTGGGATTATTAACATTTAAGTTTATGAAAAATAAAAACCTGTAAAACTTAAAAATGTTGCTACTGTATTTTTATGGTAAATCACAGATGCTGCTTTTAATGTAAATTTCACTATTTTTTTATTGCTTTAACTTTGTTTGACCTCATTTTTGAGTCATACGCTATTTAATATTTAATGGGGCATTGTGTGTTTCTGGTGGCCCTTATATTAAATATGACCCTGGACCACAAAACTAGTTTTTAGTAGCACAGGTATATTTGTAGCAATAGCCAAAAATATATTATATTGGTCAAAATTACCGATTTTTCTTTTATGGCAAAAATCATTAGGATATTAAATAGAGATCATGTTCCATGAAGATATTTTGTAAATTTTCTATCGTAAATATATCAAAACTTAATTTTTTGATTAGTAATACGTATTGCTAAGGACTTCATTTAAACAAACGTAAAGGCGATTTTCTCAATATTTAGATTTTATTGTACCTTCAGATTCAGATTTTCAAATAGTTGCATCTCAGACAAAAATTGGCCTTTCCTAAGCAATACATGAACGGAAAGCTTATTTATTCAGCTTTCAGATGATGTATAAACCTCAATTTTGAAAAATCGACCCTTTTGACTGGTTTTGTGGTCCATGGTCACAAATGTGTGATGTTCAAAATCACTTTCCAAACTTGTTTCCAGTTTACTCTCAGTTCTCAATTTCCTGTTATCAGCAAATCTCTCTTTCATCGGTGCATGAGCGCGGCTGCAGTCAGTAGAGGATTTGTCTCGATCTCTAGTGGTTTGTAGCGCTATTTAAGTTTAGATTACAAACATCTAACCCAGTATTGAGACAGATGCGCTCTTTCAGTCCAAGAGCACCTCAGCCATCAGATAAACTGACATCCAATCAGAGTCCAATTCAATTCACATCATCCACTGCAGCGACACAGACCTCCGGACAGATCAGTGTGTGTGTGTGTTTATGTAAATTTAAAGCCATCACACAAACTAATCAGGTCAATCTTATCTTTAGCCAGGAAAATTCATTCTGGGCTCAGAGGAAATTAAGGATATGTAAATGCATCTGATATCAAATCAACATGGCATTACATCAGATCAAATTCTGCGGTTAAAGTGATCGTTCAGGTTGTCTTTCAAAATCTAAATGCACATCAGCAAAGCATCAAGGTGAACCGGTGGTTATTACACTATACAATACAAGACTTTGAGAATTATATGTCAAATAAATGCTGTTCTTTTAAACTTTCCATTTATCTGTGAATCATGAAAAATAAAATATATACCCTTTTCCACAAAAATACTGGGCAGCACAAATTGTTTTCAACATTGAAAATAATCAGAAATGTTTCATATTAAAATGATTTCTGAAAGACTGGAGTAATGATGCTGAAAATTCAGCTTTGATCACAGGAATAAATTACAGTTTAACAGATATTTCCATAGGAAACAGCTATTTTAAATTGCAATAATATTTCAAAATATTACTGTTTTACTGTATTTTTGATCAAATAAATGCAGTCTCAGTGAGCATCTACTTCAAAACATCTCTCTCATTTTTTTATACATTATATTTATATGTATATTTACAGTATATGTATAATTTTATAATTATATGTATTTTATGCTGTTTATTTAGTTTGTTGTTTTAGTACATCTTGGCAACCACCTCAAATTGAAATTTTATTTCAGTTAACATTTATTTATTTATTTAAAGCAACAATTTATTATTTATTATTATTTTTATTATTATTAATTAATGGTTTTAGTTAATAATAATATCCTTGCACTAAGCTTCTTAATTTTTTCTTCTTTTTTATTTTTATTTTTTACACATAAACATTAACACCCATATGGCTTATTTCAATTTAATACACTTTAATATACAAATTATATTTTATATTTTAACATATATTCACATAGAAAACATACTTTAAATTGTAATAACGTTTCAAAATATTACTGTTTTACTGTATTTTTGATCAAATAAATGCAGACTTGGTGAGCATTTACTTTAAAAAATGTATATATAGTATTATTTTTTCTGCATTATATGTATACTGTATATTTATATGTCTAATTTTATATGTATTTCATGCAGTTTAACCAGCTCAAATTCATATTTTATTTCAGTTAATGTTTATTTACTTATATATTTACCTACTGTATCTATTTATTTATTTAAAGCATCAATTTATTATTGTTATTATTATTATTATTATTATTATTATAAATGGTTTTAGTTTTAGTTTTAGTTAATTCTTTCATTTTTCCTCTTCTTTTTTTGTTATCTTTTTTTTTTTATATACATAAACATTAACACCCACATGGGTTATTTCAATTTAATACACTTTACTACATAAATTATATATTTTAGATTTGAACATATATTCACATATAAAATACTGATATATAGTATTCTTTTATATGCATTATATGTATATGTATATTTATATGTATAATTTTATATTTATATTTATATGTATTTTATGCCATTTATTTACTTTGTTACTTTAGTACTTCTTGGCAACCAGCTCAAATTCATATTTTATTTCAGTTAATATTTATTTACCTACCTATTTATTTATTTGAAGCAACAATTTATTATTTTTATTATTTATTTTTTAATATGAAGCTTCTTCAAATGTTTATTTTTCTCTTGCTTTTCACATAAACAAACACACACACACACACATATATATATATATATATATATATATATATATATATATACACTTTATTACATTTTCCACAATCCTCTTAAAATGAACTAAAATAAATGTGTAGGACTATATTTATATTTTTATTTTTCTCTTGCTTTTCACATAAACAAATATATATATATATATATATATATATATATATATATATATACTTTATTACATTTTCCACAATCCTCTTAAAATGAACTAAAATAATTGTGTAGGACTATATTTGCTTCACTTTGTCCATTTTAGACTGTCCTCTTTATTTCACTCTGTCCACATGAGATCTGCTGCTAGAAACCTAAAAGATTTAATTCTAGATTTCAGAGCAGTTTCAGTGGCACTTGTCATTAGGACCCACTGCATCGCTGACAAAATACACAATCCGATTTCCAAAAAAAATCACATTGTTCTTGCTTGGAATGCACTTCAGGCATAAACCGCAGGTGAACACGTTAACCACAGCAATGCTGCTGCTCTGAGATGTGAAATGCCTGCGAGACGCCACTAAACGCTCTCAAGCAGAGACGTATCGCCGCACAGCACACGCGGTGTAATCACATCGAGAGATTCATTACAAACGTCCCCTCAAGCTGATCTATACTCCACCTCCATCCATAAAACATGATCTTCCCTCGTTCAGCCTCCACCTCATCACTCACGCGCTTGAGAGGAATGAAGACTTCTTATCTCTCCATCCAAATAACACCACCTAAGACGGCCAAAACTCCAGCACAGAACAGCCATTTTCTTGTCTTAAAGGCTAGAGGAATGCTTGACTTAAAATCAATAGCTAAAAGGCGAGATGAACGACTTGTCATGTCTAATGCAGATTTAGTTGAGTATTATAGCCTTGTATTCAGGAGAAGCTGAGGATGGATGCATGTGTGCAGTATTTGTGTTGAATAAAATATAACAGCGTATCTAGTTCTGCTCGCTGAGATTTGTGAGTCAAAGTGATGCAACAGAGTTTTGATGTTTAATTTATTTCATTAAGTGAGTCATGCACATCATTAATGGACAAACTGTGCTTCATTTCTTTGCCTCGGGACTCCCAATCACAATAAATTAATCAAAAGAAATCATTTCATTGTCACAAAAAAGCATACAGTCATGTTTATCTTCCTCTGCAGTGTACACATTAAATAAAAGCCCCATTTGACTATTCACATTGTGATTTTATAACATGATGACTTTTGACCTTTGCCCTCATTATCATATTATTATTATTAATTGATTTTTTTATTGATAATGACATTATAAATTAACATTGACAAAATTGACATAAATTCACAAAAGTGGTGATATATCAATATTTTACATATTACATATATATATATATATATATATATATTAATTATATATATATATAGATAGATAGATAGATAATATTAATTATCACTTTTGTAGAAGTTTGGAGCTTAAAAATAAGGATTTGTTCTGCTAAATTTTATTTTCACTAAAACCCACCACCAAAAAAAAAAAGAACTATTATTACCAAAATAATTAATTTGCCTTATATTATATGAGATTGTAAATCAAATTTAGATGAAATATGAGCAAAATGCATTGAAAAAATTAAGTTTAGAATTTAAAAATAACAATAATAGCTGACAACTATCTATCCATACATCCATCCATCCATCTATATCTATCTATCTACAGTTGAATTCAAAACTTTACATACACCTTGCAAAATCTGCAAAATGTTAATTTACTAAAATAAGGGGGACCATACAACATGCATGCTATTTTTTTATTTAGTACTGACCTGAATAAGATATTTAACATAAAAGACCTTCACATATATTCCATAAGAGAAAATAATAGTTGAACTGATAAAAAAAAATCAAAAGTTTACATACACTTGATTCTTAATACTGTGTTGTTACCTGAATGATCCACATCTGTGTTTTTTTCTTTAGTGATAGTTGTTCATGAGTCCCTTGTTTGTCCTGAACAGTTAAACTCCCTGCTGTTCTTCAGAAAAATCCACAAATTCTTTGGTTTTTCAGCTTTTTTTGTGTATTTGAACCCTTTCCAACAATGACTGTATGATTTTGAGATCCATCTTTTCACACTGAGGACAACTGAGGGACTCATATGCAACTTACAGAAGGTTAAAACACTCACTGATGCTCCAGAAGGAAAAAACATGCAAGGGGGTGAAAACTTTTGGAATTTGAAGATCAGGGTAAATTTAACTTATTTGGTCTTCTGGGAAACATGTTAGTATCTACTGTAGCTTCTGAAGGCAGTACTAAATAAATAAATAAATAAATAAATAAAAGATATTTAGGCAAAATAAGAAAAATGCACACATCTTTATTCTGTTCAAAAGTTTTCACCCCCCGACTCTTAATGCATCATGTTTCCTTCTGGAGCATCAGCGAGTGTTTGAACCTTCTGTAATAGTTGCATGTGAGTCTCTCAGTTGTCCTCAGTGTGAAAAGACGGATCTCAAAATCAAACAGTCATTGTTGGAAAGAGTTCAAATACACAAAAATGCTGTAAAACCAAATAATTTGTGGAACCTGAAGGATTTTTATGAAGAACAGCAGGCAGTTTAACTGTTCAGGACAAACAAGAGACTTGTGAACAACTATCACTAAACAAAAAAACAGCTGTGGATCTTTCAGGTAACAACAGTATTAAGAATCAATATATATATCTCACTAAGGCACATGACCAACATAAGATGCATGATATGGCCTGACAGTCTCACACCCATCAGACATTCCCTACTGGGCCCTGAAATGAATCTGCAAGCAATGACAGTGGGAGAACACTCAGAGTGATTAAACTCTGCTCAATAAAATACTCCTTCAAAAGCACATTAATAATCTGTCACAATGTTGTCGTTTGATCCACGTGCGCAGCATATATAAAACTATAATGTCTAAGCTGCCATTGGACAAAACCACAATGCAGTCAATGTGCAAGATCAATATATGACGAGTTACAAAGTGTCTTTCACACATCAGTATAATAAAGTGTCCGATGGTCAAATACCAACAGTGTGCATGTGTGTTTAATTGAGCTCTGGGATGCACGGTCATACTAGCGGCTTCATGCATGCATACTAGAGATTAGAAAGCAATGCTTGATTATACTCCAGAGACACCACTGCAAATAACTTAACACTTCATGACCATTTTACCTCTGTTCAGCTCTGACGGACTAAACCAACAGGGAACAGAGGAAAGGTCTGGTGCAATTTCGCCCGCAGCCAAAAGAGCAAATATAATTTTCTTTTCCTGAGTGTAATCTATATATTGAATCAGGGTCGGTTGGCTTTCAAAGGGCCATCTGTTTGCTTCAGATTAGTTGCGATATCTTTGCAGAAGGTCTTTTTATGCTTTGTTCGTCAAAGGCTTTCGTAAGAAGTTCTCCGATGGGATGTGCTAAGAAAAACCTCCAGCCAAATGACCGTATTTCACAAGGTTATCCAATGCGTTTAGTTGCACTTAACTTAATGAACTGCAGGCGCATATGAAAATCAGCCCAGTGTTTCCCAAAGGACATGGAAACCACATGCACACAGACTTAAGACCATTGATCTTCATGCTTAACCTAATAACTTCTACATGTAGCAATGAATGCCACTGGATTTTATTAGACTACGTCATTTGCATTTGATCCTCTCACAATGCCTGTGTGTGTGCATGAAAAACGGCAAGCTTATGTTAATGATTCACTGCATATGAATCACACGTGTGTTATTTTTTTAGACATCGCATGTGAAAAAATTATCTATGGAGTCAAAACAGTTAATGCATATTAAAAATAATTTCAGTCTGCATCACATCTAAACATCTGGGTTGATTTGTAAACGGTTTAAACCCTTGAGTCTTTTGTGACGTTGATGAAACGCAGCAGAACGAGAGCGGAGAGCATTTTGGGAGATGCAATTTATGCATGCACGCATTCGACCTAAGCTCAGAATCTTGTTTTAATTCTAGGTCAGGATGAAGCAGGATTTTACATTAGAGTCAAAGAATGGATGCACAATGAGGAAGAGTTAACGTAAGTGGATGTTAAAGTGAGCAACGCGGATTTAGAGATGAAACACTTTAGCGACGCACAGAAATGTGTAGCAGATTTACAATACACTAAAGACAAATCCACTAAACTCGAAATGGTTAAATGGGTCATGAGAGTGTTTAAAAATGGTTTTAAAATAAACCTACAAGCTTACAACATATGCCAAGTTCTTGTGTTAGTAATGGTTTCACATGGTTTGTTTTAAAATGTTTTTTTTTTTTTTTTTAAACAGTAAAATACTCTTTCATAATAGTTGCACCACATAATTTACAGCCCAAGTATATTTATAGCTAAAATATTATTATTATTATTATTTATTTATTTATTTATTTTTTTAATTTAAGATTTGTATTGCACTTAAATTCCCATGCATTTAGATGACACACTTTGAACATAAACAATTAAACTTAATGTGATGCATATTTGTCAGTCATACATTCATGAAACAGGTTAGACTTCTGTAATAGTACTAATAAACTGTGTTTTTAATACACAGTAAATAGATTTATAAACACTACCAGTCAAACGTTACTGGACATTAATATTTGTAATGTTTTTTATTATGCTCACCAAGCCTGCATTTATTTGATCCAAAGTACAGCAAAACATTTTGAAATATTTTTTTCTATTTAAACTATTTTCTATTTGAATATATTTTAAAATGTAATTACTTCTATGATTTCAAAGCTGATTTTTTTTTAGCATAATTACTCCATATAATCCTTCAGAAATCATTCTAAGATTCTGATTTGCTGCTCAAAAAACATAAGTAGAATAGATTGTTTCAGGTTTGTTTGATGAATAAAGGATTGTTTGATGAAGAACAGCATTTATCTTGTTTTAAATATTGATGATGATGATGATAATAATAATAATAAATGTTTGTTGAACAGCCAATCAGCATATTAGAATGATTTCTGAAGGATCATGTGACACTGAAGACTGCAGTAATGATGCCAGAAAAATATCTGGTCCTTGGCAGGCCCTAAAATGTGGAAAATAAAACTTCTGATGAACAACAATACATGACATATTGTACCATGTCATTATTTTTTAATAAAAATAAAGGCAAAAATGGACAAGTCATGTGTGACAAAGTTAGGGCACACTTACTCTTAACAAAGGATTTAAGAGGGTAAATAGCAGTCTGGAGCTTTCAGGTGTGTGTTAACACAATGCCAAAGAGAAAAAAACATCAGCAATGATCTTGGAGAAGCAATTGTTGCTGCCATCTATCTGGGCCATTTCCGAACAATTTGAAGTCCATTTTTCCACAGTGAGGAAGATTACTAACAAGTGGAAGACATTTAAGATAGGAGTGGATGTCCCAGGAAGTTCACCCCAAGATCAGACCATGTAATACGAATTGGCAGACAGCCCAAGAACCACAGACTTGACAGGCCTCAGTTAACATTTTAAATGAAAAAAGTTCATGATAGTACAATTAGAAAAATATGGGACAACTATGGCATTTTTGGAATGCTTGCTAGAAGAAAACCTCATCTATCTAAAAAAAACATGGGAGCATTGTTTAGGTTTGCAAAGTTGCATCTGAACAAACCATAAGACTTCTAGAAAAATGTCCTTTGAACAGACGAGACCAGAGTGGAGATGTTTGACCATAATGCACATATCAAAAGTCACACATGCAGGTGGAGGGCTGATGACTTTGGGCTTTTAACTTTTTCACATGAAATTTCACATATATGTATACACACAGCTGAGGTCATTGAAGGCAGTTGAGGTCAAAATTGAAGGCAGAATCTGCAAAATGTATTTTTTTTTGTTTACCAAAATAACTGAAGGACTCATATGCAACTATTACAGAAGTTTCAAACACTCACTGATGATCCGAAAGGAAACACAATGCATTAAGAGCCTGTGATTAGAATTTGAAGATCAGTGTAAATGTAACTTAACTTAACATGAAACATGTAAGTATCTTCTGTAGCTTCTGAAGGGCAGTAATAAATGAACACAATACAATATTTACGCAAAATAAGTAAAATGTGCATCTTCATTCTGTTCAAAAGTTTGCATCGTTTAATGCATCGTGTTTCCTTCTGGAGCATCAGTGGGTGTTTGAACCTTCTGTAATAGTTGCATATGAGTCCCTCAGTTGACCTCAGTGTGAAAAGATGGATCTCAAAATCAAATACACAAAAATGCTGAAAAAACAAAGAATTTATTGGACCTGAAGGATTTTTCTGAAGAACAGCAGGCAGTTTAACTGCTCAGAACAAACAGGAGACTCATGAACAACTATCACTAAACAAAAAAACACAGCTGTGGATCATTCAGGTAACAATACAGTATTAAGAATCAAGCGTATGTAAACTTTCGAACAGGGTCATTTTTATAAATTCAACTATTATTTTCTCTTGTGGACTATATGTAAACATCTTTAATGTGAAATAAAAAATAAAATTGTATGATCCCTCTTATTTTGGTCAAATAATTAACATTTTGCAGATTCTGCAAGGTGTATGTAAACTTTTGACTTCTATATATATATATATATATATATATATATATATATAAATCCCACCTTCAATCCCTAGCTGAGTAACAACAATCTTCAGCTCCTTATTTTCATCTTGTTAAGCTTGTTCCTTTTATTTCCACTAGGTAAATAATTAAGATGTAATTAATAGTTTAATTAAAGTGTCAGAGCTTGACAAATTTCTGCAAGTCTTCCTAAGACTACAACACAGCCAAATTAATTTTGTAAAAGTACTGTAGCACAGGAATGAATTTAAGCAAACTGTTAGATCTTTTCCCGTGTGTTTAATTCTGTTTAACAGCAACAATACTGTAACTACATTTTAAAACACAAAATAGCCATAAATTAATAAAACTATTTGCTTTAAGCAGTGGCAAATCCTGATATGTGCCATAGACCGCTTTCACAGGATTGCAGCTGCTCTCCGTTCCAGTCGCCGCTCTCAGCGAAAATCACTTTTGACATAGTGGGGAACTTTTTCCATGTGCTTTACTTCACTGCCCTTCTCACTTCAGCTGCTATCTGTCTGCACAGAATCTGGATAAGGGGCCTGCCTTTGGGGGGGAAAAAGCGTTTTTACCTGCTTAAAGCTGTCAAAAAAAAGAGAATTTCAAAAAGTATACCAGATATCACCTACAGTAAGACAGAATTGATCTACAAAACACTATTTTGAATAAAGTCTGCATGTTAAAGAAAACTGTTTACCCAAAAATGAAGATTTGCTCAGAATGTGCTCACCCCCAGGTCATCCAAGATGTACACGAGTTTGTTCCTTCATCAGATTTGAAGAAATCTGTAATTCCATTACTTGCTTTACCAATGGATCCTCTGCAGTGAATGGGTGCCGTCAAAATGAGAGTCCAAACAGCTGATAAAAACATCACAATAATCCAGAAAAGCTGTGTGTTTGTAAGAGACGCACTGCGTTCCTAATTAAAGTATCTAAAAATTCTTAAATAAAGATGCATTTACTAGATAAGCAAAATGACATAAGATATTTAGTCTTGTTCCCAGGGGAAAACTAATTAACTAAATTAAGTGCAGTTTGCTTAAAATAAGCGAAATTATCTGCCAGTGGGGCAAGTAAAATACTCTATTTTACTATTTTACTTACCCCACTTGCAGATAATTTGACTTGTTTCCAGGGGGAAAAAACTAAATTAAGTGCATTAGCTTAAAAAATTTTGCTTATCTAGTAAATGCATCTTAATTTAAGAATTTATAGATATTTTGACTAGAAACAAGATTATTACTATTAAGTAAGATAAGCATTTTTTTGCAGTGCAAATTGATCAAGATGGTTTTTAGCTAAAATATGAGTCCATAGTCCATAATAACGCTTCCACCGGTGGAAAAAGTCCATCTCCTGTTGTCTCTCACATTAAAATCCAGTTTGTTTAGAGCTGTTTCTGGCTTGTAAACGGTGCTTGATCTGTGCAGATGTCTCTCCTGATTCAGACCAGACCACTTTTTTCACTGGAGGAAACATTATTATGGATTATGGGTTCATATTTTAGCTGGAAACATCTTAATGATGGATTTGTTTCAGCTTTTGTCTTCTGAAGATGTTAACTGATGTACTGGAGTGGTGTGGATTATTGTGATGTTTTTATCAGCTGTTTGGACTCTCATTCTGACGGCACCCATTCACTGCAGAGGATCCATTGGTGAGCATGTGATGCTACATTTCTCCAAATCTACATCTTCATTTTTGGATGAACTATTCCTTTAGGGGTTGAGGCTAATTTAGTTAAAGGTTTTCACATTTTTACAGAATGTACTGTATGAGGAATATCAATAGAGCGCTGCACCGCAAACACTGTAATTACGTCCTGACAAAAGTATCTGAACCTCGGCATCAGCGTCTGACAGAGGTTACAGCGGGGCGCTGCAGCAGACAAAAGCGCACTCCTTAGACGTCTACCAGCTTATTTTCTGTCTTCTTCACTTCAGTGACATTTAACATGAAGGCAATTTTGCTCCGCAGACATTTGACCTCCACACTGTGAATAAAAGTCTGAAGATGTTTTACACCAGCATGAAAACCACAGTCTTCTCCAGTCATGTAATGGTAATTCCAGTAACTTTAGTAACTGTAATAAAAGGAATAAAGTCTCCGCACGATGCAACTAGGGCATAAAAAAGGCCCTAAAAAAGTTTCCATCCATTTGGATTACATTTGTCAGTCAGACATAAAAGAAGCAGGCCAGATTTCTGCAGTAGTACTAATAAACAGAATATCTTTTGAATGCATTTTGAAATATGTATTAAATATGTAATACATATTTTTTTGAGTGCAGAAATCTGACCTATTTCATTTACACTGTGTAGGGATCAGTAAGATTTTTAATGTTTTTTAAAGCCCTTTCTTATGCTCTTCAAAGCTGCATTTATTTGATCAAAAATACTGACAAAAAAAATAAAATTGTGAAATATTATTAAAAAAAAAAACAGTTTTCTATGTGAAAATGCATTCAATTCAATTTCAAATGCAATTTATTCCTGTGATACAAAGCTACATTTTCAGCATCATTACTCCAGCAGACTTCAGTGTCACATGATCCTTCAGAAATCATTCTAATAAGCTGATTTATTATCAACAGTTGTGCTGCTATCAATATAAGGTAAAAAAAAAAAAAAAAAAGAACAGCTTTTATTTAAGATAGAAAGGTTTTCTTAATATACACTACTGTTCAAAACTTTTGGGGTCTGTACATTTTGATTCTTTCTTTTTTAAAAAGAAATTAATACTGTGCTAAGTGATAGGATAGATTTACATTGTTAGAAAATATTTATATTTTGAATAAATGCTGTTCTTTTTAACTTGTTACTAATCAAAGAACCCTGAAAAAAATATTTAGCAGCGTAACTATTCCAACATTGACAATTCTAATCAAATTAGAATGATTTCTTAAGGGTCATGTGACACTTAAGAATGGAGTAACAGCTGATGAAAATTCAGCTTTGCATCACAGAAATAAATTATATTTTAAAGTATATTAAAAGAAACTTGTTTAAAAAACATTACAAGTCTTACTGATCCCAAACTTTTGAGCAGCAGTGTATGTATGACTCACAAATATGCATTGCATTAAGTTTTTTCATTTTATTTTATATGCAATTCATAAAAAAGCATGATAACTAAAAATATTTAGGTCTATATTTGAGTGTTTTAACTTGGTTGTTTTAGCAGAAGAAAATCAGATCTGATGTGCAGCATGCAGGAGCATGTACAAAGCGGCACATTTCGCTTTGTTTCCAGTAGAAAAACAGACTTCTGGGAGAGTAAAGAAGCAGAAAGGGATGGAAGGAGCGATGGGAAACAAGCTACAGAAGCGGCAAGGCTCTACAAAGCCTGCTGGGTTTCACCGCTGCTTAAGAACCAGCAAAGGAACCTAATGAATCCACCGGAGGAATCAGCCGAGCAAAGCCCTGAAACACTCAACTCAACCTTAGCAAACCCTCCAGACTGTTGCAGAAAGCAAATCCACATGTGTTATTTTCCCCAAAGTGCATCAGTTCATCTCTTTCAGAGCTTCATTAACATGTCAGTAGAGCCTTGTGGCTTTACAATCAAGATCTGAGGTAGAGACCGGTCATCCAAAACCTCCAAATGTCTCTTTCTGAACCCTAATAGCACATCCCAGGATTATTTAAGGAGATGTTGCTCTTTTTGATTCTCTTTAGAGTGCTTTATATCTTTGATGTGACAAAGGAGAAGATGAAAGCTGGTGGTAATAAGGAGGCAGCGAGCAGCTCATGTCCTGTTTTCTCGCACGCTCAGAAACTGACAAGGAACGGTTGTGCATTGAACATTGAACACTTTATTGGAGAAAGTAATGCGAGGTCATGATTTCATGGGCTCTGGTTCATGACGGTAATCATGATGTTCCTTAAGACATATTTTCAAAAACGCAAAATCTAAGGAAGCACTAAATAAAAGAGGCTCTCGACTAAAAGTAAAGTAAAAACCTAAGAGGAATGCAAGATAACTTGAACATTTAAATGCAAATAGAAAATAACTTAACATATAAATGATTAAAAAAAAAAAAAAAAAGAAAAGAAAAAAAAAAAGAAATGTTGTGGCTTTTTTTTTTTTTTTTTTTTTTTTGTGGACTGATGTTACGGATTTCTATATCTCCAATAATCTGTTTTAGTGAGATTGAAATGATCCAAACATATAATACAATGCATGATGATTGAGAGATGAACAAATAAACATTCTTTAAAAGATGTGAGATGTTTTGGAGGCTTAGGAAGATTATTCCTCCACTGAGGAACAGTGAAAGTACAACTTCTGGAAACAAATGTTCCTCAAAAGATCCTGATTATCAGATTTGAGACAAAAATGGTTAATGGAGAATCAAGTAAGGCCAAGCTGCTTCAGTCCAGTAAGTTTTCATCTGGAAATAGAATTTTTTTTTGTTTACTTGATAAAAATCAGTCAAGATTTGACAGCAAAAAGACACGTGAAGCACCAGCTGAAGATACAATTAAACTAAAAGTCCATTTACTTGATAAAAAAACTCAAAAACTATCAATCAGATGACAAAAGACCTTAAGAGACCATGTACCAAAGGATACAGCAGGTTTTATAGGGTTAAGGGTTGTTCACTTTACCTTTTTATTCACTCAAAAACAGCAGACAGAATTGAAAAGAAAGCATAGGCACTCAGGCATTTTTCCCCAATTTTTAACTTGTCACACTTGACAAAATGGAAAAAAAGGGTTTATTTCTGAGAGCAGGAACACAGTGGACAATCTGAAGTCAGACAGTAATTATCTTGAAATCTCTTGTGTTACACAAGCAGCGCTGCAATGGATGTAGGGCTGAAGATAAATTCAGAAATGATTGTAAATGTGATGAAGGGACTTCTGGATTCTGCAGATCTGATTGACACATCACTGATGGTGCTGCAGATGATTGTCATTATGATTATAATCAGCTCTGGTAGTAACTGATTACATGTAATCTGGATTATGCAATCAGATTCCAAAAATAAAGTATTTGTAATTAGGGGCCAGATTTACTAAACAGGGCAAATTAGCGTTAAAGCACTGATGGGAGGGGAAAATTCAGAGTGTGATTTACTGACAATGTGCATATGGAACGCAGATGCAGCCAGATCATTTTCATAATGACCAGCGCAATCTACCAAGAGCAGCGCAAAATACAGCCTGCTTTAGAGAAGTTCACTTCCAGAACAAAAATTTACAGATTATCATTATTATAATTATTATTAAATGTACTCACCCCCTTGTCATCCAAGATGTTCATGTCTTTCTTTCTTCAGTCATAAAGAAATTATGTTTTTTAAGGAAAACATTTCAGGATTTCTCTTGATATAGTGGACTTCAATGGTGCCCCCGAGTTTGAACTTCCAAAATGCAGTTTAAATGCAGCTTCAAAGGGCTCTAAACGATCCCAGCCAAGGAAGAAGGGTCTTTTCTGGTTTTCTGGTTTTCTGGTTATTATTATTATTTTTTTTTTTGTAATGGACAATTTCTATACTTTCCTTTAACCTCAAATGCTTGTCTTGTCTAGTTCTGCGTGAACTCTGGTTCAAGACAGTTAGGGTATGTAGAAAAACTCCCATCTCATTTTCTCCAACTTCAAAATCATCCTACATTGCTGCAGAAGTACCAACCCAGTGTTTACAAAGTGAACATGCAAAGAAAATCAAACGTTTACAAAAAAAATTAAAAACAGCGATGTAGGATGATTTTGAAGTTGGAGAAGAAAATGAGATTGGGAGTTTTTAGACATACCCTAATGCAGAGTTAGACAAGACGAGCCAAAAAAGGTCAAAAAAGTATAGAAATTGTCAATTTTTTTTTTTTTTTTTAGAAAATAATGATCATTTTGCTTTGATATTGATAAGACCCTTCTTCCTTGGCTGAGATCGTTTAGAGTCCCTTGAAGCTGCATTTAAACTGCATTTTGGAAGTTCAAACTCAGGGGGCACCATAGAAGTCCACTATATTGAGAGAAATTATTAATTAATTTCTTTATGACTGAAGAAAGAAAGACATGAACATCTTGGATGACAAGGGGGTGAGTAAATCATCTGTAAATTTTTGTTCTGGAAGTGAACTTCTTTAAGACATGCTTTTTTTGGGCGTTAAATAATGGTGCAAATACCAGTAATCTGACGAACGCAAACATTAGTAAACCACATTGTGTGATTCATTTTAATACTCTCCTCCCATAAGTTTTGCATTTGAAAAAGAAATTCCTACAAATGCATATTCAATAAGGTCAGGTGCACTTGTATTCAATAAGGTTCACTCCACGTCTTTAGTAAATCCTGACAGTACTATTTTAACACCAAAAGATGGTTTGCGCTGACGCAAGCCGTTAGTACATCCAGACCTAGATTTTATTACACTTTAAAATGCTTGTAATCAGATTACAGTTACTTTTTTTTTTTACATGATTACATATTATTCACACAAAATTAAAAATATTTATATTTTTACATTTCCAGTGTTTTATTAGGGGCCAAGCACAGAAGGTGCAATGGCACCTATAGTATCTGTTGGTGTTCCTATTATTATTATTATTATTCTTCCACTTTGGAAGTCTATGGCAGCCCAAAGAAGTGCTTGCAGGAAAGTTAGCATTAGTTAACACAGTGTCAACTTTAACCAGCAAGATGGAGTTTCTAACTTCTAACTTGTCCAAAATGTTACTCATGTTTATGCTACTAACTTTTGAACCATAAAATTGTTTTTTCTTATGAATCCTTGGCTTATGCCGAGTCGAATGAACACATAATATTTATTTTTTATTTTTTTGCTATTTTTAATAGCTCGTAAAACCTCCAAAATTGGCTCAGATCATCTTCAGACCATTTTACTAAAAAGTTATGCAATTCAGGTTGATTAGTTAAACCGTTCTTGAATAATCCATGAACAAATTCTATAAAGAGCATGCAAAAATGGATATGAGGCTATATCTCCACAGTTTGGCGTATTGAGACTAAACTTGGCCAAAAATCCAAAACTAGTCTCTTTAGATGTGTCTTCGGCACCATGCCCTGACAGTACTCAAAAAGTTTGGGGGCATCATCACTTTGTGGGCAAAAGTTATAAATACATTTAAAAAAATGCTAATAACATTTGATTAAATTGGCCTATTGTAATGAAAGTGATCTCAATATTTTCCTTGGGTCATGCCGAGAATATCGATACCAATACTGCCAAAATTGGCCAAACTTCCTGTCCGCCATTTTGATTAATGCTCAAAATCTTTTTCGAACTCCTCCTAGACTACTGGTCCAATTTTCACTAAATTTGACTCAGATCATCTTCATGCCAACCTGCGTCTGAGGCTGTATCTCTGCAAAGCTTTGACATATTTACACCAAACTTTGTATGTGCCATTGTCATCTCACACTGACCACGCCACATCAATTTGGTAACAGCGCCACCTATTGGTCAAAAGTAATAAACCATTCATTAACCATTAATAATAAAATTTCCCAAAATGCTAATAACTTTTGATTGCATTAACCTATTGTAATTAAACTGGTCTCAAAATATTCCTTGGGACATGCAGAAAACTTTTTCAAACTTGTCCTAGACTGATTTTTCAGCCGTTTTCACTAAAATTATCTTAAAATTGCTTCAATTACTCATAGCTTCAGTTGTTCTGATGCTTGCTGCCTTGCTTGGTCCTAATGCTTGGTGCCTTAATTGCTGCTTGCATTTACAGTTTTAATTGTGTGAAGAACATTTAGCTTTTTTCACTTTTTAGAACCTTTTGTGAAATAGAAAGATGAAAGATTCTGCAGATGTTAAAGGTTCTTCATGGAACAATCAATGCCAACAAAGAGTGTAAAAATATTATTAAGGATTTATTGAGATAAAACTCTCTTAGTAACTATTTCTGTGTACAATTATATTTAATTTTACTTTGGCACTACAATAACACCACCTCTAAAACCATAAAACATTAGAATTAATAGTGTTTAATTAAATCATGAACTCACATTTATGCTTTTAAATACTCCCACAATTACTGGACAGATTTATTTCTATTGTAAGCGCCTTAACATTAACTTGATGGTAATGACTCACCACTAACTCAATTTTGATAAGATTAAATCATTCATTGTGGTAACTAACATTAGGCCAAATGCAGTAGACCCAGATGATTTCGACAATTCATTGTGATGAGACTCAATGCCAGGGGAATAATACACGACAGCCACATTAAAAGTGCTGCAAGATCTTTAACAAAATGGAAAAAAGTATGCTTTTTATATTTGTTTCTTTTATTTTGACCATTGTAGACTACCAGAGTCTAATTTACTCTCCCTCAGACCCTACTGTGCACCTGTCCTGGATGTTGAACAGAAATGCACATGCAATTTCATTCAGATTCATCTTTCAAAGAAGAAAATTGCATTAAATCAGTCTAAAATGGTGAACTACAATCAAACGCTCCACTGACAACAGATCAGTACATCTTTTAACTGGCCAAACACGACTCAACCTGCACAAAATGGTTCTGATTACCTGCTGACTTAATTTTATTCATGCTTTGAGGGACATTTAAGGTCACAGGTCCAGCACAACCACAGGACCACCATCTCGACTGATGAGAGACTGCGTTTAACTCTATTGTTAAGGGTGATGGGTTCATTTACTGGCTCTGCTAAGTGATATTTCCTGCAATTTTGAGGCAGCACACTGTGAAGGTAATCTACAGAGATCACAGTCAAACTGCCTTTAAAGAAAAGGAGGCTTTTAAAATGCATGAAATCCTAACGATGCTGCATGATCTCCATTGCACTATAGGGGGTTTCTGGCTTTTCATAAAGGGGAAAAAGATCACTCGAGGTCTTGAATGAAGAACTGATCATATTGTTGGCACACAAACAAAAAACTAATGCTAATGCTAAATTAAAAATATCAATGATAACGTTCCATCATGTAGTTTTTTCACAAAATAAGAATACGATATTTCAAATTATATATACACTGTACACTACCAGTCAAAAGATTTAAGATTTTTTTTAGTTTAAAGTCTTTTCTGCTCACCAAGTCTGCATTTATTTGATCTAAAGCACAGCAAAAACAGTAAAATTATGAAATATTTTTATTGTTTAAAATAACTGTTTTCTAATGCAATTTATTCCTGTGATTTCAAAGTGATTTCTGAATTCTTAGCATCGTTACTCCAGAACCTTCAGAAATCATTCTAATATTCTGATTTGCTGCTCAAAAAACATTTATTATTAATATTATGTTGAAAACAGCCGAGTAGAATTTTTTCAGGTTTATTTGATGAATAGAAAGTTCAGAAGATTAGAATTTATCTGAAATAGAAATCTTTTGTAACATTATTAATGTCTTTGTCATCACTTTTGATCAATTTAAAGCATCCTTGCTTTAAATTAAATAAAAGTATTAATCTTTTGAATGGTATAGTGTATGTTACATATGTTATGTTTTTATTTCAGATAAATTGCTCTTTGGATATGCTCTTTGGATCTTTCTATCCATCAAAAAATCCTAAAAAAATATATTCAACTTTAAAATAATGATATAATAATAATAATAATAATAATAAAAAAATTTATTGAACAGCAAATCAGTATATTAGAATGATTTCTGAAGGATCATGTGACACTGAAGACTGGAGTAATGATGCTGAAAATGTAGCTTTGATCACAGGAATAAATTACATTTTAAAATATATTTAAATAGAAAGCAATTATTTTAAATAATAAAAATATTTCACAGTATTACTGATGTTGTTGTATTTTGGATCAAATAAATGCAGGCTTGGTGAGCAGAAGACACTTAAAAAAAAATTACAAAATCTTTTTTTACCTTTTGACTGGTATGTATCAAAAAAATAAAATTAATCAGGCTCATGATTTTCTGTCACTGGCCATAATTTTAACCTTGAAATCAGGGTTAGGCATAAATAATGTCTTCAGACTAATTCAAAGATGTTAAATTGGGTTGAGAATTGATCAAATGGTTGTAATCTGGCTCAAAACCACATAGGAATCATGTCTTTCCATCAGTTTTTCTGCTACAAAATGCATCATATTATGTATGAAAAAGCACTAGTTTTGAAAACAGCAATCTAAAATTAGTTCAAAACAATATTGGGTTAGAAAAGAGAGATATAAAAAACAGATTATGCCATATTGCATGCAATCTTAGCATCTAATACAAATATGCAGTTGAAAAGATGGCAAAATAGGTTGAGAGGCAAATGTTTTATCTGATCTTCATTATCTTTATATAGCTCTAATGTAGCACTAACGTCCATCAAGAGAACTAATGGTGTTTTTTTGGAGGATTTTTTGAAGTTCCAGTAGCAAATGAAGGAATGTAAAGGTTCGTTTTGGACAATGGCTTTGTGCTTCTCTCACACTGACCTTTTCAAGATCAAATCAGCCAACAGCACTTTAGATCATACATCAGAGACCTGCACGAAAGGTCAGCTCATCATCACGTCATGGGAGGTGTTGAATACAACTGCATTTACCTCAACGCTCCACACCATATAGAGACCGAGACAAGTCCACTGGACAAATTAAGGTTCAAAGAGACAAGGCTATAAAATAGTAAAAAGGTGAGAATGACAGAGGTCAATGAGTAGAAAGCAATAGAATATAATTGTGGATCACTCTTTTTAACCAGGGCTGGGAAAAAAATCAATTCATAATTGTTTGTTCCCTTTTAATTCATTGATTTGAAATGAATTCCAAAATAAAATAAAATAAAATATGATGCTGAAAATGTAGTTTTGATCAGAGGAATAAATTACTTTTTAAACTATATTCAAAGAGAAAGCAGTTATTTTAAATAGTAAATATATTTCACAGTATTACTGCTTTTGCTGTATTTTGGATCAAATAAATGCAGGCTTGGTGATAATTTATTGTTGAAAAAAAAGAACTGACTTGAGCTAAATAATAACACTACTGTCTTCTGTAGGGCTGTTTACATCTGAATTAAAAATATATCCAACGTAGACGAATATTAAAAAAAACAAACAAAAAAAAAAAAAGCACTAAAATAAAATAAAAAAATTATTAAATGATATACATGTCAAAGCAATAATTATTATATGACATTTAATGAATATTTATTTTGTTCAAAAGCTTGGGGTCAGTAAGTTTATTTATTTATTTATTTTTTTAAATGTTTATGAAAAAGTGTCTCTCATGCTTACAGGTTGCATTAATTTGATCAAAAACACAGTTTAAAAACAGTGATATTATGAAAAAATAGTTTTAAATGTGAATATATGTTAAAATGTAATCGACTGCTGTGAGCAAAACTGAATTTTCAGCATCATTACTGTTACATGTTTTTTTCATACATTAGGAATCAAGTTTATTTATTTTTTTTGCAAGAAGTTAGCAAGTTTAAGTTTTTTTTTAATAAAATTAAGCATGATTTACATTTACATTTACATTTAGTCATTTAGCAGACGCTTTTATCCAAAGCGACTTACAATAGAAGCAATCAGAGCAACAAGAGAGCGACAGTGTATAAGTGCTGTGGCAAATTTCAGCTAGATAAACATGATCACTCCTACATTTTAATAACAGTATATAATATACTATAATGCATCAAATATTTAATTCAAGAATCAATAAAAAACATATATATTATTTTTATTTTCAACATATATTATTTATAGTCAAAGAACTGACTTGAGCTAAATAATAACACTACAGTCTTCTGTAAAGCTGAAATGAAATAAAACAAACATTATTAAATGATATACATGTCAAAACAATAATTATTATATGAAATTTAATGAATACTTATTTACTGTGAAATAAAACATATATTTTGTTCAAAAGATTGGGGGTCAATAAGTTTTTTGTTGTTGTTGTTATTCTGAAATATTATTACAATTTAAAATAGCTGTTTTAAATATGAATATATGTTAAAATGTAATTTATTTCAGTGATCAAAGCTGAATTTTCAGCATCATTTCTCCAGTCTTCAATGTCACATGATCCTTCAGAAATCATTCATTTGCACCTCAGTTATTATGAATCTACTTATTTTTTTGCCTATAACGGGTATTTGTTCAAAAGAACAGCTTTTATTTGAAATAGAAATCTTTTGTAACATTATAAATGTCTTTACTGGCACCTTTGATCAATTTAATGCAGCCTTAAAGAATAAAAGTATTTAAAAAAGGAAAATGGCACTGACTCCAAACTTCTGAATGTTAATGTGTATAGAGAATTTATTTAAAATTGTTCCAGTAGTGAAAAATGTGGTTGATATAATGATTTCAAACCAATGTACTAATCTGTTGCGCTCGTCAATGAATGACACATCAAGTCTGATTCATCCGTTATTATATAACGGTTAATTTCCTTAGTGACCTTGTGCTGTGCCTTTCTCTCAAAGCCATGCTAAAGCACAGCGCTCTATTGATCTCGCCTCGCTCTGATGATTCATTCAAAATGCTTGTCTTGCTAACAACATGTCCACTTATTGAAAAGTCTGGAACGCTCAAAAATCCAGCACATCCAGGCTGAAAAGAACAAGCTGAGAGCCACAGTGTAATTAAATGAGGAAACATCTTGTGCCTCTCACTCTTTTGCTCTTGAAAGCACAGCTGGTGGTGGCTTTGTAGGTCGTCCATCAGCAGTCAAGACTTCTGGGAGAAGTGTGCCGGATTTCAAGGGCCGTGAGACGTGCATTGAAGACGGCTGGGTCGCACTGTGCCAACATCAGACTGAACGCAGACTACCTGTCATCTACATTCACCTCACTCACGCTGCTCCGGAAAGAGATCGGAGGCCGAATGATTAGCAAACGCATCGGGGAGAAGTGGCCTCTCAGCGCTGTGACCAAGTGCTGCCCACAGCACTGCTGATAAAGAGAAAAATAAAGGCAGCATGGCGCAAATGCAAAGGAGAGCGAGGAGATGAAAAACATCGAAGCTGGAGGAAAGAGACTTTTAAAATGTCATAAAAGCAGCAGAGTTTTAGCCAGCGTTCTTGGCTGTTCTTTTTCAGTTTTGCTCGGTTTGTATGTTAGATCATTCAATTTCTAAGAGCAAATGTAATTTTGATAGAGCCAATATTAACAATTTAAAAATACATTATAGCTGGGAGCAGCTATTATAGGGGTTCAAACTAGTGCTGTCAAACGATTAATCGCATCCAAAATAAAAGTTTATGTTTACATAATATATATTTGTGTACTGTGTATATTTATTATGTATACATAAATACAAACACATGCATGCATATATTAAGGAAACATATTTTAGATTTATATATAAAATATATATATTATTTATAATCTAAATTGTATAGGTATAAATATATATATACACATATAAATATTTTGTTTTAATATATACATGTATGTGTGTGTATTTATATGTACATAATAAATATACAACATAAACACACATATAGCATGTAAACATAAACTTTTATTTTGGATGCGATTAATCGTTTGACAGCCCTAGTTCAAACGCTTTACGGCATTTTCAAGCACATATGAAAAAAGACGTTATTTAGCAACTCTGTAACCACCGAAATCAGGGGTCCTCACTATTTTTTTCATGAGAGCTGCACTTGTAGGACAAAGTCAATAGGAGAGCCACTTTTACCACAAAGTGTCAAAAGTTACATCCACTCATCCAGTCACTTATCAGACATACAATATGCAATGCAATACAAAGGGGGTTACTTTTAAAAATTCTTTAAAGTTATTTTTAAAGTTATTCATTTAAAGTTTGCTTATGCATTAGCCATCATGGATCTAACCATCCAAGAGCACATTCGGCGTTATAAGGGCAGAGCAAGTTTAAATGTCATGCGCGCTTCAGTAGCATATGTGTGTAGTAAACAAAACTGATGGTTTGTGCCATTCATTCATAAAGAGACACACAAGATTCATATTTAAATTGCATTTTTGCAGTTTAATATTTACAGATACTAGCCCATGTTGCGATCTGATTTAAGTGTAATGACCTACTTTTGATGTATTAATCCAAACTTCAACAAATTTTTGACAAATTCTGTGACATTCCATGTTATAAAGTAAATTCTGTTTTTATGAATGGATTAGGTCCGCATTATATCATTGTATTATTTACTGCCATGCGAGCCACAAATTAAAGCTTGGCGAGTCGTGCAATGAGTAACATTGACCTAAATCAATGTTTAAAAAAAAAAGCATTTTTGGCACATCCAGGTAATTTACTATAGAAATATTATGTTTTTAATGTTTATGACTGTTATAGCACCAGCTTTGGTTCAATCTCCTTAAAATGTTGGATTTGTAGGTTTTTGGGTACATTTGGACACTTGTTCCAGTAGCGTTACAGTTTCCCAAAGGGTACATTTCAACATTTTTTTTTTTTTTTTGATAATTATTGACCCAGAGAGTCCAGAGAATTGTACTACAGTGTTTATTCCAGCGAAAAACCTAGGACTTGCTTTGCGAAAATAGGTCTTTTACATCACCTCAATCATTTAACAAACTATTTGATTTACAGCTTGCAATATACAATCGTTCAACACCCTTGAAAAATGCGATATCACCCCCCAGTGGTCGATTTCTTTCAGGAGTTAGTAAAAGGAGTTTACTGAAGGAGGCCCTGCCCCTTTTGAACATTTTGGCATCCCTTTGCAACGGTGAGTCAAAAGTTACACTTTTTTATTGATATTCACTCTCCAGAGAATCTTTCTGCACTGGTTTGCTTCCAATCGGGTGAAAAACCTAGGATGAGTATGCAAAAATAGGTTTTTAAAAATTCTAAAATACCCTAAAATTTTGTCAGGCTCACAATCAAATCTGATAAAAGCATTATATTTACCATATATATTATAATAAATGCATATTAAATGTATATATAATTGATAAATATATATATTTTCCCTCTTTGAAGTGTTTATATATGGAATTAATTAATTACTCATATTCATCATAAATTTACATGATATTATACATCCAATTATTTAAATATATTATTACATATATTTTTTTACATATTTTATATATATATATATATATATATATATATATTTTCACAAATCTTTAGATAAAGAAAATATATAGCTAATTTATACATTATATATACATTATTTTACAATAATTATATTATAATCATATATTTATTACAAATTATTTATGCAATAAACATACATTTTCTTATTATTAATACAAATGTATGTAATAAAAATGTATGTAATATAAAATATTTATTATAATATGCGTGACCTTGCATTAGGATATTAGGTAAAGATTATGTTCAATGAAGATATTTTGTAAATTTCCTACTGTAAATATCAAACCTTAATTTTTGATTAGTAATATGCATTGCTAAGAACTTCATTTGGACAACTTTAAAGGCGATTTTCTCAATTTAGATTTTTTTTGCACCCTCAGATTCCAGATTTTCAAATAGTTGTATCTCAGCCAAATACTGTCCTATCCTAACAAACCATAGGTCAGTGGGATGATTTTTTTTATTCAGCTATAAACAAATCTTATAAAACAACACGATATGACTGGTTTTCTGGTCCAATAATAATTTGTATGTTGCATGTTTGTAATACTGAATTGACTAGTGTGAGACTGCATCTTGTTTTAAACAAGTCACGGTTCACCTATCCATAAATGTAGAAAGTCTCCTGTGCTGCACACAGGTGTCCGATTTGAATGCCTGTCGCTTTGACAGCGCTGTGAGGAAACATCTGTATTTTTGCACCATGCAAATGAACAAATGCAACTCATGTTTCAGTACGGGATCAAATCACGTTTGAAGCGCTGGTCATAGGAAAAGGTCACATGCGGATATGAATAATTATGTGACAATGCCTTCTCATAGGATTAGGCCAGACTCATGAATAATCCTGAGACGGATCACGATGAGTCATTGCTGACTTCAAACCTGGAAGAAAATCACTCAACAAAAAACTTAAACTTAAAATCTTTTCACTGAAACTAAATAATATTCAGGGATGGAAATGGGGCGCGGGGGAAGGAGTCCAGGAGGGAATTTCGAGGGCGTTTCACTTCCAACTGGTTAGGCTTTTTTTGGAAATTAAACTGATTTCTATATTTACCTATTGAAAAGACTACAAAAGCAATCCCAGTTCTGCATATAGACACAGCGCAATATAAGTTAAAAACGCAATGGAACGCAATGCCATCTTTTGCCATAATACCTGCAGACTGCAGCCAACGAAAATGCTTCTGTATTGAAGCACGTCCTGCTCCTCACAGCACAGATCGTAAAAGCAGTTTTTCTCATTCATTATAACAAAGAAAGTGTCAACGTGATGTAAATAATAAATTCAGTGTGCAGTGTAGGGAGCTTTATTAATTAAAATGCAAGTTTGTGAGATTGCGATGAACTAAGACTTTTTAGACAGCTTTTTAATGATTAGAAAAGAAGTTTGCAAATGTGAAATTTAATTAACACAACAGTTTTATACATTTTTGATTTTATACAAAAGTTAATATTAAGTGACTTACATTTTAGTAACACTGTTGTCTGAAAATTGTTCCAAACAAAGCCACAATTGAGCCACTGTGCACCTGTAGTCTTTAACACAGCGCGGTTTCGTTTATGAATTAAACTGCGTTTTTGAACCAATCGATTTAATGAATTATTCAATCATAAAGACTTTGACTTACTGCCACCTACTGGTGGTTTAAGTTTATTTTTTTAGGTATAAATTGAGTCATTTAAATTAGTTACACTTCTGTATTCACAACCTTATATTTAAAACATTAATCTCATAACACTGCTATTATGAAATGCATTAATTCCACCTCTGAGTCTTGTCAAAAATTCTGTAAATATGCCACATTTGAGCTATTCTGTGCCATGCAAAGATGAATTGTCATTGCTGATTTCATTTGACTAGTAACTCATTCAGCCTGACTGTATCTTACTATTTTAATTTAATTTACTGTTTAATCAGTTTTTTTTCTTCTAAAAGTTTATAAATCTACATTTTTTGGCACAAAAGATGACATGCATTTAAAAAATATCACCTCATTCATCATTTCTGCCACTGTTCCTATTTTTATTATTATTATTATTTTTTTTTTTTTTTAAGTAAGAGCACTAGTGCTCCTGAAAAGAAATGTAAGCGTAGAGTCCTTAAGAATTAAATGTTACCTTTCAAAAACTTCCAAAACATTTTTGCAAAGTGTGAACTATTAAATATAATCTACAACCCATGCAATACTGTACCAGTACGTAAGAAGTGAAGAAGTGTTTTGACAGGCCAAATAGAGACATTTTTTACAGACCTTCATTTCTTAATGACGCTCACATGCGAATTCACACACAACTTCTCTTTAATGTGGCCAGAATTGCAAGTGCCTGTCTTAATATACAAGAAAATATAAAATAAGTTGTTAATAAATGTTATTATAGATTATAAAGGGGTGTATAATTAAATACAAAGCTAAAATGACCATTATTACCTGCCTTCCTACCAAGAGTCCCCCCAGTGAATTTTGGCCATTTCCACCACTGATAATAATGAATGCTAACGCTATCTCTGATCATGTGCAACATATACACTGCGAAATAGACAAGTGGATTTGAAAAATGGTGGAACTGAACAGGAGAAGAGGAGAGACTCACCGGGAATGTTGTGTATAGTAATGGCCAGGATCAGCAGAACGATTCGTCTCCAGCTGCTTCCTGCTTGACCGCTCACTTCCTGTGCTTTAGGACTGACGTCATGCTCCTCTGTGTTTCCAGTGTTGGGACCTCTGCGTCTCTGATACACATCTCCATTCTCGAATTTATCTGAAGGAGAAAGAAATTGCATGTCAAACATCATCCCCAATCTCTTTTTTTTTTTTTTTTTTTTGGAGAACAGCACATTTTAATTATGCACTGAAAGGATCAATACGACAACAATTCATTAGTCAGTGTAAAATCACATAAATCAAGGTTTAAATGCATTTAGACACGCTCCAAACAGAGCTGTAAACCTAGTAGAAAATGATAAGACATTAAGACAGCTCATAAAATGTGACCTCTTCAGGTCAAACTGCAATGTTTTCTAAAGCAATTTCTTTCACTGACCATCATAGTGTTTTATGCAAAAACAGGTTCAAAGCAGTGTCACAGTAATAAACAACAGTGTAATTACGGCAAAAATCATCAATTATGGCAAAAAAAAAATAAAAAAAATTGAATTGCAAAAATAATTCATATATACATTAGAATTTCTGAAGGATCATGTGACACTGAAGACAAAATTCAACTTTGCATCACAGGAATACATTCTATTTTAAAGTATAATCAAATAAAAAAAACACTATTTTAAATTGCAATAATATTTCACAAGATTTTTTTTCTGTATTTTTAATCAAATAAACACAGTCTCCTTCAAGTCTAAAAATCATACTGATCCCAAACTTTTGAGCAGCACTGTGTATATATATATATATTTATATATATTTTTTTTCAGCTATTATTGTGATTATTAAATTGTAATTGTCATATTTAAATGCAATATTCTCATATTATACATACATATATATATATATATATATATATATATATATATATATATATATATATATATTTTACATTAAAGTAAAATCAATAATTTTGACCCATACAATGTATTTTTTGCTATTGCTACAAATAAACCCGTGCAACTTAAGACTGGTTTTGTCGTCCAGGGTCACACACACACATATATATATATATATATATATACACACACACACACACACACACACACACACACACACACACACATTCATTCATATAATGTTTTTCTATGTTTCTATGTTCACACACTGCTAATAATCAGCAGAACGCAACAGAACGAACGGTTCTTTTCAAAGCCGACCTGAGCTTTCATCTCCTCACACAACTCTAAAATCACACACTGTATTTATCGCAGCTTTTATCTCTACTTAAACGCCAATCGACAAATCCTTTATTTCCTTTAATCGCTATGAAAAGGAGGAAAAATTACATCCAGAGTGCATCCGAAACTCACACCACCAATTACCTGTCACTTTAGAGCGCAATTATGAATGCATGCAGTGAGAATTAGAAAATAGAAGAGAACGACACAGATGACCCTTGGTTGTCCTCACTGAAACACGTTTCTCCTAACCACACAAAAGCACATCATGAATGCAGATTACTTGGGCTTAAAGGTCACAAGGAGCACATCCGTCATGTGTCACATACAGTAAAAGACTGAAGGATTCGTCACATGAGGCCTGAGGTGAGTTCACAGGTGGAATATGAAATATCATTTCGGTTTGGTGACCGAATGATTGCATGTGAATTAATTCAAAAAATACTGCACAGCCATAAAATGGAACAAATGAAGCAATGTGCATTTCATGAATATTCATTGAAAAAAATATAGAAAAATGATAAAAACATAATCATTTTTTTTATAATAAACTAAATTAATAAGAAAAATGATACAAATTGTTTATTTAAAATAATGAATGAAAAATGCAATACAATAAAATAAATACATAAATAAATAGAAATGTAGCAACATTCAGCCATAAAATGTAACAAGCAATGTGCATTTCATGAATATTAATTTAAAATTATAGAAGTAATTAATTTAATTTAATAATAAAAATAAAATAAAATAAAATAAAATAAACAGATACATAAAAATGTGCCACATTTGGTTGCATTATTTCATAACTTGACTGGAACAAATATGTTGCACAGCAATTAAATGAAGCAAGTATTGTGCATTTCATAAATATTCATCGAAAAATTATATGAAAATGATAAAAAAAAAAAAAAAATCTAAAAAAATGTAAATAATAAATTAAATTAATAAGAAAAATTATACAAATTGTTTCATTAAAATAATTATTAAAAAATACAATACAATACAATAAAAGAAATACATAAAAAGTAGCACATTCAGTTGCATTTTATTTCATAACTTGACTGGAACAAATAGGTTGCACAGCCATAAAATGCAACAAGCAATGTGCATTTCATGAATATTAATTTAAAAATTCAATGTTAGAAATAATCTTAAAAATAATAATAAAATAAAATAAAATAAAATAATACATTTAATTAATAAGAAAAATGCAAAAAAATATATTTCATTAAATTAACAAACAAATACAATACAATAAAATAAAATAAATGCATAAATGAATAGAAACGTGGCACATGCAGTTGTATTTTATTTCATAACTCGGCTGGAACAAATATGTTACACATAAAATGTAAAAAGCAATGTTCATTTCATGAATATTCATTGACAAGCTATAGAAATAATTAATAAATAAATATATAAATATATTTTATATATATATAATGAAAATGTGGCACATTTGGTTGCATTTTATTTCATAAATCAACTGGGAAAAAATATGTAACAAGCAATGTACATTCCATGAATATGAATTTATAAATTATACAAAATATAAAAAATAAATAAATAAATATATAAAAAATAATAATAATGTGGCACAGTTCGTTGCATTTTATGTCATAATTTAACAGGAGCAATTTTCAAATATGTTGCACAGCCATAAAATGAAATGAGCAATATGCATTTTGTGAATATTCAATCAGTATTATGCAAATTATTAGGAATTCATTGATTTTAGCAAATATTACACCTGCAACTTCAGTGTTAGTGAGGCTTAATCCTGTTAATTAACCAGATGCAAATAAATAAATAATTTTAATGTGGCATATTTGGATGCATTTTATTACATAAGTTAACTAGAGCATAAAGCATGCCATAGATGAGCAAAAGAGAAGATATTCGCCCTGACAGCTGAATTAATCACAGATTCTGAGATGAAAGGCTAAGATTAAAGATGCCAAATGTCGATAATTAGTCGTCAGTTTTTCTGCTTGGCAGAATATCTCTAAAAATAATAAATAATACATCCCATATAGTCTATCAGAGACAGCTGCTCTGTCCATTATAAAATCTGAACGAAAACCCAAACGGTGTATTTCATTTAGGATCCGTTTATAAAATCACATGATGAGTGATGCAGCTGCTTGGATATTGCAATGAAATACCAGAAAGTGACTTTTTAAGTGTTTGGCAGTGCAAACCTCATCACAGTGATGCTAGTTTGTTGTTGTGGTGTTTTTTTCTTGTTAACTCAAGCTCACACCCAAAACACTTTGGAGTCTAAATATGACTCTCTAAATACGACTTCTCATTTCCTGCACTTGTTTTATCAGCTGCCAGGTGAAAATAGTTTCGAAAAATAATAGCACACCCTTCAGACGCTGTGCGAATTGAGATATCATTCATGTCCGCAGCTCGCCTTAGCAATAATTAGTTGTTTCATGGATTGTACCAAACAGAATGCACTCAGGAAAATAAACACACTTTGTTTTCTCTGTCAGTAACATACAGCAAACACACACACACACACTGAATCTCTGAGGAGACTGAGTCATGACAGCAGAGCTTAATAAGCATCCAGTGATACTTTCCACATCACTTAAACGACATATAACAGTGTGGCATAAACCGAAAAATAAAAAAAACATATCTTCAGCTCAAACATATTATTATTTAAAGGTCAGAACGGCGAGTCGGAGAAGGCCAGGCTGCTATTTGCGTCGATCAAACTCTCTCTACGGGCGTCCGGTTTTTCCGTTGATTACTGCTTGTTTGCTGGTTTTCTTGACAATATGCTAATGTGTGTTTTGCAGCTACATCCCATATCACGGATTGATTTGCATATGCTCGGCTTGGCTCCAGGAGGCTCAAACCTGTCGTCAGCAATCAGTCATGAGACATTTTCGAAACTAATTACACTCGCGCAATATGCGGAAGAAGAGTATGTGACAGTTTAATAACTTGCCGGCCTTGAAAACTCGGTGATAACTCAAATATAATGAACTAAAAAAGTATGTTTGATAGCATGTCAAAAACCATATTAAATTACAAAAGTTTGAGGTTGGTAAGATTTTTTGTGTTTTGAAAACTAAGTCTCTTGTGCTTACTTTCTTTGCATTTATTTAAGCAGAACTAAAGGAAAAGGAAAGGTACATTTTTACTACAGTAAAAATTGTGAAATAGTATTGAAATTCAAAATAATCATGTTCTGTGTGAATATATTGCAAAATGTAATTTATTTCCGTGATCAAAGCTGAATTGTCAGCATCATTATTCCAGACTTCAGTGTCACATGATCCTTCAGAAATCATTCTAATATACTGATTTGCTGCTAAATATTTTTTTGAAGAACAATGATATATAATTCTTTTCAGGATTCACAGATAAGTTCAAAAGAACAGCATTTTATAGAGATTATAGATGTCTTTACTGTCACTTTTAGCAATAATAATAATACATTTTATTTATTACACACTTTACATTTTAAAGAAAATCTCAAAGTGCTACAAAAAATGTACAATAAAACAAGTAAATTAAAAAAAGAAGAATAGTATGTGAAAATGTAATAACTTGCCAGCCTTGAAAACTAAAAAGTATGTTTGATAGCATGTCAAAAACCCTATTAACTTTTTTTGTTTTTTTGTGTTTCTAAAAAAAAGTATCTTGTGCTTACTTTCTTTGCATTTATTTAAGCAGAACTAAAGGAAAGGTAAATTTTTACTACAGTAAAAATTGTGAAATATTATTGCAATTCAAAATAATTGTGCTCTGTGTGAATACATTGTAAAACGTAATTTATTTCTGTGATCAAAGCTGAATTTTCAGCATCATTACTGCAGCCTTCATTGTAACATGATCCTTCAGAAATCATTTTATTATACTGATTTGCTGCTAAATATTTTTGTGAAAAACAATGATGATTATTTTTTTCAGGATTCACAGATAAGTTCAAAAGAACAGCATTTATTTGAAATAGAAATCTTTTATAGATGTCTTTACTGTCACTTTTAGTAATAATAATAATGATAATAATAATAATAATAATAATAATAATAATAATAATAATACATTTTATTTATTACACACTTCACATTTTAAAGAAAATCTCAAAGTGCTACAAAAATGTACAACAAAACAAGCAAATTAGAAAAAGAAGAATAGTATGTGACAATTCAATAACTTGCCGGCCATGAAAACTCCAATATAACAAACTATAAGTATAAAAAAAGGTGGTGAAGATAGCATTTCAAAACCCTATTAACTTACAAAAGTTGAAAAAAAGTCCCTTATGCTCACTTACTTTGCATTTATTTAAGCAGAACTACAGGAAAAGGAAAGGTACATTTTTACTACAGTAAAAATTGTGAAATATTATTGCAATTAAAAATAAGCATGTTCTATGTGGATATATTGTAAAATGTCATTTATTTCTGTGATCAAAGCTGAATTTTCAGCATCATTTCTGCAGTCTTCAGTGTCACATGATTCACATATAAGTTCAAAAGAACAGCATTTATTTGAAATAGAAATCTTTTGTAACATTATAGATATTTTTACTATCACTTTTAATAATAATAATAATACATTTTATTTATAACACACTTTACATTTTAAAGAAAATCTCAAAGTGCTACAAAAAATGTACTCTAATCATGACAAACCATATATTGTTGGAAAGGTCTAAGACTCCTAAATAGATATTTGACCACTGTTTTGTGTTACAAATTATGTAGCAAAATTTATAGATTCATTTATGACAAAAGTGCACCTCAAAAAATCTACATCATAACAGGAGTGCTGAACTTTATCACAATAAGACTTTCTTCGTTGCCTTAAAATCAACCTCAAAATTCATCCTTTGAAAACCATTTTAAAATTAGACATTGCATTACCATGGAAAATGTATATCAAAATCATATTACAAAATGTTTTCTTTCATGAATTATAAAAAAATTTGGATTTTCAAGTCTATGTTAAAAAAAGGGAGTGACAGTTAAATGGTTAAAACACACAAAATATAATGCATGTATTTATATACTTTTATGGACTTTTATGGCCTTTCTGAAGCATTACAGCCACTGTTTACTTCCTTTGCACAAAGATTCAAGCGCAAAATCTGCCCAAAATAAATAAAGTGCCATGAGTTTGATTGATATGCATTTACAGATATGTGAACCTGACCACATGTGACCACAAAACCAGTCTTACACAGCACAGGTATATTTGTAGCAATAGGCAAAAATACACTGTATGGGTCAAAATGATCAATTTTTCTTTTATGGCAAAAACCGTTAGGATATTAAGTAAAGATCATGTTCCATGAAGATATTTAGTACATTTCCTACCATAAATATATAAAAACTTAATTTTTGCATTATATGCAAAAAATGCATTGCTAAGAACTTCATTTGGACATCTTTAAAAGGTGATTTTCTCAATATTTAGATTTTTTTGCACCTTCAGATTTCAGATTTTCAAATAGCTGTATCTCAGCCAAATATTGTCCTATCCTAACAAACCATACATCAATAAAAAGCATATTTATTCAGATTTTAAATGATACATAAACCTCAATAAAAAAAAAAAAAAAACTGGTTTTGTGGTCCAGGGTCACATATATTGTAACTCACTGCTCCTGTCAAATACAAAAAAGTTTGTTTCACAGCAGTTTTACCCAAAACAAAACCGGAGACATCAGCTCCCTCTACTGGCAGGCTCTGACTCGCTAGGGCATTTGAACCCAATTTAAGGTCACTTAAAATGACAATCTAATCATATGCACTTTTACTTTTACACACACACACACACACACACACACACACATAGTCCTTTCTTACATTTTGTCTCAACCCCTAAAATGCAGGTAATTTATAGAAATGAAGCGAGTACATCGCTCCGGAGCGCAGAATTACCTCAGTACTTCACAGGCAGTGGCTGTAACACAGCATTTGCCACTGTGAATATTTTACACTGGTTATGAGATCGCTGAGCTTTTGTCTGCGAGTTCACCATCTAATCATTCAAATGCAGACATCATAAGCCACGTCACGTATATACGTATGGCTAGAAGACCACACACACAGCCAGAGATGATCTCAAGACCTCAAGAGAGAGAGCTCTTCAATCATTCACCTGACGAATGTCATCACAGATGTGTTTGATTGAGTACAGAGGAGCACATCTACACATCTGTACAGTACATCCAGCACTGACAGACCATCCATCTCTGTCAACGCACCATCATATGATGAATGAAACACCGTGTGTCAACTTGAGCATTTGAAGCGCAATTCTGCTAGCTTTAACGTGTCAATTTTAAAACTAAATCAAACTGATTATAATAAAACATGTTAACTATTATAATATACTATTTATAAGAAATTATGCATATACTCAATAAAAATGTTGATCACAAAAAAGAAATTATGCATATATAAATGTATGTATATATGTGACCCTGGAGCACAAAACCAGTCTTAAGTAGCAGAGGTATATTTGTAGCAATAGCCAAAAATACATAGTATGGGTCAAAAATCATTAGAATATTAAATAAATATCATGTTCCATCAAGATATTTTGTAAAGGTCCTACTGTAAATATATCAAAACCTTTGATTATACATTGCCAAGAACTTCATTTGGACAACTTTTATATATATATATATATATATATATATATATATATTTTTTTTTTTTTTTATTATTTGTATTATTTTGCCCTCAGATTCCAGATTTTCAAATATTGTCCTAACAAACCATACATCAATGGCTTATTTATTTAATGCATAAAAAATAAATAAATAAATAAATAAGACCCTTATGACTGGTTTTGTGGTCCAGGGTCACATATATACATGTAGATATGAATAAATAAATGATCGATTACATAATTTAACAGATTAACTATTATATTAACTTTCACAAAATTGTTATTCATTTGACAGTTACTGTAGTTTTTTTTAATAAATGTATAAATGCTACATATAATACAACTTAAAATACTTAAAAAAAAAAAATAAAAAATGTACTTCATGTGACATTTATTATAGATACATTATATGCACATTATAATATATAACTTAAATATTTTACTTCAGTTATATATTTTTACTAAATATATTATGTCCATTACATATAATGTAAGTTAAGACATTTTTTTTTACTTAATGTGACAGTTATTGTAAATACAGTTGAAGAAAGCAGAAAGCAGAATCTGCAAAATGTTAATTATTTTAACAAAATAAGAGCAATCATACAAAATGCATGTTATTTTTTATTTAGCACTGACCTGAATAAGATTTCACATAAAAGACATTTACACATAGTCCACAAGAGAAAATAATAGTTGAATTAAAAAAAAAACCACCCTGTTCAAAAGTTTACATCCCCTTGATTCTTAATACTGTGTTGTTACCTGAATGATTCACAGCTGTGTTTTTTGTTTAGTGATAGTTGTTCATGAGTCCCTTGTTTGTCCTGAACAGTTAAACTGTCTGCTGTTCATCAGAAAAATCCTTTAGGTCCCACAAATTCATTGGTTTTTCAGCATTTTCGTGTATTTGATCCCTTTCCAACAATGACTGTATGATTTTGAGATCCATCTTTTCACACTGAGGACAACTGAGGGACTCATATGCAACTATTACAGAAGGTTCAAACGCTCACTGATGCTCCAGAAGGAAAAACAATGCATTACGAGCCGGGGGGTGAACACTTTTGAACAGAATGAAGTATGCATTTTTCTTATTTTGCCTAAATATCTTTTTTTTTTTTTTCGTTTAGCACTGCCCTTCAGAAGCTACAGAAGATACTTGCACGTTTCCAAGAAGACAAAATTAGTTAAATTTACCCCGATCTTCAAATTCCAAAAGTTTTCACCCCCGCCTCTTAATGCATGGTTTTTCCTTCTGGCGCATCAGTGAGTGTTTGAACCTTCTGTAAGTTGCATATGAGTCTCTCAGCTGTCCTCAGTGTAAAAAGATGGATCTCAAAATCATATCTATTCATAGCACAATATAATTTATCAGCACTTTGTCTGACTGAAAACCTTTCTCTAAAAAAGCCTTCTAAAATGAAAAGGCATCCATAACACAGCAAGCTTGTGGAAATCGATCATGTCCATCTTATTTCCCTATCAGGCTCAGGCTCAGCAACACATCACCATAGAAACGCTCGGCCAGCGGTCGCAGTCAAACCCTTGCCAACACGTGGCTTGCATAATCATGCTTACATTCGTACAGTATATTCATCATTTGTCGGCGGTAGCAGTCTGAGCGTGCATATTCACAGAATCACGCCAGCGGCATATGCGCTCCATAATGCAGCAGCTTTCTGCGAACACGCCGCTTTAACCTCGGCTCACCTCATCTGCCGTTTATGTGATCAGGCATTAAAAAGCCGAAACGTTCCACACGCATTCATCACCAGACCTGCTGTCGTTCTGAAAGAACACGCTGCTCTTGGGGCTTCATTTCTGATCTAGTCTGCAGGGGTGATGATCACGCCGACTAAACAACCTGAACTCGTTCCATTTCAATGAAAGCTGCATTGCGGAAGGTGCACTGTGGGCATCCAGCCAGTGCTTGTTTAGTTATTTAATTAAACAGAAATACATTTCATGACTCCAAAACACTGAAGTAAATAAAGAATTTTTTTTTAAAAAATGCCACAAATGAATTTTAGTTTATAATGCATGGTATATTAAAAAGATTAGAACAACGACTACAAAACTACAAAACTCGTATTCGACAGCACAACTGTTTTCAACATTGCTGGTAATCAGAAAATTCAGCTTTGATCAAACGAATAAATTACATTTCAACAGATATGCACAATGAAAACAGCTTTTTGAAATTATAATAATATTTCACATTTTTTATAGTATTTCTGGGTAAATAAATACAAATTAATTGGAGTTTTTGATGCATAGTTTTTGACACAAGCTTAAAACATTCACCTACATTTAGCTATTTAATAAAAGAAAAATACATTTTATGACTCCAAATCACTGAAGCAAATAAGTAGAGATATAAAAAAAAAAGTCCACAAATTCAATTTTAGTTTTTGATGCATGGTATATTAAGCTTAAAACATTTATAACCTGCCTGCATTAAACAGCAATGACTACAAAACTACAAAAATCGTACTTTTAAATTGTAGTGCCTCACAGTTTCCACAAAAATACTGGACAGCACAACTGTTTTCAACATTGATAATAATCAGAAATGTTTCTTGAGCTGCAAATCAACATATCAAATGATTTCTGGATCATCTGACACTAAAGATTGAAATAATGATGCTGAAAATTCAGCTTTGATCACATGAATAAATTATATTTTAACAGGTATGCACACAGTATACTGCTATTTGAAATTATAATAATATTTCACGTTTTATAGTATTTCTGGTGCAATAAATGCAGCTTTGGTGAGCAAAAACCAGCACAAATTAATTTTAGTTTTTGATGCATTGTTTTTGACGCAAGATTAAAACACTCACAACCTACATTTAGCTATTTAATTAAACAAAAATACATTTAATGAATCCAAATCACTGAAGTAAATAAATAAATATTTCAAAAATGCCACAAATTCATTTGAGTTTTTGATGCATTTTATAAAGCATAAAACAGCAATGAGTACAAAACTACAAAAATCAAACTTTTAAATCATAGTGTAGCACACTTTCACCAAAAATATGTTTTCAACATTGCTGATAATCAGAAAATTCAGCTTTGATCACACATATAAATTACATTTTAACAGATATGATCACAAAAAACTTCTATTTGAAATTATAATAATATTTCACAATTGTTAGTGTATTTCTGGTCAAATAAATGCATCTTTGGTGAGCAGAAGAGACTTGCACACATTAATTGTAGTTTTTGATGCATAGTTTTTGACTCAAGTTTAAAACATTCACCTACATTTAGCCATTTAATGAAGTAAATAAATATTGAAAAAAAAATGCCACAAATTAATTTTAGTTTTTGATGCATGGTATATTGTAAGCTTGAAACATTTACAACCGGCCTGCATTAAATAGCAATGACTACAAAAATCGTACTTTTAAATCATAGTGTACCACACTTTTACCAAAAATATTGTGCAACTGTTTTCAACATTGCTAATAATCAGAAATGATTCTTGAGCAGCAAATCAGCATATTAGAATGATTTCTGGACACTGAAGACACTGTGAAGATTGAAATAATGATGCTGAAAATGCAGTTTTGATCACATGAATAAATTACATTTTTAACAGATATGCACATAGAAAACTGTTATTTGAAATTATAATAATAGTTCACAATTTTTAGTCTATTTCTGGTTAAATAAATGCAGCTTCGGTGAGCAAAACAAATTAATTTTAGTTTTTGATGCATAGTTTTTGACACAAGCTTAAAAAATGGACAACCTACATGCATTTAACAATAAAAAATGCTATTAACGAATAAATACATAAGTAAATAAATAAACACTTTTAAACATTCTTAAATATACAAAAATCTAAAAAAAAAAATCTAAAACACAAACAAAAAAAGTCAAAATGAATGAAAAACAAATGCAAGACAATTAATTGCAATTATATTAAATATGCAATAATTGTATGCAAATGATTATATATTATATGCTGCAACATGCACTGCACAAATTTGTATGCATTCCTCTCTATAATGTTAATTTTTGGCAGCAAAAATTTTGTTGTCCAAGAAAATGACTTGTTTTGTTCGATTTTCAGGCTACAGCCAGTTACACTGCGCACCAATAAACCAATTAACCTCCAGCTGTCAGTGTGAACAAGGCACAGCTTTTATCGCTCGATGCTTTATCTTGTTGCAAAACGGTCATGTGTCATTGACTGCTGCATGTACTTACACAGCACAAGTTGACAGGCATGCAGCACCTTTGAAAACACTCACACACACAAAGCCCTGACCTTCAGCTATCGGAAAAACACAGCTAGAGCTGTTTGATGTCAAAGAATAAGTGTTACTTCACCGGGATTTCTATCTTTATGCTGGACTGAGTGAAAACATGTGTTCAGAGACGATTTAGGATAAAATTTTAACTGCCAATTAACTTCAATTAAATATGACTAATTATAAATACATTTTGTAAGGGATAATCATTGGTTTGCCATTCTTTTTCTCATTTTCTACTTTGAAAATGATTCAAAGTAACACTACATCAATATTGAATATCATTTGTATGTATTTAATTATTTATTTTTTGGAAAATCCTTCGTGACATTTGTTAATTGCACACAAATAACCACAGCTACTTGATTTTGATAACACGCATCACCCTTGGGAATTCATCAGGGGCTTACGATAAGACAATCATAATACCTCAATAATTGCATGAACTGATTACTTAAGATCTGGCATCTCAAGATCCCCTCTGTTTAATTAAAAACACAATTATTAAAATTATTATTGGTATTGGTATGCTAGAATTGCTTACTGTAGTTTTTGTAAAAGGGCATGTGTTAAAGCACATTGTACAGCTGTGACAGGTGCACACTCTTAAAAATAGGGTGTTTTTAGAGCCATTTTGGTTCCCCAAAGAACCTTTCAGTGAACCATTTGAAAAACACCATTTTTCGACTATAAAGAACCTTTTCTGCACTTGAAAGGTTCTTCATGGAACCATCGATGCCAATGAAGAATGCAGACTGCTTCATGCTCTCCATAAGATATTGAGAAACACAAGTCATCTGGCCGTAAGCGATCAGACACACAGGACGTGTTTGGCTGTCTATCAAAGGCCAGCTCTGTCCTACAGCACTTGAATCACCTCAGTCATGAGGTGGTTTGTGTCTGCGGGTGATAAACACCTTCATAACGGCTCAGACCATTCACCTTTTCAGTTGGTAAAACAACTGTTTTGAGGGGAAACCAGCCAACTATCCACTTGATGAGCACACTTTATCAGTAATTTCAGCGCTAGAATAAATAAATCCAAAAACTCAAAGTGCTGAATTTTCCTTTATGTGTTAAAGCCTGGCATCAACTCAAATGTGTGCACTGGAAAAAACGCTTTTCTTACTTAGATTTTTGGTTTTGTTTTGTTTTGCTTTGTTTCCAGCCAAAATATCTAAACATTCTTAAATCAAGAAGGATTTTCTAGACAAGTCCATTTTTTAGCCTTGTTTTCAGAAAAAAATAAGTCAAAATTTTTTGCTTAAAGAGCAGGTCATATGGTGTGCTTATCCTATAAGTGTCCTAATATCATTTTGGAGTTAACAGGTTTAAATGCATCTAAGGTCACATTGTAATTTTCCCAGAATATACATTTCTATACATAGAGTCATTTGTCCATGATATCAATCAAATCTGTTTTGAGGGTAATGTCTGTAAACCCCTCCCTCTCATTAGCCTACTCTGCTCTGATTGGTTATCTGGCCAAGCCTGTTGTGATTGGCCCAGAGAGGAGTACTATAGCATGTTAGCCAGCTCTACTATCTGTGTTGCCAGGTCTGTGGTTGTTTTTGATGTTTCGGGATGAAGCGACTACAATAACATCATATTTAGCACCCCCCTCGAGACGTGTTTGGGCTTGTTTTCGGTAGCAATTGGCTGGGGTTTGTTGTGACAACCTGCCAACCCTAGCATGCACCTTAGATGATGTATCTCAATCTCAAAAAAAAAAAAATACTTTATGACTGGTTCTGTGGTCCAGGGTCACGTTTGTGATGTGAAGCGTCCTGTGAAACACAAGTGCAATGCTACACCGGGTGCGCTACCAAGAAAGTTTACTATGTCAGAAAAGCCAAATATATGGAGCTGGTATTGTGATGTAAATGTCAAAATGTATTAGTTTACAAATCATACACTAGCAGAAGTAAACAGGCTGTTTTCAACTGTTGTACCTTTAAGATTTCAGCTGCATGTAATCACATTCTTCAAATTAAGATTGAGGAACGACACTTGCTGCCAGCTTTAGTTTAGTTTTTAACAGCTACAATATTCAATAACAGCCTCTTTGATTCTGAAAAACACAGCACCGGTCTTTGAGTTTTTTTTATCATGACTTGTGATGTGAAGCATACTGTGAAACACAAGTGCAATGCTATACCGGGTGCGCTACTGAGCAAGTTTACTACATCAGAAAGGCCAAAAATATGGAGCTGGTTATGTGATGTAAATGTCAAAATGTATTAGTTTACAAATCATACACTAGCAGAAGTAAACAGGCTGTTTTTGACTGCTGTGCCTTTAAGATTTCAGCTGCATGTAATCACATTCTTCACTTTTAGATTGAGGAACGACACTTGCTGCCAGATGTAATTTAGTTTTTAACAGCTACTATATTCAATAACAGTCTCTTTAATTCTGAAAAACACAGCACCGGTCTTTGAGTTTTTTTATCATGACTTGTGATTGAAGCATACTGTGAAACACAAGTGCAATGCTATACCGGGTGCGCTACTGAGTAAGTTTACCATGTCAGAAAAGCTAAACACATGGAGCTGATGAGATGTAAACATCAAAATTTGTTAGTTTACAAATCATGCACTCTTTTGCAAGAAAACTATATGAAAACAGGTCTTTATGAATCAATAACCTTCCCCTGAATAAAGTGAAAATTAATACAAGTTGTTCATGTTTTATGGCAACAACCTTTTTGGAGTTCTGCATTTTCCAATGAGCCAGTTTTTAATGTTTTCCAGATTAGTGGCAAATACTCGAGTTTGTATGGGGCATTTAGCAGCATGTAAACTATCAGCTGTGAAATGTCAAGCACACATTTAGAGGAAAAATTGAATAAATCAATAAACAAACAAGCAGGTGAAAGTACCAAAAGTCTCTCCAGGCTCATAAGATCTGTGATATTTCAAGAGCGGTTTGGTGCGCACATATTTTAACATAATGTGAAGGACATGAATAATTTTCATTCTTTTAATGATTAAATTACTGTGCAGCATAATAAACACCATTTTTTTTTTTTTTTAGAACGGAAAAGAACAAAACATGCCTAAGTTTATTCATAGTAACTATATATGCATAGTCTGAATACTTATTTAGTAAGACACCACAGGCAAATAGGGTAAAATAAAATGTAATTAATAGATATCACATTCTTGATTGATCACATTAGGAAGGTTTTTTTTTTTTTTTTTTTTTTTGTAGTACAGGGCTGCTGAACAATATTTCAACTGCATGTAAACAAACATTTCACATTTGGATTGAGAAATGGGACATTGGTTACAGGCTGTGGGTTTGCTATCAGATTTACTTTAGCTTTAACAGCTATAATTGTCAATAACAGCCTCTTTGATTCTGAAAGACAGCACCAGTATGGGTTTTATTTATTTATTTATTTAACAATAAACTCTTACCTTAAAGAGCTTAAAGAAAAATATAACTTAAAAAAAAGTGATTTATGCTCCTGATATTACCCCATACAAATCATTTTTTAATTAATATAAATCATATATAATTGCATATATTATCATTATTATTAATAATAATAAAAAAGATGTAAAAAAATAGAATTTTAGAATTTAATTAAAATTTAATAATTAAAATTCATATGTTTTTACTTTTATATATATATATATATATATACACACACACACACACACACACACATATATATATATATATATATATATAGATGCACACACAAATTAAAAATGTATTATTAGTATTATTATTATTATATGTTTCCGTAAATTTTGCTTAAATATGAAAATGAAGTGTTATATAATTAAATATGCAATTTGCATGCATTCCCAGAACATAAATCTGATTATTGGATAAAGCCAGGTCTAAAAAAAAATCTAGTTTAGTTTTGTTGGCTCATTAGAATGAAAGATTTTCACAGTGGTGATTTTGGATTTGTCACTCAAAAAATACTGTCAACAGACAGAATAAAATACATTTGTACTATGTTTTTTAACAATAAAATGATATTAAAATTGTATCTATATAAAAAAAACTCCTCTGCAAAAACAGTAATTCTGATGCATGTAAGTGCTGCTGAAATGACTTTTTGGAAAAGTGGAAACTGAAATCTAATAGATAAAGTGCAATAAAATTCAATGTGTATTTTGGATTTTTTTGCCAACTAGTCTGAAAACAACAAGTCAAAATAACCTAAAATCTTATAACTGCACGAAAGTGCATGAAAAACTTCTTATCTGGAATAAAAGCTACTTAAAGTGACATTTCTAAGTAGTACATGTTCTTACATCAACTAGTCAGATTTAAGGTTTCTGACTGGAGTTCTTCAACAGTTAGGACTATATTTGACAGCAAAACACGTCCTACTTGGCGCAGTCACCTTATTCTGTCTTACCTTGCGGCATTCACGATGACTGTGTTTACAAACAGCGCCGCGCCGCGTCTACAGAAACCCTGCTGTTGGTGTAATGCGAAAGACGTGCGTCTGCCGAACGCAGCCAAGTTATGACGGACTCAGCCCGAGCTGCTCATATTCTGCTGCTGAAACCCTCCATAGGGAAGAGAGAATGAGTGATAATGCCTGTCTACTGAGGCCTGCTGTGTTTCCTGGCAAACGCTCGGCTGATGAGCGCCGCCTCCATCTTCACCTTCAAATTCTATCTCACATAACAAGCAGGAGCCTCAGGGGCCAAACAGAGAAGGGATTTCACAAAAAAACAGCAGCTTACAAACACAACAGGAGAATAAACAGCAAATACTCCACATTATAAACAAGGATGCACAGACGCAAGTGTGATAGGGTGATATTTGCTCGTTATTCACGGAGGCGAGCAAATACAGAAGGGCTTAAATAATTCAACTGGGGTTTTTTTTTGCATTAAAACAGTCTGAATTTAGTTTTCCATAACCATTTTCCTCACTCTCGCTGAACATTAGAAGTAAACAGGGTTTTTTCAACTGCTGTGCCTTGAAGATTTCAGTTGCATGTAAACACATTCTTCACATTTGGATTGAGAAATGACACTTTGGTTACGGGCTGCGGGTTCGCTGTCAGATTTCATTTAGTTTTAACAGCTACGATATTCAATAACAGACGCTTTGATTCTGAAAAACAGCGCTGGCTCGTTTTGTATTTTTATTTATTTATTTAAGTTGCATGGGTATATTGGAAGCAACAGCCAAAAATTCATTGTACGGGTCAAAATTATTGAATGTCGATGATCTTTTATGACAAAAATCATTAGGATATTAAGAAAAGATCATGTTCCATGAAGATATTTTGTAAATTTCCTACGATAAATATATGAAAACGTAATTGATTATTAATAATATGCATCATTAAGAACTTAATTTGGACAATCTAAAGGCAATTTTCAATTTTTAGATTTTTTTGCACTATTGCAATATTGTCTTAATAAAACTATACAGCAATGGAAAGCTTATTTCAGTTTTCAGATGATGTATAAATCTTTTTTTTTGTTTGTTTGTTTTTTTTGCTCGTATCACTTATGGTTTTGTGGTCCAGGGTCACATTTATGTTTGTATGTATTTATTTATTTATTTATTTATCCATCTCTCATTGAAAAAAGCTTAAAGAAAAATGTAATAAATAATTTAATAATATTTAATGTTTAATAAAAATACATTTAAAAGAAAATTTTAATTCCTCCTCATATAACCCATACAAACTATGTTTTAATTAATAAAAATAATTTATTGATTAAATTTAAAAAAAATAATTACAAATGTATTTTTTTTATTTAATTAAAATGTTATTAATAAAATAATTTATAATTTATTTTATTAATAACATTGTGTGTGTGTGTGTGTGTGTGTGTGTGTGTGTGTGTATATATATACATGTATACTGTAAAAATGTATACTGTATTATTATTATTGTTATTTATTTATTTATTTATTTTTATTAATGCATTTGCTTTTCTTATTTCTGCTAGGGAAATTGAATTCCTCCTGATAGTGCCTCTTGAAACTAACAAGTAGAACATATAAATTAACAAGTTAAATAAATATTTTTAATTAATCCTATTTATTTATTTACTACATTTATTTAAAAGGGTGTGTGTGTGTGTGTGTGTGTATACAATATATATATATATATATATATATATATATATATATATATGAAGAGCTCATTTGCAAAAACTCAGTTTTAACCAATTTTTTAAATAATGTTTTTTTCATTGCGCATTCAAATTAATTGGGTTATTTTATATAAAGTAAAAATAACTAAAAGACACTTCACAGTTAACTAACACAATAAAACAATAAAAACAAAAACATGATAACATAATAAAAAAAACATGATATCATTTAAAACATGAGTTATCTGTTTTTGCAAATAATATATAAATATATATATATATATATATATATAGACAGATAGATAGATAGATAATACACACACACACCCATAGATACACACACACACCCATTCAGCATTTTTAAAAATGTAAGTGGACAGCTCATCAAATGGGAGAAATCAGCAAACCTTTGCCTAAAACACTTTATGGCCAAAGGCAAAGACAAGCAAAGGCAAATGTTGCTTTCGTCCCCAAGACATTCTATTAACTGAAACGACATGCATGCATCACATTCATGAGTGCAGCTAAAGCACAGCGTGTGTCAGTCGTGCTCGCAGGGCCCCTCCAGCACTGAACATCCTCACCATCTCAACAAACTCAATTCAGATCATGGATCTGAATCAGTGCTGGAACAGGAGAAATGTGCAATGCAGAGAAACACTGGACACAACAAAACATGGAAATCTTTCCACAAAATGGGCAGTTTGCATTTGTTTTATCTTTATGTGACATGTGACCCTGGACCACAAAACCAGCCTTAAGTAGCATGGGTATATTGGTGGCAATAGCCAACAATACAATGGATGGGTATAATTATTGATTTTTCTTTTATGACAAAAATCACTAAGATATTAAATAAAGATCATGTTCCATTAAGATATTTTGAAAATGTCCTAACATAAATATATCAAAACGGATTTTTTTATTAGTAATATGCATTGCTAAGGACTTAATTTGGACAACTTTAAAGGTGATTTTCTCAATATTCTGAGACTCTCAGATTCCAGATTTTCTTACAGCTGTATCTCAGCCAACAATGACCATACATGAATGGAAAGCTTATTTATTCAGCTTTCAGATGATGTATAAATCTCAGTTTCAGAAAATTGACCCTTATGACTGGTTTTGTGGTCCATATAAGAAATGGCAAACAGACATCTTCACTTACATAGCCCACATTTCTCTCTCGAGTTCTGATCAGGTCTGATAGATGATGTGTACAGTGATGGCTGGAAAGGAAAATCACCCATAGGAAATCACACAATAAGAAAAGGCTTTATGGTAACCCTGTATATGAAGCCTCTATATGAAATGTATCATAAAGGTATTACTAATGCATCCAGAATGCATTATAAATAATTATAACCATTGGTAAACAGTAATTTTTCTATATTGTATCTAGTATTATATTATATTTCCCATATATGATAACATCCCATCTTTATTAACATCTAAATAAATTTTAAGCACAGTATTACATAAAAGTATGCATACAATTTTCATTCATTATTCATCTTTCTTTCATGTATTACATTTTAAGAATTTGCTAAAAAAACTATTTTGTATTATTTTATATAGAAATAAATGGTGCATAATTTAGAGGTGAATATTGTCTAGTACCATGAAATCCAAAAGAATGCATATTCCTAAAAAAAAAAAAAAAAACATGTAAGAATAAATATTAATATTATTATTTAACTATTTAAAATTGAATATATATATATATATATATATATATATATATATATATATGTATATATTATATTTCACTGCAGGTGAATAAGGTAAAAAAAACAAAAAAAAACAACAAAAAAAAACTAATAATTATTTACCTAGCTGATCTAAAATGTTAGGTTAAAATATGCAAATGAGGCATTATTTAATGCAACATGCACTCATTTGCATGCATTTCTAGTATAAAAATCTTAACACTGGATAAAGTCAGTTTCAAAATTCTTGTTTAATTTTTTTGAAATACTAGAGTCAAATGTTTTCACAGAGGGAATTCTGTCACTCCATAATTTAGAAAATACTTAAAACAGACAGAAAACAATATATTTTCGCAATTTGGGGGGGAATAAAATGTTTTATATAATTAAGCTAATTATATATGAACAAATCCCTCTGTAAAAACCTTTATTTTAAGAAAACAGCACTGTAATTGTAATCTATTGACACAAATAGATAAAGTGCTATAAAAGAAAGACTTAACAGTGTCTTTTGGATGTTTTCTTTCCAAAAAAAACACTTGGTATGAAAAACCAAAAAGCTCAAAATCTCAAAAAACTGTGCTTTTGCCTTCAGTGTCTCCCCTTAAAAACAGATTATGCTTAGTGTTTTCTCCGCAGGTTAAAAGTGTCAAGTAGTGAAGTATTATAAAATATTTTTACATTTATTCATGTACATATTGAACAGATTTGGATTTCCTTCATAATACATTGTATAAACAGGCTTCATAGATTTATTCTTGTTTGAGATTGTGAGAGAAAGCAGTCAATCATTCTTTTGCAATAGCAGCACAAGAGTAAGCAGAAGATAAGAAAGCTCTGTCAGAAACAGTTTCCCTCAAACCCTTTGTGTGCTCGTGTGCAAACACAGAATATTTGCAAAGCTGAGGGTGAATTTAAAGGCAGTCTTAGGCAACAGATTATGAAGAAACAGCAGGCAAACAACCTGAGCAAACACACGCAGCTTTCTGTCAGCGTGTGATGTAATCTGACTCAGAGACATAAACGTCTGCCTTCAGAGCAGCGCTATCGGCCTTATTTCACTCACGTTAACACACACACACCTGAGATTCTCCCTCAGTCACACTGATCTGAGACATGAGCATTCAGCCCTGTGCGTATAAGCCTCATATGAGTCAAACTGATCAGGACTGGAACTGAAATTGCAGGGCTCGCAAAATCGCTAGCCCGACGTCCCGGGGCTAAATTTTTCACCGCCCTGCCCGGCGGGCTATTTTAAAGAAAAGGGCTCCTGCAGGTCCTTAAATACTCCTCGATGTAGTTGTATTAAATTGAAGGCCATAAAAAGTTTTCAATACGTTAAATAGCATAAGAAGTCTTTTAATCCAAATTTTAAGAGGTCTTACAGTTGGGGACGGAAAGACAAGAATCGCGATAGAGCTGGACTGAACTTCAAAAGGCAATGATGTCACTGAATAAATATGCGCGCTGTCCGTTTCAAAGTCAAAACGCGGCACGGATGTCTTTATATGAATGTATCTGGAGGGAAACGACTGTCTTTAGAAACGTGTCCTTTGCATTGTCATTTCATCTTGACTATAATGCCTGATAAAACAGCGTTAATAAGCGCTGTGCTGCTTTGTGTACAGCCGTTTCTATGGAAACCGTAATATTTCAGCACTCCTAAAGCGTCAACTAGTGGCAGAGAATGAATTTGCATTTCCAATAATTTTTGGTCAGATATCGACCCATGTTTTATGCAGCAAACACATAGTTGTAAATGTGAAAGAAGTTAATGTGCCTTCTAAAAATCTAAATGCTGTTGTATAACGTATTTGGTTTTTTGTGAAAACCTGTATCTGAACTGTAAATCATAATTTCATGGCTCAATATGCTACCATACATTGTCCAACCCCACTGGTTTTTTTTTGTTTTGTTTTGTTTTTTTCATTTGGGCTAGTTAAATTATTTTCAGGCTACCAAAATCTAAAGAGTACCTGCCCGAAGGGCTACCAGAGATTTTGAAATTTTGTGAGCCCTGAATTGACATTTTTTACAAATGTCAATCATCAGGCAGAGTTCTTATCAGTGGTGAAAATGGCTAAAATTCACTGGGGGCACTTTAAAATAATAACATTTATTAACAACTTGTTTCAGATTATTTTTCTATTTTTCTTGTATAATACAAGGTTTTCCACTCTAAGCCAAATGTCAAATTCCCTGACTTTCACAGACTAAATAGTTGAATTTCCATGACTTATAATGAACAGATCCATCCATTTGCAAGCTTTATTTACTTATTCACAGATGTTTTTAGTACAAAACACACATTTACACTACTTTTTTTTTTTGTTTTTTTTTGCTTTTACCTGTTAAATGCACGTTTTTTGTACTATTTCTACAAAAATGTATTTGTTTTTTCATAGCCATAACAATAGCCAAAACATGTGAAACAACACAATAAAACAAAATACGGTATAGAAAAATTACATTTTGATAAATGGAAACAAAACATTTAAAGCAACACACAAAAATCCCTGATATTCCATGACTTGGACCAAATATATAAAAAATTCCCTGAATTTCAATGTCTGGAATAGACCTTTTAAAATTCCATGATATTCCAGAAATTCCATGACCCATGGGAACCCTGATAATAAGACATGTACCTGCAATTATGGCCAAATTAAAGATGCATTGTGTGTGAATCTGTGCATTATAATGTAAGCATCATTAATGACCTCTTGTTTTTTTTTTTTGTTTTTTGATTGATTTAGAAATGTAAAAAAAAAAGATTTAAGAAAAAAATGAGAATGATTATTGTCTCTAATGGTGTTTTCATACTTGAGTCCTCTTTAAAAGAATCAAACCCAGACCCCTTTTAGTGGACCAAGAGGTGGACCAAGTGAAAAAGGACCCAGATCTTTTGCACAAACACTTAGGTTTTGTGCACCTCTGTAATACTTATTTTGAATCGTTTTCCTTGTTTATGTAATCATGTTTATTTTATAGAGCAGTGCAGTGTTTCTGCAGGATTTTTAAGCTCAAATTTAAGACTTTTCACCCCAGTTTCATAGACAAGGCTCGAGCCTAGTCTAGACTAAAATGTAAGCCTGAGCTGTTTCAACTTAAAGAAACTTGCACTGACTGATCTTAAAATGTATCAGTGCCTTTGTTTTGTCTCAAAATGTACACCAGTAATGTTTTTTTCTGTGTTTCTGTTTATAAAAATTACTTAAATGTCTTAAATTGAACTTACTATCAGCGATGGAAATGGCCAAAATTCGCTTATTAACATTTATTAACAACAACTTTCAGATTTTTTTCTAAACTTTTTTGTATATTAAGACAGGTACCTGCAATTCTGGCCAAATTAAAGATGCATTGTGTGTGAATATGTACATGTTATAATGTAAGCATCATTGTTTTTTTTTTTGTTTTGTTTTGTTTTTAAACACTGATTACTAAAATAATAATAAAAAAAAGATTTAAAAAAAAAAAAATAGGAATGATCATTGTCTCTAAGCATGTTTTCACACTTGAGTCCTATTTAAAAGATCCGAGCCCAGATCAACAGGTGGACCGCGTGAAAAAGGACACAGATTTTACGTAAAACGTACATTTTTTGCAGCTCTGTAATATTTATTTTGAATCGTTTTCCTTGTTTATGTAATCATGTTTATTTGTAATCATGTAATCACTTTTAACTTTATTAAAGTCATGTCATAAGTTGTGCCTAAAATTTAGCCGCAGCGGATTAGCTGTGGCTTTGTTTGGAAATATTTTGTAACTAATAGAGCAGAATCAGACAACAGTGCTCCTAAAATGTCACTTAATATTAACTTTTGTATAAAATCCAAAATGTATAAAACTGTTCAATTTAATTTCACTTTTGGAAATTCCAATTTATAATCATTAAAAAGCTAAAACTGATATAAAATAAATAAAAAACATATAGATATATTTAAAAAAAAAAAAAAAAAAAAACTAAATATTTTATGTTTGGTTTTGTGTTCTATTCATTTTTTATGGTGTTTGCAATTCATACAACCCTGTTACCAAAGTTTGAGACACATATGCATAAATGTTGTATATAAACCATGATTTTGGTGTATTTTCTAGCAACACACATAATAAACCAAATAAAATATACAAAATTAATAAAAGCAGAATGCAAACTAAGCAATATCATTTAGGATTAATATTAATAATAAAAAACATTCAGAAAAAAATAATATTAAACATTTTTTTCTTACAATAACTTGTGTATCAGAGTTGAATGGTTCCGTCTGAAATAAATAAATAAATAAATACCATTAACCATAGCAAAAATGTGCCAATTATTCCAAACTGACATCTCTGTATTTGTGTTGTTGTCTGTAAACATCAAGATGGACATCTGCTCTTGAGAAACAGGGTTGAATGGCTGAGTTCAACTCAAATAAATAAATCAATTAATTAAAAAATATTACAGAAAAAAAGTATTTATTATTTGTTTACTTATTTTCTTAAGTAACCAACATTTATTATTGAAAAACATTAATGATTTAAATGTAATTATTGATTATTATATCATTTTCATAGTTACTTATATAAATATTGTGGGTTTTATTAACTAATTAGTGTGTGTTTGATTATGCATCACTTAATTAAAGTAATCATGATTTTTTTTATTATTATTATTGAAATAAATTAATAAATTAATAAATGAATTCATTCGTTTTAGCACTGTTTTGATGTTCATACATGGTTAATTGAATAAATAACTAGTGTGTTTACCGTGGGTAATAATTGCTGATAAACATGATATTCACAAAAGCCCAGTATGAGGAATTTTAATCCTGTGTGAAAATGGTTTAATGCAGCAGCTGAATACAGTCATGAAATTGTAAGAGTAATAATGCCATTAACCATAGCACAAATCTGATAATTACACCAAAGTGACATCGCATTTAGTCAATTTGCTCATTTACTCTAATGATTTGTATATTATATATATATATATATTTCTTTATTAGGTGGTGTTTTCTGCACACGACTGATCTGCAGTCAGTTGATAATGTCACACAGCGCCTGTGGTTATGGTCGTTTCACAAGCAGCACTTTCACGTGTTCGTCATGTAATCTTCTCACACTCATTTAGCTCGGTTAATTAGACTGTGTGAATTCTGCCTCGGGAATTACAGCTGCAGACAATTAACAATGTTCTCAAGGCTACATAAATCCAACTACAGGTTTTTCTCTCTGTAGAAATCATAAAAGCCACCTTTTTCATATCAGTCACTTGAACTACACTTCTGTGGGAAAATTTCTGATATTAAAGTAAATACTATTAAGCTTAATGGGTCGAGTGAAGAATGGTCATTTCGGTTTCTGCTGGTATATTCAGACAATATTTAAAAATCCATTTACATATTAGTCAGGGTCAATGTGAGGCCAAAAATGTATTTTCTCTGTAGTTTAGTGGGTTTAATGTCACCAAATGACTGTTCAGAGGTGAGTTTTGTAAAATAAATAAATAAATTAAAAGAAATAAAATAACACTTTTATTTTATTCCATTCATTTTTGACTAAAAACGTCATTGCAAATATATGATCACACTAAATGTACAAATGAATGTAAAAAATAGTTTAAAGTTTAAATATTTGTATAATGGCAAGTACTTTGAATTGAGAGAAGAATGACTAATAGGGTAAAAAAATAATGAAAAAAAAAAAAAATTGTTTTGTTTTGTTTTTAGGGGTTCAAGCGTAGCGCTGAAACACTATTGTAATTGTTAGATTGGTCACGGATCAGCAATCTCCACATTAAACTGATGAACGCAAGTCGCAGAGACTTGAAACTTGGAGGAATGGTGGTACTCACACCACCAACAACTTCACCAAGTCTCGCCCCAATCGGCCTGACGGGTATGAAAAAAGTATGAAATTGCTCATAACTTCTAGACCACAAAATTTTGGGGTATTTTAGATTTTTTGTAAAACCTATTTTTGCGAACTAGTCCTAGGTTTTTCGCCCCATCCGAGCCAAACCAGTGCAGAAAGATTCTCTGGAGAGCACATATCAATAATAATAAAAAAAGTAGAATTTTCGACACTCGGTTGCAAAGGGACACCAAATACATTCAAAAAGGGCAGGGACCCTTTTAGTAAAATGCCTATAACTCTTGAAAGGAATGAGATATCTTCGCCAAACTCAGAACACTTATGTAAGAGATCAATCTGAGGTTGCAGGACAAAAATTGCTGGCTTGACCACTTGGTGGCGCTATAACCATAAAAATGGCTACGCTGAGCATGGTCTTGGTCCAAAGTGCCACACGTGTCTTTAAGGATATTTGCATTTCTAAAAAAAAAACATGGCTGCCATTGGCTGATGAAGTTTGAGCACCTATTAGACATGTTTAATGGAGGCCGATCAGAACGAAACTCTGTGGGCCTGTTTTAACTCACAGCCCTTAAAGGTATGAAATCGGCCACTAGGGGGAGGTGATATTGTGTTTTTCAAGGGTGTAAACGATTGTGCATTGTGTGTTTTTCTGCACATACGGGTGATATTTGTATCATACGATAGACCTCCTTATTCCGGACAACTTTGCCTCTAGAACCAGTGCTGTCAATCATATCATTTGTTAAATAAAAGAAAAGATGTAAAATACCTACTTTTGCGAACCAGTCCTAGTACAATTCTCCAGAATCTCTAGGTCAAATATTATCAAAAAAATTTTAAATTTACCCTTTGGGAAGCTATAACAGGGTTGTTTAGAAAAAGTGCCTGTCCGAATTTATAAAAAATCCTATAAAGCCTAAAGGAAAACTCAAAACGAAAGCAGCTGAGCACATGTGACTGGTGATTCTAAACAAGCATGCAAAGTTTTAAGGAGATTGGACTACAGCTGGCGCTGTAAATATATGTTTACACTGAATGTTCAAATGAATGTAGAAAGTAGTTTAAAGTTTAAATATTTGTATAATAGCAAGTACTGTGAATTAAGACCAATAGTGTCACCAATATTGATGCCTCGTTTACAGTTTTTAGGGATTCAAGCGTAACGCTGAAACCCTATTGTAATTGTTAGAATGGTCACAGATCAGCAATCTCCATGTAAAACTGACTGTGCAGACCAAACCGTAAGTTGTAGAGACTTGAAACTTATAGCAGATAATAGTAGTCACAGTGCCAACAATGTCACCAAGGCTCGCCCCAATCGGCCTGATGGGGGGCGCTACAGTGATCAAAATACGAAATTGCTCATAACTCCAGACCACAAAATTTTCAGGTATTTTGGATTTTTTGTAAAACATACTTTTGCAAATTAGTCCTAGGTTTTTCTCCCGATTGGACCCAAACTAGTGCAAAAATATCAAGAATTATCAAAAAAAAGTTTGTGTATCTCAAAAAAAATATGGCTGCCATGGCCAGATAAAGTTAGCACTTATTTATTTATTTATTTATTTAAGATTTATTTTTGGCCTTTTTTTGCTATATTAGGATAGGACAGGATCATCGGTGACAGGAAGTGAAGTAGGAGAGAGAGAAAGGGGTAGGGTCGGGAAAGGTCCTCGAGCCGCCTGTAGCGCAACGCCGCTGTATGTCGGCGCACTGCCCACAAGGCCATTGGCGCCGACAAGTTTGAGCACTTATTAGACAAGGTTAATGAAGGCCGATTGGAACGAAACTTGGTGGGCTTGTATGCCTCATGGCACCAAAGGTCTATGAGAAGTTAGAAAAAAATCGGCCTCTGAGGGGAGCGATATTGCATTTTTAAATGGCGTAAACGATCGTGCATTGCACAGTTTTCTGCACATATGGGTGATATTCATATCATATGACAGAACTCCTCATTCTGGACAACTTTGCCTCTAGAACCCCTGCTGTCAATCAAATTATCTGTTAAATAACAGAGAAGATGTAAAACACCTACTTTTGCTAGCTAGTCCTAGTCTTTTTGCTTGATCTGACTCTCTAGGTCAATAATAGGGCTGTGCAATATGGACAAAATAATCATATTGCGATTTTTTGAATGAATATTGCGATTGCGATTTTATTTGCGATTTTGGCAATTGTTTTTGCTTTTTCAAACATGCTACATACATTCTAAATGTATTCAGTGCACAAGAATTGCATAATAAAACATTTCACAATGAAATAACATAGTATTAATAGTTTAATAAACAAAACTGTAGTAAAATTGTCTTTAAAACAGACAACATAAAATAAATTAAGATTAACTAAACTAAATTCCAGTCATAATAACCTCAAAAAAAATTTTTCAGTGCACACACTTCACAATAAAATAACATACTGTACAGTAGTACTAACTGCTTGATAAACAAAACTGTAATAAATTGTCTTAAAAACAGAAATAAATTAAGATTAACTAACCTTAACTCCAGTCGTAACAATAAATAAAAACTAACATAAATCAAAACAAAAAACAGATTGCTCTCTTAAAGGTTTTTTGCAAGACAAAACAGCATGTCCACCATTTCTGATTTTAAGCTTCGCTGTGCACAGAGTGAGCTCTGATTGGTTAACATCTTAAAAACGTGCACAAGAATGTATTCTTAATAAACATATAAATAAATTAATAGATAAAATTGCAGCCTTATGCAATTTAGAAATTGCATGTGCTTAAATCGCGTTTTTTTTTTTGCGACAGCCCTAGTCAATAATTATCAAAAAAAAGTTACATTTACCCTTTGGGAACCTATAACGGGGTTGTTTAGAAAAGGGGACTGTCCGAATTTACTAAAAATCCTATGAAGCCTAAAGGAAAACTCAAAACTTCACAAAACCCAGTGAGCACCTGCGACCAGTGATTCTAAACAAACATGCAAGTTTTAAAGAGATTGGACCACAGCTGGCACATTTTTAAATGTTACAAAACATAATGTCTATGGTAAATTACCTTTATTTGCAAACAAACATCTTGCTACATAATGTCTTTTTTCATATGTGCTTGAACCCTGGTAATCGCTGCTTGCAGCTATATTTTTTCTATCACTTTCTGGGAATATATAAGCTCTGTTGAGTTCAGCATATGACTGATCCGCCTGTGCTTTTTCATGGTGGTAAATTGCAAAAGTTATATGCCAATATTTCCATAAATATTGCATTATCCACCGCTTGAGAAAACCATATGATCCCTCTGCGCTCTGTTCATGCCATAGCAGTTTAAAGAGCCCCGCCACCAGCCCTCTATAGTGTGCACTACAATAATTTAAGAGCGGCAATCCTGCCTCAGAAGAGCAGACACACAATAAATAAAAGACAGAAACACTGGACACTGATTAAACCATCAGGGAGTATGTGACCGCTGTAAGACCAGAATAAAGGAGGGAAAAGAAAAGATAAAAACCCCTGAAACACTGTCACAAAACCTAGTGGGCTTGATCGTCAAAAGAGCATCATTATAACAGTCAGTGACACACACTTAATTCAGCCGAAAATGTAATTCTGTCATCATTGACTCCATTTCCAAACCCATCTTGGAACCCAAATGAGACATTTGTATTATTCTCTAATTATTTTTTGAGCATCTATTGAAAGTCCACATAATCATCATTTTCAAGCTTCAAAAAACACTTAATAATCAAACACGCCTGGAGTCATTTTTTGATCTGAGAGCATATCAGAGTAATTCCAGTTCAGTTTTTGCATGACTTCAAAAGGTTGACATTACAGCATAAGCAGCACTTGATTACTTTTATAGCGCTTTTATAATGCACATTTTATGTATTTATTTTTCTGTAATTACTTTGTAGAAAATAGATCTGTGCAACTCTCCAAAAACTTCATTTTGTGTTTTACAAATAACATACAATGTATAGTTAAATGAGAGTATAAATGATGGCAGAATTTCATTTTTGGGATATTTATGATATATCAAGTAAAATCTTTTTCACATCAAGCTGTCACAGAGATTGCAATGCATTTTGTAACTTATCAGTGTTTAGTACAAGACTTTTTTTTCTATAAAAAATAAAGCTTTTATTAATCAAGGCTGCATTAAATTGATCAAAGGTGACAGTAAAGTCATTTAAAATGTTGCAAACAATTTCTATTTAAAATAAATGCTGTTCTTTTGAACTTTCTATTCACCTGTGAATCCTGAAAAATTAAGTTTCCACATTAAATATTGGGCTGTGCAATCGTTTTCAACACGGCTAATAATCTAAAATGTTTTGAAGACTGGAGTAATGATGCAGAAAATACAGATTTGATCACAGAAATAAATTACATTTGAACATATATTAATATGGATAATTGTTATTTTAAATTCTAATAATATTTCATAATTTTTACTGCATTTTTAACAAATAAACACAGCCTTGGTGATCAGAAGACACTCTTTCAAAAACATTACGAACATTTGATTGTGTATATATCTTGATACACTGTAACTTCACAGGTGCCAATAATGCCTCTAATAGTTTTTGGATCTAAGACACTAGGTTTCAAGACAGAACCCAAAAAAAGTAAGAGATAACGTCCATTAAAAAGACACCCAGGAAGTGATAGTGAAACAGAAGGAGCCCAGAGAGAGCCATCAGTGCAGCTTTGACATTGAGTGAGAGAGCGGAGAGCAGACTGTGGGTTTGTGAAGAAGAGCTTGCCTGAGTGAACTCCTGCTCTACCTATCCTGATGGACAGCTCCTCCTCCTCTGACAGGCCAACCATCGAGCTCTTCTTCTTATCTTTGGCCAGTTTGACATCAGACGCCAGAGCCATATGAGGGTCCGTCCCAACACCCTGAAGAAAACAACCAATACAGACAGATGTAAACACACCAAGCCAAGGGATACAACTGAAAAGAGTTTAATTATCCTTTGCTGGTAAAATAATACTTATGCATGTATGTATGTATTTATTAATTCATTCAAGTAACCATAATTTATTTATTGAAATAAAATTAATTTTAATTAAGTTATTTTAGTATTGTTTGATGTTCATGCACACTCATATAAAAGAATAAATACTGTTCATTTTAGTAACCACTCAGTGAAATAAATTAATGAATTAAATTCTTTATTTTTGTATTGTTTCAGTGCCCGGTTACTTAAATAAATAAATAAATTAATTAATTAATTAACTAATAATGATAATGTTATTCTTTTTATTTGTATTTATTTATAATTATATTATTTACTTAACTGTCATTTATTTAATGAAATAAATTAATAAACTATACCTATTTTTTAGTTTTGTATTGTTTTAATGTTCATACCCGGTTACTTAAAAATAAATGATTTACTTAAAAAAATAAATAAATGTCTTAATCAAATTAATAAATGCATAAATAATTAAATAATAAATAAAAAAATGTTGTTTGTTTATTTATTATTAACCATCATTTATTTATTGAAATAAATTCATTTTTTAAAAAATAAATAAATGTATTTATTTTAGTATTGTTTGATGTTCATGCACACCTATATAAATAAATGTTAAATTATTTGTATTTATTTATATTTATATTATTTATATTTATAACTTTAACTGTAATTTATTATATGAAATAAATTAATAAAATATTTTTTTTTATTTTTGTATAGTTTTTGTTCATAAATACTTTTTTATCAGTTAATTGTTAAATGTATTTATTAATTTGCTTTAATGAATTAATTAACAAATAATGAATGATAATTTTCTACTCATTCATTTATATTTATATTTATATTTATTCATTTATCATTTATTCAGTGAAATAAATTAATGAAGTGAAATGAATTTAATTATTTAATTTAATGATAATTTTATTCATTTATTTATATTTATATACTTAAAGTAACCAAATTTATTTTGTGTAAAAAAAAAAAAATTAAATCAATTTATTAAATCAAAGTTTATTTTTGCATTGTTTCAATGTCCATCCCCAGTTACTTTTATAAAGAAATAAAGAAAGAATGATAATTCTATTTATTCATTTCTTTTTATACTGATATTAACTTAAAGTAGCTGTCATTTAATTAGTGAAATAAATGATTGAAATAAATTATTTATTTTTGTATTGTTTCAATGTTCTTACATGGTTACTTAAAAAAAATAATAATAATTTATAAATAAATTAAATAATTAAACAAACAAACAAACATATAAATAAATAAATAAAAAATAAAAAAATATGTATTAATTATTCAAAAAATATTTGACTGTTGAACCAGACCAATCAGAATCAAGTATTCCAGAGAGCCACATAATAATAATCAATTGACGAGTCACTGCATTTACATGAATGCTATTCAGTGAGATCTCATCTTTAATAAAGCTCATATCTTGGCCTTTAAACGCCTCGCACCTTGTGTTTGTCATTTATAAACATTATTAAACACACAGTCTGACACAACCGGTCTAGACGTCACCCAAGTAAATATCTACCTACACAAACCAAATGCCCTCAGTCACTGATATCGACCCATATATCTGTCTTTCTTTAAAAAAACATTCGCTTTTGAAAACACAAGCAGGGTGAAATTGCACACATCCATTTCAGAGCTGCCATTAATAAAGCTCCTCGGGCTTTTTGCATTCGCTCTAAACATTCAGTAAACACTCCGAGAGAGAAGTGACATTAAGAAGTCACATTACCACAGGCTAAAATCCATTACAAAACAAAAACAGAAATACTGCTAGGCTAAAAATGAGCCGAATGACACGCTTATAAATGTTTACCGAGTTCATTCACAACAAATCTTTTAATATGCTAATCAACACATGATTGAGTGTGATTTTGGTGACACAAATTCTCCTTAATTTGACTCTGCGCACGTTTTAAACTGATCTTTTGCCATATTAGCTGAATGCTGAACAATATTGCTGTAAGTAAAATTCAGCTGAGAGCAAACGGCCGTAATAACATCGTCTTCTGTTCACTTTGATGCACATGGAGAGCAGAAAAAGGCAAACCATGATGGAGTTTAATGGTTATGAAACTGCATTTTTAGCTTCCATTAGAGTCGAGGGAGATGCTGTTTCTTATATTGATTGTTTGCTCTTTATGGCTACGAGTTAAAATCACCTAAAAGCCTCAGAAAAACAGGCCCTTTAAAAAAAAAAAAAAAAAAAAAACGAACAAATAAATATATAAACAGAGCTAAAATTTGATTAATTTACTAAAGAAACTGTAATTTATTGAAATAAATTAACGAAGTAATTTATTTTAGTATTGTTTTTGTGTTCATACATTGTTAAATTAATTAAAAATAAATAAACAAATAAATAAATAAACTTAAATGCCATTTACTTAAGTAGAAGAAATTAATTTACTGAAATAATAATAATTTATTTGACTATTAATTTGAAATTCATACAAGGATAAATAAATAAATAAATGCATACATACATTTTAGTACTGTTTGATCGTCATACATGGCTAAATACATAAATAAACACCAATAAATAAATAGACTTACATTTACATTTACATAACTGTAATTTATTTACCTAATTAATTAACAAAAACAATTATTTTAGCACTGTTTTGATGTTCATACATAGATAATTAATACAATAAGTAAATAAATGCATTTAAATTTAATTTACTTAAGTAATAGAAATGTATTTACTGAAATAAATAACTTAAGTTATTAAGTAACTTATTTTACTATTTTGACATTTATACAAGGATAATTAAAGAAATACATTTTAGTATGTTCGATCCTCATACATGGCTAAATACATAAATAAACACCAATAAATAATAGACTTACATTTCACTTATTTAAGTAACTGTAATTTACTTACCTAAATACTTAAATTTATTTACAAATAAGTAAATAAAAATTACATTTACTTAAGTAATATAAATTTATTTACCAAAATAAATTAATGTATTTGACTATTTTGACATTCATACAATGATAAATAAATAAATAAATAAATAAATAAATGTTGGTATTATTTGATCTTCATACATGGCCAAATAAATAAACACAACAAATAAATAAATTTAAATTTCATTTACTTAAGTAATAAAAATTTATTTACTGTAATAAATTAATAATTTATTCTACTATTATTTTGACATTCATACAAGGATAAAACTTTTTATTTATTTATTTTATTTTATTGATCTTTATACATGGCTAAATAAATAAAAGTCATTTATTTTAGTACTGTTTTTATGTTCATACATAGATAAGTAAATAAATAAACACAACTTTAATTTACTTAAGTAACATAAATTTATTTACCGAAATAAATAAATTTATTTTACTATTTTGCAAACAAACAAACAAACTAATACATACATACATACATACATACATAAAGTTAAATTTAATTTACTTAACTAATAAAAATTTATTTACTTAAATAAATTAATAATTTATTCTACTATTATTCTGACATTCATACAAGGATAAAACTTATTTAATTTTTTTGATCTTTATACATGGCTAAATAATATAAATTTATTTACCGAAATAAACTAATTTATTTTACTATTTTGACATTCATACAATGCTAAATAAATAAATAAATAAATGTTGGTATTATTTGATCTTCATACAATAAATTCTACAATAAATAAACACAAATAAATAAACGTAAATTTTATTTACTATTAATATAAAATTTAATTTTAATTTAATTTAATTTATTTTACTATTATTTTGACATTCATACAAGGATAAATAATTGTATTTATTTATTTTATTTTGTTTGATCTTTATACATGGCTAAATAAATACACACCGCTAAATAAAGTAAAAAATAAAAAATAAAAAATACTTCAATAACAGAAATCGATTTACCTAAATAAATTAACAAAGTCATTTATTTACTGGTTTGATGTTCATACATAGATAAGTAATAAATAAATAAACAAACTTAATTTTAATTTACTCAAGTAACCATAATTTATTTAGCTAAATAAAGTAATAAAGTCATTTATTTTGGTGTTGTTCTTTATGTTCATACATGGTTACATAAATAAATAAATAAATTGTATTTATTTACTTAAGTAACGAATTTGTTAATTGAAATAAATATACGTTTTTTAAATAAATAAAAAATAAAGATTGAATATGATCATGACAACATCGAAAACACACATTTTTCAGATGAAAACACAGTGTTGGCCTGGGTAATCGTCATTATTTAGAAATATTTGACCAGAGAATTATATTATTATTATTATTATTATTATTATTGTTGTTGTTGTTGTTGTTAGTCTTTTATATTTCTCCTGTCTTTATCTCTATTATCCGTGTGCTTTCCCTTCGTCCATCTGTCAACACCCTCAGACACGAACACAACATTCACACGCGGTCATATATTTATTATAAATATTGACATATCTTGCATTCACTTCACCAAATGACTAAACTCAGACTTCAGGATGGACTCACATCAATAGTCAGCATCACTTTAGAGGCCTGAAGACGCTAACGTCACCTTGCGCTCGCCAAAGAAATCAATAACAGCTCTTTCAGGCAATCTGGGAAATAGTTTCCGTCAACTAAACTCAAAAGCGTTTCAGCTCGAAAAATTTAATGTGACGAAAATGCCAATGTCACAACCGCAAGTGAAAAATATCAGAAATTCACTAAAAGCAAAGTTCAGCATTAAACACGAGCACAGAGGAGCTTTATACAAAATAATCACTATAATCAAAACACACCAGAGCATTCAGTGTTTGACTTTTAGAAAGTTTAAAGTTCAAAGTATGCGAGCATTCCTCTGATTGACAGATGAAAAATATATGCATCATAAATCAATCAAACAAACATACAATCAGTCGCCTCAATGCAGATCATTTGCAAGAAACCTGTGAGCTTTCGGCTCATGGGATGAATATTTGTGCAATAACTCAAAAAAGTTCTATGAGCAAAGCAGCATTAGATATGATCAGAGTTTGACAGCGAAGTGTCACTTTCTCAATGAAAAATGAATGAATATGCAGAAAGAACTTAAGAAATTCATCCGTCTCTGAAGAGAAGCAAGTGTGTGACCTCCAGCAGAATGTCACTGCTCCTTATTCCAGATGAAACATGATTGTAAACATCGATGTGTGTGTCTTAGAGAAGTGCCAATGTGCAAGCTATTAACCTCTTTCACTTCCGAGACAAGATCAAGGCAATCTCATCTGCTCAGATCCTCCCAAAACACACACACACATTCACAGATGAAGGGCAAAAGTCGCAAGACGGGGAAGTATTCTACTGTTTTTACTACAGATGTGATAACAGCCTATGCATGAAAAGACAAAGCAAGCACCCGAGTAAGTGAAACAAGAGTGTGATTGTGTTTTAGGCTTTTTTATTTAAAAAAAAATGCCCAGAAACATCTTGAGATGTGACGTAAAAGACAGCAAACAAAGACGAATTTAAGTCCTCTTAAGTATGGAAGCCAGTTTCTGCCACTGAACAAAAAATAAAAAGGTAGTTGTGACTTTTTATCTCACAATTCTGATAAAAAAAAAGACTGAATTGTCAGATAAAGTCACAATTACCTATTTTTAAACTTGCAACTGCATGTTATTAAAAAGTACAAAATAATAATAATAATAATAAAAAAATAAAAAAGACATCATTCTAATATGCTGATGTATGGATAAATAAAATAAAATAAAATAGCATGTTATAAAGTCAGAATTGTGAAATATAAACTTGCAATTTTGATAAACAAAGTGGCAATTCTGACAAATAAAGTCAGAATTACTAGATAAAAATTCACAATTCTGACTTTTTTTTCTTGCAATTGCAAGTTTGTATCGCAAAATTTACAACTTTTTCTCAGAATTGTGAGAATTGCCAAGTTAAATTTTGAGGGGGAAAAAATACTTATATTTACTTAATAATTCACAATTGCGTGTTATATTTGTTCTTGCAATTCTGAAAAAATAGTCAGAATTGTGAAATGAAAAGTTGCAATTACCTTTTTATTTTTTTATTCAGTAGCTTATGATTTTGTTTTTGCAATTTACAATACATTTTAAAGTTGTTAAAATAATAATAATAATAATAATAATAATAACCATCATCATCATTCTAATATGCTGATTTAGGGCTCATGAAACATTTCTTGTTATTTTTTTCTGCTTAATATTATTGTTCAAAAATAAAACAAAATATAACAAAAAAACAGTAGCATGGGTATATTTGTAGCAATAAGCCATCAATACATTGTATGCGTCAAAATTATACATTTTTCTTTTATGCCAAAAATCATTAGGATATTAAGCATTAAGATCATGTTCCATGAAGATTTCCTACCATAAATATATCAAAACTATTGTCCTATCCTAACAAGCCATACATCAATGAAGATGATGCATAAATCTCAGTTTCAAAGAATTGACCCTTATGAAAGGTTTTGAGGTCCAGGGTCACAAACAAATAAATAAATAAATAAATAAATACATGCATACATACATACATAAATAAATGAAGAACCCTTGTTAATAATTGCGTACTACTAATAATAAAAAAGCAGCAAATCAGCATATTAGAATGATCTCTAAGGATCATGTGACACTGAAGACTGGAGTAATGATGCTGAAAATTCAGCTTTGATCAAAGCAATAAATTACATTTTAACACACATTCAACTAGAAAACAGTTCTTTTGAATAGTAAATTTACAATATTGCTGTTTTTACTCTATTTTTTATCAAATAAATGCATTTTGAGCAGAAGAGACATTTTTAAAAAAAACGTAACTATTCCAAGCTTTTGACCACTAGTGTGTACTAGCATATAAATGGCCTCAGAGCCAAAATAAAGCACTAATCTACGGTTTTGTTTGCATAGGCTGTTTAAATCATTAAACTGTGGCTTGAGGTCCACACAACCATGTCAAGTTTGTATATGCATGTGAGAGATGAGAGTTTGCTTATATACCTGCAATTTATTGCTCTTATCTAAGGTCCTCACAATCTCAGAGCGTTTATGACATTACAATTGTATCGTCAAACGAATTGTGCACCATGTTCTCAAACAAAATCAAACAGGATACTTTATTGTTGAAATAACACGATCAAGCGGTGTCCTTTCCACAATTTTATTTGAACTCAAAAAGGTATGTTCAATATGGTAATGACTGATATTCAAGCGTGTTGTAAAGCCGAACGTCCAGTACTTTAGAGGAGCATGCATGCGTCTGTTTGAGGAACAGAATGAGAGCTCGGTTTCATCACAGGCGGTGAGTCTGTGCATGTGTCAGCGTGCAAGAAATGCATCATGTTTGTCATCCTCTGTCCTTTGTTTGTGTGTAAGTTACGAGGGCTGACGTACGCAATCGATCCAAATGAGCAAGCCGTTAGCAGGATTTATGGAGGAAGGACACACGGGGGATAAATGATCACTGCCCGTTCTTATCAGCTCTCTATACACCAGATGACACGCGACAGCTCCCGCTGGGACAATTAACACCCTTGCGTCTGCTGATCTCTTTGGCTCTTGAACAAAACACATTCATTCCTCAAGGGATCATATTATGAACAAAATACATTTTCATTGATCTATTAAACGAGTTTCATATACTATGTAAGCATACATGCACTCAGTGGCCTACAAAAGTATTACAACAATTTGTGGTTGTCAAACATTATTGGATCATGTTGACAGTTCATGTGATGAACATCTTGAAGAGGACTGACCTCATACACTGAAATCACCTTGGATTTAGTTGGTTAAAAAGCAACTGCATGCTTAAGTTACATTGTTATGGCAGTAGGTGTCAATGACTGTCATTGTAGGAGTCACTGAATCATTCACTCAACCGATTTTTTGAAAAACACTGATTGATTCAGGAACAAAACAAGTGGCTTTTTATGAGTTTGTCACTGAATCATTCACTCAACCAATTTGTTGAAAAACACTAATTAGTTCAGGGACTATCTGAGTCATTGAATCATTCACTGAACTAACTTGTTCAAAACACTAATTAGTTCAGGGACTATCTGAGTCATTGAATCATTCATTGAACTAACTTGTTCAAAACACTAATTAGTTCAGGAACAAAACAACTGACTGTCTTTAGGAGCGAGTTATTACTCAAACGATTTGTTCAAAAATCAATCAATTCAATTAATTTGGGTACTGAATCGCTGAATCAATTTGGAGTCACTGAATCATTCACTCAAATTATCTGTTTAAAAACACTGATTCATTCAAGAACAAAACAAGTGACTCCTTATGAGTAAGTCATTGAATCAATCACTTAAATGGTTGTTCAAAAACACTGATTTATTCAGGAACGAAACAAGTGAATCCTTATAAGCAAATCATTAAATTATTCACTTAAATGGTTGTCCAAAAAACTTCATTCATTTAGGAAGGAAAAACGTGACTCCTTATGAGCAAGTCATTGAATCATTCGCCCAACAGTTTTGCAAAAACACTGATTCGTTTAGGAACGAAACAAAAGATTCCTTATGAGTCACTGAATCATTCACTCAGCGGTTGTGCAAAAATATGGATTCATTCAAGAACAAAACAAGTGACTCCTTATTAGCAACTCACTGAATCAATCACCCAACGGTTGTGCAAAAATACTGATTCATTTAGGAAATAAACAAGAGACTCTATATGAGTCATTCATTCAACTGACCTGTTCAGGAACACTGGTTTATTCAGGAACAAAAAAATAAATAAAAATCTGAATCATTGACTAAAACAGTTGTTCAAAAACACTGATTCATTTAGGAATGAAACATGTGACTCCTTATGAGCAAGTCATTGAATCATTTAATCAAACGGTTGTTTAAAAACACTGATTAATTCAGGAATGAAACAAGTGACTCCTTATGAGCAAATAATTGAATCATTCACTCAAATGGTTGTTTAAAAACACTGATTAATTCAAGAACAAAATAAGTGAATCCTTATGAGCAAGTTATTAAATTATTCACTCAAATGGTTGTCCAAAAACACTAATTTGTTCAGGAACAAAACAAGAGACTCCTTATGAGTTATTGATTGAATCATTCATGCAAAGGTTGTTCAAAAACAATGATTAATTCAAGAACAAAACAAGAGACTCCTTATGAGCAAGTCATTAAATAATTCACTCAAACAGTTGTTCAAAAACTCTGATTCATTTAAGAATGAAACAAGTGACTTCTTATGAGTTAGTCATTGAATCATTCGCCCAACGGTTTTGCAAAAACACTGATTCGTTTAGGAATGAGACAAGTGACTCATTATGAGTTAGTCATTGAATCATTCACTCAACAGTTGTGCAAAAACATTGATTCATTCAAGAACAAAACAAATGACTCCTTATGAGCATATCATTGAATCATTCACTCAGCGGTTGTGCAAAAACACTTATTCATTCAGGAATGAAACAAGAGACTATATGAGTGAGTCACTGAATCATTCATTCAACTGATCTGTTCAAGAACACTGGTTTATTCAGGAACAAAACAAGTGACTCCTTAAGAGCAAGTCATTGAATTGTTTACTCAAATGGTTGTCCAAAAACCTGATTCATTTAGGAATGAAACAAGTGACTCCTTATGAGTTAGTCACTGAATCATTCTCTCAAATGGTTGTTCAAAAACACCAATTCATTCAAGGATAAAACAAGTGACTCCTTATGAGCAAATCATTAAATCATTCACCCAACAGTTGTGCAAAAACATTCATTCAGGAACGAAACAAGAGACTCTATATGAGTGAGTCATTCATTCAACTGATCTGTTCAAGAACAATGATTCATTCAAGAACAAAACAAGAGACTCCTTATGAGCAAGTCATTAAATCATTCACTCAAACAGTTCTTCAAAAACACTGATACATTCAGAAATGAAACAAGTGACTCCTTATAAGCAAGTCATTGAATTATTCACCCAAATGGTTGTTCAAAACCGCTGATTCATTCAAGAACAAAACAAGACTCCTTATAAGTTAGCCATTGAATCATTCACTCAAACTGTTGGTAGTTACATTTTGGTAGTTATAAATGGCCGTCAATAAGTGAGTAATTGAATCATTCACTCAACCAATTTGCTGAAAAACACTGACTCGCCCAGTAACACTACAAGTTAACATTTATGAGTCACTGAATCATTCATTCAACAGTTTTGTTCAAAAACATGAAATCATTCAGGAACGGGAATCAATATTTTGTTTAGAATGTAATCAAGAACTGCTGTATAAAAGCAGTTTCACTTACAACTGTGCTGACAGTGTTGGCTGATAGACTGTTGGTTTTTGCTTTTTTTTTATTTTAGGATGGTTGAAGGAGCTTTTTTTTCCTTCAAAGCAGAGAGATCACATCACTTGAAAATCTATTCTCACTGTGGTGTGAAGAAAGCAAGCTGGATGACTAGAGAACGCTGTCAATGATTGAAAGAGCACAGCAGCAAAGTGCATGTGTGTGTGAACTGGGATTTCATAAGCTCCTGCTGATCCGCCAAAGAAAAGATAAGAAAAGAGTCAGAAGTTACACTTGAGAACACGAAACTAGTGCTATTCTATTCCTTTTAAGGAACAATGGTCATCTGTTTAGAGAAACACTTCATGCACTTCCATCCACTTCAATATGTGCATCCAGACCGGACCATAATGGAAATAACGGCTCCTGCTCCAATCAGCTCAAAGCCTCATTCATGATCAGTGCATAATGAGATCTGCTTGATTAGTGAGACTCCACAGCTGGGCTCCCGAACACTGACAGATGTGCACAGGAATATGAGCTCAGGTTTGTGTGTGACTTATGTGAGCTTCAAAGAGAGGGATCCAACAAATGGAGATGGATTTCACGTTGTTATGGATCATTACTGGTGCTCAGAATATCTATTAGACATGATCAGCCACAGATAAAAGGTAAAGGTGCTACCATACGCCTGAGTGAAAATGCTTCTGTTTTCTATTCCTCGTATTTCATTCTCATTCTAATCGAATGCATTTTGTAAATGAATATTTACTTTATTAACATAACAATCATATTATCCAGAATGATTTGTCAATGATCTGGGAATCCACAGAGCATTTAGGTTGAAGTCAATGTCACAAATTGTGTTTTATTTCAATACCATAAATATTTCTTATACATTTTTTAAACTAAAACCAAAAACATTGTATTCCCCAGTTTTAATTAGATTTCGAATACAGAATTTCAATTCGTACCATTGCATTGATGAGTGAATCTCCTCAAAACAAATTCAATTTAACCCCAAAATCACAAATTAAAAATGTATTAGAATAATATCAAATATCTTGCTTACTTCTTAATTATGAATAATTCAATTTATTTTTATTTGTTTATTTTTTTAAAAGTAAAACTTATTTATTTAATTATTTATTTATTTTCCATGTTTAAATTAGATTTTAAATCTAGAATTTCAATTCAACCTTTGGATGCCATTGAGTTGATCTTCTCATATATAATATGAATAGCTCAAATTTAGCTCTACAAATCACAAAAAAAAAAAAAAAAAAAACATTTATTAGCATAACAATCTGATTGATGATCATCTCATCCAGCATGATTTGTGAATGAGCTCAGAATCCGAATAGTATTTGTTTAAATTTAAGTATTTCTTGTTTACTTTCTTAAACTCAATCCAAACACAAACAAATGTATTTATGTATTTATTTATTTATTTATTTTTATTTTTCATTTATTTATTTTTCCAGGTTTAAATTTGATTTTAATTCGACCTTAGGATACCACTGAATTGATTGACAAATCTCCCCAAAATAGCTCAAATTTGACCCAATAATCACAAATAAAACTAAAAATCTGATTAACGATCATGTTTTCCAGCATGATTTGTGAATGATCTTAGAATCTAAATGGTATTTTGGCTTTAAATTTACGTTAATAAAAAAAAATGTCTTATTTCTTGTTTACTTTCTTAAATTAAATCCAAAAACATTTTATTTTCATATTTAAATTAGATTTATTTATTAATTTATTTGTATTATTTTTTTTTTTCAACATTTATTTTATTTTATTTTATTTCCAGGTTTAAATTCGATTTTCTATCCATTATTTATTTATTTATTTATTTATTTATTTCAACATTTATTTTATTTTATTTCCAGGTTTAAATTCCATTTTGAATCCAGAAGAATCATTTATTTATTTATTTATTTATTTTCAAAATTTATTTTATTTTATTTCCAGGTTTAACTTTGATTTTGAATCCAGAATTTTGTTTTGACCTTTGGATGCCACTGACATGATGGACAGCCTAAATATAAATCTAAAATATTTTTCCTTAATATATACATGCATGTGTGTGTATTTATATATACATAATAAATATACACAGTACAGTTTTTTAAATTACATTTTAATAATAAGAATTTTAATGTTGGAAGTCATTGCATCTATGGGCCAATCTTCCCAAAATAGCTCAAATTTCTAACTATAATCAAAATCACATTTCTTCTCAGAGACCCAAATGGATAAGCAATGAGTTGCAAATGAAAGCTCTATCCATCAAGTCTCTATCCATCATTTTGACGCCATCATGGACTCCTAAACTAGACAGAACACCTCCAATAGAAATCATCCAATAGCACACAAGGAGGAGAACATACCGACCTGTTCAGAGTACATAGTACATACTATACAGTATGTCAGATCCTCAAGATCTCTCATCCATGAGCTCGATATTAACCTCAAACTCATCTTCTCTTTCAAGACCTCAATCTCAATCTCGCCACATCAGATTTCCAATCTCAAATTGAACACGGCATCCATCTGTCCTCATTTCCAAGACTCCTTTCAACCTTCGAAATCTATTTCAGCGTCTATTTTTGAAAAATAAAAATGGCTGACCCCTCTCAAGATACACATTTCTCAGATTTGGACGAACTTCTAATGGATTTCGGTGACCATGGAGACACACGACCCAGATATGATTCCTCACAAGCGGGAATGACACACGAAACACGAAGACGCTGATTACGACCACCATGACCATCACTTTTGTTCAGTTCTAGTTCTCTCACTCAACCACCTGCGGAGAGAACATGTTTTCTCTGCAAGCCTCAAGACGCAACCCTGACCCAATAAAACTGGCTCCAGCAGGCCCTTCTGTCACTGAGTCTCACTGAGGAGGAGTGGAATAAATATACAATTCAACCTCTTCTTTCTATGATAACAGCCCAGACGCACCGAATGCGGTTTGAAGAAGCGGATCATTGATATGTGACATGAAAAGGCCTTTCATATTGACAATCTTATCAATCTGCATAATTAGACACCTACTCTTACAAGTCTCGCATTATTCAAGCTCAGACTGTTGATACTGAAGGCGCTGAAGTGTGCAAAAAGAAAAGCAAATGCACTTTCAGCTGTCTGTGAATGAAAATATACCATCATGTAAACAACCTTCACACCCATGCAAACTAATTTCGCTTTCATCACTCCGGAGAATTAATTATTCTCTGTCCTATATATAGAGTAATATGGAGGAAGATGGTCTTTTAAAAAGTTGTTTGCATTGCCTATTAAATTGTGGTCTATTTAGAGTGCATGTACAAAATAATGATGCATCTAATATATTATTTAAGAAAATGAATGGAAGTATTTGATCATTTATTACTGTTGTTATAATAAAATTGTCAAACATGGGTAAAATAAACTGGGTTTATTTTTGCATAAATAAAAAAATAAAATAAAATACATCTGTTTTATTTTCCCTTACTTTAAAACTATTTCAAATAATATATCAAATATTCTATGCATATTTATTTAGTTATTTAAAAAGATGCCATAAGATATAGCAAATATTCTCTGCAAATGTCTTTATTTATTTATTTATTTATTTATTTATTTATTTTAAAAAGAAAGCATAGATTTTATCAAATATTCTATGCAAATGTATTTATTTTTTTTTAAAAATGCCACAAAACATAGCAAATATTCTCAGTAAATGTATTTAGTTATTTATTGTAAAAAGAAACTTAGATTATATCATATTCTATGCAAATGTATTTATTTAAAAATATGCCATAAAATATACCAAATATTCTCTGCAAATGTTTTTTTAAAAGATGCCATAGAATATATAAAATATTCTATACAAATTTATTTATTTATTTATTTGCTTTAAAAAAAAAAAAAAAACAGGGTATAAATTTAGCAAATATTCTCTGCAAATGTATTTATTTATTTTAAAAGTTGCCATGGAATATATCAAATATTCTATGCAAATTTAATAATTAATGTATTTGCTTATCTATTTATTTAAAACAGGCCATAAAATATAGCAAATATTCTCCACAAATTTATTTATTTATTTATTTTAAAAAGATGACATAGAATATATCAAATATTCTATGCAAATGTATTTGTTTATTTAGTTAAAAAGATGCCATAAAATATAGCAAATATTCTCTGCTAATGTATTTATTTATTTTACAAAGATGCCATAGAATATTCTATGCAAATTTATTTTATTTATTAAAAAAAAACAGGCAATATTCTATGCAATTCTATGCATAGAATATCAAATATTCTATGCAAATTTACTTGTTTATTTAGTAAAAGATGTCATAAAATACATTAAATATTCTATGAAATGCATTTATTTATTTTAAAAGATGCCATAAAATATAGCAAATATTTTCTGCAAATGTATTTAGTTATTTATTGCAAAAAGAAACCTTAGATTATATCATATTTTCTACGAAAATTTATTTATTTAAAAATATGCCAAAAAATATAGCAAATATTGTCTACAAATGTATTTTTTTAAAGATGCCATAGAATATATAAAATGTTCTATGCAAATTTATTTATTTGCTTGTTTGTTTGTTCAAAACAGGGCATAAATATAACAAATATTCTCTGCAAATGTATTTATTTTATTTATTTATTTATTTATTTATTTAAAACAGGCCGTAAAATATAGCAAATATTCTCCACAAATGTATTTATTTATTTTAAAAAGATGACATAGAATATATCAAATATTCTATGCAAATTAATTAATTAATTCATTTATTTATTTATTTAAAAAACAGGAAATATTCTATGCAATTCTATGCATAGAATATATGAAATATTCTAAGCAAATTTATTTAGTTAAAAAAAATCCTAAAATATAGCAAATATTCTCTGCTAATGTATTTATTTATGTATTTATTTTAAAAAGATGACATGGAATATATCAAATATTCTATGCAAATATATTTATGTATTTATTTAAAATATACCATAAAATATAGCAAATATTCTCTGCAAATGTGTTTATTTATTGTTAAAAAAAAAAAAGAAACCATAAATTATATCATATAATCTATGCAAATGTATTTATTTGTTTATTTAAAAATATGCCATAAAATATAGCAAATAGTCTCTGCAAATTAACTAATTAATTTATGTGTTTATTTATTTCTTTAGAATAAGCTATCAAATATTCTATGGAAATGTATTTATTTATTTTAAAAAAGATGCAATAAAATATCTCAAATATTCAGCAAATTTATGAACTTTGACAAATTTGTTGAATAATGGCAAATAAATGCAACAAAATCAAATCACAGATTTTAGTCAATTAGCCTGATTCTATTAGCCAATATTATTTATTTATTTATTTTATTATTTATTTATTTACTTACTTCATAATCTACACTTTCACAATAATTTTACATAAATTATGCTGAATTATAAAGATGTGTAAATCTAATTAATTAAATTATTAAATTATAATGTTATAAATTGTAATACTTATTAAACTTAATAATAATAATAATTATTTGATACTTATTAAACAAGAAACAGATTTATTCAACACACCAACATTTTATAAAATAAAATAAAATAATTTGATAATAATAATAATAATAATAATAATTATTATTATTATTATTATTATTATTATTATTATTATTATTATTATTATTATTATTATTATTTATTATTATTATTTCTGGCCAATAATTTGGCCAAAACAATACATTAGATAATTTAACCTCAGAAACGTTCAGATAAAAGGTCAAGATTATGTGCGATGAGATGTAATGACATCTAGAGGAAAATGAAAGGTCAAAATGGGCATCGTTCCCCATCTTACACTGTTATATAGGACAGCATGATAAATATAGCTGCAATATGTGCAATTCCCATCAACCTAGATGCTTTTTCCACCCGACCTTTCCACATTAAGGGTACAAATCAAAGCAGCAGCTGGCCAAGCACTTCAAAACCCAACCACATCTCAAGAGACATTTGTGTCAAGGCAGAAAACTTCTCTGACTGACTCTTTAAAACAGTAAAAGCTCTATCGGCTGAAGAATGAAGACGATTTGCTGTAACTGGGCTCCGGAGTCATTCACAGCTGAGCCCAGATGGACATCTTGTTGAAAGACTAGAAGAAAACTCAAGGAAACGTGGCCACAAAGCTAATGATACAGCAGGTATTGAAGCTTCCATTCAAGCTGCTTTATGACGCACTGTTTTCTGCAGTTTATATGCGTCTACGCTGCTATTTTCATGCAAATATATTCAGGAACGCCAGCACTGCTTTGTGAATCATGTCTTTACAGCAGCTGGTTGAAAGCGCTGGCTGAGGGTCCTGGCAGAGGATCTGGTCAGCGAAATGTTATTGGGCACCCATTTCAATAGGTGGCATACAAAAGACAAAAATAATAATAAAGAGAGACAATTATGGGATTCGCACCAGACCAAGCCTCACAGCAACACTGATTGGAACAGAATCCTGACAATTACGTAAATATGCAAATAAATGTGCCTGAGAAATAAACAAACTGGATTTTAGTGTTCAATCATTGTCAAGTGCTGCTCTGTCAAGTTCTTTTGCCCACTTTTATCAGTATACAGAATTTATTTTAATTTTTAATATGAGATAATTATTTTTAAATAATCTTTTTTTATTATATCTATTTTAATATAAAACATAACAATTTAAAATAGTCTAATCTATTTAAAATTTTTAGATTAACTCTATTTTATGTAAAGTTCATTTAATTAATTATATATTATAACATAATATAATATGAGATATTTAATATTTTATGTTTAATTTCTTATTTTCAGTTAATTTAGTTTTAATATAAAATATAATAATTTAAAATAATTGTTCTAATTGAATTACAATTTTAGATGAATTCTATTTTATTTCTAATTTTTAATTCATCTTTATATTAACATTTAATTAAAAATAATTAAGAAATAATTCAATGTTAATTAATGTAATATAATCATGAATAATTAACATACTATATGATTCTAATTTAAGTGATTTTATATTATAGTAATTATTTTTAAATAAAATGTAAAATTATTATATAATATACATTTTACAATTTAATATTTACATTTTATATTTCAAAATGTATATCTTTATTTTTTTTTACATTTTAAAATTAAATACAAATTAATTCGATATTTTATATTTCATTAATTATTTTAAACATTTAAATTTATATTATATTTATCATTTATATTTAATATAAAATATAATTATTTAAAATAATGTAATTAATCTAATCACAATTTAATTAATTAAATATTAATCCATTAATATAATATGATGATGAAAAAACAATATAATATATAATGTTACTTTAGGAGACTTTATATTGTACTAATAAACATTTTATATTTTTATATTTATATTTTAATTTACATTAAAATTTTACATTTCAGAAATATTTATATCTTTAAAAACAATAAATGTTTACATTTTTAAATGAAATAAAATGTAATGAGATATTTCATATTGTATTCATTATTTTTAAATAATTTAAATATAATAATTTGTATATCTATAATTTGTATTTATTCACCTTTATGTTTAATAAAACATATTAATTTCAAACAATTAATCTAATGTAATTATCTTATTACAATTTTATATTATTTTGTATTTAATATTTATATTAAATCTAAATTAAAATAATTTAAACATTAATGAAATATAAATTAATTAATATGATAATAAGTAATATAATAAATTATGTTAAATGTTTAAAATTATAATTAAATAACACATTTTCACATTTTTTAATTAAATAAAAAGTAATAATTTTAAATTATTAATATAAAAAGTATATGTATATGCATGTTTTTATATATGCATATGCATGTTTATTTCTTTTTTTTTTTTTTAAGCACTTGCATGTAACCTTGTTTTACAATTCTATCAGAGTGAAATCTGAAACTGAAAGAAGAGGACTGGTGCCGCAGGGGACAGCAGATGAGCTTTACTCAAACGAACCCATCTGATGAGGTGGCCGACCCATCTGAGCTCTGAACTTATTGTGTCAAATAGACGGGGTGAGATTGGGTCAAGCAGACCTACGGCTAATGCTTCATATCACTGACGCATGACGGAGTTCAACACACACATGAACGCAGTTAAATGAGCCACAGCCAGTGACGTTTGTGATCAGCTTGACCTCTGACCCCAAACGACCAACGGCTTGAAATATAGCTCCAATAAGCCTGTGTGCTCATAGAACAACCATGCTTTTATTAACCCATTTAATCCCAATGATTTTCATTTAGAAAGCTCTAAAGACCCGCATCAAAGCTCCAAAACAAAAGGCTAGTAAAGTATGTTAACATGAAGATATGAAAAAGATTTTTGGTACGCGTTATCTTTAAAGGTTTGGCGTATTGAGACCAAACTTGGTGTTTGTTATTAGCAAGCATGACCTGAGGATACCTGCAGTGTTTCGGCGCAGTGCCACCTAGTGGTCAGGAGATACGAAAAATGGCTATTTTAGCTTATAACTTCTGAATGGTTTGGCCAAAAAACACAAAACTGGTCTCTTTAGATTTGGTGCATCATGTCGAGACAAATTTTCCCATGCCAGCCATTTTGTGCGTCAGCAATTTTGAATTTTGTAGTAAAATGCTATATTTTATGAACGCATTGACATGTCGTTACAAAACTCGGTATGGGTCATCAGCACGATGCCCTGAAGGAGCCTGAGAAGTTTCGAGCCAGTGCCACCTAGTGGTAAAATTACTTTGTAGTTTTGGGTGTGGTCGACATATTTTCACGGGAGTCACCTTTTTAGACTCCTAAATCCTTGCCGAGTCCAGCGATACCAAACACGCCAGGTTTTGCCTTATGGTTTGTGCAACATTGCATTTTAGTGCTTAAAAAACATTTGCCAATATCTTAGAAACGGTTACTCTGATTGACACGAAACCACCGGAGGAAATTCGGAAACATAGCATGCTGGCTACATACCAATGCCCAATTGTCAAAATATTGATAGTAAGTGCCATGAAAATGCAAAAAAAGTCAGCAATCTGTCATTTTTTCTCTTCTCATATATAAAAATGCCTATAACTCCAAAACAAAAGGAGATATTTTCACCAAATTTGACACACATATGTATGGGCACACTCTAAGGACACATACAAAATTTGGTGGGATTGTGCCTCTTGGTGGCGCTATAATTGAACAAAACATGAAATTGCCATTGACTGCAATAGAGTATTATGATATAAAATCCATTGGTGTACATTATGAAACTTTGTATGTACCATCAAGACCATCACCTGAAAGTACTCAAAAAGTTTTGACACAGTGCCACCTTATGGTCCAAAGTTATAATAAAATTTCAAATAAATGCTAATAGCTTTTTGTGAATTGTGCCTATTGTAATGAGACTGGTATTAATAGACTCCTTGGGTCATGCTGAGAACGGTGATACCAATTTTGTCATAGTCAACCAAACTTCCTGTCCGCCATTTTGATTTTCTTTAAAAACATACTTTTTCAAACTCCTCCTAGGCCGTTGATCCAATTTTTCACCTAAATCAGATCATCTACAGACCATGCTGACAAAAACTTTGGATTTTGTGTTGATAGACAAAACAGTTTTTGCATACCACAGCAAAGAATTTGAGGCATGATGGCAAAATGACACTTGAGGAGGTATCTCTGCAATGCTTTGGCATGTTGACACCAAACTTTGTGTGTGACATTATCAACTCACACAGAACAAACTACATCGATTTGAGATATATATATATAAATACTATAAACTTTAATAACATTGTTTGTGTGATCACTTTGCTTGTTTGTAACAAACCCAAATCACTGCTGTGTAGTTGCATTTTTCCAGCTGCCAAATATTTTAATGTAGTTAATTGGTGATTACTTCTATTTCTGTCACTATGACATTTCTGTGTTATGTCAGCGATGTTAACATGTCTCTAATAAGACGATCTAATGAGTAGCAGCATCTTATTAACTCTGCATTTCGTACAACATATTTCTTCTCCCTCTTCATATTTTGTCCATTTTCTCCACTGCTAAAGCCTCTTAAAAATCTCATCCGTACTCCTAACAATTTTGGACCAATACAATTTTGATGTATTGCTCTTATCTGTACGATCAAAACTGACAGAGTAATTTAAGTTTATATATATATATATATATATATATATTTTATTATTTTATTTATTTTTATTTATTTTTTTTTTTTCACCAAAACGTGTCGGCGTGTTTGTCAAAGACCTCTTTTAAGGGTTAAGATGCTTTCTGAATTATTTTTTTCTTTACTAGGATCTTTTCATTAACAGGAAACACCCACATTTTCTTAGAATTGTGTCACTAGGAGCAATTTTCATTCATTTTATTCATTGAAAATAATAAATGTTTACATTTTTAAATGAAATAAAATTTAATGAGATATTTAATATTGCATTAATGAATTACATTTATATTATATTTATCATTTATATTTAATTATTTTAGGTTTATTATAAAATATAATTATTTAAAATAATCTAATCTAATTACAATATTATTATATTATAAAGTATATTATAAGTATTTTGTATTTTTAATATTAAAATCTAACTTAATAATTAAGAAATTATTTCAATATTAATTAATTAATTAATGTGATGGTGAAAAAATAATATATGATTTAAATTTAAGAGACTTTATATTATACTAATATAATATAATATAATATATTTTAAAATTTTATACTAAAATATTTCAGAAATATGTATATCTTCGAAAACAATAAATTTTTGCATTTTTTAAATGAAATAATTGAATGAGATATTTCATACTGTAACCCTAGAATTTGATCAAACATTTAAAAATAAAAAATTTTATGACAGCAGAAATATGTTAATTCAGTCACAGTTGTGACTGACCATAACACACAATTTTTTAAAATAATTATTAATTATTTCAAAGGGTTACTATGATCATTTGGATATTTTCATGCCTAGGAAAAATGCGGGATTAAACGGGTTAAGTCACGGTTAATTTCTGACACCAATAAACACATTTTACAATTTAATACTTATATTTTAGATTTCAAAATAATTTACATCTTTAAAATATTTTTTTTTTACATTTTTAAATTAAATACAATTTAATGAGATATTTCATGTTGCATTAATTAATAATTAATATCATTTATATTTAATTTAGGTTTAATATAAATTATAATTATTGAAAATAATCTAATCTAATTAAAATTTTAGATGAATTATTTTGTATTTTAAATGTATGAATCATTTATATTAAAAATCTAACTTAAAATAATTAAGAAATTATTGATTGATTGATTGATTGATTGATTGATTGATTGACTGATTGATTGATTGATTGATTGATTGATTGATTGATTGATTGATTAATTGATTGATTGATTGATTGATTGATCGATTGATTAATATGATGATGAAAAAATAATAAAAAATAATAAATAAATTTAAAATACTTGATATTATACTAATATAATATAATATACATTTTAAAATGTTATATTAAAATGTTATATTTCAGAAATATGTACATCTTTGAAAAGAATAAATATTTAAATTGTTAAATGGACTAAAATGTAATGAGATATTTCATATTGTAACATTCAAACATTTTAAAATAACAATTTTCTGACTGCAGAAATGTTAATTTAGTCACAATTGTGGCTGACCATAATTTTTTTCTAAATAATTGTTAACTATTTCAAAGGCTTACTATGACACATCATTTGGATATTTTCATGTCTGGGAAAAATGTCGGATTAAACAGCTTAAGTCACGGTTAATTTCCGACGCCAATAAACAAATGCAAACTTTGGTCATTAAAACGGCTTGTTTGTTGTCGCTCCAGAACAAGCCACATGGTCACTTCAACCTTGTTCCATATGATTTGAAATCAGGCAGTGATGAAGGAGCAGAGCGTTTCATTAATCACTGCAGGACAGACTCTCTCTCGAGTCCCCCTTAAATATGAGCATCAGGAAAACAAACCATGTCTTGAGTGAGTCTCTCTTGTGCCAGCGTGAGTCAGTCGGAGGTCTGGCACCGGTTCCCTTCACTTACGCAGCTTATATAAGCGCAGGACATCTGCACACGCGCAAACAACTCGTCCCTGACGCCGAAAGACAGTCGATGCTTGATCGAAGCAGCAAAAACACAGTGGCGGCTCACAAATGCACACCGGCGACGCTCGTGGCAAATCTGCCCTGAAAACCTGCAATTTTCCCCCACTTTCCCGCAGCTATTTTTAGCCCAGTGTGAATTAGGATTTATGAGGGTGGGCAGCGCAGGGCCCCGCTCCTGCGGCGACAGAAAAGAGTTCTGAAGATATGCAAATGCACAAGCAGTTATCACCGCATGACATTTCACTTCCAAACGCCACAATTTATTCAAACACGCCGATGTTAAAGACTGTTTAAAGAGACAGCGCAGCTAAAAAAAATGTATTTCATTTTTCCAAAAACAAATAATTCTCAAAACATTTTAGTGAATAATGAGTTACATTTCAGTTTGTTTGTCACACAAAGCTAATATATGTCTTTGGAGTATTTTAAAAAAGTTATGCCTATTCACTTTCATTATACAGAGAAAGCATACCAGGCATTCTTATAATATAATATAATATAATATAATATAATATAATATAATATATTATATTATATTATATTATATTATATTATATTATATTATATTATATTATATTATAAATTACATGAATTATTAAAAATATAATAATAATAATAATAATAATAATAATAATAATAATATGCATTAAATATTTAATTCATGGAGCACTCAAAAAAGACCATATATATTATTTATTATTTATATTATTATTATTATTATTATTATTATTATTATTATTATTATTATTATCTTATAAATTAGAATGTGCTGAGTTTCATTTATTTTTTTCTGCTGGCATGAAGGTTTTAATCATTTAAAATATAATAAAAATTTGTACGAACACACACAATTTAATAACAATGTCGTATAATATAATATTATATTATATTATATAATAAAAATATTAATTTTAAAATAATAATAGCAATAATTTATTAGTTTAATAATAATAATAATAATAATAATAATAATAATAAGCATTAATTATTTAATTCATGTAACTTAAAAAAAACATATAAATATATATGTATTTATTTTTTGTTTTTTGTTTTCTTCATAAATTTGAATGCTGAATTTATTTATTTTTTCCTAAGCAAGAATTTAGCATGAAGCTTTTAATCATTTAAAATATAAAATTTAGTATGATCAGTATATATTATATTATATTATATTATATTATAGGCCTATATACTGTTATTATTATATAAATGACCATACTACATTTTATAATATAATATAATATAATATAATATAATATAATATAATATAATATAATATAATATAATATAATATAATATAATATACATCAAATATTTGATTTATGGAGCAATAAAAAAAAAGATATTCCTGTTTATCTCTTTTTTATTTTTTTTTCTTATACCAGTCATAAGGATACATTTTTTGAAACTTGTATTTCATTCATACATTTATATATCATCTGATCACTATGTATGTTTTGTTAGGATAACAAAACATACATAAAATTAAATTGATATATTTTTGGTGGGAAATTTACTAAATATCTTCATGGAACATGATCTTTACTTAATATCTTAATGATTTTTGGCATAAAAGAAAAAACGATAATTTTGACCCATACAATGTATTATTGGCTATTGCTACAAATATAACCATGCTACTACTTAGGACTGTCTTGTGGTCCAGGGTCACAGAAAAAAATGTAAATATATCCAATACAAACCAATAATTTAAAAAAAAAAAAAAAAGAAGAAAGAAAATAAAAAATCTAAATAAAATACTATTAAATTAAATGTAATATTTAAAAATATATATTAAATTAAATGATTAATTAAATTAAAAAAATATTATGTTAAATATAAAAATATACAAACATTAAATTAAATTAAATTAAATTAAATTAAATTGTATAACAACTACAGATCTTCATCAAAATAAGACATGCGTGTCTCTTACGCACAAGATGTTTAAACAAGCACAGAGAGGACTGCAGTCTGCTAAAACAGATTGGATGTGATCTTAGTCCAACACACACACACAGCCGCTGTCATCTGTCCTCCCACTGTGAGTTATGAAGACATCAGAGGACAGGTGGGAGTGAACACAAGATCAATGACTGATCTTAAAATTGACTTTCTCATGTCATTTCATTGAGAAGAGACATGCCAACACACACATGCAGAAAAGCAAAAAAAAAAAAAAACAAGTGCATAATAATAATGAATGTGCCGCACTGGGGAAGTCATTCTTACAGCTATACATCAGAAGTTATCAAACATTTGCCATGACGATGCCTCGAAGGGCCGTCAAAATGAATTAATGTAAAACAATTCAAATCAAAGCCTTTCTGTCACGTCTGACACAGAAACCGATGACTGTGGGCTGCTTGACATCAGAAATCACAACTCGTATGGAAATACAGCAGAAAACAGGATCTGCACAACAAACCGTGTAAAGATGCTGGAGAAGGCTCAATTCTTCTCTCAGCGTCAGACTAAGGACATTAGATCTTGTGTGAAGGTTTTGTAAAATATTATCTGAAAATGAGTCTTTGATTTACTCTTTAAAAAAGAGTGATGCATAAATAAAATATTATTACTGCAATGTGATGCAAACCTTGTTTTACACCATATTTATTTGAAATTTACATTTAAAAAAAGCATCATTTACCTCTTTTTCAGCAGATTTTTTTTATATATAATTTTGTTTTTATTACAGAACAGGACAGGACAGGACGTGTTGTCCTGTCAACAAAAGTTTTGGTTTTTATGTATTTATTTTATTTTTATTAATAAAGGTGCTCTAAAATGTTCTTTACAACGATGCCATAGAAGAACCATTTTTGACAGGACAGAACAGAACAGAACAGGACAGGACAGGACAGGACAGGACAGGACAGGACAGGACAGGACAGGACGTCCTGTCAACAGATGTTTTTTGTTTTGTTTTTTATTAATAAATGTGCTCTAAAATGTTATTTACAACAATGCCATAAGAAGAACCATTTTTGACAGAACAGGACAGGAAGGACAGGACAGGACAGGACAGGACAGGACGTCCTGTCAACAGATGTTTTTTTTTTATTGTTTTTTTTTTATTATTATTAATAAAGGTGCTCTAAAATGTTCTGTGCAACAATCCCATAGAAGAACCATTTTTGGACAGGACAGGACAAGACAAGACAAGACAAGGCAAGGCAAGACGTCCTGTCCGTCCTGTTCTGTCTTGTCAAAAATGGTTCTTCTATGGCATTGTTGTAAAGAAATGGTGCTCTAAAATATTCTTTACAATGATGCCATGGAAGAACCATTTTTGACAGGACAGGACAAGACGTCCTGTCCATCCTGTCCGTCCTGTCCTGTCCTGTCAAAAATGGTTCTTCTATGGCATCATTGTAAAGAGCATTTTAGAGCACCTTTATTAATAAAAATAAAATAAATAAATAAAAACAAAAACTTCTGTTGACAGGACAACACATCCTGTCCTGTTCTGTAATAAAAAAATAAAAATAAAAAATAAAAACATCTGCTGAAAAAGAGTTGAAAAATGGTGCTCTAAAATATTCTTTACAACAATGCCATGGAAGAACCATTTTTGAACAGGACGTCTTGTCCTGTCCTGTCAACAGATGTTTGTTTTTTGCTTTTTTATAAATAAAGGTGCTCTAAAATGTTCTGTACAACAATGCCATAGAAGAACCATTTTTGACAGGACAAGACAAGACAAGACGTCCTGTCCATCCTGTCCTGTCCTGTCTTGTCAGAAATGGTTCTTCTATGGCATCTTTGTAAAGAAAAGGTGCTCTAAAATGTTCTTTACAACGATGCCATAGAAGAACCATTTTTGGTTTCACAAAGAAGCATTCAGTCAAAGGTTCTTTAAAGAACCACCTCTTTCTTACCTTTTTATAATCTGAAGAACCTTCTTTCGCCACACAGAATGTTTTGTGAAACAGATAGTTTCTTCAGATGTTCTCCATTTGAACAAAAAAGGTTCTTCTATTGCTTTGTGAAGCACCTTTATAGTATATAGAGTGTATATAGACCACTTTTCAAAAACAAATCAGCTTTAATATATTCTCATATATATATACGTATGAGAGACAAAGACATCGAAGATGAAAATACTGAAGAGAATGAAGTGTAAGGAGTCAAAAATAAATAAATAAAAACAATAAAAAAGAAATTAAATAAAAAAGAAATTAAATGAAATTATTAAATTAAGTGTATATAGACCACTTTTCATAACCAAATTAGTTTTAATATATTCTCATACATGTACGTATAAGAGACAAAGAAATCAAAGGCGAAAATATTGAAGAGAATGAAGTAGTCTAAAAAGAAGTCGAAATCGAGGGAGAAGGAAGAGGGACAAATCGAAATAGAAGTCAAAGTGGGAAAAAGTCAAAGAAGAAAAAAATATTGAAGTTGAAGAAGAAAAATGTAAGTCAAAGAATTCTAAGAAGTCACAATGGAAGAAGTCAAAGAAGAAAATATTAAAGAGAATGAAGCAGTCTAAGAAGTCAAAATCAAAGAAAAAAAACTCTGAAGAAGTCCAAGAAGTCTGAAGAAGTTGAAGTGCAAAAAGTCAAAGTAAAAAAGTCAAAGAAGAAGAAATCGAAGAAAGGACTTAGAAGAAAAAAAACAGTATTTTAAAAGTCAAAGAAGAAAATTTAAAGATATCAAAGTAGTTTACGATAAAGAAGTCGATGAAGTCAAAATGGATGTAATCAAAGAAGAATAACTGAAATTCCATAATGGAAATTTGGAATTTGAAGAAGAAAAAATGTAAAAATCGAAATAGAAGTACAAGTGGAAAAAGTCAAAGAAGAAGAGAAAAAAAAGTAAATCTTTGAAAGCAAAATAAATAGCATTTTTTTTTTGCCATTACTTATTAACTTAATGACCAAATGTAACAATTAAAAAATACATTTTAGATTAATCTTAAATTCAATTAAATTGACACCCTAACGATAAACCTGCAAATTAAAATTTTAATAATTAAATAAATAATTAATAGTGCATACAATAGTGCAACTTAAAATCCCAAATGAAAATAAAAAAATGAAGGACATAAAGTAAATCGATCAAGACATTCAGTACAATTTAAGTTGTTATTTGTGAGGAGATGTTTTAGCTGAAACGTCAAACACACTGAACAAGGTCCAATTATGAGCCATTCGCCGACCACCCGTGCTGAGGCCAGAGTAAAATCTACAGACGGCACATCAAAACTCACCTGAGCTTGTTTTTGAACTCAATTTGTCAGAACAACACCTGCACATTAATTGAGCCATAAATAACTCAACAGTACAATCATATATTAAGGAAGTCAGCTCTGCTTTTACAGCAGTGTTTGTTCTTCTGATCTCCAACTGCTGTCCCGCAGGGGTCTCTGTGTCCAAAACACAGACGGACAAACGACTTTCTAAAGCGTGAACAGAGAAACACTTGTTGAGTTATTCAAGTGTATCTAGTGCTGCCAATTACTCTGCTGGACTGCTGTAAAAGGCCCACAAACAGACATGAATTTGGTAAGGTTTGCCACTCACTGATTGTTTTTCTGTAATCTCAGAACTCTTCTGTGCCAGGCCTGTGATATTTATTGCTTACAGATAACAGAGAAGTGACAAAATATCTGCCTGTGATGTTTCTCTGTCAAACAACTGCAGCCTGCAAACGTTTGTAATTGAGATTCAGTTCATGGAGTGACTTTACTGTGTGAATGTAGATGGATCTCTTAAGCCAAAACATGCGTTGAATGAGCAGAATGAACAAATGAATGAATGAACAAACAAACGAATGAATGAATGAATGAATGAATGAATGATTGAGTGAGTGAGTGAGTGAGTGAGTGAGTGAGTGAGTGAGTGAATGAATGAACAAGCGGACTAATAATTGAATAAATAAACGAATGATTGAATGAACGAACAGGCAAATAATTGAATGAATTAATAAATGAATGAACACATGAACAAAGAAACAAAGGAATAAATAATTGACCGAATGAACAAACGGGTGATTGAAAGAATGACCAAATGAACAAATGGACAAATAATTGAATGTATGAATGAACAAAGGAATGAACAAATGAATGAATGAATGAATGAACAAACAGATGATTGAAAGAACAAATGAAAGAACGAATGAACGAATTAATGAACGGACAGATGATGAATTAATGAATTAATTAATTAATGATTGAGTGAATTAACAAATGAATTAACACATGAATGAATTAACAAATTAATTAAATTAATTAGCAAATGGATTAGCGAATGAATTAATGAACGATCGAACGACTGAATGAATGAACAAACATATGAATGAGTGAACAAACAAACAAATGAATGAATAACGGAATGAATGAACGAATGAATGAATTAATTAAAAAACAAACAAACGAATGAATGAACAAAAACAAACAAATGAATGAATGAATGAATGAATGAACGAACAAACAGATGATTCAAAGAACGAATGAATGAACGAATGAACGAACGAACAATCACAAATGAATGAATAAACTAATGAATGAACGAATGAATGAATGAACAAACAGATGATTGAAGGAACAAATGAACGAATGAACGAACAATCACAAATGAAAGAATAAACGAATGAATGAATGATCGGACAGATGATTGAATAAACAAACAAACTAATTAATTAATTCAATAAATTAACGAATGACTGAATGTATGAACAAACAAATGAATGAACGAAAGAATGAATTAACTAATTAATGAATGAATGAACAACTGAATGAATGAACATGAACAAACAAAAAAATTAATGAAAAAACAAATGAATTAATGAATTAATGAACGAACGGACAAATGATTAATGAATGAAAGAAAGAAAAAAAAAATCAAACAAATGAACAAAAAAAAAACAAATGAATGAACGAAAACAAACAAACAAATGAATGCATGAATAAAGTAATGAATGAAACACTCCATGTCCCACATCAGCTCATGATTTTAAGCCAAATAGTTGTTTATATTATATTTAAAACCAAATTATTTGGCTCACATTTCATGTAACCACTTAAATACTAAATCCATCAGTTAACAATAACAAGTCATTTTTTATCCAGATAACAGAAGCATGTCGAGGGAATTCCTCTCGTGCCAACAGCGGATCCACATTACGCCAAACACTTGCTTTCCTAGAAAGATGAGATTCCACAGCCATAAATCAAATAAGAACTCATCATCTGCGCCTCAGCCGCTCCTATCTGCAGAGCGGTTACGCACCGCCGGAGCTACATTACGCATGCTTGCGTGACTCTGTGACCATGTCCATCTTCATGGCAAATGAAGAGCGTGTCAATCACGGCCTGACAGCTGTTTATCATTAATGAGGATGTGGAGAATCTACGCAATCCTGCACTCCTCCCGCTCAGGGAATGAGCTTCTCAGAGTCCCATTAGAGCCGCACACAAACACGAGCACACATCCTAAATATGCTGCAGGTAACAGAGTCCAATACTTTGTTTACACGTTCTTCATTAGCATGCAAACCACAGAAGCGAGACTGCATATTCAGTCAAATCTGTTACATAAATCCCAGCTCTATATTTTTTACACTAGTGTGTGATGATTGGTATAATGAAAAAGTTTTGGAAAGACAAATAATACACAAAAAATATAGCAAAATCACTACAATTTTAAATAGCTGTTTTCAATGTGAATATATGTGAAAATGTAATTTATTGCTGTGATCTAAGCTGAACTTTCAGCATCATTACTCCAGTCTTCAGTGTCACATGATCCTTCAGAAATTACTCTAATATGCTGATTTGCTGCTCAAGACACATTTCTGATTATTAGTGATGCTGAAAACAGTTGTGCTGCCCAATACATTTTTGGAAAACGTGATACATTTTAATTTTTAGGATTCACAGATTAATCAAACGTTTAAAATAGCAGATTTATTTGAAATATTTTGCAACATTATAAATGTTTGAAACTAATATTCGAAAGTAAGATGTATTTAAAAAAAATGAATGAAAAATGATTATTTTATTCATCAAGGTGGCATCAAAGTGATCAAAAGTGACAGTAAAGACATTTATGTTACAAAATTTCAAATAAATGCTGTTTATTTGAACTTCAAAGAATCCTGAAAAATAAAATGTATGTTTCCACAAATATATTAAGTAACTTAAATATATTGAGTTGAAGTTGAAAGTTTACATACACCTTGGAGAATCTGCAAAATGTTAATTATTTTAAATAAAAGGGATCATACAAAATGCATGCCATTTTTCTTATTTAGTACTGACCTGAATAAGATCTTTCACATAAAAGATGTTTACATATAGTCCACATGTGAATTTATAAAAATGAATTTATAAAATGGCCCTGTTCAAACTGTAAAAAAGGTTTATCTTGTCTTGTTTTTAGTCAAAATATCCAAAAATTAAGATGCTTTTACTAGATAAGCAAATGACATAAGATATTTAGTCTTGTTTAAAGCTAAATGTACTTTATTTATTTTTTCCCCCTGGAAACAAGTAAAATTATCTGACAGTGGGGTAAGTAAAATATTCTTAAAACAAGAGTATTTTACAGATATTTCATTAGTCCCTTGTTTGTCCTGAACAGTTGAACTGCCCGCTGTTCTTCAGAACAATCCTTCAGGTCCTTCATTCTTTGGTTTTCCAGCATTTTTGTGTATTTGAACCCTTTCCAACAATCACTGTATGATTTTGAGATCCTTCTTTTCACACTGAGGACAACTGAGGGACTCATATGCAGAAGGTTACAGAAGGTTCAAACACTCACTGATGCTCCAGAAGGAAACATGATGCATTAAGATTTGGGGGGGGGGGGGGGGTGCAAACTTTTGAAAATCAGGGTACATTTGACTATTTCAGTCTTTTGAGAAACATGCATCTTCTGCTGCTTTTGAAGGGCAGTACTAAAGGAAAAAATATGACACTATTTCATTCTGTTCAAAAGTTTTCACCCCCTCTTAATGCATAGCTTGAGTCCCTCAGTTGTCCTCAGTGTGAAAAGAAGGATCTTAAAATCATTCGGTCATTGCTGGAAAGAGTTCAAATACACAAAAATGCTGAAAAACCAAATAATTTGTGGGACCTGAAGGATTTTTTCTGAAGAACAGCAGGTAGTTTAACTGTTCAGGACAAACAACATGAACAACTATCACTAAACAAAAAACATAGCTGGTTGTTAGCAGGTAACAACACAGTATTAAGAATCAACTGTATGTAAACTTTTGAACGTGGTCATGTTTTTTTTTTATAAATTCAACTATTATTTTCTCTTGTGGACTAGGTGAAATATCTTCAAATCAGTGCTAAATAAAAAATAACATGCATTTTGTATGATCCCTCTTATTTTGCTAAAATAATTAACATTTTGCACATTCTGCAAGGCGTATGTAAGCTTTTGACTTCAACTGTAAGTATATTAAATCTACTGATCACTGATAATAATCAGAAATGTTTGTTGAGCGGCAAATTAGAATGATTTCTGAAGGATCATGTGGCACTGATGCTGAAAATTCAGGTTTGATCACAGGAATAAATTACACTTTACAATATATTCACATAGAAAATGGCTATTTTAAATTATAATAATATTTCACAATTTTTACTGTATATCTGATCAGATAAATGCAGCCTTGGAGAGCAGAAGAGAAAGAAATCTTAATTATTACAGATTTTTGACTGGCACTGCACATTTATTTCATTATTAATTATACATTGTATATTCTCTTTGAAGTGTAAACTTCTTTCTCTTATTCTTTGATTAAAACAAACACAAAACTACAGTGAAGCACACAAGAAGGTGACGAGCGGCTCGGCAGCTGCAACCAACTCATACTCTGGTTAATTAGTGCAGCGCCGGGACTCGCTCAAATGTGTTACTGATTAACGCTTCAACACTCAACACTTCCTGTGCTCGCACTGGCCCTAATGCGAGAGAGCGGACACCAGTTAATGAGGCCACACACAGAGCTCTTGTCACCGGCTATAGATTCCCCCATCACTGTTAATAATGTTAACGCTGGCGGACTCTCATGGCATTTCTCAACAACAATTACAGTCTATATTCTGCATCATTGGGGCTTTCGTGGGTCAGTTATTAATAAAGAGCAATTAATGTGATGGAACGAGGTGCAAAGTTTGAAGGAACGTCACTTCAGTCGTCTGTGTGTTTAATGTGTAATTGCATCCTGTAAGCCAGCGGTGCTCAGACTGTGGGAAGATTTTGTTAGGAGTCTTAGAGAGACTGGCCCAATTCTCAAATCCCTGCCACTTTCACACATTCAGATCTGACAGAGAACAAATATGTGAGAAAAAACGCAGCATCCTCACAGAAAAGCAACTGTATGAATCCAGAAGACTTGTTATAAAGCACACAAGTTGTATGTATTATTTTATGATACTTTAGTGAGCTTCAGCACATACCTCATCCAAATAATTTTTGCTTTCCACAATAAAACTCAAAACAAATGAAATACAAATATACACTACTGTTCAAAAGTTTGGGGTTAGTTCAAAAGAAATAATCAAAAATAAAAAAAGAAACATGTGGCACTTGAAGACTGGAGTAATGATGCTAAAATTAATAACATAATTACATTTTAAAATACACTACCAGCCAAAAGTTTGGACACACCCTCTTATTTAGTGTTTTTTAAAGAAGTTTCTTACGCTTATCAAGGCTGTTTTCACTTGATCAAAAATATATATTGTGAAATATTATTATGATGTAAATCAATGTTTTTTCTATATTAATATATATATATATATATATATATATATATATATATATATATATATATATATATATTTTTTTTTTTTTTTTTTTTTTTTTTGGTAACCTGTGACTTCTTACAGGATTTTTTGATCAATAAAAGGTTAAAAAGAACAGCATTTATTTAAAATAGAAAGGTTTTCTAACAATATACACTACTGTTCAAAATTTTGGGGTTAGTAGATTTTTATTTTTTTATTTAAAAAAAAAAATTAATACATTTATTCACCAAGAATGTGTTAAATTAATAAAAAGTGATAGCACAGATTTACATTGTTAGAAAAGATTTATATTTTGAATAAATGCTGTTCTTTTTAACTTGTTATTCATCAAAAGAATCCTGAAAAAAGAATCACAAGTTGCAAAAAAAATATTTGGCAGCACAACAATAATAAGTCAGCATATTAGAGTGATTTCTAAAGGATCATGTGACACAAGACTGGAGTAACAGCTGATGAAAATTCAGCTTTGCATCACAGGAATAAATTATATTTTAAAGTATATTCAAATAAAAACCATTATTTTATATTGTAATAACATTTTGCAGTATTACTGTTTTTTCTGTATTTTTGATCAAATAAATACAGCCTTGATGAGCATAAGAGACTTCTTCTAAAAAACATTAAATGAGAGGGTGTGTCCAAACTTTTGACTGGTAGTGTATATTCACAGACAAAACAGTAATTTTTAATTGCAATAATATTTCACAGTTTTACTGTATTTTTGACCAAATAAATGCACAAAACCACATCAATCTCAAAGTTTTTCACAGCATACATGTTTAGAATGAGTAACTGACACTATACATTTAATTAACTAGTAAAATAATAAGCTGTAAGAATTTACTTTTCAAATCTTTCAAAGTGAATTTTCTATAATGGACAAGTTTTAGATTGTTTTTTATGAATGCAACAACATAACAATTCACGAAATTTAAATCAAATATGTGACCCTAATTAACAAAACAATTCGTAATAGTATTTTTTTTTTTTTTTTGATACATCACCTGAAAGAATAAATAAGCTTTCCATTGATGTATGGTTTGTTAGATAGGGCATATCTAGAATCTGAAGGTGCAAAAAAAATATAAATATTGAGAAAATCACCTTTAAAGTTGTCCAAATGAAGTTTTTTGATTTTTTTTTTTTTTTTTGGTAGGAAATCTACAAAATATCTTAATGGAGCATAATTTTTACTTAATAGCCTAATGATTTTTGGCATAAAAGAAAATACAATGTATTTTTGGCTATTGCTACAAATATACTTATGCTACTGGTTTTGTGGTCCAGGGTCACATATATTTGGAATTAAGAGAAGATGAATTGAATCTGGTTTGCATGCACATCTGAGATGATGTTCTGAGCTCATTCGGGGATCGTATTCCTTCGCAAAACCCCCTGAAACTAATCAAGTTTCGACGCCCACAGGTTTTGCATCATTTCTAACAATACAAGGAGCCCGATTATGAATCTGGCATCAAAGATGCTTTACTTTCACACCCAAATCATCTCAGCTGCGTGGATATTCTCTCCGCTCACACACTTTCATCTACACAGCGCTGGACGTGCCAGAAACCGAGATGAACAGAATCATTTCAGAGAGCCAACTACTGTAGTCTCTGAACGACAAGTCCAGTAGCAAAAACAACTAAAAAGTTATGCAAGTATTGGAAGCATTACAGTGTTGTTTGATGGACACACACTGTGTCACACTCTCACATACGCCACTGGACTCTCCGTTTCCAACAAGTCTGGAACTGCATAAATTTGAAAGAGGAAATGCATGGCATGTTCAATAAGTTCCCACAGGGTTTCTCATGCAACATACTGAAAATAACGAAACATCACATCCTCAGTGGAAACTCACAGCTGACCAAGAGCATGGCTTCGACTCGCCCAGAGCATGAGAACAAGACCCAGATCCATATAAAAAAGGTGTGTTTAGAGTTGAAGAACATCACAGATGAGAATGATGTTTATTTGACACTGGGCTGCACAAAATTTTTAAAATGTATAATACTAAAAAATATTTCTATTCCAAATAATTTCTGTTCTTTTGAACCTAAAGAATTAGCCTATTATAATGAGGCCAATAAATGTATAATTATTTAAAAGTTTATATTTTAACATCTAATAATAATAAAAAAAAAATCAATACTGTTTTTGTAAATTTTGTTTAAATAATTTAAAAAAATTGAATTGCTACTTGCTAATTAAATTGCACAAAATATCAGATGATAAATTTGCAAAACTAAGATTACCAATAAATAAATATTTTAAGGATTTAAGTGTCAGTAGATACCAACAAAGGTTAATTAAATACAAAATTAGAAGAAATAAGCATGCACAAATAAATAAATATTATCCAATAAATTTACAAAATTGCTGTTACCAAAAAACTGTAAATATCTTAAGGATTTAAGTGTCAGTAGATGCTTACAAAAGTCATTCAAATGTAAATAAATAAAAAAAATAGAGGAAATGAGCATGAACAAATAAATATCAGACGATACATTTGCAAAATTACCATTACCGATACGTTTATCATTAAGTGTCAGTAGATGACGACAAACGAATACAATATCAGCCAATAAATCAGCTTATCAGCTGATACATTTACAAAATTAAAATTACTGATATATTTAAAATATTTTAAGAATTTAAGTGTCAGCAGATTTTGGCACATGTCATTTAAAATGTAAAACTAAAGGAAATAAAGGAAAAACTGAAAAAATGCTTTACTTACTAAGATTTTTTGCCTTGATTCCAGCCATAATATCTAAAAATTCTTAAATCAAGAAGGAGTTTCTAGACAAGTAAACATTAATGTCTTGTTTTCAGGGAAAAAAAAGAAGTTAAAATTTAATTTTGACGTATTTTTTTCTTAAAACAAGACAATAATTTTTACTTGTATAGAAAATCCTTCTTTATTTAAGAATTTTTTGATATTTTGTCTGGAAACAAGACAAAGCATCTAAGTAAGAAAAGCATTTTTGCGGTGTGCACAAATAAATATTAGCCAATAAATGTGCAAAATTACCATACCGATAATTTTTTTATATTTTAAGGACTTAACTGTCAGTAGATGCCGACAAAGGTCATTTAAATGCAAAAATAGAGGAAGTGAGCTTGCACAAATCAATAAATATAAGCTGATACATTTATAAAATTACTGTTACAGGATTTAAATATCAGTAGATGCTGCCACATGTCATTTGAATTTAACTACATTTAGACATTTAGCAGACGCTTTTATCCAAAGCGACTTACAAAGGAGAACAGTGGAAGCAATCGAAATCAACAAAAGAGCAACAAAACATGCAAGTGCTATGAAATGTCTCATATAGCCTAACGCAGTACATGTAGCAAGGGTTTTTAAAGTGCATAATAAATAAAAGAAAATAGACTTTTTTGTTAATTGTAAAGAGAGAAAAACTAGTGTTAGTAGTGTTTTTTTTTTTAAATAAATTTTAAAATAACACAATTTTTTCTTTAAAACTAGAATTCAATATCAACCAATAAATATGCAGAAACATTTTAAAAGTCTCTTAATATTGGCTTACAAGGTGTGTTCCAAATTTAAGGTTGATCTTTCAAAAAACAAGTGTGTGTGTGTGTGTGTGTGTGTGTGTGTGTGTGTGTGTGTGTGTGTGTGTGTGTGTGTGTGTGTCCACATAGCAAGTGCCAAAACCTTTACCAAGTTTTGTATCATTTTAATAAAGTACAAAAAGTCTAGAAAAACCAAATGCAATTTATTTATTTTTTTGGTCAAAAAAGTGGTAATGCAATACAATGCTCTCTAAAACCTCAAAGTGAGTCGTTAAACTTTGCACGTATGCGACATCTGCATTTTTATTTCTACAATCCAAACATCTTAAGGTTTTGAGTGTCGGTTAAGCAGTCATATTAAACCAAAGCGTCTCACGAGGACACTAAACATCACGGGACTGTCAGAACCAAAGCGTGTGGTCGAGCCGAGAGAGACGGATGAGCTGCTGTCCGTTGTTTATCAGTTCCTCCAGTGCGTACAGACAGATGGACTACAGCTGGACAGCAACACTGTACAAATGAGATAAGAGAGCCGGCCAATCTGTACACACTCTGAATACGCATTTATGGAAATTTCCACTTTCACACGACGCTCTGCTTTCCAACTTCATCACTGAAGTGCCAAAACTGTTTTGCAGATTAATGTTACTCCTACCCAGCATCCCACAATGCATTGCGTCTCCAGCCTCCACGCTTCAAATACAGTATTATTAAAATAATACACCTGCAGTGACTCCCTAGGTTCACACTTGTTTAGTCGTGTCGCACCTTTCCCGCGCTGCAATAAAAAGGCCTCTTAATAGCAATAACGCAAGCGGCGGCTCAATATAATCACAGTCGTGCAAAGCTAAAGTATATAGAGGATGTTGCCGGTGGAGATCAGCGCATTCGGCTTATGCCATCTGCGAGAGGAAGAGGCGGTTGTCATGGAACTTGTTGCCGTGAGGCTGTCGTCAAGAGCACGAGTGCCTCTGCGGCCAAGCTAACGAGAATCACGTCAACACAAGACCACCTGGACGAGAAAATAAAACGCTGGTGGAAAGAGTGAATAGAAATTGTTCTTTTTTTGCATAAACCAATACACAACAGATGAAAAGAGGGCAAAAAAATAAACAGCACTGAAGGTTTCATCTGCATGTTTCCTGATTCAAAACCACAACATCTGCAGGACTGATGGACGGATTATTTGGACATTTCATTTATAAATGGTATAATATATAATGTTTTCGAAAGAAGTGCACCAGGAGGCATTCATTTGGCGAAATATTTTAATACTGTGAAATATTACTGAAATATTATTACAAATCAAAAGCTGGTGGTAAGATTAAAATAATAATAATAATATTTTTACTCAGCAAGAATGCATTAAATTGATCTAAATTGACAGGAAATAGATTTATAATGTTACAAAGACTTCTATTTCAAGTAAACTTGAACTCTCTATTCAAAGAATTCTGAAAAATAAAATATATCATGGTTTCCACAAAAATATAAAGCAGATACATTTAAAAATTACTGTTACCAATACATTTTAAATATTTTAAGGATGTAACTGTCAGTAGAATTTTAAAAATCAAGGAAATTAGCATGAACAAATAAATAAACATTAGCCGATAAATTAGCAAAATTAGCATTGCCGATATTTTTTTTTATATTTTAAGGATTTAAGTGTCAGTAGATCGAACAAAGATCATTTAAATGGAAAAAAAGAGAATTTAGCATGCACAAATTAATAAACATTAGCTGATAAATTTACTAAATTACTTTTACCGATAAATGTGAAATATTTTAAGGATTTAAGGGTAAGCAGATGCCAACAAAGGTCATTCAAATAGAAAAATAGAGAAAATTAGCATGCACATATAAATAAATATCTTAAGGATTTAAGTGTAAGTGGATGACGACAAAGCTCATTTAAATGTAAAAATCAAAAATTAACATGAACAAATAAATAAACATCAGCTGATAAATTTTCAAAATTTGCATTACCGACAAACGTTAAATATTTTAAGCATTTAAGCGTCAGTAGATGACAACAAAGGTAATTTAAATAGAAAAACAGAGGAAATGAACATGCACAAATAAATAAACATCAGCCGATAAATTTACAAAATTTGCATCACCGATAAACGTTAAATATTTTAAGCATTTAACTGTCAGTAGGATAACGACAAAGGTCACTTAAATGTAAAAATCAAGGAGATTGGCATGAACAAATAAATAAACATCAGCCGATAAATTTACTAAATTAGCATAGCCGATAAATTTTAATATTTTAAGAATTTATGGGTCAGTAAATGCCAACAAAGGTAATTTAAATGGAAAAATAGAGGAAATTAGCATGCAGAAATAAATAAACATCAGCTGATAAATTTATTAAATTTCTGTTACCGATAAATTTAAAATATTTAAAGGATTTAAGGGTCAGCAGATGACAACAAAGGTAATTTAAATAGAAAAACAGAGGAAATTAGCATGCACAAATAAATATCAGCCGATACATTCACAAAATTACTGTTACTAATGAATGTAAAATATTTTAAGGATTTAAGTGTCAGTAGATCAAACAAAGGTGATTTAAATGCAAAAATCAAGGAAACTGTCATGAACAAATAAACAAACATCAGCCGATAAATTTACAAAATTAGCATTACCGATAAATTTGAAATATTTGAAGGACTTAAGGGTCAGTAGATGATGACAAAGGTCATTTAAATGTAAAAAATGTAAAACTGAGGAATTTGGCATAAACAAATAAATAAATATCAGCCGATAAATTTACAAAATTAGCACTACCGATAAATGTTAATATTTTAAGGATTTAAGGGTCAGGGTTTGATCACAGGTAACAATTACAACAGATATTCACATAGAAAATTGCTATTTTAAATTGTAATAATGTTTCACAATTTTTGCAATATTTACTGTATTTTTGATCAAATAAATGCAGCAGAAGATACTTTTTTTTTAAATATATGTGTATAAAAAAACAGGTAATTATTCCAAATTGTTGATCGGTAGCTCAGATACTTGGGTTATTTTTTTACTCAAAAACTGGGTTAAGGTCATTTTGCAGGGTTATTTTCACAACACCGGATAGCTTTTGTGTAACACAGCGTGAGCAGAATGATGTGCTTCAATATAACTGGATGCAACATCTAGTTCACGGCATCCAGCAGAGCGTTTTTCTGGTTTTGTAAAGCACTCGTCTGTCTGTTCTGCTGTCAGAGCAAGTGTGACGTATAAAGATTCAGCAACACACTGCAGTAGAGTAAAAATGCTGTTCTTTAATCTCCTCACAACACAAACCTGTGGATCTTGCAGAATAATCTGAACATCGCTCGCAACAGGCCATCTGATGTCTGACAGCGCCTGTCCCAGTGTATTATTGTATTGAAACATACTGAAATGTACTGTTAAAGGTGGTGCTTTGTTACACAAGCACTGCTTGGGCCATTCTACAGAATTGGTGCAAACTGCTGTCCCACAACCAAAAAAAAACACATTTAAAAAGCATTCAAGTATTCAAACCTTAGACGTTTACTAAGATTCTTTTATCATCTGTTGAAACCCACAATAATATTTAAGACATCAGTAAGCTTAATATATATAAAATCATCATTTATTGGGTACTTGAAACTGTGAGGCTGTCCCAAACCCTGACCCCCTGTTTCTAAATAATATCTTTTTGATTTTATAAAAAAAAAAGTGAGAAAAAAAATTCTTAGTAAATTATGAAACTCATTACTGAAACTGTGGCTGAGACTGATTTTAACTTCACCACTACATTTATGATCAGGAAATATTTTTGTGTCCCTCTCAAAGCTACAAGGTGTGAGTAGGTCTCATCATTTTAAGGTAAATGTGTTCAAAAGTATGACAAATATGTGTGTAACTTTAAAGAATGTCGCTACCCAATAGATGTGCAGGTATTCGGTCATGCGATATATCACGATAATGAATATGCACGGTATTGTTATGGTGGGCATTTCAAAATACCGAAAATAATTATTTGTTAAAAATGATTCAGAATTTTGAATGCATTTTAAGCATGCTTTTCCCAATAACTGGTTAAACGCACAACGCCGTTGTAAACTGTGTGGAAGACGCGTGATGTAAACGGAAGCACTGGCGGAACGCATAAGAGACGCTGTGGATGAAACCGAAAGTGTCATTCACTCTCTAACAGCAGATGGCGCTAAACCGCAAATGCAACGTTAACCCAGAAACAAAGCAGTTGCGCTACTTTCCAAAACGTATTTAAATGATTTATATAGCCATTCAGATTTTTGCATTTGCAGTGGCGTTCATCACAGCACCAAATACTTTAATGTTTAGACTCAACAGGCTATTTATTTGAACACTTTTTACATTTTAATCTGGACTACAACATGCCCTAGATATTGTTTGAAAGTGTATTCAAAGTGATTCTTTATTGTTTGGTCACATTTTACTTTAGCGCTTAACATTAACATTACTTTAACATTTTTTAGGGCTTAAGTTAACATTACTTAATTAATTAGTTAACATAAACAACCAATGAAAATTATTCTAAACATTCATTAATCTTAGATAATTCCAATATAACATACAATATTAACAATATTTTTTTTCTTAAATAAACCAAGCTATGAACTAAAAGTTGTGTTATTTTTAACAAAGATTAATAAATTCTGTAGCAAATGTAGCTTTTGTTCATCGATCATATTAACTAATAATAATTAACTAATAAGATCTTACTGTAAAGTGGTCTTTTAAATCTTTAGCACTTTGATCTGTCAAAAATTTTGAATTTTATCCTTTTTTTTGTGTGTATTGCTTTATTGTGTTTTAATGTTTTGGTTATTATACTGTATTATGACATCACTTTTTTTGCAACTAAATTTCAATACCGTGACAATACCGTATACCGTGATAAAAACATTATCAATTAATCGCAACATAATCAAAATGATCAAAACTGAATTTTCAGCATCATTCCTCGACTTCGGTGTCACATGATTCTTCAGAAATCACAGAAACACTTCTGATCATTATCAATGTTGAAAACAGTCATGCTGCTTTATATTTTTGTGGAAACTGATACACTAATGTCAACACTGAACAGCAAACAGAAGCTGCAATGGTTCGCTGTTGAATCACAACCCACTAGAGGCCTTTAGTAAACATCTCAGATGCAATTTTCCATTTCCAGTTCATCCTGAGGTTTTATTCCACACCCACAGCATTATTACTCCGTAAACTCCCACTGTCTGCAAACAATGATTTTCCACCTGCTCTCATTTAATGCACGTCTGCAGACTCACACATTATTTCTTTTCCTCACAGAGCATAAATCAAACAAAGCGGCCTCATCTTTAAAATGTGTCATCCATATTCCACTGTAATCTCAAATATGGACGGCTACCTTCAAAGCTTAATTAGCATTTGACGGACAAAGCAGATGCATGATTGGCAGGAGCAAACACAATTAAGCAGAGTATTTTGGGTGCGTGAGATTGTGTGGAGCGAATGATTTCCCAAAGCACCAGGCGTTACACTTGAAGTCCAAATCATGATTAACCTGCAAGAGTTTGCCGGATGGCTCTCGCTCTTTCGGTCTCTCACGAGTCAAGCCGGAGTTAATTACTATTAAAGATAGCAAGGAGCAGACGAGAGAGCAACAGGCCGCGATGAGCAGATACTTTGATGATTAGTAGTGCAATATCTTCCTGTCAACAGAGAGAGAAAGGAACGCGTCTGGAGAGAAACAAGGGCATATTAACAGCCTGAGGTTTCTGCAAAACACAATCATTGATCAGCTGTAACACTTATGACCCACACTGGGAATAAAGAGCAAAACAAAGGGCAAACTTGTTTTCTTCTGTCTAGACTTTTGGCTCATATTATGCATAATAATAACAAGGCTACAAAGTTTTTTCCTAATGTATAGTTCAGTCAAAGCTAAATCTTTAACCACAGTTTGAAAAGTTAAATAATATATTAAAAATATTAAATTAAACAATTATAATTATTATTATTAAATTAACATATAAATTAACACAATAAATTGTGAATGAAATTCATTTTGATGTCTTTTAGGTTGATACTGTACTGTACGTTCAACTTTTAGTATTATATAATTATTTCTAAAAAATAATAATTTTAAATAATATAAATAAATAAATAAATTATAAATATTATAAATAAATAAATAAATAAATATATATATATATATATATATATATATATATATATATATATATTAAAAAAGGAAAAAATATAATATAATACAAATTTATTTAGTAATTTATTTAGTAAAAAAAACCTTTTTGTTGTAATATTAATGAACTTATATTTGTAAAACATTTATATTAATGTGTTTTATTATTTGACTATATACTATATTTCAAGCTTAAAAATGTTTTTGTTTTCAATTAATATTATTATTCATACATTTATGTAACACTTTTTTCTAAAGCTATATTTAAAACTTACTTGAAAATAATGATTCTTATTTTTTAACAATTAATATTAATATTAATACACTTATATTTAACCATTTTTTAAAACAATTTAAAACACTTGAAAATATTAATGCCTTTTTTCTCATACTATATTTAAAGCTTTCTTGAAAATAATGATTTGTTTATTTATGAATTAATATTAATACACTTATAAAATGCCATTTATCGCAAACTATATTTACAATGTTCTTAAAAATAATGGTTTTATTTTTCTAACTTAATATCAATATGAATTAATTCATGAAATTTGTAAAAATGACATTTATCTAACATTTATCAAAAACCTTTGAAACTTTCTTGAAAATAATGATTTTTATATTTATCAATTCATATTAATATTCATAAATTTACATTTGGCACTTTTTATCTCAAGCTATATTTTAAGCTTACTTGAAAATAGTGATTTTCATTTTTATGAATGAATATTAATAAATTTGCATTAATAATTGTATCTCAAACTATATTAAAAGCTTAGAAATATTTTTTATCAATTAATATTAATACTAATAAATACATATGTATCACATTATCTCATATTTATATTTATATTTCTTAATATTAATATTATTATTATTATTACTATTATTATTAACTTAATATTAACATGAATTAATTCATGATATTTGTAAAACTGCCTTTTATCTAAAACTATATTTGAAACTTTCTTGAAAATAACTGAATGTTTTTAACAATTAATATAAATATTACAACATTTATATTTAGTACTTATCATTGGAATTTAAAATTATCAATTTTTTTTTTTTTTTTACAAAAATAAAGAGTCCATAGACACACAATTTGTATATTTTTGGCTTCAGTCCTATAAAAATGTGAAAATGATGATAAATGTTACATTTTTTATAATTAAATTGTTATCAGGGACACAATTTCTGTGTAAAACCCTTTTTAAACCAATCCCATTTTGTCCGTTACTGGGTTGAGAAAAAAAGGTGTCTAAAGCTGAAAACAACTGTAAATAATAAAAGGTCTTTAATTTTTTTTTTTTTTTTGGAGGTTTGATATGTGCCTAATGATGTGGGGTATTTAGAAACGCAGTTGAAAAACATGTATATTCCAAGTTGAAAATGAACCCGAATCTAAGGAATGACCCTTATACTGAAGCGCGAGTTACATCAGCAGTCACTGAGACTCGTTTCTTTGCATTTATGCAGTGCTATCGGCCACAGAGATCAAGGTGAGCCACGCTTGAAATGAAACGCAGTCCCAGATGGACGCATACTAAGTCTTCTCTCAGCAAAGCCGAAGCAGTCTTTTTCAACGGCTCTGAATGTGTAGGTCATCTGATCATGACACAATGCTTTCAGCTGATTTTAGCAGCAAACACAAATGAAATGAAGCTGATATTGAGCGTGTAGGACAGCGAGCCTCCTCTCTAAGTAATCAGCTGTCTTCTGTAGGGAGGATCCCACTATAAATCGGCCCTAAACCCCTTCAGCTCATTATCACGATGGCTGGCCTGGTATTTCAGCAAGAGATGAGAGTTGAGCGAGAGAAAAACATGAGCGGTGGCCTTTACCTCGCTGCCATATGAAGAGCACAGAATCATTTCCATAAATACTACATTAACATATGAGCTCAAAGCCTGAATTAATGCTTATCAATTATGATTCACTTCAAGATCAACCCAATCAATCAGAAAAACCCCAATATCAATTAAAACAGGGTTTCTAATTTAATATCAAAGATAATATTAGAAAAAAAAAATCATGTTCCACAGGACCTCCTTGGCCATAAAATAAAATAAAATAAATAAAAAATCTAATTATATAATAAAACTATTACAAATAAAATGTTACTTTTTTATCTTAAAAAAAATATACAAGAGAAAAAAATACAACAGAAAATAAAAAAGCCTTTCTATTGTAAATTACAATTTGAAACCTTTTTTTTAATTGCTTAAGAAATAACATTAATATGAATTAATTTCTATTTGTAAAAAAAAAAAAAAATTACAAATGCTTTTTTCTCAAAATATATTTAAAACTTAAAAATAATGATTTACATTTAACAACTTAAGATTAATATGAATGAATTCATGATATTTGTAGAAAAAATAATAATGAAAATAATGTTTTTTTATTGTTATCAATTAATATGACTATATTTATCACTCATCTCAAGCTATATTTAAAACTCTTGAAAATATGGAATTTTATTGATTAATAATAATAGTAATACATTTATATGAATGCCTTTTAACTATATTTAAAGCTTTTAAAATAATGTGTTTTTATTGTTATCAAATTAGTAATACTAATATTAATTTTAATAATAATTTAATAATAATATATTTAACACTAACTCAAGCTATATTTAAAACTTTTGAAAATATAGATTTTATCAATTTTATCAATTACAATACAAACAAAACTACATTTGTATTAATGCATTTTAACTATATTTAAAGCTTTTAAAATAATGTTTTTATTGTTTTTATCATTAATATTAATAATAAATTTATATTTAACATTTTTTATCTCAAACTATATTTAAAACCTTTGAAAATATTTAATTTTATTGTTGTCAATTAATATAAATTAACAAAACTTTTATGTGGTATTTTTTATGTAACAAAAATGTTTTTATACTGTCATTTTACTAAAGCAAATTTATAAATTATCTTAAAATTATCTTGAATATTTACCTTTTTGTTCACTATACTATTTATGCAAATAATATCATAATTATTATTATATCATTATTATATATCATATATATGATTATATTATTATTATTATTATTATAATCAATATAAGTGCACACTTAAAAACAAGTTTTAAAAAAGTGAAAAATGAAATTGCATTGAAACATTTTGCCATTATATAATTTATATAATCAGTAATCATCAGTGTTATTATTGCTAAATAAATAAATATATAGAAAAATTAAAAACAAAATGTTGCCTTGGCAACTAATAGAAAATAAAATACTAAAATTTGTACTGAACCGGAAAAAATTAAAAGAAAAAGCAGTAACAAAATTACTAAAACTTAAACTAAAATATATGTATATATATATATATATATATATATATATGTTATAAACTTAAAAATGAAATGAAAGATTCTAAATATTAATAAATAATAGTATTTATTAATATTTTAAATATAGTATTCCTTATTAAAACAATCCTAAAATAACACTGATGATATCGTCTTTGAATAATCGTCATTTGGGGGTTTCTCTCAGCCGATGTTGGCAGCATATGTGATTAACTGAAATTAATAAATGAGCATATCGCATAATTAATTTGATTTAAAATAGATTCAAATGCATAATCAACTGGCAGCCACAGTTCATAGTTAAATCAGACACCCAGTCTTTATAAAAGCGCGTGTCTTAATCAAACGTGCGTCTGAAAGCCGGCGTCAACAGCAGGAGGCCCGTCTGCCTGAAATTGCTTTAAAATTGGACGACACTTCAAAGACCTTCAGCTGTTCTGCACAAGCACTTTATGCATTTTCCACCATCTCTTCTGGCCTCCAAACACACTTTAAGGCCATCTTTGAAAGCTCCCGGTTTACCCTGTAGACAGATATACAGACAAGCTGCAGGGGATGAATGCCAGCACCGACGGGCAAAGGTGAAAAAAACCTGATGCAATGAACACCACTCTTGCATTCAGACTCCATAAATAATGCAGAATCATGTTGAAGTCCTAGTTGAGCTATTGAGTCTTTGATTATATCCGTTGTTACTCTCCAGGGTGTTTTATAATTTACTGTTAACCAGATTAAGCCAAGAACGAAATCTGATTTATGGCACGCAACTACTTGATTAGCCTTTCACTCACTGAATAATAAATTGAATTCATAGACCTGAGTTATAATACAGATGAAAATGGATGATTTAATAGATGCATAATGTTATTTCATGTGGTCAGTATAGAACAGGGATTTTATTTATGAGGACACTCAAATATAACTGGATTTACATATATACCAAATCATTTATGGGCAAATCTAGCATTATGGATGTGACATAAAAATGCTTAGAGAATGTGTGTAACCAATATACTATATTATAACATACTAATATATATATATATATATATATATATATATATATATATATATACATTTTCTATGTTGAAAATGGGAAATAATCGTTCATTATGACAAAAAAAAAAAAAAAACAGTTTTTGAGAAACGACATTCTTTGCGAATTAAAATGCACAAACCAGACATAATAATACCAACAAATAACCTTCACAGAACATATAATTGTTACTTTGTTTTATGAGGAGGACAAGCTTGAAAATAGCACTTACCGGACTATGGAAAATCATGCATTAAAATAAAAAAAGCTTTAAAAACTTTAAGCGAGACCTCACATGGGTATTTGAACCAGCAAATTTTGACATCTGTGCTATCAGTATAGTAAAAGCCTTTGGTAAAAACTTTTTTTTATGGTAAGGTTGACATTTGCATGCAAATGAGGGTGAAAAAATATTTCTGTATTTTTCAACCGAGTTAAAATTGCATCATTAAAGGGGATAAAGCACAGTTGCATTGATGTATGAATCACACATAAATAAAATGAAACATTTACAAATATTATAAACACTATAAACTATAAACTTTTTTTAATCACTGCACAACAAATCCTTTAAATTTCACAGCATTCAGAACTGAAATAAAAATAAGCTGAAGCAATGAGTAACTGAAGCCATTTTAGGATGATGTAAGTTAAAACTGGTAAAATATCATAAAAACAACCTCTAGTAATGTGATTTAATGGGTTATCACTTTTGACCAATAACTGGCGCTGTAATCAAATCGATGTGGTGTGTTCAGTGTGAGGTGACAATGACACAAGTTTAGTGTCAATATGTCAACATTTTGCAGAGATAGAGCCTCAGAGTCATTTTGGCATCAAGGCTTAAATTTGTTGCATAGTTATACAAAAATAGTTCCATCTATTGACACAAAATGAATAACTTTGTGTCAGCACTGTCTGAAGATAATCCGAGTTGATTTTGATGAAAATCGGACTAATGTTCATGGAGGAGTTCGAAAAAACAGGTTTTCAACATATGTCAAAATGGCGGACAGAAGTTCTGCCAACTATGGCAAAAATCGGTATGGATGTTGTAGGCATGACCCAAGGAATATTTTGAGTCCAGTTTCATTGCAATAGGCTTGTGAAATCAAAAGTTATTAGCCAAAATTAATGGTTATTTAATGGTTTATCACTCTTGACCAATAGGTGGTGCTGTTACTAAATTGATGTGGCATGATCAGTGTGAGGTGACAATGACACATGCAAAGTTTGGTGTCAATATATCAAAGCTTTGCAGAAATACAGCCTCAGATGCAGTTTGGCATCTTTCCAGCAAATTTGTTGATGTGTTTAACAAAAAACTTTTTTATATATCGACACAAATTCTTTTTGTCAAAAAACTTTTGTCAGCATCATTTGAAGATGATCTGAGTCAAATTTGGTGAAAATTGGACCAACAGTCTAGAAGGAGTTAGAAAAAGTAGGTTTTCAACATTAATCAAAATGGCGGACAGGAAGTTCGGCCAACTACGGCATAATTGATAAGTATGTTGTCGGCATGACCCAAGGAACATTTTGAGTCCAGTTTTATTGCTATAGGCTAATGAAATCAAAAGTTATTAGCCATAATTAATGGTTAATGAATAGTCTATCAGTCTTGACCAATAGGTGGCACTGTTAACAAATTGGCACCAAATCCATAACTTTTTGGCAAACGGCCTAGGAGAAGCTTGAAAAAGTAGATTCTAAACAATAATCAAAATGGCGGACAGGCATGGTGCCGAAGACATGCAGCGTTTTGTAACAATATGCCAAAACGTTCATAAAATACAGCATTTTACAAAAAAAAAAAGTTTAAAATGAACACCCAAAATGGCTGACATGGGAAAATTGGGTATTGTTCGACTCAGCATGCTCCTCAAAATCTAAAGAGTTTTGTGATTTTTTTGGAAACCATTCAGAAGTAATAAGCAAAAATAGCTATTTTTCCATATCTCCTGACCACTAGGTGGCACTGCGTCAAAACTGTGCAGGTATCCTCAGGTCATGCTTATAACACACACCAGTTTGGGCTCAATACGCAAAACTGTTGCAGAGATTTTCCCTCATATACATTTTTGAATTCATTTGCGTGTTATTCAAGAACGGTTTGACTAATCAACTTGAATTCCATAACTTTTTTGTCAGCTTGGTCTAAAGATGATCTGAGCCAATTTTGGTGAAAATCAGATAAACCGTCTATGACAAATTTGCAAAAAAGTAGATTTTACGAACTATTAAAAATAGAGAAAAAACTCAACTTTACGAACCTTACTAAATTTTGGTGTTCGTTCAACTCGAAGGATTCAGAGGAAACATTTTGATAATAATATTTTTTGTTGTTGTTGTTGTAATAATTAAAAATATATATAAGTATCTAAATAATTAAACATAATATAAATTATATGTTTAAAAAGTATTTTTTTAATTGAATGTTACTTATTACTTTCAAATTTGTGAAATTCATTAGCAAAATCATTTTAAAGCAAATCATTTTTTTTATTTATATATGATGCATTCCAAAACTATTTTTAGTGCATTAATTATGCCTTGTAATGCACTATATAATGCACTGACTGCATGCATAATTGAAACCAGTTTACATTAAAATACGCATATATTCATTGTTACACCTTAAGAAAGAATGATACATTAAAATACTTGACAAATAAACCTTCAAATATTATAATACACATTTACTTTAGTTACAATTATTTATGAAAAGACAATGCATTATGTTATGACCATTACGTTACCAAATATTGAATTTAGATTTTGAATTTTGGTGCATTTCAAAAACATTTATATATTAAGACATTTTCTATTACATCTGCACATTAAGGTTCCAAAAGGGGGTTGTCACAGCGATGCCATAGAAGAACCAGTATTGGTTCCCCAAAGAACCTTTTTTTTCTTAGTGTGAAGAACATTTTGCTAATCTGAAGAACCTTTTTCCACTGTAAAAAACCTTTTGTGGAATGAAAAGGTTCTTTGTGGAACCATTGATGCCAATAAAGAACCTTTATTTTTAAGAGTGTATAACCTGCAAGAGTTTAAAGTGTTCTAGGTTGATAGGTGGTCTGTCGCTGGTGTCCAGGACACATTTGGGAAATATTAGCACTTCAACTATAAATGTGGTTTGAGTGATCGGATCACAAACCGTTCTGGACAGCTCAAAATGTACTCTGCACTCGCGGTCAAATCACCCGAAACGCATGCTAATGCCAGGAGTAAATGGGATCCATGACTGAGACGACCATGACACCCAAACAAGCCTACACTGCCATGAAACGGCTCGCCTGAGAAACCTCACATCCAGGTATGGGAAAGGGCATTATAATGCATTACAGGAGCGCAACAGATCTTCATTACCCTTTAAGGCTGAGCGTCATTCTGTGGCATTTGGAACTCAGCTTATGACACAATGACTGACGAGCGAATGTTTCCCCAGCTCTCCATTCATTAAATATAGATTAGCTCTTTTCTGAAGTGTTCAATGGCTTTCTGAGCAGGCTGCTGATGAATGACCGAACTCTGGCTAAAACAAAAAGAAGTCAAACTCAAAGTTACAAAGTTAAAATCCCACACACATAAGCATATTAAAAATTCAAGGTCAGTGCTATGAAACACTCAAAATAATGCAGAATTAAAAATGTATGCTTTGAAACAGCTAAAATCAAAATAGTCTTTCGTTAAAGCTCCTGTAAAGTTTACTTGAACTGCATTCATTTAAATCCATCTGATCAGAACAACTTGCCTATAAAGTAAGGTCAAAACAGATCAATAAGTTTCAGCACATTCAGAGCTTAAAATTATCGTTTAACTCTATAATACCAGATTTACATTGAAGACGAACGGCTGCACGCACACATACAGGTGTCCCGCTTTTTTGTGTTTGAGAGATTCAACAACTGTAAAGCACATAACAAGCGGAAGATCAAAGAGGACGGGTATGATGCAAGGTTTGATGAGGCAAAAAGAGCACAGAAATATGAAACGGATGGCTAAAATTGCTCATTCCTGTAGCTCAAACAGTAGAGCATGAGATTAGCAATGACAAACTCATGGGTTTGAATCCCAGGGAATGCAAGATGTAATATAATGTATGCCAATGCAATGCACATCAATTCAATTCAATGCCTGTTTCCAACACAGGGTAAAAAATTAAAAATATTCATTCATATATCAGTCATTTTTATGAGCTTATGTCATAATTAGGACTTCTTTCTTGCAATTCAAGCCAGAATTGCAAGATTGTATCTCATATTTCTGACTGCCAAAGACAGAAATGTACAAGATTTTAGTCAGAATTACAAAATGAATTCTAAGGTAAAAAGTCATAATTGTGAGATTTAAACTCACAACTGTGGCAAAAAGATGACAGAATTGAGATATAAAAGACAAAACTGTGAGATTTATCAGATTTGAGTCAGAATCACAATATATAAACTTGCAACATTGAGGAAAAAAGTCATAATTGTGAGATATAAACTTACAGCTATGGCAAAAAGAAGCCAGAATTGAATTTTAAAAACAGAACTGTACGATTCAAAAGATTTGAGTCAGAATTGCGAGATGAATTCTGAGGAAAAAAGTCATAATTGTGAGATATAAACTTACAATTGTGGAAAACATAATTCATAATTGAATTTTAAAGAAAACTGTAAGATTAAAAAAAAATTAGTCAGAAGTGCAAGATGTAAACTTGCATTTCTAAGGGGGAAAAAGTCAGAATTGTAAGATATAAACTCACAATTGTAGGAAAAAGAAATCAGAAATTTAACATATAAAGACAGAACTGTGAGATTTAAAAGATATGAGTCAGAATTGCAAAATGAATTCTGAGGAAAAAAGTCATAATTGTCTGATATAAACTTACAATTGTGGCAAAAAGAACTCAGAATTGAATTTTAAAGACAGAACTGTAAGATTTAAAAGATTTGAGTCAGAACTGTGAGATTTAAACTTGCATTTCTGAGAAAAAAAAAAGTCAGAATTGTGAGATATAAACAACTGTGGCAAGAAGTAGCCAGAATTGAGATATAAAGATAGAATTGTGAGATTTAAAAGATTTGAGAAAAACTGTGGCAAAAAGAAGTCAGAATTAAGAAAAAAAAAGTTGTAATTGTAAGATATAAACTCACAAATGTGGAGAAAAGAAGTCGGAATTGAGATATAAAGACAGAAATTAGAGATTTAAAACATTTGAGACGGAATTGCAAGATTGAAACTTGCCATTTTGAGAAAAAAGGTCGTAATTGTGAGACAAAAAAATTACAATTGTGGCAAAAAGAACTCAGAATTGCATTTTAAAGACAAAACTGTAAGATTTAAAAAATTTGAGTCAGAATTATGAGATTTAAAAAATTGTGGCAAAATAAAGGCAGAACTGACATAATAGAATTGTGAGATTTAAAAGATTTGAGAAAATTGAGAGAAAATTCAGAATTGAGATATAAAGTGAGAACTGTGAGATTTAAAGTAAAAATGACAAAATTCATAATTTCATCATTTAAAGTCAGAACTGTCAAATGAAACAATGAAGCCTTTATAAATTGAAATTCCAAACTTGCAATTCTAAGAAAAAAATAGTAATTGTAAGATATAAACTTGCAAGTGTGACAAAATAGAGTAAAAATGAAAATTGTGAGGAAAAAAGCTGCAATTAGCTTTTTTTTATCCCATAGCTTCCATAGTAAATCTCCTTAGATAAAAAAAAAAACATCTGCTAAATGATGCATGTAAATGTAAAATTGTATGGCTAAAAGTACAGACCAGCACTGTCAGAAATGATTTGCTAGACCTTTCTAAAAGGTTTTCCATTGATAAATGTGAATACATGCTATTTTTTTTTGTTTGTTTTGTTTTAATCATATTGCGGTTTCGACTGCAACTTGTGTCTTATCGTTTTAATAATGCATGAAAAAAAGCTGATTTGTATTTGACCTAAAGGATGCAAGCGGAGGAAACAGTCCAAGCACAGAAAGCCTCTGCTTGTCTCTTCCAACCAGCGTTTGGTTGGTGCTGTGCGTTATTGAGCTCAACAGACGCCAGGCAGGGTTAGATAAAGATATCGTAATGAAAAGAACAAGAAACGGACAGAAGCGATTCTCTACCTCACAAAGACCCTAATCGGAGGCGCATCAGTCTCTAAAAGGAGAGAATGGCTTTCTAAGAGTCAGCACTCATTTGCAGTACAGGAAGAACATGCATGAGTGATGAGATGGAGTGTCTGCGAGCTGTGATGCTATGCAGCACATCAAGAGGAGGACTCGAGGGTTGCTATTTGAGGATCTTGTGTTCCTCTAGCCTGATCCCGCTTTGATGCAGTCAGATGAAAGCATTTTAATTGCGCATCTGTGAGCAGGAGTGAAATCGCAGACACTACAAACAGGCCAATTCATTCCGGTCACATAGATTGGGATGCATATTGACAACAGCAAAAAGAACGGTTCTCTCTGTAAACAAGTTTGGCTTCTAGTCTTTCATTTTCCATGAAAATCTGGCTGCATTGCAAATTAACTTCTCGCCACATCTGTCAGTATTGGATGAATTAAAAATCTGCCATAAATACTTTTTTACATTTAAATATATAAAACATAATGTAATAGATTATATATTCAACACAAATATTGGAAAAGCATATATATATATAATTTTATTAATTATAAAAATAATATCAAAAACAAATAATTATATATATGAAGAGATAAATGTGAGATTTAAAAGATTTGAGTCATAATTGTGAGATTTAAACTTGCATTTTTGAGATAAAAAGTCATAATTGTGAGATATAAACACAAATGTGGCAAAAAGAAGTCAGAGTTGAGATACAAAGACAAAACTGTGAGATTTAAAAGATTTGAGTTAAAAAAAAAATTGCAAAACGTAAACTTGTAATTCTGAGAAAAAGTCATAATTGTGGCATAAAGAAGTCAGAATTTAATTGGCAATTAAACTGCACATTTAAAAAAATATAAAGTCTAATGTAACAGCTTATATATTTACCACAAATATTGAAAAAAAAACAATGTATTATTATTTAAAATATATATAAAAAATATTATTATTCTAATTCTAATTATATATATATATATATATATATATATATATATAGGGCTATCAGTATAAAATTTTTAATAGGGCTAATTAATCACATCCAAAATAAGTTTATGTTTACATACTATATGTGTGTTTACTCTGTATATTTATTATGTACATATAAATACGCACACATACATATATATACACATATTTAAAAACAAATGATTATATAAATATATAATTATATATATATATATATATATATATATATATATATATATATATATATATATATATATATATATATATATATACACAGAGCTGGGTAGTGACTGATTTCATGTAATCTGGATGAAGTATTTGTAATCAGAGTAAGTTATTTTAAAGTACTCGTAATCAGACTACAGTTACTTTTTTATGGATTACATGATTACATATTATTCACACAATAGCAATAATCAATTCATAATTCATTGATTCCGCCTAATTTATCTTTTTCATTTTTACATTTTTCTTTCAAAAATAGCCTACCAATTATATACATTCAAAGAGTCCAGTGTTGTGGACGTTCACACATAGACTAGTCATTAGTCAGGTGGAGACACAGCATTTGACCACTGGATTTACAAAAGGGTTTAAACATTGCATCAGCTACTGATGAACACATTCATTTTTATTTGAATTATCACTCTGTAGGTTTTTTAAATCATGTATTATTGTGTCTTTGGAAGGCTTTTGCCTTTCATACTCATTAAAATGCAATGTTATTTCTTATTTACATGCAATGCAGGCATTCCCAAACTTTTTGTCATCTAAACCTTATGCACCAAATATATTTACTTTAAGTACCCCTGAAATTTTAAATGAAATATTTCAATAATTAAGTTTCACATTTGCATGTTCACAGTTTCTTTGATGTTGATTAATGGTCACATGGCATGCAGGTAAATAAAAATATTTAATCGTTTTTAGAAAGTGTTTTATTCTAAGTGTTATTTTAAAACAAAGACTAACGAAACACAATGGCGGTTCACTCCTATACTTATAAATGGGAGAAACTGCAACGTGAAATATGGAGGAATAGTCCCACCTTCTAAATCAAACAGACAAATTTCCCATAGAAACCTGAGGCTAGACCAAAAGCAAGGTTTAAAACGACATGAGGATGAGTAAATGAAGACATAATTTAATTTGTTTTAGGGTGAACTATCCCTTTATTGTTTGTATTGTTATTATTATTTAATTGTTTTGAATAAAATGGTACTCTAAATAACAAACTAAATCTGCCAGCAGGTGATAAATGTCTTTATGAGTCATTCACACCATTCGTTCAAAACGCGGATTCATTCAGAAACTAAACACCGTTGCTCAGAGACTCGCAAATTCTGCTATGGCTTCAAAGGTGATATGTTTTTTGCAAAATTGAGCAAAAACACATATAATATAATGTTTAAAATATAACCCAATACCAACTTCTTATTTACTTAACTGTTGTATAAAATCGTATTTAAGCTTGTGATAGATCGGGACAAATTCAGCAAAATATTGCTCTTGCTGCCTGTATGATATCGTGTGATACGTGATATAAATAGGCTATAAGACAAATCACATAAGGGGCATTTAATGCACCAATATCTTGAATTTTAGGGCATAACTGCATTAATGGAGTTGTTGCCTTGTGTCATATTTGTCAACAGTCAACTGTATGAAATATAAGATGATGTAGGTCTTATCTATTAGGTTCAGTTGCTGGTTTGTGAGCTTCAAACATAACACAATCTTCCTTCATTCCTGGCCCTACAGATCAATAAAAATACACGGCTACCATCCATCTGATGGCATGAGAGAGAAATAAAACAGGCTGTGTGTATTTTGGGAGTGACATTAAAAGTGGAGTGTCGCACTGACAGCCGTAATCAGCTGAAACAGAGCAGCGTCCAGACCAGCATCCACCCAGCATGCCGGCAGCAAATGAAGCGAAAAAAATAATACAGTAATTTGCATTATTATGGGACCCGTGGGGCAGACAAGAGAAAATAGCCTTTAAGACGCTAATGAGGAAAGATAAGGGCAGGTTAACACATGGGGTAATGAGATATAGCATGTGTCATCCCCACAGCTGATAGCCAGACCTGTCACTTATCATTCAAACTTCACCTCTGACTGCACTTACAATTACATCCACACTGAGAGAAAGACAGACACAGGAAAATCAATGAGAAAATGAGGAAGGAAGGAAGGAAGGAAGGAGGGAGGGAGGGAGGGAAGGAAGGAATGTAGGAAGGTAGAACAACAACAAGAAAAGAGAAGTAGACGAAAAAGAGAAAAAAATAAAAGATGCAGGAAAGAAGAAAGGAAGAAAAGGGACAAGGATAGGGAAAAGAACAAAAAGGAACAAATGAAAAAAGGAAAGAAGAAAGGAGGAACAACAACAACAAGGAAAGAAGAGTAGAAGAAAAATGAACTAATGAAGAAAGGAAGGAAGGTAGGAAGGACAAACAAGGACAAGAAAGGAAAATGAAAAGGAAAAATGGAAGCAGGAGGAAAGAAAGAAAGAAAGAAAGAAAGAAAGAAAGAAAGAAAGAAAGAAAGAAAGAAAGAAAGAAAGAAAGAAAGAAAGAAAGGGACAATGATAGAGGAGAAGAACAAAAATGAACAAATTAAAAAAGGAAGGAAGAACAATGACAAGAAAATAAAAGAAAAGAAGGAAAAGGAACAAATGAACAAAGGAAGAAAGGAAGAACAAAGGCAATAAAAGAGAAGAAAAAGGAACAAATGAAAGTGGATGGGAAGAAAGAGAAGAAAAATGACAAGGATAGAGGAGAAGAATGAAGGAAGGAAAAAACTAATAAGGACAAGGAAAGATAAGAAAAAGGAAGGAAAAAGGGACAAGGATAGAGAAAAGGAACAAGGTTTTTCTTTTTCTTCTCTTCTCTTTCATTTGTTTTGATCCTTGTCTTCTTCCTTTATTTGTTCCTTTTTCTTTTCTCTTACCTTGTCTTCCTTCCTTCCTTCCTTCATTTATCTTCTCTTTCTCTTTCATTGTCCTTTTTCCTTCCTTCCTTCTTTCCTTCCTCCTCTTTCCTTGTCCTCTTCTTCCTTGCTTTCATTTATTTTCTCTTTCCTTGTTCTCTTCTTCCAGCTTCTCTTCTCCTTCCTTCCTTCATCTTCTCTTTCTCTTTCCTTGTCCTGTTTTTCCTTCCTTCCTTCCTTCCTTTTTCTTATTCTCTTTCCTTGTCCTCTTCCTCCTTGCTTTCATTTATTTTCTCTTTCCTTGTTCTTTTCTTCCCTCTTCTCTATCCTCTTCTTCCATCTTCTCTTCTCCTTCCTTCCTGTCTTCATTTGTTCCTTCTTCAATTCTTTCCTTGTCCTGATTCTTGCTTCCTTTCTTTTTTCCTTCCTTTCTCTTCCTTCATTTGTTCCTGTCTTATTCTCTTTCCTTTTCCTTGTTCTTCCTTCCTTCATTACTTCCTTCATTATTTTCTTCTTTTCTTCCTTTCACTTCTTCTTCTCTTTCCTTTCTTCCTTTTTTCTTCTTCCCTTTCCTTGTCCTAGTTCTTCCTTCCTTCCTTCCTTCCTTCTCCTCTTTTTCTTATTCTCTTTCCTTGTCCTCTTCTTCCTTGCTTTCATTTATTTTCTTTCCTTGTTCTCTTCTTTCTTCTCCTCTATCCTCTTCTTCCATCTTCTCTTCGCTCCTCCCTCGATTCTTCCTTCTTGCCTTCATTTGTTCCTTCTTCATCTCTTTGCTTGTCCTCATTCTTCCTTCCTTTCTTTTTCACTTCTTCCTCTTTCTTCATTGGTTCTCTTTTCTTTCCCTTGTTCTTCCTTCCATCATTACTTTCTTCCTCTTTAATTTTTTTCCTTCTTTTCTTCTTCTCTTTCCTTTCTTCCCTTTTTTTTTTCTCCTTGTCATAGTTCTAGCTTCCTTCCTTCCTTCTGCCTTTATTTTTTTTTCCTTTTTTTTCCTTCTTCTCTTTCCTTGCTCTTTTTCATCTTTCCCTTTTTTCTTTCTAACTTCCTTCCTTTCTTTTCCTTCGTTTGTTCTTTTTTCTTCCTGTTCTCTTTCCTTGTCCTTGTTTGTTTTCCCTTCCTTCCTTCCTATTTTTCCCCCTTTTTCTTCTTCCCATTTTCTTTCCTTGTCCTTGTTCATTCTTCCTTTCAAGTTTAACATAAAGTCGATGAGCTCAGTCCATCCACACACACAACACACAGACAGTTTCTACTTTCACATCAATCTCTCAAACTCAGTAAACAAGTATCCAAGGGACCCAGAAGTTTTTGACAATGGTTTGATGTTCCAGACCCAGTGCTGCTCCATTCCACCCATAAAACATCCCAAGTGCAAACTATACTGTAACTTCGTCCACAGTAAATGGGCAACTAATCAGAGTAACAAAGCAGCGAGATGAGTCTGTGTGTAAGAAAGCCTGAGTTCTCCAGACACTCAATCCTGCAGCAGCTTGGCCTGTAGTTCCAGCCGCGGCTGACAGGTGTTCAGTCACATAACCTGAGGACGAGGAGCTGGAAAACAATAGCGGATGTGGGAAACGTTGGAGGAGGAACGGCGTGTGATCCGCGTCTCTGGAGCGGAGCCATGGTAATGACTTCGCTGGGGGTTGCTGGGCTGGCATCTCACGCTCTTTCAATCGAACTGTTTGCCAACAGTGCCAGTAAAAGTGACTACACCAGCTGTCCAAACACGAGGAGGGGGTTTGTCCAGAGAGCACGCACATGTATTTCACACTGATTACAATGTCACTATATTCAACCAGCACTGTCTATGTGCGAAGAGCACAGCTTAAAGCAACTGCTTAGCCTGAAACTAAAATTATGTCAGGATATATACAGTGTTTATTGAATTATTTACTTATTATAAATAAATATTACATTTTGACTATAAAAATGCACTATATATTTAATATTCCTAAATATAAATATGTGACCCTGGACTGCAAAACCAGTCATAAGGCTAATTTTGATATATTGATGGTAGGAAATTTACCAAATATCTTCATGGAATTTAATATCTATCTATCTATCTATCTATCTATCTATATATATATATATATATATATATATATATATATATATATATATATATATATACACACACATACACACACACACACATATACATATATATTGCAATTAACATTTTGATTTTATATAATTATCTCCTGCGTGGCACTTCATAAATTGACTTACTACAACTATAAATATATAAAATTAATTATATACTTAAAAATATTCGTAAACAAATATATAAATACATTGTGTGTAATATTCATTTATAATACATACACGTATGCATTTATTTTTTTATGCATTTCATGTATTTTGTAATTTACTTATTATAACTATATATTATATATTTTGCATATAAAAATGAATTATTGATTTAAAAATATAAAATATATAAATATATTTATTTATAGCAAATAAACATACGTATATAAAAATACACCTAAATCTACATTATATAAAATTTTTTATATTTTTTCAAATTACCTTTTAATTTTAAATAAAGAATATTTAAAAACTATAAATACATAGCTGTAACTTTTTTATCATATGTAATAAATATAGATATATATATAAAAATATTAGTAGGTATTTTAAAATATGAAATATTAAATTGAAACATCAAAAGTAACCTAAAAATAAGTGGGTATGTGTGTAATATGCATTTACAATAAATAAATAGACATATATACTATATACCAAATATTTTATAGTATTCCTTCTGAGTTCTATCCAAGAATTATATATGTGCAGTAAATGGCTATTTTCCTGTAATAAACAAGCAAATTTTGCCAAGATATTTTCAGAGATGATAGACAATATGTTAGAGAATAATGACTGAATGAAAACCTTATTTCAACAAAAAAAATGGACATTCATCCTATTTTTCGAAATCCTGAAAATGTCCCAGCGCGTCACTCGACGGGTTTTCCCAGATCGCATCACACATTAGCTAATTCTCATCCTCACGTCTCACACAACAGCAGGGGCTAATGGGTTCACAGATACATTAATGATGAAATAATATACGCTAGTGTGAGAGATACAAGCTGTTAACCTGAAAGCCTCATGACCTCAACACATTAATAAAGAAAGCTGTTTATGTTACTGCAATCGCATTAGACTCAGAAGTGTACGTTCGGGCCAATGGATCTGATGTAAAATGAACAATATCTTGATTTTTGCTTGTCAGAATCAATATCCAGCTCCATGAGAGAGAGAGAAGAGAGGCGATGAGCGAGTGCGAGTCTGACGGCATGAGAGAGACTCGTACAAAGAAAGACATTAGTAAGCCTGTGTGAAAAATGGAATTGAAGTGGAGAGAGATGATATAGACGGAAATAAGGAAAAAGATGAAAGAGACAAAACCTGAATGAAACTGGTGGAGAAAGAGTGTGTAGGAAGTGCCGAACTTTCTGAAGGTCATCTGAGTGAATGTAAGACGGATGAAAAAAACTGGTTATGGAATCATGAATCATCACAAGTCCCTCCGATCCTTATTCATACCACCATTCATGCTGTGCTGTACCTGCTGCACCCTGTAACTTTGTAGCGTGTGTGTTTGTATACAGTTTCCCATTGCAATACACTGTAAAACTTCATTTATTTCTGTGACCATCAATACTCCAGTCTTCAGGTTCACATGCTCCTTCAGAAATCAATCTAATATGCTGATTTATGATTATTTTCAATGTTGAAAGCAGTTGTGCTGACCAATGTTTTGTGCTAACTGTTATACATTTTATTTCTCAGAATTCACAGACGAATAGAAAGTTCAAAAGAACAGCATTTATATGCAATAGAAATCATTTTGTTACTTTATAAATGTTTTTAACTGTCACTTTTGATCAATTTAATCCCTGTTGGATAAATGTATTCATTTCTTTTTGATTTCTTTTAAATCATACTCACCCCATTTTTTATTGGTACTGTATTACATTTCCACAAAAACTAGGATCATTTGACACTGAAGACTGGAATAGTGATGCTGAAAAATCAGCTTTGCCTCAGAAATAAATTACATTTTAAAATATATTCACATAGAAATCTGCTAATTATTTGACCAAAATACGGTTCAAACGCTCATTGATGCTTCAGAAGGAAACATTATGCATAACAGAATGAAGATGTGTGCATTTTCTTATTTTGCCTAAATGTTATATTTTTTTCATTTAGTACTGCCCTTCTGAAGTTTGAATACTTCTGAATACTTGCATGTTTACCAGAAAACAGCTATTTTAAATTGTAATTCTGTTTTACAATAGTACAGTATTTTTACCAAAAATATGCAGATTTGGAGAGCAGAGGAAGTCAAGTTCCATGCACTATTCAGTATTTCATAACACACTACCTCCATGTAAAGAGTATGAATATATCATATAGATTATTTAAAAAGTAAATAAATAAAAATCAATAGTTGCAACGTAGATTAAACAATCAAAAATGCAGCTAAAATAAAATAAAAAAAACTACTTTAAGAGCAAAAAAAAAATTATTGACACTAAAATAAAATGTACCAAAATACCAATTTATTATACCTTGCAGAATCTGCTAAAATGTTAATTATTAGACCAAAATACGGTTCAAATGCTCACCGGTGCTCCAGAGGGAAACACCATGCATTAAGTGGTGAAAACTTTTGAACAGAATGAAGATGTGTGCATTTTTCTTATTATACCTAAATGTCATATCTGTTTCATTTAGTACTGCCCTTCAGAAGCTACAGAAGATACAAATAAGTTCAATTTATCCTGATCTTCAAATTCCAAAAGTTTTCACCCCCTGGGTCTTAATGCATAGTTTTTCCTTCTGGAGCATCAGTGAGTGTTTGAACCTTCTGAAATAGTTGCATATGAGTCCCTCAGTTGTCCTCAGTGTGAAAAGATGAATCTCAAAATCATACAGTCATTGTTGGAAAGGGGTCAAATACACAAAAACGTTGACAAACCAAAGAATTTGTGGGACCTGAAGGATTTTTCTGAAGAACAGCAGGCAGTTTAACTGTTCAGGACAAACAAGGGACTCATGAACAACTATCACTAAACAAAAAACAATTAGGGAACAACACAGTATTAAGAATATGTAAACTTTTGAACAGGGTTTATATGTACACATCTTTTATGTGATCTTATTATCTTATTTAGGTCAGTACTAAATAAAAAATAAGATGCATTTTCCTCTTATTTTGGTAGAATAATTCTGTAAACTTTTGACCTCAACTGTATGTATTAGTAATAAACTACATTTACTTGCATACTGTACATATATTAAACTAAACCATTTAAATTCATGCAAAGTGATTACTGTGAACACAGCTGATTGACTGCATCAATCATAAAACTGATTTGGAACCAAAGTGCAGTATTTTATTGAAAGACCCTGTTTGTAACATATATTGGAAATGATTGTTCAACTCACCAGAACAGGCATCATCAGGTCTGCGATGTAAACGAACAGAGCCCCGAGTGTAAAACCCACAGCAACAGGGAAGAAGGCAAAGTCCCCATATTTCCCAGACTCCTCCGCCATCTCGATAGCAGGAGCCAGCAGAGACCAATAGGACGCCGCCAGCATGACCTGAGGACAAGAACAAGACAAGAGCGAGAGACGAGGTTAACTGAAGAGATTTCACTCTCACACACAGCTCAAGATCAAGTACAAAACACAAGAATTGATCAAAATGATCAAACATTTGCTATTAAACCTGTCACACACAATCTACTATATGCCATCTGTCAAAGGTCTTTGTACTTCAGCTGGTGCTTCACATGTCTTTTTGCTGTCAAATCTTGACTGATTTTATAAAGTAAATGTAAGAATAACTGTAGTAATGTTTCCAGATGAACACTTACTGGACTAAAGCAGCTTGGCTTTACTTGATTCGCATTCACTTTCATGAATCATTTTGTAGAAAAATCAGCAAGTCTCAGATCTGATCATCAGATCTTTTGAGGAACGTTTCTTTCCAGAAGCTTTACTTTCACTGCTCCTCAGTGGAGGAATGATCTTCCCAAGCCTCCAAAACACCTCACATCTTTTGAGGAACATTTATTTGTTCATCTCTTAAAGGAGAAGTTCACTTACAGAATAAAAAGTGACAGATAATTTACCCCTCGTCATCCAAGATGTTCTCGTCTTTCTTTCTTCAGTCATAAAGAAATTTTGTTTTTTGAGGAAAACATTTAAAGATTTCTCTCCACATAATTGACTTCTATGGTGCCCGAGTTTGAACTTCCAAAATGCAGTTTAACTGCAGCCTCAAAGGGCTCAATCCCAGCCGATGAGGAAGGGTTTTATCTAGCGAAACGATTGGTTATTTTCTAAAAAAATAACATTTATATACTTTTTAACCTCAAATGCTCATCTTGTCTAACTTTATGTGAAGTCTGTATATTCTGGTTCAAGTTAAGAGCCAAAAAAAGGATTGACATTAAAATAAAATGTACCAAAATACCAATTTATTATATGGTTGAGGTAAAAAATGTATCTTGCAGAATCTGCTAAATTTTAATTTGACCGAAATAAGGTTCAAATGCTCACTGATGCTCCAGAAGGAAAATAGACAAGATGAGCATTTAAGGTTAAAAAGTATATAAATTGTAAAACTTCTTCCTCGGCTTGAAGCTGCATTTAAACTGCATTTTGGAAGTTCAAACTCGTGGGCACCATAGAAGTCCACTATATGGAGAGAAATCCTGGAATGTTTTCCTCAAAAACATAATTTCTTAACGACTGAAGACAAAAAGACATGAACATCTTGGATGACAAGGGGGTGAGTAAATTATCTGTATATTTTTGTTCTGGAAGTGAACTTCTCCTTTAATTGTCATTTGATTGCATTTAGGGTCGACCAATATTTGCTTTTTAGAGCCAAAGTCATTACCGATTATTACAGATCAAGTAGACCGATAACCGATATGCTGAACCGATATATATACTCTATGCCTGCTGTGAGAAATTTAAATTCATGTCAAAATTAAAAATAACAAGGGCTCTGACAGAAACTTTCTTTAAATGCTTTTAAATTATTTTAAATCGGCCAATCTTTTTTAAAAATGACTGATACCGATAATCATAAAAATAATTATTATTGTTAAGAGATGAAAAATAAATGTTTCTCAAAAGATGTGAGATGTTTTGGAGGCTTGGGAAGATCATTCCTCCACTGAGGAACAGTGAAAGTAAAGCTTCTGGAAACAAACGTTCCTCAAAAGATACTGGTGATCAGATTTAAGACTGGAAGTGAACTTCTCCTTTGATCATCTTTTGATTGCATTTAGGGGTTGATCGATATTTGCTTTTTAGAGCCAAAGTCATTACTGATTATTACAGATCAAGTAGACAATAACCGATATGCCGAACCGATATATATTCTATGCCTGCTGTGAGAAATGAAATTTCATGTCAAAATTAAAAATTACAAGGGCTCTGACAGAAACTTTCTTTAAATGCTTTTAAATTATTTTAATTGGCCAATCGGTTTTAGAAATTACTGATACGATAATCATAAAAATACTTAATATTGGCACCGATAATCCGTCGGCCCTCAATTGCATTGCATTATATGTTTGGATCCTTTCAATCTCATCTTACTAAGACATATTATTGGAGATATAGAGTGTCCACTAATATTTATATCATTTTATGTAAGTATCTGTTATATAAAGATCTCATTGATTTACATTACAAGCATCAGCATCTTCAGCAAATTGTATATTTTCAGTTCGAGTCTCTGAATAAAACTTACTACATCCTCCTGAATACTAGGAAAACATTTTTGTGATTTTAGTATTTTTTCCATGTCATTACATTGTTTAGTGCATAAGAAAAAAAAAAGAAAAGATATTTTATTCATATGAAATTTTTTGTTTTGTTTTTTATAAAAATGCATGCATAGACATAAATTAAAATTGTATTTTATTTATTTTTTTATACCAAACTTTCTATAAAGATGATTCTCAACTGTTATGAAACATAAAATAATAATGATTTGATTTACAATTTTTCTTTTTGCAAAATGTGTGTAAAATTACCACAAATGGATTTTTCCATTATAAACAATGGATCTACAAACATATTAATGTGTTTTGGGGCAACATATAATAAAAATAATACGTGTAATAATGAGAGTAATAATTGGCAAGATTTTCATAATAATATCTAATATTTCATAGCAATATTGAAATATAATTTTTTTCCCCATTCACTTGTTGCGGCTCCCAAAATGTGTAATAAACATGCTTTAAGTCCTGGTGTCAAGTCATATTTTGATATGAAACCCCATTACATTATCCTGAGATGTCACTTTATGACAAACAATTTAAAAATGAGTCAGATTTAAATGATTACTACAAAATATTATCATATTTCCATAAGGGTGTCAGCCAAGATATCAGACTATATGAGCCAAAAAACCTTGATGTATTAAATATGACACAAAACATAAAACACTAACACAATATATTGTGTCTAGAGATTCAATAAACTGCTCCATTTCAAAAATATATTTTTCTGACTATTATTATATTATGTCAGTCTTAGATTTTCAAAAGCAGATAATTTTAGTTCTCACGTGTCTTAATAACGTCAATAATCCTCCTCGCTCTAATGAGGAGTGAAAACAAGCTCTTTGTTAGTGATGTGGAAGTGGAGCTCAGTGATCAGAGAGGAGAAAATGCAGCATTATGAATCAAACACTTCAAAGAGAAAGACTGATTATTAGATGAGGGGGAAAAAGCATTGTCATCTGCAACAGATACTGGAGAAACGAATGTTAGTGTGAGATCTACTTCTGATGCTTTTTGAACTTTTGGCCATTTCATTTCAGTTTGGATTTTTTGATGAATCACTTCAGTGTGATTTAAATCAATATTACTTTGTATATAACACTATACGCATGCTCAAATGTATGCTCACAGCATGCATACTACAGTTTTACTCCAATCACAGCATGTGAGATAAAAGTTGGCACACACAGATTTATGTTTTCTAATTTTATGCTTTGATTTTGTGTCAGTTTAAACAGTGTGCAAATCTTCCAAACTCCCGTTCGCATCGGCGCTTTTTAATTATTCATGAGTGAAAGTGCGATACAAAACCCTCAAGCAGAAAAGGCAAGTTTGAAATCACGATTTTTTTCTCTGCTGTCCAACACATTTGGACAAATGGTGATCAAAGACGGGTTCATTTGTCCTGTAGGCATGCTGGTAAAATGATGTCAGGACCTGAAGAAAAACAGCAGCACTGTTTCTTACTGAGAGAGGAAATATTTTAGTTTTCTCTCTCACACACACCGTCTAAATGTAAGAAAAGCACAATCTCATAGACAGAATCACAGGGAAACATTGCAACAGTGTATATCAATCTAAAAAGTTCCAAATTTGTAAAAGAAATGACTTGAAATTTCACAGTTTGGACGGACAGCTGTTCCACTATAGTGCTAAATGAGATTGGAAACAGATTTTGTTCAGTTTGGCTTGGTGTGTGTGGACTAAAATTTTACATTATTTGCTAAAATTTCAAAAACACAATGCAGTCAAACATTTTACCGATGAATTATGATAATGCTTACACTACGTCAAAAGTTTTTGTGTTTAATGTTTTTTTTTTTAAAAAGGTCTCTTCTGCTCAGCAAGCCTGCATTTATTTGATCTAATGTACAGCAAAAACAGTAACATTTGTACTATTTTAAAAAACTGCTTTCTATTTGAATATATCTTAAAAAGAAATTTATTCCCGTGATCAAAGCTTAATTTTCAGCATCATTACTAGTCTTCAGTGTCACATGATTCTTCAGAAATCATTCTAAGATGCTGATTTGCTGCTCAAGAAACATTTTTATTATTATTCTAATTATTATTGTTATCAATATTTGAAACAGTTGAGTACATTTATTTTTCATGATTCTTGATGAATAGAAAGATCCAAATATCAGCATTTATCTGAAATAAAAAGAAAAATGTATATATAAAAATTAATAAATCATAAAAAAAAAATCAGCACAGGAATAAATTACATTTTAAAATATATTCAAATAGAAAACAGTTATTTTAAATAGTAAAAATGTTTCAAAATTGTACTGTCTTTTCTGTACTTTGGATCAAATAAATGCAGGTTTGTTGAGCATTAGAGACTTCTTTAAAAAACATTTAAAAAAAATCATTTTTAATCATTTTTGACTGATAGTGTATTTGTAGCACAATTTCTTGTTCATAAAAAAATATTTTTTAACATTTCTGAAAGGAAAAACAATAAAACTCATTCAAGTTTCTCAATCGTTTAGCATTAGAGGTACTTCAAGCTAATTTGATTATATGTGTGAATATACATTAATAAACTGTTTTATTATTATTATTATTATTATTATTATTTATTGTTGTTGTTGTTGTTTCTACACAATTAACACATTAAACAGAATAAAAAAACATTGCAATTTTCACTGTAGATAAAAACAATCAAATATTTAAGAAAAAAATTTAAATAGTAATATTACTATAAATAATCATATTTATTGCCGTCTTAGCAGTTTTTGTGGAAGATGATGGTGCTTTTCTACGTACGTTTTACAAGAAAAAAACTATTTCAGTGTTTTCACTTTAAAATTTACTTCAGAGTTCAATTTGTTACTTTATAAATTCTGTGGTTTCTTTATAAATAATTATGTCATTTAGTTGGAATTTTCAAAGTGATTATTTATTTATTTATTTATTTATTAATGTGTTTATTTCTTTATAAATAATGATGACATTTAGTAGCAATTTCTGAGTGATTGTTTTTATGAATAATGCATAATAAGGTAACACTTTGTTTGCAACACTGTCATTTGTTAACATTAGTAAATGTATTAACTAACATGAATGAACAATAAACAATATATTTAATCATCTTTGTTAATGTTAGTTAATTTTAAGGCAGCATGAACACTTAATTTTAAGCTGAAACAACTTTAAGTTTTAACTTAACTTTAGATTTTAATAATGCATTAGTAAATGCCAAAATTAACATGAACAAACATTAATAAATGCAGTACAAGTATTGTTCATTCTTAGTTCATGTTGACTAAAGTAGTTCACTAATGTTACCTAACGAACCTTATTGTAAAGAGTTACCAAATAAAATAACCTTTTCTGTTGGACAGGACAAAACAATATACCAAAAAAGGTTGATTAAAATACTGGTGAAGCATTTGAACAAGCTAATGGAAAGCAACCTGTCTCTAGAAATTACACCTATATGTCCTTAGCGGCCAGCGTGGCACTTTGTGATTATTGTTATTATGATTATTATTATTATGTCTTGTGGAAAACCTCCATTTCCTGCTGCTCCATTTGACATCTGTTTTGTTCCCTTTGAGGCCAAAGCTGTTATTAACATGGGGGTGAACCGCGCAGGTTAATGCGGGACGTCGTCTATAATGACAGTCTATTCTCTGCCACCATTTGGCCGCGGTGGGAATAATGAACCTGACTTCGCTGCGCGTTTCAGCTCAATTAAACGCCCAGGTTTTCTAAAAGGTGTGTTATTTATTTTCTTTTGGGAAGGGGGTAATTATTTCATTTTCGTGTGCACCTTTTTCACCGGAGGAAGCGGCTGAGCAGGAGACGGCGAAATAACGTCTTTTCTGGAGCGTCTAGACAAACATATCTGTTCAGTTAATAGCTAATTACTGACGCTGTGATTGGACAGAGACTCAGTCTCGATCGACTCACTGAGAACTCAAGACTCAATCTCAGAGCAGAGCAATATTGCACAGCTGTCCGCAGGAGATAAAGGTGAACTTGTGCTTTCAGGATGATTTGAGAACTCACACGTCTGTATTTTTAACTTTGGAGTCACATTTAATGAGCCTGGAGCTCAAAACAGACTAGAGACCATAAACATAACAATTTTTATAGCAAATATACTACATTTTTGTTCAAAAATGTTTTAGTAATTATTTTTATTAATCATTAGTTAATTGAATTATTATTTTGAATTTTGGGGAGATTTCATGGTACTAAAGAATATTTACTTATATTTATATTATATAATAATGTCATTATTTAATATAAAAATGATATTATTATATAAATAAAGGAAACCTTTTTTATAATATTTTATAATAGTAAAAATCTATATATAATATCTACATTTTCCATGAATTGTCATGTTTATGTCTATATAAAGAATACAATATTAATACTAGTATATATTATAAAATAATATCATTATTTATTATTATTATTAAATAATATAAAAAAAATAGCAAACGCACATGAAATAAAAAACTAAACTATTAAAACTAAAATGAAAATTATATATTACAATGTTAAGCCTACGATACAGTATATAATACAATTAAAACTTAAAATTAAATTAAACTTAAATAGCAATATTTCAAATTAATAAAAAATGTTAAATAAAAAAATTATAATTGTCATGTTTGTCTATATAAAGAATACAATTAAATATTAATACTATTATATATTATAAAATAACATCATTTAATATTTTTATTAAATAATATAAAAAATAACAAAAGCACAAGAAATAAAAAAAATATTAAAGCTAAAATGAAAATCATATGCAATACAATGTTAAGCCTACTATACAGTATATAATAAAATTAAAACTTAAAATTAAATTAAACTTAAATAGCAATATTTAAAATTAATAAAAAATGTTAAATAAAAAAATAATAATTGTCATTTTTATGTCTATATAAAGAATACAATTAAATATTAATACTATTATATATTATAAAATAACATTTTAATATTTTTATTAAATAATATATAAAAAAAAAAAAAAAAAATCACAAAAGCACAAGAAATAAAAAACTAAAATATTAAAACTAAAATGAATCATATGCAATACAATGTTAAGCCTACTATACAGTATATAATAAAATTAATACTTAAAATTAAAATAAACCTAAATAGCAATATTTAAAAATTAATAAAAAATGTTAAATAAAAAACTAATAAAACTACAAAAGCAAAAAAATAAATAAAACACTCAAATTAAAATGAAAATTGAAATATAAAAAAATACAAATAAAAATGTTATAATAAAAATATTAAACATTTTTTATGAATATCATTACATTTCCTGATATTTTCTTTTTTTTAATTCTGAAAAAAAAAGAACACTGACAATTCTTAAATTACATTTTAAAAAATCGAGATGAATTTCATTTAATTATTTTAAAAAGTTGAAATTGCTCAACTTATTTTAATGAGTTAATGTAAAAACATAAGTTGGCTGACTTACTGATGAAATGTTTTACAGTGAAGAGGTGTACTCAAATCACTGTATGTATGAAATTTTACATAAATGAATAGATGTGGACCAATGTTGTTGAATCACAACTCATTCCTATCTATAAAACAAAGTTGTTTATTCTTTGGTCACGTTTCTTCAGGCACACCAAGTGTTTTTACTAAACTCAGAGTGACTGTGAAGTGCTTTTATAGGTCAGTGTTGTACTGCAGTCCAATTATGGAGCTGCTGCTAAAGCCTAATTACTTTTCTGCAGCTCAAAGAACGTTTAATCCTTCTTGAAAAGCCCTTTTCTATGTTGAGAATGGAGGAAAACTCATTAATTAACCTGCCTTCAGGTGGAGACACTTTCCATCCTGATTTTAACACACTGTCAGTAAATGTGCCGCTGTGCTGTTTCCTCTCACACTCAATTATTCTGTTTGAAGACGAACACTGACATGAATGACAGCCTTCCTGTGTGTGTGTGTGTGTGTGTGTGTGTGTGTGTGTGTGTGTGTGTGTGTGTGTGTGTGTGTGTCTGTGTGTGTGTGTGTGTGTGTGTGTGTGTGTGTGTGTGTGTGTGTGTGTGTGTGTGTGTGTGTGTGTGTGTGTGTTGGTCTGAGGCTCTAGTACTTTTAGTTCTTCTTGAATCCTGGACCCATGGGTTTCCAGCAGAAACACAGAAGCACTGCACTAACATCCACTCTTGTTCACAACATCTTTGTGAAGTGAAAACATGCTCAGTTATAATGCATCATAACACATTCAGGTCTATTTTTAACCAGAAAAAAATAAAATAAATAAAAACAGAATTTTATTTTGTAAAGTTCTTAGTAAAGGAACAAAACTTTGCAAGTGTTTTTAGACCCTCAAAATACTCACAATTTCTATATAAAAATAAAAACATTATTATTTTTATTTATTTACCTGTTTTTTTATGCAGTAAATAGAGTCAATTTAATGTTTCTAAAGAATATTTACATATAAATTATTCACTATGTATTTCTATATAAAAATAAAAACTTTATTATTATTTGTATTTATTTATTTGGGTTTTTTAAAATGCAGAAAAGAGAGTAGATTTAATGGTACTAAAGGATATTTATGGATAAATTATTCACTATGTATTCTATATAAAAATAAAAACATTATTATTATTTGTATTTATTTATTTGTTTTTTTTTGTTTTGTTTTTAATGCAGTAAAGAGAGTAAATTTCATGATACCCGAATATTAGTAATATTAGTAATTAGTAATAAAAATAAAAACATTAGTTTTTTTTTTTTTTTCATTTATTTATTTGTTTGTTTTTTATGCACTAAATAGAGTAAATATCATGGTACTAAAGAATATTTATTTATTTATAAATTATTCACCATGCATTTCTATATAAAAATTAAAACATTATTATTTTTATTTATTTATTTATTTATTTATTTTTTAATGCAGTAAATAGAGTCAATTTCATGGTAATAAAGAATATTTACTTATAAATTATGCACCATGTACTTCTATATAAAAATAAAAACTATTATTTTTTTTTATCTATTTGTTTGCTTTAAATGCAGTAAATAGAGTAAATTTCAAGATACTAAAAACGTATTACATATAAATTATGCACCATGCATTTCTATATAAAAATAAAAACATTATTATTTTTTCATTTATTTATTTGTTTTTTAATGCAGTAAATAGTGTAAAATTTTCTTCATAATTTTAACATTATTACTTTGTATTATTTATTTGTTTGTTTGTTTGTTTATGAAGTAAATAAAAGTTAATTTTCATGGTACTAAAGAATATTTACTTATAAATTATTCACAATGCGTTTCCATAAAAACATCTCCACCTAAAGGAACAAAACTGCAGAATACTCATAATTTAACTAATATTAAATATTAAATAATTTACTAATAAATAAATATACATAAACGTATATGCACTGAATAAATTAATTCATTTATTTATTAATTACTGCATTAAGTAAATAAATAAATGTCTTTAAAATAAATACATAAAATGTACTAACCCTAACAAATATCAATGCACTTCTTTATATCTGATAGATAGATAGACAAATAGACATATAAAATAACTTATTCAATAATATGGCATGCATCCACTCCTTTCCCTCCAACACAACAAGCCAAGCAAACATATTCATAAAAACAGTCAAGTACGAGTTTCAAAAACCCAAAAAAAACGAGTAAAATATTGCATCACCACGAAAACCTCATTGAGAAGGAAACCTGCCAGACACAACAGCCAAAAAACAACAAACTGAAAGAAAATAAAGAGACTTTACTTCAACATGCCAAACAAAATCCAGAGGAAATACCGAAGCTCAACAGCAGGTCAAATGTAGATTTATTGCCCTGTCTTCATATTTCTAAATACTATTTCAGTGAATGACGCATGTAGGATTCAATGAACGTCACTAATGTTGAGGAAACAACGCAGAGAAACTCCAGCACATGAACGGATCTGAAACTGAACACAAACAAAAATATGCCAAACTAACGAATCATTCAGCCGATAAGAGTAGGGCTGTGCGATATTGAAGAAAATTTAATGAAATACTGCAATATTTGCAGTAAACACATTATATACACATCTAATCTAATAATCAATAATATAAAACTGATTAGAAGTACAATGCATGCAGATTAAGCTAAAAAGGTAGATACAGTTGTGCTCAAAAGTTTACATACCCCTTGCAGAATCTGCAAAATGTTAATTATTTTAGCAAAATAAGAGGTATCATATAAAATGCATGTTATTTTTTATTTAGTACTGACCTGAAGAAGATATTTTACATAAAAGACATTTACATATAGTCCACAAGCGAAAACAATAGCTGAATTTATAAAAATGACCCTGTTCAAAAGTTTACATCCCCTTGATTCTTAATACTGTATTGTTACCTGAATGATCCACAGCTGTGTTTTTTGTTTAGTGATAGTTGTTCATGAGTCCCTTGTTTGTCTTGAACAGTTAAACTGTCTGCTGTTCTTCAGAAAAATCCTTCAGGTCCCACAAATTCTTTGGTTTTCCAGCATTTTTGTGTATTTGAACCCTTTCCAGCAATGACTGTATGATTTTGAGATCCATCTTTTCACAGTGAAAACTTTTGAATTTTGAAGATCATGGTAAATTTAACTAATTAACTAACATGCAAGTATCTTCTGTAGCTTCTGAAGGGCAGTGCTAAATTAAAAAAATATTATATTTCGGCAAAATTAGCAAAATGTACACATTTCCATTCTGTTCTCCATTCTGTAAGCTCTTAATGTATTTTGTTTCCTTCTGGAGCATCAGTGAGCGTTTGAACCTTCTGTAATAGTTGCATATGAGTCCCTCAGTTGTCCTCAGTGTGAAAAGATGGATCTCAAAATCATACAGTCATTGTTGGAAAGAGTTCAAATACACAAAAATGCTGGAAAACCAAAGAATTTGTGAGACCTGAAGGTTTTTTTTGATGAACAGCAGACAGTTTAACTGTTCAGGACAAACAAGGGACTCATGAACAACTATCACTAAACAAAACAAACACAGCTGTAGATCATTCAGGTAACAACACAGTATTAAGAATCAAGGGGATGTAAACTTTTGAACAGGGTAATTTTTATAAATTCAGTTATTGTTTTCTCTTGTGGACTATACGTAAACATCTTTTATGTAAAATATCTTATTCAGGTCAGTTCTAAATTAAAAATAATATGCATTTTGTATGATTCCTCTCATTTTGCTAAAAGAATTAACATTTTGCAGATTCTGCAAAGGGTATGTAAACTTTTGAGCACAACTGTACATCAGAATTAAGAGTGACCTGAGGTAGAAATAATTAGTAATTACAACAAATAATCTGCTCAGTGAAATGAGACCTAAGATAGGAACCAAATGAGCCATGAATGATTTAATTACCAATTAAACTAATTGACTTCTTGTTTCTGTGTTGCTCCAATATTAAACTAAAAAACTAAACACTAATGATTCATAATCAGGTTAAGTGATGGGGAAGAAGAGCTCCAGACCTGCTTTAATTCTACATCCTGACTCTTAAATCCATCCACTGTCACTTGATGTGACACACATTGGGCTCATGCTTTGTTCTGTTCACAGACAGTAAGCAGGTGAAATGGAAATAGGTTAGGATATCATGTTTGGGTATAAAAGGAGCATTTCAGTCTTTGCAAGTGAAGTTGGATCATGTCATCACTTTGTGTCAAATTTCATAACAAAAGTGTCAAACAAATCAAAAATCACATTTCTTAACAGTCATGGTATGGGGCTGCAGCAGAGCAAACGGCACTGGCGACTGGAATAAGGTACCATCGGAGGCATGTATAGTGAATTTACAGACATATACTGCCATCAAGATGACGTCTTTCATGGGAAGTCCATGGTTATTAGATCAAGACAATGTCAGGTCTCATTCTGCATGTGGTTTCGTAGACACAGTGAATGTGCTAGATGGATCTGTCTCCTATTAAAAATGTATGACCAGTCATGAAAAGGAGAATCAGACAATAACGATCACAGACTGCTGAGCATCTGAAGATTTTTTTAATTAAGCCAGATTGGACAACATTTTTGCTTTCAAAACTTATTAGTATTAGTATCTTTAATTCCCAAACAATTAAAGTGTTACACAGTGTTAAACATGCCTCTTTCCCAACTTTTTTGGAGCGTGCTTATATTTACTTGCTTATATTTACAAAATAAAATCAATAGTTGGCCACTGAAAGCATTGTTTTTTTTCTTCTTTGTTCTTTAGCCTATTAAAAAAGGTTAAAGAGAATAAACAGATAACATATTTGTGATTTTATGGCATTTTACGAAACTGGGGATTTTCTGAAATTGGGGATGTACTTTTAACTGGGCTTAAATGGGCTCTCATTTATAAAGACACACAAGAATGATACTAAATGTGAGCATACAACAATTTCCTTTGAGATATTCCTATGAATGATTTATAGGGTTTCCACTCAAATGTCAAATTCCCTGACTTTCATTGACTAAAAAGCTGAATTTCCACAACCTTTAATTTTATCACAATTGTGAGTTTGTATCTCGCAATTCTGACTTTTTTTCTCGCAACTGCGAGTTTGTATCTGACTTTTTTTCTCGCAACTGCGAGTTTGTATCTCGCAATTCTGACTTTTTTTCTCGCAACTGCGAGTTTGTATCTCGCAATTCTGACTTTTTTCCTCGCTACTGCGAGTTTGTATCTCGCAATTCTGACTTTTTTCCTCGCTACTGCGAGTTTGTATCTCACAATTCTGACTTTTTTTCTCGCAACTGCGAGTTTGTATCTCGCAATTCTGACTTTAGGTTAAAAAAGGTTAAAGAGAATAAACAGATAACATATTTGTGATTTTATGGCATTTTACGAAACTGGGGATTTTCTGAAATTGGGGATGTACTTTTAACTGGGCTTAAATGGGCTCTCATTTATAAAGACACACAAGAATGATACTAAATGTGAGCATACAACAATTTCCTTTGAGATATTCCTATGAATGATTTATAGGGTTTCCACTCAAATGTCAAATTCCCTGACTTTCATTGACTAAAAAGCTGAATTTCCACAACCTTTAATTTTATCACAATTGTGAGTTTGTATCTCGCAATTCTGACTTTTTTTCTCGCAACTGCGAGTTTGTATCTCACAATTCAGACTTTTTTTCTCGCAACTGCGAGATTGCATCGCGCAGTTCAGACTTTTTTTCCTCGCAACTGCAAGATTGTATCTCGCAATTCTGACTTTTTTCCTCGCTACTGCGAGTTTGTATCTCACAATTCTGACTTTTTTTCTCGCAACTGCGAGTTTGTATCTCACAATTCTGACTTTTTTTCTCGCAACTGTGAGTTTGTATCTCGCAATTCTGACTTTTTTTCTCGCAACTGTGAGTTTGTATCTCGCAATTCTGACTTTTTTCTCGCAACTGTGAGTTTGTATCTCGCAATTCTGACTTTTTTTCTCGCAACTGCGAGTTTGTATCTCGCAATTCTGACTTTTTTTCTCGCAACTGCGAGTTTGTATCTCGCAATTCTGACTTTTTTCCTCGCTACTGCGAGTTTGTATCTCGCAATTCTGACTTTTTTCCTCGCTACTGCGAGTTTGTATCTCACAATTCTGACTTTTTTTCTCGCAACTGCGAGTTTGTATCTCGCAATTCTGACTTTTTTCCTCGCTACTGCGAGTTTGTATCTCGCAATTCTGACTTTTTTCCTCGCAACTGCGAGTTTGTATCTCGCAATTCTGACTTTTTTCCTCGCTACTGCGAGTTTGTATCTCACAATTCTGACTTTTTTTCTCGCAACTGCGAGTTTGTATCTCGCAATTCTGACTTTTTTTCTCGCAACTGCGAGTTTGTATCTGACTTTTTTTCTCGCAACTGCGAGTTTGTATCTCGCAATTCTGACTTTTTTTCTCGCAACTGCGAGTTTGTATCTCGCAATTCTGACTTTTTTCCTCGCTACTGCGAGTTTGTATCTCGCAATTCTGACTTTTTTCCTCGCTACTGCGAGTTTGTATCTCACAATTCTGACTTTTTTTCTCGCAACTGCGAGTTTGTATCTCGCAATTCTGACTTTAGGTTAAAAAAGGTTAAAGAGAATAAACAGATAACATATTTGTGATTTTATGGCATTTTACGAAACTGGGGATTTTCTGAAATTGGGGATGTACTTTTAACTGGGCTTAAATGGGCTCTCATTTATAAAGACACACAAGAATGATACTAAATGTGAGCATACAACAATTTCCTTTGAGATATTCCTATGAATGATTTATAGGGTTTCCACTCAAATGTCAAATTCCCTGACTTTCATTGACTAAAAAGCTGAATTTCCACAACCTTTAATTTTATCACAATTGTGAGTTTGTATCTCGCAATTCTGACTTTTTTTCTCGCAACTGCGAGTTTGTATCTCACAATTCAGACTTTTTTTCTCGCAACTGCGAGATTGCATCGCGCAGTTCAGACTTTTTTTCCTCGCAACTGCAAGATTGTATCTCGCAATTCTGACTTTTTTCCTCGCTACTGCGAGTTTGTATCTCACAATTCTGACTTTTTTTCTCGCAACTGCGAGTTTGTATCTCACAATTCTGACTTTTTTTCTCGCAACTGTGAGTTTGTATCTCGCAATTCTGACTTTTTTTCTCGCAACTGTGAGTTTGTATCTCGCAATTCTGACTTTTTTCTCGCAACTGTGAGTTTGTATCTCGCAATTCTGACTTTTTTTCTCGCAACTGCGAGTTTGTATCTCGCAATTCTGACTTTTTTTCTCGCAACTGCGAGTTTGTATCTCGCAATTCTGACTTTTTTCCTCGCTACTGCGAGTTTGTATCTCGCAATTCTGACTTTTTTCCTCGCTACTGCGAGTTTGTATCTCACAATTCTGACTTTTTTTCTCGCAACTGCGAGTTTGTATCTCGCAATTCTGACTTTTTTTCTCGCAACTGCGAGTTTGTATCTCGCAATTCTGACTTTTTTTCTCGCAACTGCGAGTTTGTATCTCGCAATTCTGACTTTTTTTCTCGCAACTGCGAGTTTGTATCTCACAATTCTGACTTTTTTTCTCGCAACTGCGAGTTTGTATCTCACAATTCTGACTTTTTTTCTCGCAACTGCGAGTTTGTATCTCGCAATTCTGACTTTTTTCCTCGCTACTGCGAGTTTGTATCTCGCAATTCTGACTTTTTTCCTCGCAACTGCGAGTTTGTATCTCGCAATTCTGACTTTTTTCCTCGCTACTGCGAGTTTGTATCTCACAATTCTGACTTTTTTTCTCGCAACTGCGAGTTTGTATCTCACAATTCTGACTTTTTTCTCGCAACTGTGAGTTTGTATCTCGCAATTTTGACTTTTTTTCTCGCAACTGCGAGTTTGTATCTCGCAATTCTGACTTTTTTTCTCGCAACTGCGAGTTTGTATCTCGCAATTCTGACTTTTTTTCTCGCAACTGCGAGTTTGTATCTCGCAATTCTGACTTTTTTTCTCGCAACTGAGTTTGTATCTCGCAATTTTGACTTTTTTTCTCGCAACTGCGAGTTTGTATCTCGCAATTCTGACTTTTTTTCTCGCAACTGTGAGTTTGTACCTCGCAATTTTGACTTTTTTTCTCGCAACTGCGAGTTTGTATCTCGCAATTCTGACTTTTTTTCTCGCAACTGCGAGTTTGTATCTCACAATTCAGACTTTTTTTCTCGCAACTGCGAGATTGCATCGCGCAGTTCAGACTTTTTTCCTCGCAACTGCAAGATTGTATCTCACAATTCTGACTTTTTTTCTCGCAACTGCGAGTTTGTATCTCACAATTCTGACTTTTTTCTCGCAACTGTGAGTTTGTATCTCGCAATTTTGACTTTTTTTCTCGCAACTGCGAGTTTGTATCTCGCAATTCTGACTTTTTTTCTCGCAACTGTGAGTTTGTACCTCGCAATTTTGACTTTTTTTCTCGCAACTGCAAGTTTGTATCTCGCAATTCTGACTTTTTTTCTCGCAACTGCGAGTTTGTATCTCGCAATTCAGACTTTTTTTCTCGCAACTGCGAGTTTGTATCTCGCAATTCAGACTTTTTTTCTCGCAACTGCGAGTTTGTATCTCACAATTCAGACTTTTTTTCTCGCAACTGCGAGTTTGTATCTTGCAATTTTGACTTTTTTCTCACAATTGCGGACTTTTTTCTCGTAATTGCGAGTTTGTACCTTGCAATTCAGACTTTTTTTCTGGTAACTGTGAGATTGCATCGCGCAATTCTGACTTTTTCTCGCAACTGCGAGTTTGTATCTCACAATGCAGACTTTTTTCTCATAACTGCGAGATTGTATCTCGCAATTCTGACTTTTTTTTCTTGCAACTGCGAGTTTGTATCTCGCAATTTGACTTTTTCTCACAATTGCAGACCTTTTTCTTGTAATTGCGAGTTTGTGCCTTGCAATTCAGACTTTTTTTCTGGTAACTGTGAGATTGCATCGTGCAATTCAGACTTTTTTTCCTCGCAACTGCGAGATTGTATCTCGCAATTCAGACTCTTTTTTTTACTAAATCTCACAATTTGCGTCGCATTCAGTTCAAACAGTGGTCTAAAACTGTTTATTTAATCACCAAACAATTACATAAACAGATTTACTTCAAGAATGATCAAAAAGCAGCACAGATGAGTTTGAAGTTTGGTGTTTAAAACAACAGAGCAAATGTTGTGAGATTAGACATCTGGGTTGGACTTAAAGTTTTGGTCACACTGTTTTAACCTCTTGAGGTGCGGCTAATATTCGTAGGGCCGTATGATTTCCGCGATGAGAGTCACTTCATTCACATTTGACCGTTCGACTTAAGTAAAATTTATGTTTAGCTTCCAGTCGCAACTGTATCAAATCTAGCCACAACAAGCCTCAGTTACAGGTATTCAAAAATAAAATTTGTTTAATTTTCATTAATTAAAAGATAAATTATTTTTGTATGCCTTCTGTTAATATAAATACACAACACAGAATGTCTGAGTGAATTAAAATTCACAAGGCTACTGTAAGAATAAATTTGTTACACATTAAAATAAGTAGACATGCTAAAATCCAGAATTTGGTAACAATAAAATACAATATTTCATAGGGTCATTTTTGTTAAACCTTTAATAAATTGATGTTAAATTGTATACGTTTCATGATTTTAATTAATTAGACATGCTTTTTTGATTACTAAGATTTTATTTAACCATTAAAAAGGAAAACGGAATACAGGAAAATTTCAACGGAATTTGGAAGAAAAAAAAAATCTAATGGATTTCCTCTCAGCCTTGATAGCAAACATACTGTTGTGCTTACTAAGTAATGATATGAAAACATGCACTATAGTTCACTGTCAATGTATTCAATCCACATTTGAAGTGTCCCAGAATGCAGTATCACGTGTGTAAACAAACAGCAGGTGTTATTAGTGATTTCTGCCTCTAGAGGCCCCTCTCATCATACATATCTACGGCTCTCATACTGTATACTAACAGCGGAGCCATCTCAGCCGCTTCAGCAACTGATGCAACCTGGAAAAACCTGGATTTTTGCCGATAACCGATAGTTCCGTCAATCAACTATCGGTGCCGAATAATCGGCAAAACAGATACATCGATCGAACTCTAGTGCATAATATGTAAATGAATTTGTAGTGTACTTAGCATGAAATAAATGTATTTTAAATATATTATAGTATGTTTATTTTTCACTAGGGTAAGCTGGGAAAAATAACCCTTTAATGAAAAAGTTTGTCAGTACAAGGAATATGCCAGACGTAAACAGGTCAAGATATCAACAAAAACACCCCCAGCAAAATATTGTCTAATTATTATTATCCACAAAATGCAAGACAATAGCACTTTCTGTCAACAATGCACACTCCTAATAGGATGTTCAGAAAATTAGCCTGCCAAATCGCAGTGAGTTTATAATGAGAATGAGACACAAATTTAAAAACGTCTGGGAAATAAGTGGATATAAAGTAGGAAAAAGCGTTTTTGCTGCAAAAAAAAAACTCAAGTACATTATAAGTGAACATTATAATAAAAAAAATACAAATGTTGTAATTCTTTTAAAAGTCAAGCTCAAGTTTGGACTGCTTTACATCCCGATTCTTAATTACCTTTAGTCACTCTTCACTTGTCTACCAAAAAGCCAAAACACACACACACATACACCGACTACAACTTCCAGTGATTACAGCCATTAATCTTCAGTGAAAAACAAAGAGCAGAGCGAACAAATGCTTCCCCTAAACACATTTATTTCTGGTGACGACTATTGTTGAAAGCATCACCCACCTCCCGGAGTTATAATTGACCACACAAATCAGTCTAACAGCCTTTCAGCATTTTGTTAAACTCTCTAACAGCCTGTCCAGATGCCATCACCCACCTATCACCATTCCTTCATCACCCACCTATCACCATTCCTTCACTGTAGAACCAGAGAGAATGATCTTCTTCAATATTTGCTCTTGGCAATGTCATGATGCCAGATGCTGTGGTGTATCAGAAACACAGATGCTTGAGGCAAAGCAAGACCACCAAACTAAAGGACAAACCATGTGGACAACAGCAGACTCCAGAAGAGGAGGAAGATGATGGTAAAGATTAAGTAATAAACTAATATGTAGAAGACTGCAGTGCTGTAATTGCATTAGCCTTCAGCTAATTTAGTTTCAAACTTTGGAAGTGGCTATATACGCTAACAGTCAGTTTTTAATGTTTTTTTTAAAGACATCTCTTCTACTCACCAAGCCTGAATTTATTTGATCCAAAGTACAAAAACAGTAAAATTTTGAAATATTTTTAGTGTTTAAAATAACCATTTTCTATTTAAATATATTTTAAAATCGAATTTATTTAGAGTGATTAAAGATGAATTTTTATCATCATCACTCCAGTCACATGATCCTTCAGAAATCATTATAATTTTTTATCTACTGCTCAAAAAACATTTATTACTATTATTTTGTTGATTTTTTTTTTTTTTTTTTTTTTTTTTGATGAATAGAAAGTTTAGGAAGAACAGCATTTATCTGAAATAGAAATTTTCACTACCAGATACCAGATTTAATTTATTTTTACATTATATATTATCTTTTCATAGAAAAATTAATAAAGATTAATTTTTTTTTTATTCTTAATTTTATCATGTTAATTTATTTCAATAAGCGTCAAAGTAAAATAAACTGTGCTAATTTGAAGATTTGAATTTTTAAGAGTAATTTTATTGTTAAACAACTGTAAAAATGCTATGGTTGTTTGAGTAAGCTCTCTTACTATATTAAAAAAATAGAAGTATAATAGTTCACTATACTTAATGCAATCTAACAGGATATTTTATGTAATTTTACAGTAAAATTCTGTTGTGTACGTACAGTCTTCTTGACAGTAAAAAAGCAGTACAGTAAAAAAAATGCCAGAATTTTCTGTCACAGCTCATATTTAATATTTTTTATTTTATTTTATTTTTTTTTATTGAAAAAACATTTTACTAAGTGTCAACTTAGACTTTTTAGTTGATTCAACTTACATTTTTAAAACAGCTGAGCAACAAACAGCTGTTAAGTTAAACAAACAATTTTTTAGTTTAGTCAACTTCAATATCTAAGTTGTCACTTAGTAAAAATTAACATTTCAACTTGAATAAGCTTATTTGTGTTGACTGAACTTAAAATTAAGACAGCCAGGTAACAATTTATTTTAAGTTGACTCAACAAATTGTTTTTTACAGTATATATATATATATATATATATATATATATATAATAAATATAAAAAGTAAACTAAAATGAAAAATTAAATATGAGCTGTGACAGAAAATTTGGGGAAATTTTACTGCACTGTTTTTACTATGAAATTTTCACTTCCAAAAATAGACAGACAACACAACAGAATTGTACTGTAAAATGACATTAAATATCCTGTTAGATCACATTTTTTACTATAATAAACTATTATACTATTTTTTTAATCAAGTAAGGGTTTTACAGTTCTTTAATAATAAAATTACTGTTAAACGCTCAAATCTTCACATTAGCACAGTTTATTTTACCTTGACTTTATTAAATAAAATGAAATACAATTAAAATGATAGAAAATTAAAATTAAGAAAAAAATAATATTAATTCAATTTTATTAATTGTTCTCTGAAAATAAAATATAAATAAAATCTATTATGTGGTAGTGAAAATTTCTGTTTTTTACAATGTACACACACACATTAAAATTATAGTAATATTGACAAAAGCCTTCTTTCCAAACTCCTAATATTAGGAAGAACTGAAAGTAGGCCGTAATGTGAACTTGATTGAATATTAGTATAACCTGCAAAATATGAAGGCAAGAAACTGATTTTATTAAACCAAGTTGAAGCAATGAAACTGCCTAGAGACAGCAGTTTAACCTGCGCATACAAATTACAATGACTTACACAGAGAAATTACTTTAATCACACCATGGTAAACTATGAAGCAACTGCAAAGATCAAACGCTAGCGTATCTGTATAAAACATCACAGAAGTCTAGAAAAGCTTCTAATTATCAACATTAAGTATGTATGATTTTTATCCTGTTTTGTAGATCAACATGCTCTTTAAAAGACAAACTGACATCAAGTACAATCATATTTAGATGCTGAAACAATCTTAATCTCTATAAAAGCAATAAAAGTATGCTAGACTGCACTGAGGATTGAGTATCATTAAACAGGTTCTCATTACGCAGGCATTCGCAATGACTCAAATGTCTAAAACATGAGGGCAGAAAAAACATTTATACCTTTTATTAGTTTGCTGGATTTTCAATTCCAATCTGCCAAGCATGCATATTTAATGTCATGTAAATTATATTTTTTCATCTTCAATAGAAGATAATTTTTCACGGCCCTTTGGGCGACGACAAAAGGGGAACTGTTGTTTCTGAGCATTTGATAATAATTCAGCAAACCTGGTGTTGCATTCAAATACTGCAGATAATCAAAACGGAAATGTGTAATTAAATCTGGCTCACAGATAAAAAAAAAAAAAACATCTATTCTTTTTAAGCCTTACTGATATCGTTCCTGAAAAACAAAGAGCATAACGTGCTCCTGCCTGCCTTTGCCGAATGAATTTCAAATATCTGTTTCATTGTGTAAAGAAGAAAAAAGATGTGATGCAAACACACCATGAGAATGTACGACAAAGAGGGGAAGAAATGATGGACACATAAATCAAAGAAGGAAAGTAAAAAACAGGGTCGAGGGTTTCTTACCCCTGCGGCAAATCCCAGACTGCCATCCAAGATCCGCTTCTGTAAGAAGAAAAAAAATATAATGTGAAAAAATAAATAAATAAATGAAAAAATAGACATCTGTGGTTTACCATAAAAAATACAGTACCAACAGTTTAGGTTTTACAGTTTGAACCTAAATTCAAGAGTAAAAATTGTAGATTTTTTTAAACTGATATAATGTTATAATGTTCATAACATTCATTTAACAAGATAATAAGTTAAATAAAAACTGGTATAAAAAACTAAGCATTATTTAAATAAATAAATCAAACATAAGCTGTGACAGAAAATTCTGGTAATGTTCATTTACAGTTTTTTACTGTAAATTATAATGTGATGCTTTTCATTTCCAAAAACAGCATTTTACTGTAAAATTAGATAAAATCAAAATAAAAAAATCTAATCAAATTTAAAATCAATAAAATCAAATTTTTTACTGTATATAGTAAGAGAACTGACAATCAACCAACTTTTTAACCATAGCATTTTAACAGTTTCATTCACATTGGCTCTTAAAATTAAAATTACAAAGCATAAAACTAAAAGTAAAAAAAGTATAGTAATAATAATAATTATTTTTTACTAATGTTTTCATTATTTACTCGAAAATTTTAATTAAGAATAAGTAAAACAAAATAATAATAATAATTTTACAAATAAAAATGTTTATATTTCTTATTACCATTTTTTTTTCCACAAAACATTTCATAATTTACTCACCTAATGTTAAACCAAAGCCATTTTACATAAAGAAATATGAACTACAATTTCACCATTAAATGAAAAGTTCACCCAGAAAGATTAATAAACATTTAATGTTTAATGTTCAAAATGTATTCCTTCTGTTGAACACAAAAGAAGATAATCTGAAGAATGTGGGTAACAAAACATTTTCTGGTAGCTATTCACTTTCACGGTATGAAAATACTATGGAAGTCTACCAGCAGCTATACCTTTGCCTTTTATTATATGGAAAAGAGTGGTCAGGACATTCTTCATAATATCTTCTTCTGTGCATATGTGAACCTGGACCACAAAACCAGTCATAAGGGTCTTTTTTTTTTTAATTAAGATTTATACATCATCTGAAAGCTGTCTATTGATGTATGGTTTGCTAGGATAGAACAATATTTGGCGAGATACACTACCATTCAGAAGTTTGGGATCAGTAAGACTTTTAATGTTTTTTAAAGAAGTCTCTTACGCTCATCAAGACTGCATTTATTTGATCAAAATTACAGAAAAAACAATAATAATACTGTAAAATATTATTACAATATGAAATAATGGTCTCTATTTTAATATACATTAAATTATATATATATTTTTTCTCCTGTGATGTTACTTTCAGTCTCACATGATTTTTCAGAAATCATTCTAACATGATGATTTATTATTAGAATTATCAATGTTGGAAACAGTTGTGCTACCAAATATTTTTTTTGGAACCAGTAATACTTTTTTCAGGATTCTTTGATGAAAAAAAAAAGGTTAACAAAAAAGCATTTATTCAAAATATAAATCTTTTCCAACAAAAAGTCTTTGCCATCACTTTTTATTAATTTAACACAGTTAAAAAATAATAAACAACAGTAGTGTATACTGTTAGATGACTGTTAGTATACTGTATACTGTTCTATTTTAAATAAACACTGTTCTTTTTAACTTTTTATTCATCAAAGAAAAAAATTAACTGTTTCCAGCACTGATAATAAATATGTATATTAAAATGGTTTCTGAATGATCATGTGACGCTGAATTCTAAAGTAATGATGCTGAAAAAAATCAGATTTGATCACAGGAATAAGATGTTTTATGTATATTAGAAGAATGTTGTTTTATATCATAATAACATTTCACAATATAATTATTTTCTGTATTTTTGATCCAATAAACTCAGACTTGATAAGCATCAGAAACTTACTTAAAATACATTAAAAATACTGGCAGTGTACAACTATTTGAAAATCTGTAATCTAAGGTACAAAAAAACGAAATATTGAGAAAATCACCTTTAAAGTTGTCTAAATGAAGTTCTTAGCAATGCAAATGCAATATTACTAATCAAAAATTAAGTTTAATACATTTATGGTAGAAAATGTACAAAATATCTTCATGGGACATGATCTTAACTTAATACCCTAATGATCTTTGGCATAAAAGAAAAATAGATCATTTTGACCCATACAATGTATTGTTGGCTATTGCTACTTACAACTGGTTTTGTGGTCCAGGGTCACATATATGCACTGTTTCCAGCCAAATTATCTAAAAATTCTCAAAGTCAAAATTATCGTCTTGTTTTCAGAAAAAAAAGAAGTCAAAATTAAAACAAGCAAAATAATCTGCCAATGGGGTAAGTACTATAATCCAGTTTTCTGCTTGAAATAAGATCATTTTGCTTGTTTTAAGCAAAAAGTCACTTAATTTGGAATTCTTTTTTCTAAAAGCAAGACAATAATTTTGACTTGTCGAAAATCCTTCTTGATTTAAGATTTTAGAGATATTTTGGCTGGGAACAAGACAAAAAATCTAAATAAGAAAACTTTTTTTCTAAATAAGAAAAAATGTTTGCATTGTGCATGATTAAATTTCCCTGTAAGTTTTTCTCTATGCCTCTAAATGACAATAAAACCCTGTCTGAAGTAGCCCAGGTAAAGACTAAAAAACTAAAAAGAAGCATTATTTCAATAAAATATATATATATATATATATATATATATACACACACACAGTTTAGGTTTTACCATTTGAACTTAAATTTACAATAAAAATAAAAATTAACTGTTATACCGTTAATATATCAACTGAATGACCTAAAAGAAATAACACACAACACTGCAATAATTCAACAACATTTATTTAACAACATAATATGTTAAATAGAATCCTAAAGCACTCCACTGATTAAAAAAAAAATAAAAATTAAAACAAGCAAAATAATCTGCCAATGGGGTAAGTAAAATAATCTAGTTTTCTGCTTGAAATAAGATTATTTTGCTCACTTAATTTTGACTTGTCTAGAAAATCCTTCTTGATTTAAGAATCTGTAGATATTTTGACTGGAAACAAGACAAAAAATCTAAATAAGAAAAGCATTTTTTGCATTGTGCATGATTAAATTTCCCTTTAAGCTTCTCTCTATGCCTCTAAATGACATTAAAACCCTGTCTGAAGTAGCCCAGGTAAAGTAACCTCATCTCACCTGTCTGCTGGAGAAGACGAAGACGAGAGCGGCACCAGCTGCGGTGAGGCCCCAGGTGAACAGGGTCCCCAGCAGGGCCTGAACCACAGGACTGACTCCTGCGATCATGGTGCCTGTCCGAATGAAACACAGAGAGACGGAGGATGCAGTTTATTCCTCTCAGACGGGCGTGTGAACCAAAATCCTGTTTATCCAGGATATCTGCAAACACTGCTGCTCTGTAGATTAAAACAAGCCCATTTACAACCATTATGTTTATTTGAAGGTGGAATTAAGGTTCACTTAATGATAAGCTCAGTGTATAGGGTTTATAATTACAGTTTAATCTCTGCCATATTCATGTTAAGAGTATATTTAGTGAGTGGGTGCAACAGCTGTCATTATACATGAAGCAAATAATTAAACATATTAACACTGCAGCTTCTTCCGATCGAAACGATGTTTAATAACAGTCTCACAAATTATATTATAAAGCAAATGCAGCTCAAATTTAATGAAACCACACAGAATGAAAGACTCCTGCAAAGTTTATCTGATGGAGACCATCGTGAACTTCTGCATTTAAATATTTCCGTATTTCAGAAACAGACAATAAACGCGTCGATAACAGATTTGCGTTTTGGGGCTTGATTTCATTCATTTTAATACCTCTGAATACACTATTTACCATTGAACAGTACTTACTGTTTACAACCACCAAGTGTACTGCTGCACTTCCTGCTTCCCTGTGTACACGTGTCTGTGTTACGGCCGAAGTCCCGCCCCTCTCGAGCTCCCATTGGTTCATTCATTCACGCAACGGAGTTTTAAAGTGACCACGTCAGCTACGTTCCAACAGGTGCCCGCATGAGTTTAAGATTGACCTGGTTAGACGTTTTAAAGTTTTACAGCTGAACAATGCTGTGATCTCGTATATTACAGACAAACTTCATTTGTTGTATCTTTTTCTCCACGCAAGATTATTCTGGAAGAATTTGGCAACTTATATTAGGAGAAAACATTAGAGGGAAAAAAAATAAATAAATATAAATACATAAAAATGTGTCATTTACTTCTTGATATTGTGATCTGCTGATGAATATACTTTATATAAAAATATAAAAAAAAATCTAATCTGTAAGTGAAACAAATATTACTTGAGTACGTTTTACAGTTAAATACATTTTCGGCTTTTCATTTAAATTTGGTAGCTGCCTTTTCTTTGTAATTATTTTTTAATTGTTTTAAAGTAAAAAAAATGTAAATAAAATAAATAAAAATAAATAAAATAATAATAAATAAACATATAATTATGAATAAAAATAAAATAATAATATAAATAAATTACTGCTTGATATTGTGATCTTCTGCTGTATATACTGTAAAAAATTAAATAAAATAAAAACTATATATAAATACTGTAAAAAAAAATCTAATCTGTAAATAAAACAAATATTACTTGAGTAGGTTTTACAATTAAATACAATTTCTGCTTTTCATTTAAATGTTAGCTGCTGTTTCTTTGCAATTATTTTTTAAATTATTTTTAAAGTTAAAAAAAATAGTGTAATTTTTTTTTTGTCTATACAGAATAATAATGTTAATGAAAGAATAAATAAAATGAAATAATTATATATAAATTTGTGAAATAAAATAAAATCGTAATATAATTATTGAATTATTAGTTTTAATTTTATAGAATTTTATTTTATATATTTTTTTATTATTCCCTGCATATTTTAACGCTGCTTTATATTCAAGTGACCCGAGTTTGAACTCCTTTCAAATCATATTCCAATCCCATCAATTATATAATTACAGAATGTAATACTTTTTATATTGCATTATTTCTCTAATCTACCTTTTCTTATCTCCAGTCCTTTATCTTTTAATTTTGTCATGTGCATTCTTTAATTAGTTTCTTTATATTTGCTCTTAAGTTATTACTCTCCTTTTATCTTTCATCTCTTTCCTCATTTATTTGATCTAATTTCTTGTTTGATATCGACAGCTTTCTTAGAAAGCCATCTGGTTATATCCTGCAACGCTTCTCATCTCTTTTATGGTGAGCAGACTGTTGTTTCTCTCATTCTTTCAATGTGATTCCCTAACCATATGATCTTCTAATGTGTGTTCATCTTTAAGAAGAAGTTTAACTTTTAGAAATAGCAGGGGACCACAAATTTAAATATTAAAATGTGAACTTGAACCACAAAACCAGTCATAAGGGTACATCTTTTGAAACTGAGTTGTATACATCATCTGAAAGCTGAATAAATAAGCTTTCCATTAATGTATGGTTTGTTAGAACAATATTTGTTTGAGATACAACTATTTGAAAATCTGGAATCTGCAAAAAAAAAACAAAAAAAAAAACATCTAAATATTGAGAAAGTTGCCTTTAAAGTAGCAATGCATATTACTAATCAAAAATTAAGTTTTGATATATTTATGGTAGAGAATTCATAAAATATCTTCATGGAACATGATCTTTACTTAATATCCTAATGATTTATGGCATAAAAGAACAATTAATAATTTTATACCCACAAATGACTTCCATCACATAAAACATGACTATATTTTTTATTGTGACATATAATACTGGATTTATCTTTAGGACTTGTTTCCAGCTGTGGAATTGTTTGTCAGCAACTCATCAGCATATTTGTCAAAAATAAAACATCACTGAAATTTACAAAGTGATTCATTACGGCCATCTGCATTTGAGATTTGTAATTCAGCTTAAGATGAATGATAAACCATAAGAAATGAGACTAGAGAACGGGGATGAAAGACAAAAGAGGAGTCATTTTTAGTAAATAAATAATGGAACTAATTAAAAAAACACACATGAAATAAAAAGTTGAAGGAATAAAGAGATGCACAGATGAGACCAGGAACATGCATTAACAAACATTTTGAATCATATCCTAGTTCTTCTTTTCAATTCTTATAAACTACAACATATGGAAGCCTGTTTTTGCCACTAAATAAAAAATTAAAAAGGTAATTGTGACTTTTTATCTTACAATTCTGACTTTTTTTCTTGCAACTGTGACTTTATTTCTAAGAATTTTGAGCTTATATCTTGCAATTCTGACTTTATAACTCGCATTTGTGAGTTTTATATCATGCAATTCTGACCTTATTTCTCAGAATTGTGAGTTTACATCTCGCAGTTGCGACTTTATTTCTCAGAATTGTGTTTATATTTCACAATTCTGACTTTATAACTCGCAATTGCGAGTTTATATCATGCAATTACAACTTTATTTCTCAGAATTGTGTTTATATCATGCAATTCTGACCTTATTTCTCAGAATTGTGTTTATATCTCACAATTCTGACTTTATAACTCACAACTGCGAGTTTATATCATGCAATTACAACTTTATTTCTCAGAATTGTGAGTTTATAACTCAAAATTGCGACTTTATTTCTCAGAATTGTGTTTATATTTCACAATTCTGACTTTATAACTTGTGATTGTGCTTTATATCATGCAATTGCAAATTTATTTCTCAGAATTCTGAGTTTATAACTCAAAATTGTGACTTTATTTCTCAGAATTGTGAGTTTACATCTCGCAGTTACAACTTCATTTCTCAGACTTGTGTTTACATCTCACAATTCTGACTTTATAACTCACAACTGCGAGTTTATATCATGCAATTACAACTTTATTTCTCAGAATTGTGAGTTTATAACTCAAAATTGCGACTTTATTTCTCAGAATTGTGTTTATATCTCACAATTCTGACTTTATAACTCACAGCTGCGAGTTTATATCATGCAATTACAACTTTATTTCTCAGAATTGTGAGTTTATAACTCAAAATTGCGACTTTATTTCTCAGAATTGTGTTTATATTTCACAATTCTGACTTTATAACTTGCGATTGTGCTTTATATCATGCAATTGCAAATTTATTTCTCAGAATTCTGAGTTTATAACTCAAAATTGTGACTTTATTTCTCAGAATTGTCAGTTTATATCATGCAATTCTGACCTTATTTCTCAGACTTGTGTTTATATGTCGCAATTGTGCTTTACATCATGCAATTTCAACTTTATTTCTCAGAATTCTGAGTTTATATCATGCAATTCTGACTTTATTTCTCAGAATTGTGTTTATATTTCACAATTCTGACTTTATAACTCGCAATTGCGAGTTTATATCATGCAATTACAACTTTATTTCTCAGAATTGCGAGTTTATATCATGCAATTACAACTTTATTTCTCAGAATTGTGGGTTTATGTCATGCAATTCTGACCTTATTTCTCAGAATTGTGTTTATATCTCGCAATTCTGACTTTATAACTTGCGATTGTGCTTTATATCATGCAATTGCAACTTTATTTCTCAGAATTGTGTTTATATCTCACAATTCTGACTTTATAATTTGCAATTGTGAGTTTATATCATGCATTTACAACTTTATTTCTCAGAATTGTGTTTATAACTTTATAAGTTTATAACTCAAAATTGCGACTTTATTTCTCAGAATTGTGAGTTTACATCTCGCAATTGCAACTTTATTTCTCAGAATTGTGTTTATTTTTCACAATTCTGACTTTATAACTCGTGATTGCGAGTTTATATCATGCATTTACAACTTTATTTCTCAGAATTGTGTTTATATCTCACAATTCTGACTTTATAACTCGCGATTGTGAGTTTATATCATGCATTTACAACTTTATTTCTCAGAATTGTGTTTATATCTCACAATTCTGACTTTATAATTTGCAATTGTGAGTTTATATCATGCATTTACAACTTTATTTCTCAGAATTGTGTTTATATCTCACAATTCTGACTTTATAACTCGCGATTGTGAGTTTATATCATGCATTTACAACTTTATTTCTCAGAATTGTGTTTATATCTCACAATTCTGACTTTATAATTTGCAATTGTGAGTTTATATCATGCATTTACAACTTTATTTCTCAGAATTGTGTTTATATCTCACAATTCTGACTTTATAACTCGCGATTGCGAGTTTATATCATGCAATTACAACTTTATTACTCAGAATTGTGTTTATATCTCATAATTCTGACTTTATAATTTGCAATTGCGAGTTTATATCTCACAATTCTGACTTTTTTTCTCAAGTCTCAATAACCTTTTTTTTTTCATTCAGTGGCAGAAATGGACTTCCATAACAACATGCTATTTGTAAAACCCGGCCGGTATGTTCCTTGTTAAGAGACACAAGAAAACTCCAGGCCAGAACAGTGAAACCAAACGCCGGCCATGTAGATTTATTGGAGAGGGCTGGATACCTGTCTTCAAGTCACTCGAGGCCCTTTAAACCTCTAAATAAGCTCAGCCTACAAAGCATTTCCAAGTTTACAGTAACATGCCAATGGAAAAATTCCAGGAATGATTTTGCGGAATTCGAAGTAGAGTGACCTCCAAAACATTTTGTGTATTGCATAATGATTATTTACTACCAGTGAGGTAGCCTACCATATAACCATTACCTCCCTCAGTTACTGTTATCCTGGGAAGTTCACTGTGAGAATTGTGGCATTCCAACTATGCGTGTCAGAGGAGGAACAGGACTAAGATGATCACTCATTACTCTTGGCCTTTTATCTGCGACCGTTTCCACCCGCCGAGGCCTTGTGCGTGATAAATGATTCACTGACCGACAAACAAAGACAATCAGCGAGAAATATAAACACAGAAGGCAGCACATTAAAACAAGCAGAGGGAGACGAGCCAGATTCATCACTCATCCTTTGGGGACGTATTTGGAAAGTGGGTGGCCCAGAGGGGAAGTTGGGGGTTGATCAGCTCAGATTGACCCCCCACTGAACTGCGAGAGAAGGGAGGAAACAGAGGGGTGGAGAGACGGAGGAAAATGAGAGGGAGTGAGCAAGGGAGTGTGAAAGAAAGAGGCTGGATGGACCTTCTGACAAGGGTGTTTAGTTATGAAAACAAAAGTATTGTAACAGATGGCACTCTGGAAACCTCATAACAGCGGATTGGAACGAGCCAGCAGCTTATCGGGAGTCGACGGATGACTTTAGACACACACACACTCACACACACACACTCCGGACGCTGCTGGGGGGATATATAAGATCTCACTAGGAGGGTCAAACACCCGCTAGATTGCTGCTTTGGACTCTAGATGTTTCAACAAATATCCTACCAGTCGTTCGAGTGCCAGCTTTTTGGGGTGAAGTTTGTTATTCCTCCAAGCTTGTGCTGAAATTTCTTCAAAGACCAGGTTCTGGTTCTCAAGGTGGAAAAAAAATAAACCAGCTTCCAGGAACAAGGTGGATGCAAACCTGTGGAGATCAAGAACGAATTCTGGCACGATCTAATAGGTTTGAACTTGCAAGGACTGCAAGGACTATGAACTGCTTTTGAGTAAAAAATTGGTCAAGCTCGAATGCGTTTGAACTTCTGCAAGGACTACAAACCATTTTCTTCCAGAAATTTTGCCAATTTCTAAAACGTTTGAGCTTTTGCAAGGATTAACATTCATTTTTGTCCAGAAATCTTGGCATTTGAACTTTTCTTGCAAGGATTACAAACTGTTTTTGACCAGAAAGTTTGTCAAGTTTTAATACAGTTGAACTGCAAGGACTACAAACCATTTTCTTCCACAAATTTTGGCAATTCCTAAAACGTTTGAGCTTTTGCAAGGATTAACATTCATTTTTGTCCAGAAGTTTTGCCATTTTAACTTTTCTTGCAAGGACTACAAACTGTTTTTGACCAGAAAGTTTGTCAAGTTGTAATACGGTTGAACTGCAAGGACTACAAACCATTTTCTTCCACAAATTTTGGTGATTTCTAATACGATTGTACTTCTGCAAGGACCACAATTTCAGCAAGTTCTAATACATTTAAACTTCTCCTGCAAGAACTAACATCCATTTTTGGCCAGAAATTTTGGCAAGATCTAATACATTTGAACTTCTCAAGGACTACAAACCATTTTTGACCAGAAATTTCAACAATATCTAATACGTTTGAACTTTTGCAAGAACTAACATCCATTTTTGACCAGAAACTTTGTTCTAATACATTTGAACTCCTTCTGTACAGACTTCAAACCATTTTTGATATTTTGGCAAGTTCCAATACACCTGAACCTCTTCGAGGACTACAAACCATTTTTGACCAGAAATTTCAGCAAAATCTAATGCATTTGAACTTTTCTTGCAAGGACTACAAACTGTTTTTGACCAGAAAATTGCTCAAGTTTTAAAATGTTTGAATATTTTTTTTTTTGACCAGTAATTTTGGCAGTTTCTAATACGTATGAACTTTTGCAAAAAATAACATCCAGTTTTAATATGTTTCAACTGCAAGGAGAACAAACCATTTTTGACATTTTGCCAATATCTAATACATTTGAACTCCTGTAAGTCTACAAACCATTTTTGATGTTTTGGCAAGTTCTAATTCACCTGAACTTCTTCAAGGACCACAAACTATTATTTACTAGAAATTTCAGCAAGATCTAATACATTTTTTACTTTTCCTGCAACGACTAACATAAGTTTTTGACTAGAAATTTCGGCACGATCTAATACATTTGAACTTTTCTTGCAAAGACTACAAACTGTTTTTGACCAGAAAATTTGTCAAATTCTGCAAGAACTACAAACCATTTTCTTCCAGAAATTTTGCCAATATCTAATACATTTAAACTTTTGCAAGAACTACTATCCATTTTTGACCAGGAATTTTGGCAAGACCTAATACATTTGAACTTCTTTTGCAAAGACTTCGAACTGTTTTTGACCAGATAATTTGTCAAGTTTTAATACATTTGAACTGCAAGGACTTACGAACCATTTCCCCAGAAATTTCACCAAGTTCTAGCACATTTAAACTTCTGCAAGGACTAACATCCATTTTTGATCAAAAAATCTGGCAAGTTCTAATACTTTTGAGCTTCTCCTGCAATGCCTACAAACCATTTTTGACATTTTGCCAAGATCAAATACATTATAACTCCTTTGAAAAGGACTACAAACCATTTGTGATATTTTGGTTAAGTTCTAATACACCTGAACTTCTTCGAAGACTACAAACTATTTTTGACTAGAAATTTCAGCAAGATCTAATACATTTGAACTTTTCTTTCAAAGACTAACATCCATTTTTGACCAGATATTCTGGCAAGTTCTAATGCGTTTGATCTTCTGCAAGGACTAACATCAATTTTTGACCAGAATCTAATACATTTGAACTTCTCCTGCAACCCAAACAACCACAAACCATCTTGACATTTGCCAGATCTAATTCATCTGATCATCTCTGACCATCTAAACAAAAATGGAAACCGCAAAACCATTAGGACTGTTTCACGACAACGTGTCGATTCTAGACCTGAACAGCGCTGCGATAAACAACGTCTACATTCAGGAGGACTTCGACGCGTTCAGCATCACCATGGCCCTCTTGTACCTGGCCGTTTGCATTGTGGGATTGGCCGGGAACTCGCTAGTCATCGTCACCATTCTGAAACTGGACAAAATGTCTTCGGCGACCACCGTTTACATTTTTAACTTGGCCTTGGCGGATGGACTCTTCATGGTAGGACTCCCGTTCATTGCTATCCAAAACTTCCAAGACCAGTGGATCTTCGGAGATGTTGTTTGTAAGCTGGTTATGGTCCTGGATGGCATTAATCAGTTCACAAGCGTGTTCTGCCTAACGGTGATGAGTGTTGACCGCTACATGGCTCTGGTGGATCCACTGCGCTTCGCTCGCTGGCGGACGCCACGACGGGCGAAAATCATCGCCGCATTAATGTGGTTCATCTCTCTGTTTCCAGTGATCCCAATGGCTATTCACTTTTCCGCCAACTACGGTTTGTGCACCGTTGACCCTCATGTTGCGTCAGACACTTGGTGGTTAACTTTTCTCAGCTACACTTTCGTACTAGGCTTCGCCTTGCCGTTCACCATAATGATCGTCTTCTACACAGCACTTCTAGTGACTCTAAGAAACGCCAGACAGCAAACGTCTTCCTCAATGGAAAGTCACAGGTTTGAGAAACAGGTGACTAAGATGGTAGTAGCAGTTGTTTTGGTCTTTGGCATCTGCTGGCTGCCGTTCTACGTCTTTAACTTTTGTTCTCTGCACCAATTACACTTAGTGCTCGATTTCGCACGTGGCTTTGAGTTCGTTGTGCTCCTGTCGTACTCGTGGAGCTGCGCTAATCCAATACTGTACGCATGTCTGTCGGAAACCTTTCGAAGGCATTTCCACGCCCTTCTCTGCCCTCACAAGAGCTCCCGGACACATTGCGACAGAGATACCGAAGGGTTCGTTCTGCACGATACCAATGTACAAAGCATGCTACCTTAGTGCACTGTAAAAATGACCATGAATTTACGGTAAAAGACTGTAAAAGTGCTACAGTAAAAAGCTATTAAATAATTAACGGTAAGTCCTCTACTATATAGGCTATGATGAAAACTGTATTGAACGTTGCATGCAATTTTATGGCATCAAGTGAAAAAGTGAACGTAAAATTTGGTTCTTCTTAGCTTTTTCTTATCAGTTTTGTATATAAGGGTTGTATGTACATCTAATGTTGTTAAATGAATGTTAATTGCATTTATTGCATTATTGCAGGTTAATGTGTGTTACCATCATGGTGTTTAGTGTTTGTGTGAATGACACTTTGCACCTTCTATACAGTTGTGCTGAAAAGTTTACATACCCCTTGCAGAATATGCAAAATGTTAATTATTTAACCAAAATAAGAGGGATCATAAAAAATGCATGTTATTTTTTATTTAGTACTGACCTGAATAAGATATTTCACATATAAGACATTTACATATAGTCCACAAAAGAAAACAATAGTTGAATTTATAAAAATAACCCTGTTCAAAAGTTTGATTCCTAATACTATGTTGTTACCTGAGGGACTCATATGCAACTATTACAGAAGGTTCAAACACTCACTGATGCTCCAGAAGCAAAAAACATGCATTAAGAGTGGGAATGGAAATGTGCACATTTTGCTAATTTTGCCTAAATATCTTTTTTTTTTTCATTTAGCACTGCCCTTCAGAAGCTACAGAAGATACCTGCATGTTTCCAAAACAAAATTAGTTCAATTTACCATGATCTTCAAAGTTCAAAATTTTTAATGCATGTTTTTTCCCTTCTGGAGCATCAGTGAGTGTTTGAACCTTCTGTAATAGTTGCATATGAGTCCCTCAGTTGTCCTCAGTGTGAAAAGATGGATCTCAAAATCATACAGTCATTGTTGGAAAGGGTTCAAATACACAAAAATGCTGGAAAACCAAAGAATTTGTGGGAGCTGAAGGATTTTTTTCTGATAAACAGCAGGCAGTTTAACTGTTCAGGATCACAGTATCACTATCACTAAACAAAAAAACACACACACACACACACACACACACACACACACACACACACACACACACACACAGCTGTGGATCATTCAGGTAACAACACAGTATTAAGAGTCAAGGGGATGTAAACTTTTGAACAGGGTCACTTTTATAAATTCAACTATGATTTTCTCTTGTAGACTATATGTAAATGTCTTTTATGTAAAATATCTTTTTTCAGGTCAGTACTAAATAAAAAATAGCATGCATTTTATATGATCCCTCTTATTTTGGTTAAATAATTGACATTTTGCATATTCTGCAAGGGGTATGTAAACTTTTGAGCACAACTGTATATGAAGAGTTCAGATGCAAAACCAGCTAAAAGCCATCTCAATCAAAAATGAGATAATGATACTGAATGAATGCTCTCGACACATATTATACATCCATCAAACACTTTTACTTCAAACATTCTAAAATCCCACCCTCAGCCCGATCAGAAAGACCAGTACTTACATAGAAACCTATACATCGGAGCCTGATGAAAAATGCATTTTTTAAAATAAAGATGTCAGATGGATTTAGAGGCTTTTGCATCTGAACTTCATATGTTAGTATTTAAAAGCTGCTTGTGATGGGCTTTGGTTCATCATGTGACTTTTTATCACCACCTGCTTTTGGTGGATATCAGTGTATTACAAGGTACAAAACAGATTACAGTACTTCAACTGGTTGGTATATCTACACTCTATCAGTTAATGAAATTATGGTATTTAAATGTAAATTCCTAAAACGTTGCTTACATTTTTGGATTTTTTTAAAAAAGGCTCCGTCTTTGTTTTAAATATTTAGAAGGGCTTGTGTAATGCATTCCCACTTTGTAAACAGACAATCTTTCCCTGCCACATTTCTCTAGTACACTTCAAAGTATGAGCCTCTGAGGTTGTGTTTATGTCTGTGCAATAGAGAAAAAGACATGAGCAGACTGGGGCGTGATAAGTGGCGGGTGGAAGTTGATAACTATGCCTTTTCACCACAAAAGCAAAGTCGCTCGGTTTCCACGCAAAGGAAGGGCCGTAAGGACGATTATGCAATTTCTGCCCTCCTGTACGAGTGCTGTCGGACTGATTGTGGACTTCAGGATGATGTCATGGTTGTCATGGCATCCAGCTTGGACCAAATATTTGAGGATTTTTGTGTGACTGTCGAATGACACATGAGAAAAGAATGTGGTTGAGAATTTGTTTGAAAACAGTTGATAAATTAGATGTTAATGGCCAACACTGGTTTATATAAATATTTATATATACAGTAATTAATAACACATGATATTTTAAATATATGGCAATATATATAATCTACACAGGTAAAATGTATATTTTATTATTTCATTTTATGTGTGTGTGTGTATATATATATATATATATATATATATATATATACTACCAGACAAAAGTTTGGACACATCCTCTCATTTAATGTTTTTAAAGAAGTGTTTTATGCTTATCAAGGCTGTTTTCACTTGATCAAAAAAAGAGAAAAAAAAATATTTTGTGAAATATTATTACAATGTAAATCAATGTTTTTCTATATTAATATACATCAAAATGTAATTTATATCTGTAATTAAAGTTGAATTTCCAGTCTTCAGTGTCACATGATCCTTCAAAAATCATTCTAATATGCTGATTTATTATCAGTGCTGGAAACAATACTTTTGTGATCCTTTTTTTTTTCTCGATCAATAAAAGGTTAAAAAAGAACAGCATTTATTTAAAATAGAGAGGTTTTCTAACAATATACACTACTGTTCAAACGTTTGGGGTCAGTAAAGTTTTATTCTTTCTTTTTTTATGAAAGAAATTAACACTTTTATTCACCAAGGACGTGTTGCATTGTTGGAAAAGATTTATATTTTGAATAAATGCTGTTCTTTTTAACTTGTTATTCATCAAAGAATCCTGAAAAAAGAATCACAGGTTGCAACATTGTTTCCAACATTGATCATTCTAATAATAAATCAGCATATTAGAATGATTTCTGAAGGATCATGTGACACTGAAGACTGGAGTAACAGCTGATAAAAATTCAGCTTTGCATCACAGGAATAAATTATATTGTAAAGTATAGTAAAATAAAAAACATTATTTTATATTGTAATAAAATGTTACTGTTTTTTTTCTGCATTTTTGATCAAATAAATGCAGCCTTTATGAGCATAAGAGACTTCTTTAAAAAACATGAAATGAGAGGGTGTGTCCAAACACAAAGTGTATATATATATATATATATATATATATATATACACACTTTTTTTTATTTACCCTTGTTTTCAGTGTATCACAGCATTTTGACACTATTTTATACTTCTACTTTGATTCTAATATTTCACTTTATTGCATGCATAGAATATTTGCATATAATCATCCAAAACATGTTTTTGGGGGAGTTTATATGTGACCCTGGACCACAAAACCCGTTGTTTAGAATCAGCCAAAAATACATTGTATGGGTCAAAATTATTGATTTTTCTTTTATGTCAAATTTAATAATTTGGATATTAAGTAAAGATCATGTTCCATGCAGATATTTTGTACATGTTCTACTATAAATATATCAAAACTTAATTTTTGTTTAGTAATATGCTTTGCTAAGAACTTGTGGACAACTTTAAAGGCAATTTTTTCAATATTTTGATTTTTTTGCCCCCTCATATTCCACATTTTCAAATATTTGTATCTTGTATAATTAAACAAAAAATTATACATCACCTGGTTTTGTGGTCTAGGGTTACATATTACTTTCTACATATGTAATTTATCATTGCTCATAAACATTAAAATTCACAGCTGATGACACAGAGTGTTTTTTCTTCTTTGTTCAAGTATGCAGACTGAACTACTTAAACATTTATGAATCTCTGAGCACCTCCTTTCAAAGCTTTTTCGTGGAAGTTGTCAAAAGTGCAAGTTTTCAGATTAAACTTTCAGAGAAACAAAAATGTGCACTCAATATGTGTCATTTCTGCTTTAAAATTTGTCACCACTTGCAGAGAAAAACAAATCTATCATGTGCTTCAAGTTTGACTCTGGTTGGTATTATTGTCTTGACAACTTTGAAGGCTTTCAACTGAGAAATACATTGAGAAACAACACAATACTTCTTTGTCTCACATCTGGCCCACATTTTAAATGTTATAAACGTGTTGTTTTTGCAGCAGTTTTATAGGCAGCCGAGGTGTAATACAAGCCTATAACATACCTTTCCTTATTCAGTTTTCATGACTAAAGGGGAAAAAGATTTTCTCATCAAATTAAGCAACAAATTTCTCATGAACACACATACTGTACACTTCTCTTAAAATGATCATTGTTGCCTGTCATCCTGTTAAAAATAAATAAATAAATAAATAAATATGCATACTGACTAAAGCTAAAACCTATAATGTATAGGAAATTAATTTATCTGCCTCGTTTTTAATTCATCTTCTATTTAACCTTACATCTTTAAAACTGATTAACAATAAAAAATTACCTTTAAAGTTGATGTGACTCTAAACAAACACTCTCTGGAAATCAAACATGTTCCTAAAAAGGTAAGAACAGATGTATTTAGCTTTTATACTAACAGACACTGGGAACATAATGGAAATGTTAAATGAATGCTCATACATGTATGAGACAGGACTTGGTGGGAGACAGTATGCTTAGATTAGAACGCTTAAAATGCCTCATTCCCATGTACAAACGTCGAATAAGACTATCCCATGGCTCCATGAAGAATATGTTTGTCAAAAATTATACCTCTGACATAAAGCAGATGCAATCTAAGCTCATCAAACCCTCTAAAAAATCATTTAGATACAAAATTAGAAGGTTAGCAATAGCTCTCACGCACATTATGTACCAAAACAATTTTAAATAACATCTCTCAAGAGGTTATGGGATCATGTCCCTCATTAGTCTGACCAAAGGGCAGCATCTATATTGTGTCGTAAGCGTCTAAAGAGAAAATGACTAATTTAGAATAAGCATCAAAATATTATATGCAAATAAAATATAACATTATGTATAACAAATATAATGTACATATTATGTAAAACTCCACCTGGAATAAAAAAGTCCCAATATGTATAACAATTTATTTAAATGCATGTTGACTTGAAGTAAATTTAATTTGAGTTACAGTTTTGGTTTTGGTGTTTTTGTGTCCATATTGTCTACTTTAACCTTGCCATTATATATCCAGTTGACACTTTAACATACCATTTTTAAACAACAAAACTGACCGCTAGTTCAGCTGTCATTACTTTGTCACTGATGACCCGGGCTGTTTAATAGGTTTCATTTATTGTTTCCCAAACATTTGGCTTTGCGCCTTAGAAAACATCTTTTTAAACTCGTAGCTTGGCAATTTGACTATAATCATGTATCAACAGTAAGACATAGACAAAAGCTTTTAATTGGACCCTCGGGCATCGGTGAAGGCCTATAACATATAGGTTTGTGACAAATCAGGAATATTATGAAGAGTTTAGTCTCCTAAGGCACCTATTCAAGATGGTAAGAGAGCCATATGCAGTTATTAAAGTAATAATAATAATACTAATTTAATAAAACTGCTTGATTTTGCATTCATTTTCTATTTAAGGTGAGACACTGCAGGTGAATAGGGTAAAAAAAAACACAATAGTTATCACCTTACTTACCCTGTTGATTGATTACACTGATAATTGCTTAAAAACAATTGTATTACAAGTTTTCAAAATGTTAGGTTTAAATATGCAAATGAGGTATTATTTAATAAAATATCTATAATTTGCATACATTTAACAAAAATCTAAACACTGGATGAAGTCAGTTTCAAAATATTTTATTTATTTATTTATTTATTATTATTATTATTATTATTATTATTATTATTATAATTATTAATATTATATTTATTTTATTTTTTTTATTATTATTATTTTTTTTTTTTGCCATATTAGAGTCAAAATGTTTTACAGAGGGGATTGGGGTATCTCATTTTGTCACTCCAAAATTCAGTATACTTAGAACAGACAGAAAACAGTACATTTTTTCATTTTGGGGGGGAATAAAATGTTGTATATAATCAAGCAAATTATATAGGCCTATGAACAAATCCCGCTGTAAAAACCTTCAGGATATAGACAGGAATAAAAACGTAAAGTTTGGTGTGTGTAAGTGCTACTAAAGTGGAGATTTATGGCTCAGTGTAGGAGAAAAAAATTATTTTGAGAAAATGGCCCTTTTTTGGCCATACTGTAACTGAAAGCTATTGACACAAATAGATAAAGTGCTACAAAAGAAACACTTAACAGTGTCTTTTAGGTGTTTTCTTTCCACTAGTCTGAAAAAAAAAAACACTTTATGAAAAAGCCCAAAATCTCAGTTTGAGAGGTGCCTGCAGTGTCTCGTCTTATAGCTTCAAAACTGTTTGACAATAAAAAAAGTTACCTTTAAATTTGATGTGACTCAAACCAAACACCTAATTTTCTTAATGACTCTCTGGCAATCAAACATGTTCCTAAAAAGGTAAAAACATATGTATTTAGCTTTCGTTCTTACAGACGTTACTGACAAAATGCAAATGCTAAATGAATGCTCACTCGTTTTTATTGACGGTGTTGATCCAGTGTTGTTGCGAATGCGATGCGTTTTTTCGATTTGCTTTTAAAAGCCTGTTATAGGCCTATTTATCAAGTTTAAACATGTTTCGCTTCACAAATAGTTAGTTAGAAACAATAGTTTAGTTTATCTGTGATTAAAACCGAGGTAGATGCCGACGCACTACTTTCAAATTGTTTTTCTACGTAAACGCAAGACACGTCTCTCATTTTGCCGCCTCCGAGCGCTGTGTTTAAAATGCCGGCCCAACTAAGAAGTTTTTTAAAAATGCGCCCTGCTCTTATGGAAAAGAACAAGGTGGATACTGTATATTTTTCATTAATAAGACCATTTTGCCACTTTTCCTGGAAGTCATGAATTTTTCCACAATCCAATATTTCTTTCCCATCTCAAACGAAAACATTTACCACCCAAAAATGGCATTTTTAAAAAAAATTGGAATAAAATGACAAAATTCTAGCATTTTATGTATCATAAAAACTACTTCTAATAATATTTACACACTATTTGAATAACTGAACAAAATTACTGAAAATGCACAATTTAAATATTCTGCACATAAACTATGGATTTTTATGGCCATGAAGAAAAGTGTGGTAAATCTAAACACTGATTATATTGTAATTTAATAAATCTTTGGGATAAGCTTAAAACAATCAAATATAGACATAAATGGAATTTGAAAAGTATAAAATATAAATGACATAGGCATGGTAAAAAGCTTCCAGTTTTATTAAAAACCTTCACATAAAAAAAAAAGAAAAAAAAGTTGAAATTTAATAAAAAATAAGCAACTGGGACATGAAAGTGCCCAAAGTTAAAGAAACACAGAAATGCTTTGCTTTCTCATTACTAATGCATAATCCTCTCTCTTTCAACCACACACCATTTTAACAACCCTATCAGATTTTCCCACTGCTATACTTTGTCAGCTTGCGAACAATGGATTTCCTATCACTGTTGCCCTTTTATTGAAACCTGAGTTTAATTTAGAACAGTATTTCAGAGAACAAAGCCAATATTAATTTGGTAAGAGCTTCATAACAAGTTGATATCCAAAGTTTTGAAAATAAATGGCTTACTATTTCAACCACTTATCAAATATAATGAATACTCTTTCTGTTTCAATACATATTTCAATTAAATCATTCATCAGTTTGACTTATTTCACCCTTTTTCTTTTCAAGTTGCGTCTGTTTATTGTCATTGCCGCAGTTTACCTTTCATCAAGGCTTTTCATGACTTATCTGTCATTGACCTTTAACCCCATATATTCTCAGTTCTGCTCTTGTTGACTAAGTGCTGTCAGAGGTGAAGGCCCATTGGTGTTTACCACTTCTGTTAGGATTGAGGATTTCAGTTCTGTTAAAGCAGAAGATACTATATCTAATCTCAGTATTAATGCAGCCTGAATTTCCAACAAGGAATGACGGCAGAGTCCAGTTTGCAGAGGGTCCTGTAAAAGCCAATGAACTACCAAATGAAAGCCTGTTTTTGCCACTCAAAAAATAAAAATAAAAAGACAAAAGATAATTCTGACTTCTTTATCTCAGTTTGGACATTTTTTCACTTTACAAAACTGACTTTTCTCTGAACTGTTTGATATAAACTCACAATTGCAGGTTATAAAGTCAGAATTGCTGGATATCGCATTTGTAAGAAATAAACTCTCAATTCTGACTTTTTTCTCTCAATTCTGGCTTCTCAGAATTATGAAATATAAGCTATCAATTGTGAATTATAACATCCAATTCTGAGGAAAAAAAAAATACTTTTGTCCTACAATTGTGAGATTATATCTCATAATTCTGTCTTTTTTCCTCTCAATTCTGACTTCTTTTCTCATAAGTGTGAAATATAAACATTAAAATGTGACTTATAAAGTTGAATTCTGAGGAAAAAAGACTTTTGTTCCTACACTTGTGATATGAGATTATATCTCAAAATTCTGGCTTTTTTTTTTCTAAATTTTAACTTATTTTTTCATAATTGTGAAACATAAATTGTGAGTTATAAAGTCCAATTCTGAGGACAAAAAGACTAAAAATTGTATTGAGATATAAACTCACAACTGTAAGAAAAAAGTCAGAATTGAGAGTTTATTTCTAACAAGCGTGACTTTATATCCTGAAATTCAGAATTGTGAGATGTAAACTTGCAGATAAAAAGTAAGTAATGTGAAATAAAATAGTCACAGTTTTTTATTATTATCATGTATGGCAGAAACAAGCTTCCACAGGAATGCTAACGTATTCACCGCATTTTTGAGGTAAGCGCGTGCCCGTGACCATTTTGTGACTTGAATGTGCGAAGCTTCTGGTGTCGTTTACTTATCGTTATTTTAGCTGTACAAAACAGTTCGTTATGCTGCTTGATATAGCAAAATGTCTTGATCTGGAAAGCATCTACTGTGTACAAACATCTGGCAGACATCTGTAAGATGTCAGTTTTACATCCATTCTAAATCATAAACGTTTTAAAGACATCTAATAGATGTCTATTTGATATCTGATAGGAAACGTCCAATAGATGTCTTGCAGATGAGCAAACTACGTCTTGCAGATGTAAATGCAGACGTCAAATAGACGTCTCGGAGATGTATCCCAGATAGCACACGTCTGTTAAAGTTCCCTTGATCTGAAAAGCATCTGCTGTGTACAAACATCTGGCAGATGTCTGTAAGATGTCAGTTTTACATCCATTCTAAATCATAAACATCTTAAAGACATCTAATAGACGTCTATTTGACATCTGATAGGAAAAGTCCAATAGATATCTTGCAGATGAGCAAACTACATCTTGCAGATGTAAATGCAGACGTCAAAAAGACGTCTCAGAGGTGTATCCCAGATAGCACACGTACGTCTACAAGATGTCTATTAAAGATCTCTTGATCTGGAAGCATCTGCTGTGTACAAACATCTGGCAGACGTCTGTAAGATGTCAGTATTACATCCAGTCTAAATCATAAACGTCTTAAAGACATCTAATAGACGTTTATTTGACATCTGATAGGAAACGTCCAATAGACGTCCTGCAGATGAGCAAACTCCATATACGTCTGCAACATGTCTACTGAAGATCTCTTGCAAGATGTCTATTAAAGACCTCTTGATCTGGAAAGCATCTTCTGTGTACAATCAACTGGCAGACATCTGTAAGATGCTTTACATCCATTCTAAATCATAAACGTCTTAAAGACATCTAATAGACGTCTATTTGACATCTGATAGGAAACGTCCAAAAGACATTTGCAGATGAGCAAACTACGTCTTGCAGATGTCTTGCAGGTGTAAATGCAGACGTCAAATAGACATCTCTGAGATGCATCCCAGATAGTACACATATGTCTGCAAGATGTCTATTAAAGATCTCTTGATCTGGAAAGCATCTGCTGTGTACAAACATCTGGCAGACATCTGTAAGATATCAGTTTTACATCTATTCTAAATCATAAATGTCTTAAAGACATCTAATAGATGTCTATTTGACATCTGATTGGAAATGTCCAATAGACGTCTTGCAGATGAGCAACCTACATCTTGCAGATGTCTTGCAGATGTAAATGCAGACGTCAAATAGAACCTCAGAGATGTATCCCAGATAGCACACATACGTCTGCAACATGTCTATTGAAGATCTCTTGCAAGATGTCTATTAAAGACCTCTTGATCTGGAAAGCATCTGCTGTGTACAAACAACTGGCAGACGTCTGTAAGATGTTTTACATCCATTTTAAATCATAAACGTCTTAACCCTTTAACTGCCATTAACAGTCTTCTTGAATAGCTAATGGCAGTTAAAGACATAATAGACGTCTATTTGACATCTGATAGGAAACGTCCAATAGACATCTTGCAGATGAGCAAACTACGTCTTGCAGATGTAAATGCAGACGTCAAATAGACGTCTTGGAGATGTATGTGTGCTATCAGGAATTCCTTTATTTACCAATAGCGGCTAAAACTTGGAAGTCTGGCACATTTAAATCAATTAGCTTAGTTTCCCTTTCAGGTACCAAATTGTAGAGGTTATAATGAGTCATTTTTACAGCTTGACTTTTATCCCAATGAATGTAGGGAAGATATGATTTCTCATGATATGACTCAATTCATTCCCACATGCATTTATTTTAATCCAATCTAATTTTAAACATCTTGGGGATTCATATAAACAATTATTTTGACCCCTGACATATTTCCGTATCCTTATCAAGACCACACAGCAAAAACAACTGGATATAGCCTTTCACGTCGTTTAGATTAATGTATCTCGTCCGCGGCGCGGGATATATATCAGGGAGGGCTGGAAGCGCGCACTCGGCGGATCAGTAGCTCCATCTGCACGCAGAGCAAGAAGCTGCACTCACTTTCGGTGTCGCGCTTCTCCAGAAGCACACGCACGAGGATCTATCTGACATCCCTCAGCTCTGACTGAAAATACCAAAGGAATTCGTCCCCCGCGTTCGAAAATTTCGCTTTCATGACTTGAATTTTATTTTAGTGAAGTTTTAGTGCGTCCTCCGTTTCTTAACAAATGTTTTAGTTTATTTTATGCAATAACGATCATTTGTTATCTGAGGAGAACTGCCGGTGTCCTGACGCACGAACGGACGCGCGCGGGCTTATCAGGAGGTGTCAAGTCCGAGTGTCGTTTATTCTTACTTGGATTTCGCACTTGCTCGTACAGTTTTTGAGTTAATATTATGGTGGTCAGTGGAAGCATGTGAAGCTGTGATATTTCAGGAATGGATCTCCAAAGGTATCCAAAAACTACAGGTAAACATTTAAAACGAAATGCATTCAATTGTTTATTTTTATAACATAATAATAGTATTTGTGCTTTAACATGTTTATTTGAGGAAAACAAGGAAAAGGAAAATTTTATTATTAATAGCCGTTTTAGGTAAAATAGTTGGGCCAGATTGTCTAAATATGTTTGTTTGCTTTTTTCAATAATAATCAATTATTTGTCATAATTTATTTAGACATGTGGTGTATTGGCTGAAAATGTAAGATATATTGAAGAGTTCCGATGCAAAACCCTCTAAAAGTCATCTCAGTCAAAAATGAGATAATGATACTGAGTGAATGCTCTTGACACATATTATACATCCATCATATAGCCTACTTTAACTTCAAACTTGCCAAAATCCCACCCTTAGCTCAATGAGAAATACCACTACTTACACAGAAACCTATACATCTGAGCCTGATAAAAATGCATTTTTTGAAGAAATGAATTTAGAAGCTTTTGCATCTGAACAATTCATATATAGAGAGATAAAACAGAGTGGGATGTTTAATTATCTGTTTAATTGCTTCCTTAAATGTATTTAAGTGGAGTTATCCATTACTGAGAGTCTTAGAAAACTCTAGGGTTTGATTTAATCACAGCTGGGTTTCTGTAGTGCTGTTCATTCTCAGTTTAAGATGCTGTGATATTTGTGTGGGAAGAGGACAGACACGATTTGGATGGATCTCTGTCATCTAAACGGCAGATCAACACAGTATACTTCACTTTTGTATTAATTCAAAAGCTTATCATCTGATGAGCTGTACAGCAAAATCAAATCTGCATCGTTTCTTAGATGATCTGTGCTAGATCAAATAGTTGTGCTGTTTGCTCAATGAAGATCAATTAAACCAATATTTGCCAGGGCAAAAGTCAATGAGCTGAAGAAACCAGACAGACAAGGTAAAGTCCTTGTTTATTCAGAGCTGCAGATCAAACCTGTAAGCAGAATTGACAACCCAGCAGCTCGTGACCTTAAATGTCTTTGCATCCGTAATCTGGTTTGATAAAATGGCTGTTTACATTTAGTCACTTCATGCGTTCCATTTTCACTTGGCCACATTATGTGTCAAATTTTAATTTTGTATATTGCTTTTATTCATATGCGCCTCAGCACAGCAGATATAAATCAAGTCTAATGTTCTCTCGCAAGCTTGCAGATATATCAGAATTTACATTTACTGTTGCATATTTGCATGTTTTCATTTCATATGTGACCCTGGACCACAAATATATTTGTGGTATTTGTAGCAATAGCCAACATTATATTGTATGGATCAAAATGATCGTTTTTCTTTTATGCCAAAAATAATTAGGATATTAGTTAAAGATCATGTTCTGTGAAGATATTTCTTCATAGAACTTTCCCACCATACATATATATATATTTTTATTATTATTATTAATATGCACTGCTAAGAACTTTATTTAGACAACTTCCATTTGAATTTTTTTGCACCCTCAGATTTTTAAATAGTTGTATCTCAATCAAATATTGTCCTAACAAACCATACATCAATGGAAAGCTTATTTATTTAGCTTTCAATTTTTAAAAATTGACCCTTATGACTGGTTTTGTGGTTCAGGGTCACATTTAGCAACAATTGGTAGAGATTCGTGAACCCATTTGGGGCAAGTAAGTAAATATTTACACTTGCCCCTGTCTTGTATTTGTCTCAAATGCATGAACTGACCAAGTGAAAACACTCATATAGATTCTAAGAGTGAACATTACTTGTGAATTTAGGGATGATATATGTGACCCTGGACCACAAAACCAGTCATAAGGAGCATGGGTATATTTGTAGCAATAGCCAAAAATACACTATATGGGCCAAAACTCATTAGGATATTACGTAACGATCATGTTCCTTGAAGATATTTTGTAAATTTGCTACCATAAATATATCAAAATGTACTTTTTAATTAGTAATATGCATTGCTAAGAACTTCATTTGAACAAATTTAAAGGCAATTTTGTTTTTGTTTTTTTGCACCCTCAGATTCCAGATTTTTAAATAGTTGTATCTCGGTCAAATACTGTCCTATCAAAATCTTATGACCTGTATGACTGGTTTTGTGGTTCAGGGTCACATTTAGCAATTATTGGTTGTGATTCGTGATTGCTCTATCCATGATTGCTCACTCACACGTGGGTTGTGGGACTCCCAAACTTTAGTATGCTGACGTAATTCCATTTGGGGCAAGTAAACAACTGTTTACACTTGACTGTGTGTTGTATTTGTCTCAAATGCATGAACTGACCAAGTGCAAACACTCATATAGATTCTAAGGGTGAACATTACTTGTGAATTTAGGGTTGATTTGTGTTCCTGGACCACAAAACCAGTCATAAATATATCAAAACTTAATTTTTGATTAGGAATATGCATTGCTAAGAACTTCTTGCACCCTCAGATTCCAGATTTTCAAATAGTTGTATCTCAGCCAAATATTGTCCTATCCTAACAAACCATACATCATTAGAGAGCTTATTTATTCATATATAAATCTAAATTAAAAATGGACCCTTATTACTGGTTTTGTGGTCCTGGGTCACATATAATGTTTAATATTTCAATTTCTTAAATTTTGTGGATTGAATAGTCATTAGTTCATTCTAAGGTGGAAATCAAGGCTACAGTCCACCATTGACCCTTTAACTGTCACTCCCATTTTTGAAAATAGATGAGAAAATGCAGTATTCAATCTTAATTTTGTATAATTTATAAACAAAAACATTTTGTAATATGATTTTGATATACATTTCTATGGTAACACAATGTCAGATATTAAAATGGTTTTCAAAGGATGAATTTTGAGATTTTTGAACGAGCTTATGATTTCTAAAGCAACGAAAAAAGTCTTTCTGTGACAAAGATCACAGTTATGAAGTAGATTTTTGAGGTGCACTATTGTCATAAATTAATCTATTACTTTTCCCACATAATTTTTAACACACAAAAAGGTCAAATATCTATTTAGGAGTCTTAAGGTCATTGCACACTGAGTCTAAAATTTTCGTATGCGTTTTTTCGTATTCGTAATCCTAAAAATTTGTCACGCACAGAAACCTTGCACACTGAATCTGATGCGTTTTAATTCTTCTGTTGTGAAAAATATCGCAAAGCAATATATAATGGAATCTTCAAGCAGCGAGGATGATTTGGTTGTCCACACTCTTCTTAAAAAGAGAAAAAGAAAGGGCATATTATAAGATATAGAGAGGAATGAGAGAATGTTTTTTATGCGCACCTCCTTATTAATGAGCTGCAGGGTGATTCAAAGTTTACTTAAGGAACTGTCAGTAAACTTTGACGCTTTGCAAGCATTACTAGAGCCACATATTATAAAGAAGATCACACATTTCTGTCAACTTAGTGTACAAGGAATTTATAGTGCTTTGTGCTGTGAGACGAAGTGGATGAACTCTAGATTTTGGCATTTGCTTGTACGGTGGCTCTGAACTGTCAAAAGACCTCTCAAAATGCTTGCTACGGAATGTGAAAAACGCAAAAAAATCTAAACCGATCCAAATTTTTTTATGACGGACGAACATTTCGGAAGCAGTGTGCAAATGTGATTGACATAACATGAGATTGTATTTATTTTTTAACGCGAAAAATTCAGATGAAAATTTCAGACTCAGCGTGCAGTGGCCTTTAGACCTTTCCAACGCTATGTACTTTGTCATAATTAAATTAGGATTTATTTGTAAAATGCTGAAGTAAACTCAGGCATCCCACTGAGGGGACGGGTGACAGTTAAGGGGTTAATACACCCAAAAGTCCACAGTTGTATAGAAACTTTGACACTCACAAGACAAAAAAATCAGATGTAGATGTGACATTTCCAAATGACAAGTTTAGTCGTTAACTCATATTTCTTTGTTTTTACACACGCACACAGGTTTCGCATTAAACTGCAGACTCTATCTCCACAAGCTTTGTCCTGGTGAATAAACCCCACCAAACACTTTCAAAATGGACACAAAATGGACGTTCATGCCCAATGCCAGCATATCCCTCCCTGACCGCCTGCTCAACGACAGTTTCTTCCCCGGAAACGAGTCTGACTTTGGTTTGGAGATCTACCCTACCAATGGCACCCACCCTGGCTTTGACCAAACCAGTTCAGCAGTGATCACATTCGTGTATTTTGTGGTCTGCGCGGTGGGGCTCTGCGGGAACGCCCTGGTCATATACGTCATCCTGCGCTACGCCAAAATGAAGACTGTCACGAATATCTACATTTTGAACTTGGCTGTGGCGGATGTTCTTTGCATGCTGAGCCTGCCGTTCATTGCCATTCAGCTCTCGCTGCTGCACTGGCCGTTTGGATCGGCGATATGCCGCATCGTACTGACTGTGGACTCCATGAACCAGTTCACCAGCATCTTTTTTCTAACAGTCATGAGCTTTGATCGATACCTGGCTGTTGTGCATCCGATCAAATCCACCAAATGGCGAAAGCCGCGCATGGCCAGAACCATCAGTTTGGGGATGTGGGGCGTGTCGCTGTTGGTTAACCTACCGATTATGATCTACAGCGGTGTGAACGCCAAAAGGAACGAGGCGCGGACGTGTACCATGTTGTGGCCGGAGCCCCAGAACACCTACTACACCGCTTTCATCTTCTACACCTTCTTCGTAGGCTTTTTCTTACCGCTAATCGTCATCTCCATGTGCTACCTGCTGATCGTCATAAAGGTGAAATCCTCCGGCATGCGGGTCGGCTCCACCAAACGCAAGCGCTCTGAGCGCAAAGTCACCCGTATGGTGTCTATCGTAGTGGTGGTGTTCGTCTTATGCTGGTTGCCTTTCTACGTATTCAACGTGACCTCTGTGACCGGAACCGTTCCCACCACACCTGTGCTGAAGAGCACTTTTGACTTCGTGGTGGTGCTGGGTTACGCCAACAGCTGCGCCAATCCCATCCTCTACGCCTTCTTGTCGGACAACTTCAAGAAGAGCTTCCAAAACGTCCTTTGTCTGAAACGAGTCAGCGGTTTGGACGAGATCGAGCGCAGCGACAGCCGGCAGGACAGGACTCGAATGGTCAACGACGTCATGACGGAAACGCATAACGCCGCTCTGCTCAACGGAGACCTTCAGACCAGCATCTGAGGAGGAGATAAAAGTCACTGAGTTACAACAATAAACATACCATCTTAAAATGTCCATTTGGGTGAGCGTGATCTGACCTGATGTATTTAAGCGATGAGTGAACGAATGTCATTTACTGTAAATATCTCTAGTTGTGTTTATCGTGTTGTGTTTACTATGCGTGTACGTTCACTTCAGTGCCAAAATTGTCTTTAAAGGGGTCATCGGATGCAAAGTTCACTTTTGCGTGTTGTTTGAACATAAATGTGCGTTGGCAGTGTGTGTGCACATCTACTCTTTAATAATAAAGCAGAACAACAAGAAGGTGTTTCCCAATTATTGGGCATTTTCCAACCATCCAATCAAGACCGTACAGAAGCCCGTAAAGAAGCAGAAATGCATTGTTATTATTATTATTTCTCGTTTTTTTCTTAATTTTTACTATTATGTTGATATTGCGACAACATTTATGTCAAAAAAATAAAATGTGTGTATAAAATACAGGCTACAGTACCTATTTTCTTAAAAAAAGTGTTACATTAAACTACTGAGAGATCTTTAGTATGGAATTCTTTCATAAACCAAATTTCCCGTTCTTATGTTATAAGACACAGCTCTTGTATATAATAATAATAATAATAATAATAATGAATTTACAAAAATCCATTTACATCCATATGCAGGTGATCTCTCTCCTCATTTCACCACTTTCTCGCTTTATCACTCATATCTGATGGGAAAAATGTATTCAAGTATTAGGAATCGCCCACTCGAGTTTTAGCAAACCAGGCACAGAGGTTGAAAAATGCCTACCTCGTTGGAAAACGCCCCAAAATTGAGGAACGCCTTTTGTTGCTCTGCAGAGACCTCAGTCTCAAAAATTCACCCAGTGGCTTTTATTTCATCTGTAAAAATAATTTTCAAATCAAGCAATTCTCAGCTTCTTCGATCGCCAGTGTTTCAATGCAGGAGCAGGGATGTAGACAAGAATGGCTCCTAAGCCTTTTTTGTTGGATGTAATAATGAACATAGTACTCATTTACTCCCAACATCTGAGCCGCTGAAGATGCAGTGGATGACTTTTGTTTGTGAGTGGAATGGCCTCCTGATCTACATAAATGCGTCTGTGATCATCTATGATCCAGCTTCACTTACAGCAGAAGTGAGTACTTTTTTTGTATGAATCTTTGCAATCGCCTTTCCTAATAACCTAGTTAGCAAGTTTCACTAAATGCGCTAATGTAAACAAAGGCTCGTCACTCCATGGAGATAAAAGAGGGGCGGGGCAAGCATAGCTCATTTGCATTTAAAGGAACATGCAATGAATCCGATTTTTTTGCAGAGCTAAGGTAAAAGGGTGTTTTTTTACACTACTGAGAATTTTTAACCAAAGTATTTTATTTCATTAAGACCCTATAATCATATCAACTTGTGGAAAGCGGGAATCCGATGACCCCTTTAAAGTTCAGAGACAAGCTAATTCAAGGTCGCTGCCCTCATTAGATAAACATTATTTCATTCTCTTTATGAAAACAAAAGGCCCAGCTTGTTAGAGGCTTCTTATTATTCAAGGATAGTGATGCTTGACATGGACACTTCACTTAACAGAAAAAAGACATATTTATTTGTTGTTTATTAAGTGAGTTATACTTAGAATATCTTGTTTACATATAAAAATCGCCTCTTGTAATATTTGTGGGTTCCCAGTAGAGTTTATTTTGGTAGAGGAAATGTACATAAAGTTCAGAGGAGAGGGGGAGGAAAAATGGGCTCTGTTACGAAACTTAGTATGCTTTGTACCTACTCAGCATTTTCAAGCATCATATTGTCTTTCAAAAAAGATTCCTCACTTAGTAAAGAAGTAATATTTTTAAAATGCATTTATTTTATACTAAGTATAGTTCAAGTCTGACATATCACTTGAGACTTGCTGATATAAAAAATTGCACATAAATACACATTTCTTAATATGTTTTAATGTCACTATTGATGAGAATTGTATGAAATTTAAATAATATCAGTCTGTAAATGGAAAATATTTAAAGTTTACTTAAAGTATACTTGCAATAGTTAAACTTTAGCACAATCAAATAAGTATATCTTTAGTGGGACTTAAATAAATTGCATTAAGCACAAAATTAGTTGTTCCAATTTAGCAGACTTTAAATATACCAGTTTAGTATACTAAGAGTACAATTGCAGTATATTTTAGTAAGCACTTAGCATTAAAAAAAATATTTTAGTATATTTAATTTTCACTAGGATCCAATATTTATACAGTATCCTTCATGAAAAAGGCAATCCTAAAATGCACAGTAATCATGACATTTAATTAAAATTGACTATTTTACACATTTTTGTTGTGTTTTTATGCTTATTAGAGGATTGCTGTTCCCTAGTGAAAAATAAATATACTATTTCATGCTACATGCTACAAGTATACTACAAATATATTTACATACATAAAAGTATATTTGATTGTGCTAAAGTGGAACTATTGCAAGTATAATTTAGGTACACTTAAAATATTTTGCATTTAAAAAACATTATTTAAAGATCATACAATTTTCATCAATAGTGACATTAAAGCATATTTTAGGCTTAATATTAAGAAATGTGCATTGTGCACAAATGGATTATTTGACATATTTTTGGTGTGTTGCGTGTTTTAATGCTTATTAGAGGACCTTCCCTAGTGAAAAATAAATATATTATTTCATGCTACATGCTACAAGTATACTACAAATATGTTTACATGTTATGTACTTAATAAAAATACCTTGCAATTGCAATTTTTGTATACTAAACTGGTATAAAGTATGCTAAATTTTGTGCTTAATGCACTTTAATTGTGCAAAAGTAGTGCAGGTGCTTTTTTAAATAAAAAAAAATGCATTTAAAGACAGATACTGTTTAAAGATCATACAAGTAAAACATGTTTTAGGTTTAATATTAGGAAATGTGCATTGTGCACAAGTAGTACTAATTTAATTAAAATGGACTATTTTACACGTTTGGTGTGTTGTGTGTTTTTATGCTTGTTACCTTCCCTAGTGAAAAATAAACAGACTAAAATGTATTTTAAATACATTTATTTCATGCTTAGTATACTGCAAATAAATTTACATAGCGTGTACACTGCAAAAAAAATGCTTTTCTTACCTAGATATTTTGTCTTGTTTCCAGCCCAATTATCTAAAACTTCTTAAATCAAGAAGGGTATTCTGGGATGAGTAAAAATTATTATCTTGTTTTCAGGAAAAAAGATGTTAAAATTAAGCGAGTTTTTGCTTGAAACAAGCTAAATTATCTGCCAATGGGGTAAGCAAAATAATCTAGTTTTCTGCTTGAAATAAGATTATTTTGCTTACCCCATTGGCAAGCAAAAACTCACTTCATTTTGACTTGTTTTGTCTGAAAACAAGACAATAATTTTTACTTGTCTAGAAAATCCTTCTTGATATTTTTGCTGGAAACAAGACAAAAAATCTAAGTAAGAAAAGCATTTTTTGCAGTGTACTTAATAAAAATACATTGCAATTGCAATTTTAGTATGCTTGCTGATATATTTAAAGTATGCTAAATTGGAGCACAAAACTAATTTTGTGCTTAATGCAACTAAAGATACGCTTAGTATTTGATTGTGCTATTGCAAGTATACTTTGAGTACACTGTAAATATTTAGCATTTTATTTAACGATGCAGTTTTCATCAATGGTGACATTAAAACAGATTTTACACCTAAGTATTAAGAAATGTGCACTGTGCACAAGTAGTGTATCAGTAAATGTGTTAATAGACTTGAACTACACTTTATATAAAATAAATGCATTACTAAAGGTGAATTCTATAGGAATCAGGAGTTATGGCCTTAAATGCACACTAGGTTTTGAAACAGAGCTGTAGGGTTAAACTTAATCATTATATGACCTGAAGAAAGTTTCTTTTTATGATGTTCTAAAATTGTGCAAATGAAGTATGAAGTAACCATATGGCCATTGGCTGTGCTAAATTAACATTCATCGACTGGCAAATGAGATGCATGGAAATCCTCGCTCCTGCTGTTACACAAACAACCTCGCTCACTCACCTCAGTCATAGCAATGAGGGTCAAGGGGGCAGCGAGACGGACGATGATGACACAGAATGCACGAGGGCGTGGGGTTCGCTCGCTATTCTGATAAAAGTATTCAAACGAGTGCATAATAGTGCAGTTCTTTGTGTCGAAAATATACCTCATTATAAAACATAAGATGTATATCCATCATGGTGATGAATGCATCCCGTCACAATAATGCAGAAGCATCGCTGCACTGTAGTGACGATGAATCGCATCATAGCAGCTTCTTTGCATTTGCATTTGCATTGCTTGGAGGACTTTAAAAACAATTCTTTATTCTAGCAAGGATTGCAAGTGCCTTAATCACTCGAAAAGACGAAGAATGAGACGCAGAAACCGTGTGCATTCATTCATAGAGCTTTAACAATGAACCCTCCGCCTGAATGTACAATCACCTGCTTGTAAATAAGACGCTAATTCGTAGAGCTGTACAATGTGTAAATATTGAGCTGGCATTACCAACAGAACGTTTTCAGCTCTCGCCCATTTGAGGGGTTTAGAAACATTTTAACATTTGCGAAGGGCTAAAACGGAGCTTGTTTACTTTAGTCTGTCCGATCTGTTACGCTACAAGTGAATGAGTTCATGTTTAGAAGTGTACACAGCTTTTTCTAAGCGTATTTTGAAACCTGGGGAAATATTGATGACAGCAAAGTGGTTATCGCTGTATTCGTCAAGTACTTTGAGTTCAGTTCAATGTGCCTTTGACAGAATAGTGTTTGTGTTAGTGTGTTGTGCTTTTAGACTCCATCATATTGTATGTCTCTGTGATTAAAGGAATAGCTCACCCAAAAATGAAAATGTGCTGAAAAGGTGCTCACTCTCAGATCAAGGCCTAGTTTTTTTCTTCATTAGATTTTGAAAAAAAAAGCAGCATTTTATCACTTGCTCGCCTCTGAAGTGAATGGGTGCCGTCAGAATGAGAGTCCAAACAGCTGATAAAAACATCACAATAATCCACAAGTAATCCACACCACTCCAGTCAATCACTTAACATCTTGAGAAGACAAACATATGTGTTTGTAAGAAACAAATCCATCATTAAGACATTTTTATTGTCTAAAATACGAGTCCATAATTCCTCAAATCATTTGTGGAGAAAGCGTGACTGTTCTAATTAAATTTTACAAAGCCACATGCTCATCTTTGAATGGTTCTTTCTGTATTTACATAAACTACACGTTTATGTAGCATTGCATCACTTGCTCAGCAATGTATGCTTTGGGGTGAATGGGTGCTGTCAGAATGAGAGATCAAACAGCTAATAAAAACATCACAATAAGTAATCCACACCACTCCAGTCCATCAGTTAACATCTTGAAAACCCAAAAGCACTTTTGTAAGAAACAAATTGCCTAAAATATGAGTCCATAATTAATAATGTTTCCTCCAGTGAAAAAATTCCATCTCCTGTTGTTTCTCACATCAAAATCCCCCAACTTAGAGCTTGTAAACAGTGCTTGATCTCTGCAGTTTTCTCTCTTGATTCAGACCGGGCCAAGCATTATTATGAATAATGCACTCTATTTTAGTTAAAATGTCTTAATGATTGATTTGCTTTCTATAAACACACAGCTTTTGGCTTCTCAAGATGTTAATTGATGGACTTGTAGATTATTGTGATGTTTTCATCAGCTTTTAGACTCTCATTCCGACGGCACCCATTCACTACAGAGACGAGAAAGTGATAAAATGCAGCATTTCTCCAAATCTGATGAAGAAACAAGCTCATCTCCATCTCGGATGGCCTGCGGGTGAACACATTTTCAGCAAACTGTCATTTTTGGGTGAACTACTCCTTTAAGTCTGGAAGAATGACTCATCTCTCACCTTCCTCAGTAGTTATTGTGGAATGAAGGTTGTGTATTGTGCGCTGCTTTTCTGTTAGTGTGTGTCATTATAAGGATGTAGCATCATTCTCCCGGTTGCTAAGCTGCCACAGCTCAATTTTTTTGCCCATTTATTGTAAAGATCCAATTTATCACAATCCACCCAAGCAGAATAATCCTCAGGTTTAATTAAATGATTCCTCAAACACTTGTCAGGTCATTTGCGGAGAAAGCGCAACTGTGTTCTAATTAAATTTTACAAAGGCACAGGCTTAACCACAAATGCTTCTTTCTGTATTTAAAGAACATTACACATCTGTGGAGCACAAAACCAGTCATAAGGATCAATTCAAAAGCTAAAAGCTGAATAAATAAGCATTCCATTAATGTATGGTTTATTATAGGACAATATTTGAATGTATGGAACCTGAGGGTGCAAGAAAATCTAAATATTGAGAAAATCACCTTCAAAGTTGTTCAAATTAAGTTCTTAGCAATGCATATTACTAATCAAAAATAAAGTTTTAATATATTTACAGTAGGAAATTTACTAAATATATTCACAGAACATGAGCTTTACTTAATATCCTAATGATTTTTTGCCATAAAATCAATCATTTTGACCCATACAATGTATTTTTGCCTATTGCTACTTAAGTCTGGTTTTGTGGTCCAGGGTCACATTTTATAACATGTAATGGTAACACTTTACAATAAGGTCTCATTGTACTACTAATAACTCGTTATTTATTGCTTGTTTGTGGTAGTTCACATTGCATTAATAAAGGCTATAAGAATAATGTTCATTGCTAGTTTGCTTATTTAGTTCAACAAAAGAAACTTTCATGTAAAGTGTTCCCATTCAACACTAAAGCTGTTTAACTTCAACCACAATGCAAAATAATGCAAATGACCAAACTGTAACTTAGTCAAAATTAATAGCATAAGCGTGTATGTATGCATTCACTGGGAAATGATTGTTTAAACTAGCCCCCAGTGTACAGATATACTACTGAGAAATCAATCTGTGAGTCAGATTTAACCTTCAACACAACTGCTGTAATGACACATAAGAAAATCTTGACATATAAAGATGTATGACAATGCAAGCTCTTCCCTTTTTTCTTCTTCTTCTTTCCCCCAGCCTTATTGTTGCAAAATGTCTCCCTCTGTTGTCCAGTTTGGGTTTGGTTTTCTATTTAAAAACTGAAGGACTGTTCAGATTCTTGGATGGCTTTGTATCTTTTGGCTTGTGTATGGATTATGCATCATGTTCATGACCTGTAATTACTGACAATTGTGAAAAAACGTGCCAACCTTTTTCAGTGTTGTTATTGAGAAAACAATAAAATGCATTACATTCATTTAGCAAACAAATAAAGGCTAATGTGTGAACAATGCTCTCTGTTTGATTGTATGTGAAACATTTTTTGTAATCAAAATATAGTAAAATTCTGAAATATTATTACTGTTTAAAACAGATGTTTTCTATGTGTATATATGGTAAAATGTAATTTATCCCTGTGATCAAAGCTGAATTTTCAGCATCATTACTTCAGTCTTCTGTGTCACATGATCCTTCAGAAATCATTGTAAAATGCTGATTTGCTGCTTAAGAAACATTTCTGATTATTATCATTGTTAAAAACAGTTGTTCTGCTTCTTTTGTAACATTATAAATGTCTTTACTCTCACTTTTGATCAATTTACTGCAGGCTTGCTAATTACTAAGTTTGAAGTAAAACCAATACTTCAAATATATTTTTTATGAGCAGTTTAAAGGATTACTCCACTTCCAAAATAAAAAAATCCTGATAATTTACTCACCCCCATGTTATCTAAGATGCTGAGGAATATAGGTCTTATCTAGTAAGATTGGTTATTTTCTAAACAATTTACAATTGTGTACTCTGTGCACTCGAGTTCAAGACAGTTATAGGGTATGTAAAAAAAAACACTCCCATCTCATTTTCTCATCCAACTTCAAAATTGTTCTACATCGCTGCAGAAGTACCAACCCAGTGTTTACAGAGTGAACCTGCAAAGAAGAACAAACGGAGAAAAAGGTAAAACAGTGATTCACATGCGCATCGCAGAGCTAGTCTGGCAGTTCAGACTAAACATTAGGCAGTTCGGTGGCTGGTAATATTCATCTTTTGAAACAAAACCAAATTGTGTTGTGTCTCCCCAGGGTAATGCTTCTTCATTTTAAGCCCGAGTCATCTTTATATGAATAATTTATTTGAGATGGGAGTTTTTCAACATCCCCTAACGGTCTTGAACCAAAGGGCACAGAGTATGCATGTGCATCGCAGAACTAGACAATAAAAGCATTTTAATATATAACTGTAATATAGTTTTGATTAAATAATATTATATATATATATATATATATATATATGAAAATGCAAATAAAGTGCTAAATTATTTAAATATTTTAATATATTATTGTAATGTAGTTTTGATTACATTTTATATATATATATATATATATATGAAAATGCAATTAAAGTGCTAAATGATTTAAATATTTTAATATATTATTGTAATATAGTTTTGATTAAATAATATATATATATATTATTTTAGAATTTATATATATATATATTATTTGCAATATAGTTTTTATATGCAATGATAATATGAAAATAAAATCATAATGCTAATTATTATTATTTATTATTATTATTGTTTAAATTATTAAACTGTTTTATTAAATTATTGTAATATAGTTTTGATCAAATCATATTATGTGTGTGTGTGTGTGTGTGTGTGTGTGTGTGTGTGTGTGTATGTATGTATTTATGTATGTATGTATACATATATGTGTGTGTGTGTGTGTGTGTGTGTGTGTGTGTGTGTGTGTGTGTGTGTGTTTTAGAAATTATTCATAATATTGCTTTTATATGCAATGTACATACAATCAGAGCATGTGAGCGGAGCGGAGCGTGAGCGGAGTGGGGAGCGGAGCGGTAATATTTCCTCAAGAGCGCAGAGCGCCTTTCTGAAGATTCCACTCCGCTCGCTCAACCCAGAATACCCTTTGGTGATTTACTTGTTCGCGATCGAGAAGCTGTAGAGATCGAGAATAGTAGAGCAGTTATGGAGTTCAGATATTGTTTCAACGAAGTTGCAAGCCTTATACATAAATGTAAAGTACTACGCAAACATGGTGTAGGCTAAGGTTATATTCGGTCGTACGGAGCCCCGATCATCACGGCATGCAGACAAAATCACGGCCACGAATTTAGAACAGTTCTCTTTTTTTATGCGAATTAAATTCGTTTAGTCTAAATTATGGCCACGAATTAAGCATTCGTTCTCTTGTTTAGGCTTAGCTGCCAGCCTGCCACGAATTAAGCATTCGTTCGTTAATTCGTTCCTTCCCTTAAATTTTGGAACGAATTATTAGGCTATATTTCGTAATTAGGCGTACTTATTAAAATAATTATTGCTTAAAATTAATAAATAATAGGTAGACCTACAGAATGTAGGCTAGATGGGCTATATGCATCAGTAATTTATATCTAATATAATCTAATATAACGCACGCAAATTTGTTCTTTACAAAAAAACTGCAAAAGGCCAAAGGGAGATAAATAATTTTTTCCCTCTCCAGTGTCCCCAGTTCCCCGTGTCCGTGTGTTTCCTTTAACAGGTTTTATAATACAGGTGAATTTTGTAAAGACACAGTTCATCTCATGTGTGTCCGTTTGTGTTTTAAATGTTCTACTGCACAACAACTGCAGCTATTCACGGAAATAAAGTTAACAAAAATCAAATACAAGTTTTTGCATTTTAGGTAGGTTTGCTAAGGTTATTCGTGTAGGCTATTTAATAGCCTACATTTTAATTAATACAATTAAGAAGAATGTAAGAATTTTGCTCTAAAACATGCATGCTTAATTTTAGACAATTATCCAATAATTTCGGTACAAACAGTAAACAATTAGGCCTACTAGAGAAATGTTATGTCAGAGCGGGATCTGAGCGGGATTTGGTTTACCGGTGAGCGTGACCGGAACAGCGGAGCGTTTTGCTTTGGCCATGAGCGACTGAGCGGAGCGCACGCCCCCAGAGCGGAGTCTTCGCTCACATGCTCTGCATACAATGCATATATAATATGAAAATGCAATTAAAGTGCTAAATGATTTAAATATTTTAATATATTATTGTAATATTGTTTTGATTAAATTACACACACACACACACACACATATATATATATATATATATATATATATATAAATTTATCATTTTTATATATTATTTGCAATATAGTTTTTATATGCAATGATACTATGAAAATAAAATCATAATGCTATTAAAATGTTTTAATAAAGTATTGTAATATAGTTTTGATTAAATAATATATATATATATGTAGCATTTTTATATTTATTATTTGTAATGTAGTATTTATATGCAATGATAATATGACGAAATAATATAATATAATGTGAAAATATAATTATAATATATATATATATATATATATATATATATATATAACAATACAATATAAAACAATATTATATTATATTACAAATTATATATATAATTTGTAATATAATAAAACCATATATTTGTGGTTAAAAAGTGTAAAAAAAAATATACATTTGTGTTGTTGTTTTTTTCTTTTCTTTTTTTAAAGGAATGTTTCTCTACATAAGGCTTAAGGCCTGTTCACACTAGGAACGATAACGATAACTACAACTATAAAGATAACGTTCTAAAAATCGTTTCAAATTTAAGAGAATAGCAGAGTTCACACCACAACTATAACGATAACCATACAGGGCAACGATATCGTTGTGATCACTTTCAGAACGATTTTTTTTACAGCTGATAAACTATAAAACACTGACAGCTAATTAGACTTCATTCAGATTTAAAGCGCTTGCGCATTTGAAATTGTAGAGAAGCAAACAGACGTTGCACAGCAAACAGAGTAACATAAAACATAAAATTACCTCAGGAATTCAGCGCAGGGTTGGACAACATTGTCTCGCCTCCTTTGAATGTGCAGTAGAAAAGAGTCTGTATTATTTTTATTCGTTATACGTTATAGATCAGATAGGCTAGATTCACTGTCTAGATGCGCTTGAAACGTGCCTGCTGAGGACATCTACTGGTTGAAGTCGTGTAAATGCAACAAAAACAGACCAAATCCAACAATGAAATGAACTAAATGAAATTATAAAACGGTTAGTTCCATTCCTGGATTCTGATTGGTCAGCAGCTGTGTTTTATTCACGATACAGCACGGCTATGACCGTTCCACCTAATGGTTCTTAGTATCACTGCGCAGCACCCTTAGCAACATAAACATATATTAGTTCTTATTTAAAGAAAGCAATAAGAGCTAACAGGCTAAAATGTTTCAAGTAAATTTTGATTTATATGACGTTAGATGAGTGGTTTGATTAACAATTTGGAAATACACACCGATTTCTGCTAAGGACAGCACCATTAAACTGTCTGACATGCTTAATCCCAACACATACTGGCAAACAAAGTCTGGTTTGATGTGCAGTTACACACGGACTCATAGAAAAAGAGGGGAACCGAGAACTCATGCCAGACTCATTCAACATTTTAACCGAAGAAAATGGTCTCAAGTATGGCACAATGAGCTTTAACTTGTTTATCAGGCGGCATTGCGTATATCCACTTCTAATACCCGCCGATGTGCATCATTCAGTGTCCTGCATTAGCCAAAATAATGACTGTCTTTGAAATATTTTTGATGATTGCGGATGATGCGCTCACGCCCGCTCTGTGTCCCGCATCTGGGATGCTGCTGTTCACACGCGAGAGCATGCCAGGGAAGGCAAGCGAGTGGAAAGTACTAATTATTATTGATTACTGATTTAAATCATTTTATAATAACGAAAACAATACTTTAAACCAGAGGTGGGCAAACTACGGCTCGCCAGGCGTTTTCATCCGGCCCGTGAGGCAATTGGAATAAACTGGCTAATTTGATGCAATATCAGTAAAGTCCAATGGATGACGCATTTAGTGTGGTATATAGCGGCTTTCGCTTTTTACGCTTCGTTAAACATAAGCGCCTAGTCATTCTTGATGGCATCCAAACTGCACAGCTCAGATACAAAATAAAAATATACACCCTGTGTAAAACTGGCACATTTGTAAAATGTTGCTGTTTTTAAAAATGTGAAACCAAAGGGCAAAAGTTTACAAAACCTATTTCAATGACTCCGCTTCGCGTCGTGCCTAACAACGCCCTTCAGCCGTGATTTATTCACGATACAGCACGGCCTCTCGTACCTTATTGCTTACTTAGTTGTTCACTCAAAAAATAATGAAAGTTCACCGGACTCATTGAAATAAGTTTTGTAAACTCAAAATGTCGTTGTAGTAAACTGAACTTGAACCATCATGCTTTGCATCAGACAATATGGAAAATAAATGTTGGAATTAAGTGTTATTTTGTGTGTTTTTGCACAAGATTAACATAGGAAGATATAAGATATAAGATATTAGTACTTAAATGTTGTGTTATGTTAGGATTTACATATGTTTCTGTTATGTTGGTTTTGTAGTGTTACCGTTGTGGTAAAGAGTAGAGCCTGTGGTTAGGTTGAGGATGCACAGCAATATTTGAAGATTGCATATACTGCATGTTCTTTGACAATTTAAATGCAAGTATATATTGAGAGTCTTTCTGATAAGTACATTAGCATGTGTTGATGTGTTATAGCTAACTGTTACTTGGTGAACTGAATGATTTAAGTAGAGCCTACAAAACTGCCAACTTAAATAAACTTAAATAGTTTTGCGATACCCCATTACTCAATTAAATTGAGGCAACGAGTTTACGCAATCAATTTAGTTCAGTCAACTTATTAGGGTTTTCAGTGTATCGTTCTCTGGTATGGACGCAAGTACAGTTATCTTTGTGTTGTTAGTGTTATCGTTCTTGGTGTGAACGGGCCTTTATTCCTCGGCTGGGATCGTTTTTAGACCCATTTGTAGCTGCAATGAAACTACATTTTCAACCTTCAATCCGTTGAGCACCACTGAAGTCCAGTATATTGAGAAAAACCCTGTAACGTTTGTCTCAAAAAACGTAACTTCTTCGCGAGAGAAAGAAAGACGAATATCTTGGATGACATGGAGGTTAGTAAATCAGGAAATGTTTATTCTCCAAGTGGAGTAGGCTAATCCTTTACGTTTCAATATACTTTTTATGCTTTTAGCATCAAATAGAACCCCACTGTACCTCGTAACGAGACCTTAACACGCACACCTCATTTCTCTTTGACTGACACACAGTGAAACCAAAGGGATTAATTAATGCAGTGTTTATTCAAAACGAGGCGTTTGCTGTCATTTCGAGTGAACAGGTGTGGAAGTATATCGACTGAGCTCTTCCTGCGATGCGACACCATCTGTCTCTGTGGTTCAGCTTCACTGCCCAGGTCACAGAATAACACCGACTGCACTGTCATACTCACCAGACCTTCCGGTTATAATTAGAATAGGTTTTCTGCAGGTTTCTGTAGGTTGTCTAAGAAACACGTTATCTACTTGAGATCTATTTAAAAGACCTGCAGGTGCAAGGATGTGCTCAAATGAGTGTGTGATCGGTTTCGTCTTGAAACCAACAACCTTACTCATTTTATTGCCAACGCAGTGTTGATTTTGTGCCTCTGTGAGGTTTTGTTGTCTGTCTGCAGACATTAGGCAGTAATATTCATCTTTTGAAACAAAACCTGAGTGTTGTGTCCCCCGAGGATAATTCATCTTCATTTTAAGCCCGAGTCATCTTTATATGAATAATTTCTGTCCCTCTGAGTAGGTCTAGTCATTTCGTTTACGCTACAGCGTGAGAGCGTTCAGCTGGAAGATCATTTGTTTGAGTTTGAGTCTTTAAACATTCTGTTTCATGAGCGCCTACAAGAAACACGCTGTTTGATGCGTCATAATTACCTGAAACGAGAACCTTTGTTTGGCATTTGCCAGTTTCCTGCCCAAACTTTGTCAAAAAGTCACTGCGATGATGCTCTGGAAGAAATAACATTTGTTTAAAAATGATAATAATGAAATAAAATAAATGAATAACATTCAAATATAAAATAAAACCATTTAAAATCATACAAATATTATTAAAAAATAACATGGCATTAAAATACGATTAAACATATAGAAATATAGTATATTTATTTATAATTATGAAATATAAAAATAACATATTCTTCTAAATTATTAGTATTAGTCTCACACACACACACACACACACACACACACATACATAATCAATGAAATAATCAAAGTTGTTCAGAATTGTTATCTGTAATAACAGCAGTTGCAGCAGGGTGGTCTCGTGAGGCTCGGTGTGGTTTTATTCAAATCATCTGCTGGTACAAATAGTCCCACACTCACAGAAAGCTTGACTTCAGACCCCTCATGTCTTCATTCTCACTTGAGGTAAGCAATGATCGCTAATGTTTGAGATTTATTTGAATGTGTTTCAGATTTACAGGCTACAACACTTATGAAGCCGATTTTGAAAACAATCCTGAAGGTTAATGCAATAATAAGATCATCTGAACATGAGTTGTAATCCAAAAGTCTTCAATGATGTTTTATATATATAATAGAATTGTGTATTTTTTTTAATAAATTATTTGTAATATTGTTTTTTATGCAATGACAATATGAAAAGGTAATCAGCATGCTAAATATCTAAAATATTTTAATATATTATTGTAATATAGTATAATATATTGTAATATAGTAATTAAATAATATTTATACATATATAATTTAATAACTTTTATATATATTATTTGCAATAAAGTTTATATATGCAATGATAATAAGGAAATAGAATGCTAAATAATTAACATATTTTAATATATAATTGTAAAAAAGCTTTGATTATATATATTTATATGTATATATATATATATATATATATATATATATATATTTGTAATATAGTTTTATATGCAATGATAATATGAAAATAGAATCATAATGCTAAATAATTAAAATAATGAAAATAATATATATATATAAATACATATAAATTATTTATATTGTTTTTATGCAATAATATGAAAATCAAAGATCAAAATGCTAAATAAATATCATTAAATTAAAATATTTTAATATATTATTGTACTATAGTTTTTATTATATATATGTATATATATATATATGTATATATATATTAAAATAAAATCAATGCTAAATAATGAAAATATTTGTATATATTGTAATATAGTTTTGATGAATATATAATAATAATTTTTGCATTTTGATATTTATTATTTGTAATGTAGTATTTATATGCAATGATAATATGATAAAAAAAATATATTTTATATTTTTATATATTATTTGTAATTTTTGCATGCAGTGATAATATAATAATAATAAAGGATATGAAATATTCTATTAGAAATATTAGGATAATATGAAATATTATTAGCATATTATAAATAATATGTAAATATAATAATAATAAATTAATGAATTATTATATATATTATATATAATGTAATTAAACCAAAATATAATAATTATTGTAGTTTGAAGTAAAACAAGTATGCAATAGTAACATATATTAATATACATCTATACTCCAAAAATATAAACTTTATCTTTAGCTGTAAATGCCTATCTATATCTTAATCTACATCTTACCAACTTCTGTGAACACTGTCAATGAGTCATTCAACAATCATCATCTTTGTGTGATGGATGATCAGTTATGATCATGAGCGATTACAAGAATGAACAACAAGTTCGTTTGGATGATAACATCATCAGGCTTTAGTTGAATGAACAGTAATCAGGGCTGTAATGCTAAAACATTCAACTATAGCCTTTAAAACTTGTCAAATGTTTTTATGATTTTGAAAGCAGAAGTGTTTGCTCAGCTTTAATCTGTTAGTCACCCATGACTCATTTAAAATCAAAAACATGTTTACTACGGTAAAAGTCATTGTTGTGTGGGCTGTGCAGGTATTTGTCGGGGACTGAGCGATGGCACAGAGCTGTCCTGAGGGTCAGTATAAGGACAGTCTGCTGAGGAAGTGTATGCCCTGCAGTATGGTCTGTCGCAACCCTGTGATTGTGCCGCGCTGCTCTCAGTACTGCGGTAAGTTCCAGCGCCTGTCTTCAGCTCATGCGTGTGAGAGCGTCATTTGATGAAGGACGTGTGATGTTGTGTCGCAGCGGCCCAGAGATGTAAAGCAGTGTCCGGTCAGTTCTACGACACGCTGCTGAAGAAGTGTCTGAAGTGCTCAGAGCTGTGCGGCAGTCACACGGCGGCCTGCGAAGACACATGCAGGAGTGAGTCAAGCATCTGCATCACTGAAACCACATTTCAGAACAATCACACTTGACATTTTAGCTTTTAAATACACAGAATTACATTATAAGTGATGTGGTTTTAAATACAAGGGAAGCTTGTTTCTGCCTGAGTTTTCTTTCTCAGAATTGTGAATTTGGAAGCTTAAATTCGTAATTCTGACTTTATATCAGAATGACTTTACATCAAACAGTTTAGACTTTTTTTCAGAATTCGGAGTTTACATCTTACTATTATAACTTTTTCAGAATTCTGAGTGTATATCTCAACATTTAGACTTTTTTCAGAGTTCTCTTCTGACAATTCTGACTTTTTCTTTTTTGGAATCCTGAGTTTACATCTCACTATTATCACTTTTTTTTAGAATTCTAAGTTTACATTTGAGATTTGAATTCTGAGTTCACATTTCACTATTTTTTTATTATTATTATTATTATTATTTTAGAATTCTGAGTGTACATCTCACAATTCCAATTTTTTTTTTTTTCTTCAGATTTGAGTTCACATCTGACAATTCTGACTTTTTCTTTTGTGAAATCCTGAGTTTTCTTCTCACTATTATCACTTTTTTTTTTTAATTCTGAGTGTACGTCTCACAATTTAGACTTTTTTCAGATTTCTGAGTTCACATCTGACAATTCTGACTTAACTGGAATTCTGAGTGCATATCTCACAATTTAGACTTTAGAATTTAGACTTTTTTTCCAGAGTTCACATCTGACAATTCTGACTATTTTCTTTTTTGGAATCTTGAGTTTACGTCTCACTATTACTACATTTTTTCTTTCCTTTTTTTTTTTATTTTTTTTACATCTCACTGTTATCACTTTTTTAAGAAGTATAAGTTTACATCTCAAACTTATGACTTTTTTTTCAGAATTCTGAGTTTATAACTCACTATTGTGACTTTTTTTTCTGAGTGTGTATCTGACTTTTTCTCTTTTTTTTTGTAATCTTGAGTTTACATCTCACTATTATCACATTTTCAGACGTCATCTCACACATGAATTTTCTTCAGATTTCTGAGTTAACATCTGACAATTCTGACTTTTTTTTCCTGAGTGTGTATCTCACAATTTAGACTTTTTTTCAGAGTTCACATCTGACAATTCAGACTTTTTCTTTTTTGGAATCTTGAGTTTACGTCTCACTATTATCACTTTTAGATTTATTTTTTTATTCTAAGTTTACATCTGACAACTGAGATTTTTTTCAGGAATTCCGTACATCTCACAATTTTGACCCTTTTTTCTTGCCATTTTAAAGACATAATCACAAGAAAAAAGGGCTGAATTGTGAGATACTCAGAATTTAAATAAAATAAATAAAATACTACCAGATGCCTATACAGTCTGTGATTATATCCCAATAAAAAGTACAGTAACCATGTTTTTTTGGCATATTGATTACCATTTGTAGGTTTAACCACAGTTTTACGACAAATACCATGGTTCAACTGTTAGTGTAGCAAAACCATATTTAGTCTGTGGTTACTATGACTTAACTAACGTTATAGAAACCATGTTTTTTGGATTTATTTGTAGTAAAACCATGAAGGGACGGGAATTTACCTTAAAAATAAACGTACCCAGATAAATTTATATTTATTTTTAAAACATGACTTGCATGTATATATACCTTTCCTGTCGCTGTGAGCGCTGTAACTCTGTCATTCAGGCACAGGTGCGTTGTCCGTGACTCAGAGGCCTTTCGGCGGCTCTGCAGTGCAGTTGGTAACCGGCAGAGGGCGCTCAGTGCCCGGATCAGCTCTGTACTCGGAGGCGCTGCTGTACTCGCTGCTAGGCCTCTGCATCACAGTGCTGATGTTTACTCTGACCGCTGCTGTCTTGCTGCTGCTCAAGAAAGCCAAACACCAGCAACAGCTGGACACCAAGAAACAACTGCCGAACAAACAAGGACAATCCTCGAAAGGTATCAAAACATTGTCAACATTTCTCTATTTTTTTTCCTTTCTAAATCAAGGCTCGTTGCAAGTCTATGTTTTGTATGTTTTGTGTGTTTTGCAGATTCTCTGATGGCCCGGGCGGATGAAGTGTCTCAGGAGGGCAGTGTGACTCAGGACCGTCCGAAGGCCACGGAAACCTGCGTCTATTGCTTCTCCGAACACACAGGCGCGCCGCACTCGCTCTATCAGCAGGCCGGAGCTCACGAGCCCACGCGCGCCGCCGCCGCCGCCGAGAACCATCACCATGACAACGGCGCGCTCCATCAGCCGGTTCAGACGCACACCGATAAAAGCAGAGCGTTCAGGATCATATGTTCACCGACACAAACGAGCATGTGAATATACGCGTGCTGAGGATTAGAAACCATAAACACGTCACTGTACCGCACAAACCATTCCTCAAGAATTCCTATGGAAAAAAAAAAATTAGTTTAGTTTTAATAAATGCTGTATTTAATAGAGCACAACACACTTTTAAGGCCTCTTGACTCTGAAAGTTGATGTTATGGTTATTATAATAATTGCATCTTCTGAATTAACAAAACATAGGTGACCATGAAGCACAAAACCAGACAAAAGTGTTATTTTATTTAAAAAGAATTAAGATTAGTACATCATCTGTAAGATGAATAAATAAGCTTTTATGTATAGTTTGTTAGGGTAGGACAAAATGCAACTAGCGAGATGCACTATTTGAAAATCTGGAATTTGAGGGTGCAAAAAAATAAATAAAAATATTGAGAAAATCACCTTTAACCCTTTAATTGCCATTCCCTATTTTGAACACAGATGTGAAAATGCAATATTTAAACTTAATTTTTTACAATTCCTGAACAAAAACATTTTGTGATGTGATTTTGATGTACATTTTCCATCTTAGTGCAATGTCTGATTTTAAAATGGTTTTCAAAGGATGCATTTTGAGATTTTAAGTTTTCAAGTGATATATAATTTCTTATGATTTCTAAAGCGTGATAGAGAAAAAGGCAACAAAGAAAGTATTTTTGTGGCAAAGGTCAAAACTCCTGTTATGAAGTAGATTTATGAGGTGCACTCTTGTCATAAATTAATCTATTACTTTTTCTACAAAATTTGTAACACACACAAAAAAGGTAAAATACCTATTTAGAAGTCTTAGACCTTTCCAAAGATGTATAGTTTGTCATGATTAGATTAGGATTTATTTGTAAAATGGTTAAGTAAACTTAGGCGTCCGACAGGTGTGATGGTGACAATTAAAGGGTTAAAGTTGTCCAAATGAAGCTTTTAGCAATGCATATTACTAATCAGAAATTAAGTTTTGATATATTTACGGTAGGAAATTTGCTAAATATCTTCATGGAACATGATCTTTACTTAATATTTGAATGATTTTTTGGCCTAAAAGAAAAATTGCTGATTTTGACCAATACAATGTATTTTTGGCTATTGCTACAAATAAACCTCTGCCACTTAAGACTGGTTTTGTGGTCCAGAGTCACATAATAGTTTCTGAAGTGTAGGGAAACTCGGTGGTTTCCATGGTAACTGTGGCTTCTCTGATTGGTGGAGCTCGCCTGAGAATTAAAGAGTAATATGCACTGATCTATAACAGAAACACACATCTATCTATCTATCTATCTATATAATGTGGATATGGTATTTCAACAGAAATTCAGCTACTAAACATGCTTTTGTGGCTTGGAAATATTTCATGATTTAACAACACTGGAGTTCAAAATAGTCTGTTCTTTGAAAGGTTCATAAAAATCTACTTTTAAATTGAGAAAAAAAAAAGATTTATCTTCTGAAACCTTGTGTTTCGCAGTTTGAACACTGCAAAAAAACTAACATACAGTTGAAGTCAAAAGTTTTCATACAGAATCTGCAAAATGTTCATTATTTTACCAAAACAAGACAAATTGCATGCTATTGTTTATTTAGTACTGACCTGAATAAGATATTTCACACAGAAGATGTTTACATATATAATAATAGTTTAGTTTATAAAAATGACTCTGTTCAAAAGTTGTGTATTTGAACCCTTTCCAACAATGACTGTATGATTTTGAGATCCATCTTTACAGAAGGAAAACATGATGCATTGAGGGGGGATGCATTTTTTTCTTCTTCTGGGGAACATGTAAGTATCTTCTGTAGCTTCTGAAAGGCAGTACTAAATCAAAAAAAAAAAAAAAAGAGAGATTTAGGCAAAATAAGAAAAATGTACACATCTCCATTCTTTTCAGAAGTTTTCACCCCTGGCTCTTAATGCATGTTTTTGCTTCTGGAGCATCAGTGAGCATTTGAACCGTCTGTAATAGTTGCATATGAGCCCCTCAGTTGTCCTCAGTGTGAAAAGATGGATCTCAAAACCAAACAGTCATTGTTGGAAAGGGTTCAAATACACAAAAATGCTGAAAAACCAAAGAATTTGTGGGACCTGAAGGATTTTTCTGAAGAACAGCAGGCAGTTTAACTGTTCAGGACAAACAAGGGACTCATGAACAACTATTATGTTCTATATTTAAACATCTTTTATGTTAAATATCTTATTCAGGTCAATATTAAATAAAAAAAATAACATGCAGTTTATATGACCCCTCTTATTTTTGCAGATTCCAGCTGATTATTTACAGTATATTAAAAGAATTTGTTTTATAATACAAGTTTGTCTTATAGCACAGGTATATTTGTAGCAATAGTCAAAATACATTGTATGGGTCAAAATGATAAGTTTTCCTTTTATGCAAAAAATCATTAGGATTTTTGATTACTAATATGCATTGCTAAAAACTTTGGACAACTTTAAAGGCAATTTTCTTAATATTTAGATATTTTTGCACCCTCAGATTCCAGATATTCAAATAGTTTCATCTCAGTGAAATATTGTCCTATTCTAGCAAACCATACATCAGTGGAAAGTGTATTCAGCTTTCAGATTTATAAAAAATTGAGGTCCAGGGTCACAAATGATGTATTAAATCAGGTAAATGATATATAAACAAATCCCTCAGTATATAGACAGAAACAAAACTGTAAAGTGCTGCTGACGTGAAGAAACACCTTCAAATATATGGTCTGGAATTGAAATCTCCAGCTGCAAACAGATAAACTGCAATAAAACAAACACTCAAATGTCTATTTGTATATTTTTTCCCATCTGTTCTGAATGAAAACGCATTATAAAAGCAAAACAGGCCAAAATCTGGATGGAAAGCAGTGGTTTTGCCAGAAGTGTCTTGCCTTAGAAGGGTTTCATCTGATTTCTTTGTTCACATCAGAAATAAAGATGACCTAAAAACAGAGATGCTGAATGAGGAGAAGTTCACTTCCAGAACAAAAATGCACATATCATTATGTCATCCAAGATGTTCATGTCTTTCTTTCTTCAGTCATAAAGAAATTGTTTTTTGAGGAAAACATTTCAGTCTTTCTCTCCAAATAATGAACTTCTATGGTGCCCCCAATTTTGAACTTCCAAAATGCAGTTTAAATGCAGCTTCAAAAGACTCTAATCCCAGCCAAGGAAGAAGGGTCTTATCTAGCGAAACGGTCGGTTATTTTCTACAATTTGTACATTTTTTAAACCTCATCTCTGTGCACAATACAGTTAGGGTATGTCGAAAAACTCCCATCTTATTTTCTCCTACAACTTTAAAATCATCTGCAGAAGTACCAACCCAGTGTTTAAAAAGTGAACGTGCAACGGAGGTCAAACCCCCTTTACAGAAAAAAAGGTAAAACACGTAGGACGATTTTAGAGATAAAGGAGAAAATAAGATGGGAGTTTTTCCAACATACCCTAACTATTGAACCGGAGTACACAGAGTATGAAAAGTTTGAATTCTAACAGGAAGTACAGTCATGGCCACAAGTTTTGGCAGTGACATAAATTTTGTGTTTTGAAAGGTTTGCTGCTTAAGCTGTTGTGGTGTTCATTCACATTGTTTCTAGATTATTGTGTAGAGTGATCAGATGAATTTTATATAATTGCTAAAAGCTTCATTGGTCAAAAACATTTTTTACTTTGCACAAAAAAACTAATTTCACTGTTTTTTGATCCTGACACAAAATGTCTGCTAACACCAGCTGACTAATATCAGCTGCTCATGTGAAAGTGTGAATGAGCACAAGTCAGGTGAAATCACTATCATGCCAATTAGATTGTAACAGCAGACTGATTGCTATAAAAGAAGGGAAGAAGAGCTTCCAGTCATTGTGTTCTTGTTAGCAATGGTTACCTCCAAAGAACACAAGCAGCCATCGTCGCTTTGCATCAAATTGGCCTCACATGCAAAGAATATTGCACCTGAAAGAACCATTTACTGGATCACCAAAAACTTTAAGGAAAGAGGTTCAACTGCAGTGAAGAAGTCTTTAGAACGTCCCAGAGTGTCCAGAGGAGTCAGTTACAGAATCGTGCCACAACCAGAGCAGAGCTTGCTCAAGAATGGCAGCAGGTGGGTTTGAGAGCATCTGCAGCACAGTGAGGCCAAGACTTTTGGACAATGGACTGGTGTCAAGAAGGGCAACAAAGAAGCCACTTCTCTCCAAGAAAAACATCAAGGACAGACTCAAATTCTGCAGGGAGTACAAGGCTTGGACAGCAGAAGACTGGCGCAAAGTTATTTTCTCTGATGAAGCTCCCTTCTGACTGTTTGGGACATCTGGAAAATCGATCGTCCGGACAAGAAATGTGAATGCTACCATGAACCCTGTGTCGTGCCAACAGTGAAACATCCTGAGACCATCCATGTGTGGGGTTGCTTTTCAACAAAGGGAGTGGGCTCTCTCATAATTCTGCTAAAAAAAAACACTGCCATGAATAAAGAATGGTATCTAAATGTCCTACAAGAGCAACTTCTTCCAACGATCCATGAGCAATTGGGTAATGATCTGTGCATTTTTCAGCTTGATGGAGCACCATGTCACAAAGCAAGAGTGATAAAGTTGTTGCTCGAAAATCATGACATTGAAATTTTGGATCCTTGGCCAGGCAACTCCCCGGATCTCAACCCCATTGAGAACCTGTGGTCAGTCCTCAAAAGGCGAGTGGACAAGCAGAAGCCCACAAATTGCAGTCAACTCCGAGAACTAATGTGGCAAGAATGGATCGTCATCAGTCAGGATTTGACCCAGAAGCTAATATCCAGCATGCCAGAGTGAATTACAAAGGTTATGAAGAACAAGGGTCAACAGTAAATTGACTCATAATTTTTTGCAAATAAAATCCTTTAAAACTTATACTATGCTTATCGTTGTTTTTCAGCATACCATAGAAACGTGGAAAATAATCTACAAATGCTGAAGCAGTAAACTTCGCAAAACAAAACATTTGTCACTGCCAAAACTTTTGGACAGTGGTTTTCAAACTTTAAGCGTGACCTATATATATATATATATATATATATATATATATATATATATATATATATATATATACACACACTATATACTCTGTCAATATTCAAAGTGCATATAGAGACCAAATGTTTTAAGAATGATACAGAGCTAGAGACCTGTTCTAAAGCCTAGATATAGCCTAATTTGCACACATTGGAGAGTCGATCTCTAAAGGCGGGGTATTAAAATTGCTTTTGAATGCGTGTGCGTTTTACTTTCGGTTTCGTTTTAACGATCGCGTGAAGCACTCAGCGGCACTGAACGTGCATTCTAGAGGTGCGTCTACAGGCTTTGTTATAATGAGAGGATTAATTAGCTTGCAGAACTCAGGACTGAACAAAAACTCTAGTGTTTTGGCAGTGAGTGAATTCTAACTGATAAATGCAAACACAGATATGCACTGGAGTCTGGCGTGAGGCGGCTGCAGCTTACTTTCGTTTTGTTGTTAATGTTTGTTTTGTTATTAAAGTTACATTTGCAGCTTCCTGCATCCTTCTCCCCGAGTCATGAACTTTGTTACATACACATATATATATATATATATATATATATATATATATATATATATATATATATATATATATACACACACACACACACGTCTTCCTTAAATCATCCTGGCGACCCATTTTTTAAGTCCCACGACCCAGGGTTTGAAAACCACTGCTGTAGTAGACCTTCCAGGAATCGTTGGAATACTTTTTTTAAACATAGCCTACTACGATTTGGGACATACTAATTCTATTTTCGAATTCTAATTAGAATGGATAGTATGCAAATTGAGAGGCAGCAGTTTTGAATGCTCTTTTCTTAAAACTTGCTAAAAGGGAAAGTTGAAGTGAACCACACCACAGCGCTTTTTCTTCACCATTTTTTTTCCATTGATTTGTTTTACATACATTACATACATACATACTATACATAGATACATAATTAACATTTAGAAAATCCTCCCCAAAGTCTTTTAGCATCCAGTTTGAACAGCATGCCAAGTTTGAGTACTGATTCAGTACACACACACACACACACGCACGCACACACACACACACACACACACACTCACACATAACACCAACAACACACAGGTGCCCACATACCTGCATGCGTGCACACACACACACACACACACACACACACACACACACGCTCAGATAGCACACATATGTGTACACGAATATGCATACATGCGCTCATACACTCTCAAACACACGCGTGGCTGAGGATAACACTGCTGAATCAAGCCATGGTGGCGACAGGCATCACATGAAAGGAAAACGTCTTCATTCACAATGCATCTGAAACATGACAAGCCTTCACGACCAAACCGGCAACTGAAACCAAGTCCAACGAAAGATCAAAAATGCGACGAAGCAGAAACACCTTCTTTCCATTCATATCGAAGCACGTGAAGAGAGAGAGAGAGAGAGAGAGAGAAAGATGAGGGTACAGGACACGTAAACAGAAACCAATGACTTATAAAAATAGATTCATATATAGATCTGTGTGTGAGAGAGACATTTCCAGCCCAAAGAAGAGAGAAGAAAAAAAAAAAAAGACGACAAAAATGAGGGCGGAGATGTGCTGCGAATGAAAAAACAATTCAAAAGTGCTGGACGAGGACAGTATTTCCAAACTCAACCGACGAACGACAATATAGGTTTACGCTGAAGTCAATAACACCTTTCTGTTGCATTCAGTACATCAAATAATGCATACGAAGAAATAAAAAAGGAATCTTTTTCCCCTCATACTTCTCGGAAAAAAAACAAAACAAAGGAGGATGAGAAAATCAGTTCAACTGAGAGTGAAATGCGCGTGCGAGATGTCAGTCTGTCTCTGTCTGTAGTGAGAACTCCACCGTTGTCTCCTCCTCTTTCTGTCAAGTATGCTCCGGTTGCTCAGTGCAGATTGGTTTAGCTGTGTCACTTGTTTTTTTGTTTTTTTTTTGTCATTATATGTTGTTGTTTTGATTTTCTTTAGTGAGAAAGGCTGCGTTCGTATGTCGTAACGCTCTTCTGTTCTTGCCAGCTCTCGTTGGGACGAGCAAGTGTCAGGCTGGATGGTCTGCGCTCCCCTCCTTCATCCCGCCTTCACTCATATGATCCTCCCTTCACAGCTTTGACTCGGGCCGCTCCTGCTTCGGGATTATTCGTATTCGAGGAACTGTTTATGGTAAAATAACAAGTACCTGCAAAAAGGGGAAAACAGTTTTTCTTTTAGGAACAGTCAAAAAACAAACAACAACAACAACAACAACAACAACAACAATTATATCTTTAAATCAATTTTTACATTTATATTTTGTGTTTTAAATTTTAGTTACTATATGGTTATATATAGTCAATATAGACTTAAAAATATTATTTCAGTTTGATTTACTTCAATTACTAAGGTAAAAAGTGAAGTAAAAGTAATAAATGTTTATGTTTTTTAAATTAATAAATCATTAAAGTTTTAGTTATTTTGGTGCATCAAGCCAAACTAAAGCTGAAATAAGCTAATTTTATTTCAGTTACCAAATATTTTTTTTATTGATGTACTTTTAAAATTATTTTTATGTGCTTTATTACAATGTTACCAAGTATTTACTATAATATATATATATATATATATATATATATTTTTTTTTTTTTTTCTTTTTAGAAACAAAAGACTTTTATATTATAATAAAGCATGCACAAGGTCACTTGTCAAAATGATTTCTCATGTAAAATTTCAAATTTAACAATTTAAAAAAAAATGCTATTATATTAGTTAATGTGTGTGAATAGTAAAATATTAAAGAAGTCATAATAATAATCATAATAACGATGTTAAAGAAATTTGTGAAAAGTGAATTCTGGCAACAAAATGCAATTATTGTAATTTCTGTTTTTACATTACATAATTTTTTTTCTGTATTTATCATGTAATATTCCTTTTATTTATTTGATCATTTTTTAATTATAAGAATTATAATCAATCATTAATCCTATTATTATTATTATATTAAATGAGAAATGCATAATAGCATGTAATAATAACAATAATAATAATAATAATAATAATAATAATAATATTGTTAACGAAATTTGTGAAAAATGAATTCTGGCAACAAAACTTAATTATTGTAATTTTTGTTTTTACATTGCATAATTTTTGTTTCTATATTTATCATTTAATATTCATTTTTATTTATTTATTTATTAATAATTAGGTTTGTTTAATATAACAATTTTGATGTTATTATCATCATCATCAGTACTATAATAATAATAATAATAATAATAATAATAATAATAATAATAATTATTATTATTTATTATTATTATTATTATTATTTTATATTTAATTAGAAATGCACAATAGCCTAACAAAAAACAAAAACAAAAAATAAATAATAATAATAATAATAATAATAATAATAATAATAATAATAATAATAATAATAATGATGTTAAAGAAATTTGTGAAAAAATTATTCTGGCAACAAAACTTATTTTTTTTAACTTTACATTATATAATTTGTTTTTTTCTAAATTGTTTCTAAATTTAGAATGAAATATGCATTTTTTTTTTATTTTTAATTTTTTTTTTTTTAAATGATTAGAATTTTTTTATATAATAACAATTTTGATGTTATCATTATCCGTACTATTATTAGTATTATTGTTATATTTAAAGGGAAAGGCATAGAATAGATACATTTTGTAATTTTTGTTCTGTGTAAAACAAAAGTATTGCACTACTGTGTTAATACAGCAGTACTACAACTAACAGTGAATCACTTATTGCAAATGTCCCTGGTTTGATATTTAGTTTGTACTGCAGTGAAGGTCAAGCATGACTCAAATGTCCAGAAACTGACCCCTCGCTGTCCAGAACATCTTTAATGCTGGCTTTAGTGATAATGGCATCATCACATTTAAACCACTGGTCCTTGTGCTGGCGGATGAATGTGGTGTAATGGCCGCTTTCCAGCGTGCCCTGATGATTGACCACCGCGAACAGAGAATACCTGCAGCAGAGGACACACAGACACACGTTACAGGAACAATCATTCACACCTGACAAAACCAAACACAGCAGACGCTCAACTCACTTGTTATCATTGTTTAAAGAGTCTACAGGCTGCTGGTACTGTCCGTTCATCCGGCTCTCTTTACTGGGAGACAAAACAGGACAGACATTAGCGTTGAATTTACGGTCTTCACTGTAATGAGACGCCGTGAAGACGCCAGAACTCATACCTGGAGGCCATGAAAGGCGTCATGTCCAGCTCTAGAGGAAACGACACATAGGTGGTGATCTTCCGCCGGAGCTTCGCCGAATGCTCAAACCGCTGGAAGAGAGAAATGAGAGCAGTTAAACAGAACACAGAGGGTTTAACAAACACATTGAGTGACAGAAATGTGATCAACAATGACGACAATCAGACACTTAACCAGCTCACACAGCTGACAAACACTGCTTTATTTATGATTTAACACCATATCAGCAGCTATAATAATTATATTAATAATTATAATATTTGTAGCAACATTTAGTGAATTCTAGCATCAAAACCAGTTAGAGTAATTTTGTTTTAAATAGTATAGAATTATAAAAAATTTTTTAAAAACCGCTCATGTAATATTATATTTATTAATAATAATAATAAATAAATAAATAATATTTTAACATTTAATAATTCATATTAAATAGCTAATTAAAGTATGTATAGCATATAAAAATATTTTATTGTATTAAAAAAAAATATCTATTCTAGTGTGTGTAAATAGCAACATTAAATACAGCTGCAGGCAGCAATTGCGTGGCCAAGCACTAGGCAAGGGAAGCATCAGACCAACTGCAGCAATGAGTAATTGAAGCCATTTTACAGTGATTTTAGTCAAAACGGGTGAAAAATCATGAAAACAACCACTAGTAATACGATTTAACCGGTTATCACTTTTGACCACAATGTGGCACTGTCTCAAAACATTTTAAAGTTTTGCATGCAAAGTTTTGTAATGGTACATCAATGCATTGGTAAAAATGTAGCATTTTATATCATAATAATAATTGTAGTCAATGGCAGTTTCATGTTTTGTTCAATTATAGCGCCACCAAGAGGCACAATCCCACCTAATTTTGTATGTGTCCTTAGAGTGTGCCCATACACATGAGTGCCAAATTTGGTAAAAAGATTTCATTTTGTTTTGGAGTTATAGACATTTTTATATGTGAAAAGAGAAAAAATGACCGATGGCTGACTTTGTTTGCATTTTTTTTGCCACTTACTATCAAAATTTTGCCAGTTAGGCATTAACATGTTGCATGCATGCTATGTTTCATGCTATGGTGGTTTCGTGTTGATCAGAGAAACCGTTTCTAAGATATTGGCAAATGTTTTTTAAGCGCTAAAATGCAACGTTGCACAAACCATAAGGCAAAACCTCGGACTCGGCAAGGATTCAGGAGTCTAAAAAGGTGACTCCAGTGAAAATAAGTCGACCACATGCCCAAAATGGCTGACATGGCGATTCCGCACGATGCACCGAATCTAAAGAGACCAGTTTTGTCAATTTTGTTCAAACCATTCAGAAGTTATAAGCCAAAATAGCCATTTTTCGTATCTCCTGACCACTAGGTGGCACTGCAGGTAGCCTCAGGTCATTCTCGTTATAACACACACCAAGTTTGGTCTCAATACGCCAAACCATTGCAGAGATATAGCCTCACATCCATTTTTTAGTACTTTTCATAGAATTCATTTGAGCGTTATTCGAGAATGGTTTTGACTAATCAGCTTGAATTCCATAACTTTTTGCCAGCATGGTCTGAAAATGATCTGAGCCAATTTGGTGAAAATCAGACAAACCATCTAGGAGGAGTTCGAAAAAATAGGTTTTACAAACTGTTAAAAATATGAAAAACCCCCCGAAATCTTACAATCAAATTTTGGTTCATTGACTCGACATGAGCCAAAGATTCAGAGAAAAAAAAATATTTTCATTCTGTGCCTTACGGTTCAAAAGTTATTAGCATAAACAAGTGAAACTTTGGACAGGTGGTGGCGCTAGAGAGTTTGAGTTAGAGACTCCAAATTTGCTATGGTGACATTTTAGACTGTCCTCTATCAGTGTGCCAAATTACACAGCTTCTATGGGCTGCCATAGACTCAACGGCTTAAGAAATGGAAGAAGAATAAAAACCCCAAGGGATACACTTTTTACCTTTTGTGAAAGGTAAATTATGCAATCAAAACTGTTATTAATGCATGCCATTTTTATTTTTTTCTACACAGTAGTAGTATTATAAACTTTAAAAAGCATCTCTACTCCAAAGTGGACCAAACACAGTGCATTTGGAGTTACAACAAAACACAGACTCAAATCTCTCTCACACTCACTTTGAGGTGGAAACAGGCGACGATAGGAAGCCTCTTCATCGTCAGCTGCTTGGTGGACTCCTGGTAACTATGGCAACCGCTGCATTTGATCTTGGCGCTACTTCCTAAGTGCTCCGGTCGGGTGAACCTGCAATGCAGAATGGTGAGTCAGCCGCAGACATACGGACGTCCTGAAGCGGGACGAGCGCGAGCGTCTCTACCTGCGTAAGCAGTCTGTGAGCGTGGTGGCTCCGGTCGGGTGACTGTCTCCGTTCACCACGCTGCCGTCGCTGCCCGGGCTGAGCGGCCAGAACGGAGTGGACGAACCCGGCAGATCCAAACTGATGTCCCAGAACGGGTCTATTGTGGTGGAAACCCCACTGCGGACAGGGAAACACGGAAGAATCAGCAAAAAGAACAGCGTTTCTATTTACTTGTCAGTTCTAGTACTGCACAGACTCAAAACATCACTGAATAATTGGGTGGAAGTCATTAAAACTTGATAGACACAGTTGCAAATGATTGAGAGGCAGCAGGAAGTGATTGGGCGGAGTGCAGTACCTCTGGTAAACACAGGGTGGCGCTGATGAGCACAAATGAATTGTGCATTTTAATCACCGTTAGATGGCATTCTAACTGGGTTACATGCAGAAAACAGGATTTACAGGCATCAGATGTGTTCTCAAAGCTAGCGAGCTGCCTATGTAGGGAGTATTTTAAGGGAACACTGATTTGATGGCTGTTACAAAAAGTATGAGGGATAATTATGCTGTCTACTAAGATACCTCATGTGGACCTTAAAATTAAATGCTGACTGTATATCCAATTTGTTTAATAGCAAAAAGTACTATAGTATTATTATTATTATTATTATTATTATTATTATTATTAAATACTATAAATCAAATACTTTATTCATTATATTTATCAGTTTTCAAATTAAATATTTTATCCAATATATTGTGTGCGAAAAACACCTTAGAAAAATTCAAATAAATTAAATATTTATTTAAATGTTGTGTAGAATACTTAATTAGATCATAAATCTTTTTAAAAGATTTAAAGATTTATATTCGTGCATGCAAAAAAAAAAAGCATTGATAAAATTAAATAAATTAAATATTAAAATACTGTGTAAAATATTTAAATGAGTAAATTATTGCACACAAATAAAATAAACAATTGCAAAAATACATTACATTTAATATTCCAATTTAACACACAAAACAATTTTAAATTTTCTAATTAAAGTTTCCCAATATTTGTGGGAAAAAAGTACTGATAAAAACTCTAATAAATTAAATGTTTATTATAATTTTTTGGGGGGGTAGATTTGTGTGTCCAAAAAAAATAATTGATAAAATCAAATTAAATTTTTTTCAAATATTCAAATTCAAAGTCAAATTCAAAGTCAAATATTTAAATACTGTTGTAAAATATGTAAACAAATAAATATATTTATTATATTTGCGTGTAATAAATACAAATTCAAAAGACATAAAATATTTAAATTTAACACTCAAAACAAATTTACTTTTCTAATTAAAGTTTCCCAATATTTTTGTGGCAATCTTGTGGAAAGATTAAAAAATACATATTATATTATTATAGTTTCCCTATATTTTTGTGCAAAAAAGTAAATGTTTAAATTGTGTAAAATAATTAAATTATCAATATTATATTTATATCTGTGTGTGCAAAAAAGCACAGATAAAAACCTAAAAAAACATTACATTTAATATTCAAATATAATAAATAAAAATATTAAATTTTCTAAATAAACAAATAAAACTAATTAAATATTAAATAAGTTTAAATGACAAAGTTGAAACTAATCAAAATGGATGCTGAGTGAACTGAATAGACAATAGACAACAGACAATTCCTAAGTCAACAAACAACGGCAGCCACTGACTTCCTTAGAACTTTTTTCAATACTATGAAAGTGAATGGGTACCATCAACTGTTTGTATATCAACACTCTTTAAAATACCTTCTTTTGTGTTCAACAGAAAAAAGAAACTCCCAGAGGCCTATGAGGGTGAGTAAACGATGATTATTTGTATTTTGGGGTGAACTGTCCCTTTAAAAGTGACTATCAGAACATCATTACACCACACTGAATTCAAAGCATCCATTTATGCAAAAACAGCTATATGAACACTTGACACAGAGGATGGCTCTGCTGGTTTTTTCTAAAGCGAACAAGCGCTGCGTCGGATCTTACTGGCAGACTTGGCAGGTGACGTCAGACTGCAGGCCTCCGGTGAAGATTTGGTCAATGATGCAGTTGCAGTGGTTTGGGTTGTTGGCTTTTTTCCCATTGTCATCTCCTTAGTGGACATGGAAGCAGCATATGAACACACACACACAGAGAGAGAAAGAGAAGGTCTGATTAGAAAGCAGCACTCGGATTGCTGCAGAAACACCCCTCCCTTGGCTTTCACACTGCAGGAGGAAGACTGAGGTCTGTCTCTCCCCCTCACTTCCCCTCTGCGATTCGCTCACCCACTCCCTGACCCTGACTCTGTTCAATGCGACAGGACGCTCTCTCTCTCAAAGGACCAATGGTTGAACGTTCTTCACAGAAAAACGTTTACCCTACAGTCTCACGAATCTGCCAATGAATAGTGACCAACATTAAAATACAGTAGCATAGTAGGCAGTGTTCGAATTGTGTCAAAGCTCTTGGGGGGTTCCCCTAACCAGAAAAATAAAACATTATATAACTATGATTCATATCAGAGTACTGATAAAAATTCTAATAAATTAAATATGTAAAATGTCATTTTGTGTAAAATATGTAAATGAACAAATATTGTGTGCGTTATAAAAATTCTAATAAATTAGATATTTATTATTTAAATTTAGTAAATTTTGTAAATAAATAAATAAATAAATAAATAAATAAATAAATAAATATATATATACACACACACACACACACACACACACACACACACACTCAATATATTTTTATATATTAAGTAAAATATTACATGGCAATATTTCTTATTTTCTCATAAAATATTATTTTAGTCTACATTAAAAATATATCAGAAACAACATAATTTCATTTAATAGTGAAATATTACATGATAAAAAAAAAACAACAAGCAAATTTTGGCAAAATGTGACATCCAACAAACAGAAAACCAACATTTATTTATTAATTTAAATCATATCATATCATATATATTTAAAATCACAATTGTAATTTTTACCAGTTAAAAAATACAAATAAATAATAAATTAATATATTGGTATTGTAATTTCACTGATCTACAGTAAAATAATTTTTTTTTTAAATGTATTTTTATATATTATATTAACGTTTTACAGTAAAATATTACATGCCAATATTTTTTATTTTGTCATAAAATCAAAATATTTTAGTCATTTCTACATAAAAAAAATATTTAAGAAATATAATTTCATTTTACAGTGAAATTTTACATAAAACATAAAAAGTATTAATAATAATAATAATAATAATAATAATAATAATAATAATAATAATAATAATAATAATAATTATTATTATTATTATTATTATTATTGTCATTTTGCTACATAAAAAAAATAATAATTAAAAAAATATATAAAATAATAATAATTTTGGTGAAAATGTGCCATCCAACAAACTCAGAAAACCTTCAACATTCATTTATTAATTTAAATCATTTACTTAAATCACAATTTAAATTTAAAATCACAATTGCAATTTTTACCAGTAAATAAATAAATAACAACAACAACAACAATAATTATAATTATTATTATTATTATTATTATTATTATTATTATTATTATTATTATTATCGCAAACTGATATTTATAGGTAAATCTGTGTAATTTTCTGGATGGAAAATACTTTTACTTTTAAAACATTGGTCTCTTTGTTTGAGCATCCAGATCACACAGCCACACTGGCTCCACCAATGGGGTGATTTGGGGGCGGGGCTATTTGTTTACTCAGCCAATGGCAGATGATGAGTTGCAGAATTCTCACGCTTGATATTTTGAACAGCTCTTACATCTCAATCTGCATCACAAACTCATTCTGTTCCGCCTCGTCCTGCTTTCCGACAAACAGATTAGTCCTGAAATACAGCTGTCACCATTAACACGCGTCACACAGCCTCACCTCATTATCTCTCCTGCTCGATACCACCCATTTCATCTGAAAACTAGCCAGGTGGAACTAATGTAATTAACTAGCTAATGCTGCGTTTCACTCAATTTGGAAAGACGAAAAATGCGCAACTTCCTATTGGACAAAGCGCAACAGATCTTGAAGATGGCCTTCCAACTCGGAAACGAAACAGAAAACCACTTTTTTATTCTCGCAGAGAATAAAAAAGGTATTTTAAAGGACTAGTTCACTTTCAGCACAAAAATTGAGAGTACATAAATTTTTGGGTAACACTTCATAATAACAGGTCCATTAGTTAACATTAGTTAATTTATTAACTAACACGAATGAATAATTAACAAAACATGAATTACAGTATTTATAAATCTTCAATAATGTTAGTTAATGAAAATACAGTTGTTCATGAACTAACACTAATAAATGCTGTAGAAGTATTGTTCATTCTTAGTTCATGTTAACTAATGTAGTTAACGAATGGACCATTATTCTAAAGTGTTACCCAAAAATGTACAGATAATGTACTCACCCCCTTGTCATCCAAGATGTTCATGTCTTTCTTTCTTCAGTAGTAAAGAAATTGTTTTTTGAAGAAAACATTTAAGGATTTCTCTCCATAGAATGGATACGAATGGTGCCCCAAAGTTTGAACTTCCAAAATGCAGCTTTGAAGGGCTCTAAACGATCCCAGCAGATGAAGAATGGTCTAATCTATCGAAACGATTGGTTCTTTTCAAAACAAACTGACAATTTATGTACCTTTCAACCGCAAATGCCTTGTCTCGTCTCTGTGATGCGCATGCATAGTCTCTGTGACCCGGTCAATATAGTTAGGGTATGTCCAAAAACTCCCATCTAATTTTCTTCCCTTCTTCATTGGTTGGGATCATTTAGAGCCCTTTGAAGCTGCATTTTGGAAGTTCAAACTTTGGGGCACCATTCATATCCATTATATCGAGAGAAATCCTGAAATGTTTTCCTTAAAAAACTATTTCTTTACGACTGAAGAAACAAAGACTTGAACATCTTGGATGACAAGATGTTTTTGTTCTGAAAGTGAACTAATCCTGTCGTCTGATTGGCTGTTACATGATGACAGTGGCGCCTGATTGGCTGCAGTACCTTTGCAGTGTCTGTGCAGCACATCCAGAGCAGCGATGAGGAACTCGTGAGCGTCCTGCTGCTCGTATCCGGCGAGGTGTCGGGCGTGAGTCCAGACGAGGTGCAGCAACCGGAAGGGAATGTGAGGAGAGCGGTGACCCGAGTAGAACTACAGGAGAGATGAAGAGACAGAAGGATGAGGCGTATAACAGAAGGTTTAGGACGCTCTCTGTGTGTGCGTTTGTGTTGAGCTCTCACCTCCTGAAAGAGCTGAGACATTTCACACACGAGGCAGGAGTTGGACTGCATCTCGCACTTGTGTCTGTCGGACAGGAAGAAGTCCCTCAGCAGCGGAGTGTGTGTGAGAGCCTGAACAATGCAGTTCATAAAGCACGTGTTCCCAAGATTTATCAAACCCCTCAGTCCTGAAAGAGACGAGGAGAGAAATAAGGAGAGAGTTAGAAATGAGGATAACATGGAGTCTTTTTGTGACACAATAAAGGATTCATTTTCAATAGTTTTAAAATCAAATTTAAAATTCAAATGTTAAACTTCTGTTTTACTTATACTAAATGTTAAACCTGAAGACAATAATAATAAAAATAGTACAAAAAAGACAAAGTACAAATGAGTAACATACAGTTGTTGTTTTTATTATTATTAAAAGTGAAGTTATCATCACCATAATTATTGTAATTAAGACAAATGATTATACATTATTGTAAATGTATCTTGTATTATTTACTATTATTTTTAATTGTTATTTACTATTTATAAATAATAATAATAATAATAATAATAATAATAAATTACTACAAAAAGTTGTCAATTTTAATTCATTTATAATGTAAAAATATGTATTTTTTTAATTACTGACTTTATATCTACTGCATTATCATTTGTATCAGTATTTTATTACTAATCAATGATTAATATCTTATTAATATGGACATTATTATATAAATAAATTAATAAATTACTAAAATGTACAAGCAGTTAAAAAGTACTTTTTTACATTTTTGCAATTAAGAGAAAAAATAATATATTAATTTACTTATTATTTTTATTCATCATTTACTATTATTTATAAATAATTGAATATTAAATACTATTTTTAAAAACTATTTTTACTCATTTACTTTATATTTAGTTATTATATATTTGGTTTTTATTAGCAATTTATTATTTCTGTTATATTACTTTATCATTATCACCATTTTATTAATTTATTACTTCTAAAGTATTATTATTATTATTATTATTATTAATTTTTTTTAAATAAATTTTTTTATTTTCATTTACTATTATTTCTAAATTACTATTGTCATTAAATATTAATAAGTCATATAGTACCAATAATAATAATAATAATAATAATAATAATAATAATAATAATAATAATAAACATTATTTTTACTCATTTACTTTATATTTAGTAATCAGTTTTTTAGTAATTTATAATTTCTATTTGATTAATTTATCACCATTTTATTAATTTATTACTTCTGAAGTATTATTATAATTATTATCATCAATATTTTATTTACCGTTTGCCATTTTTAGTAATTTCTAAATGTATACAATTTTATTAATTTACTTTATATTTACTGCATCATCATTTTTATCATTACTTATAAATTATTAAAATTATTATTTATTATTATTAACAATAACATTTCATTTATTTATCCTGTGTTTACTGTTTATTGTACATTTGTATTAGTATTTTAGTAATCATAAATATAAACAATAATGATAGTCATTATCATTAACCAAACATTAACATTAATAAATAATAAACGAGTGATAATGAATAAAAGATTAAAAACAATAATAGCCCTGACCTGGTGAATTCATTAAAACAAATTAGAAAAAAAATGTAAAATAAAAAAAGGGCATATAACTTTTATAAAACAAAAACAAATGGTGAAAGGGAGTTCTTAGGCTATCAGAAAAACCAGCACAGCTTGCACAGACACAATAATATTGGTTTGATAAACCAAGTTTCCAGTTGAGCGCTTGTGCACATGGTTAAAACCGAGCAACCCAATGCATTTCCACAAAGCAAATATCCCCGTCTGGATCTGAAGTGCATAACCCCAGAAGCTTGTGCGTGGCTGAACACAGCAGGCCTCTCTCTCCGTCAATCAGAGTCTCCTCCCGCTGAGCTGAAGTGGGCAGCGATTCCCCTCCCGCTCGTACAGTTTGACGGGTTACAGGAGGCCCGTGAGCTGCGGGATGAGCAGACAGAAGGCCTGCGCTCTCACAGGGTGGCTAAATGTCTTCGACTGGCCTCGCTCCAGATCTACAGCTCTCAGACATCTGCTCCTCACGCTTCCCAGAGTTTAGTTAAAACGGAGGGACGAAGAAAGAGAGACGACCAAAACGAGTAGCTGACCGTGGGAAGACCTGGAGAAAGAGACACACGTCCGGCCTCATCCAGCGCCTCCTGCGGCACCTCGCTCTTTTAAGTGCTGATGTATTATTAATGCACACCAGTGACTGAACATCGCATGCACGCCTGATCCTACTCGCACACCGCTGCTCACAACCACCCCCCGCTTCAGTCTCATCAAAAACAGCACAGTTTCTACGCTGGACGCGAGCGGAGCATCCAGACGCACCAAAAACTGATTGCATGAAATAAATTGCATCATTGAGTGTGAATCATGTGAAATAAAACAACTAGCATGAGCTTTCAGGCATTGCTTTTGTAAGCAACGCTGGTAGTGATTCCAGTTTTATTATTAAATCTTGCACTTTAGAGACAAAAAAACTATTCATTACTTAATCAAAAAATGCGATTTAGTCAATTGTGATTTAAGATTCACAGCAAAACAAAACAATTGTTTGCTATGCATATGATTCTTTTGATTCAAAAGAGTCATTCGTTCAGGAATCAGTTGGATCAGTCTGGTCATGTTGTGTCTTTTCGATTGAAGGTAATGAAATGACTCAAAACAATCATTTGCTTGAGAATTGGACTACTCTGGTTGTGCTGTCTGTTTATGATTCACTAAAAAGACCCAGCACAAAGGAATCAATTGTTCAGGAATCAGTTGGATCAGTCTGGTCGTGCTGTGCGTTTTCGATTCAAAGTAATGAAATGACCCAAAAGAATCATTTGCTTGAGAATTGGACTACTCTGGTTGTGCTGTATGTTGCTGAATCACTAGAAAGAACCCATTCAAAAGAGTCATACATTCAGGAATTGGTTGGATCAGTCTGGTCGTATTGTGTGTTTTCGATTCAAGGTAATGAATTTACTCAAATGAATCATTTGGTTAAGAATCAGACTAGTCTGGTTGTGCAGTATGCCTTTGATTCACTATAAAAGAACCTACTCAAGACTCATTCGTTTAGGAATCAGTTGGATCAGTCTGGTCGTGCTGTGCGTTTTCGATTCAAAGTAATGAAATGACTCAAAGGAATCATTTGCTTAAGGAGTCAGACTACTCTGAACATGCTGCATATTTTTGAATCACTAAAAAAAAAAATTGTCTTAGAGTCATTTGCGATTTACTACAAAGAACCTACTCAGAGTCATTTCTTCAGGAATCAGTTGGATCAGTCCAGTTGTGTTTTATGTTTTTGCTACACGGTAACGAAATAACTCAAACGAATCATTCAAGAATTGGACTACTATGAATATGCTGTGTCTCAAAAGAGTCATTTGCTTAAGAATTCAACTACTCTGGTTGTGCTGTATGTTTTTGATTCACTAAAAAGATCCAGCACAAAGGAATCAAATGTTCAGGAATCAGTTGGATCAGTCTGGCTGTGCGGTGTGTTTTCAATTCAAGGTAATGAAATGACTCAAAAGAATAATTTTCTTAAGAATCGGACTACTCTGGTTGTGCTGTATGTTGCTGAATCACTAGAAAGAACCTATTCAAAAGAGTCATACATTCAGGAATTGGTTGGATCAGTCTGGTCATGCTGTGTGTTTTCGATTCAAGGTAATGAACTGACTCAAATGAATCATTTGGTTAAGAATCAGACTAGTCTGGTTGTGCTGTATGCCTTTGATTCACTATAAGAGAACATACTCAAAAGAGTCATTCGTTCAGGAATCAGTTGGATCAGTCTGGTCGTGCTGTGTGTTTTCGATTCAAGGTAATGAAGTGACCCAAAAGAATCATTTGCTTAAGAATTGGACTACTATGCATATGCTGTATATTTTTAATAACTTAAAAGTGTCGCAAAAGAGCCATTTACTTAAGAATCGGACTACTCTGGTTGTGCTGTCTGTTTATGATTCACTAAAAAGACCCAGCACAAAGGAATCAATTGTTCAGGAATCAGTTGGATCAGTCTGGTCGTGCTGTGTTTTCTCGATTCAAGGTAATGAAATGACTCAAAAGAATCTGACTACTCTGGTTGTGCTGTATGTTTTTGATTCATTAAAAAGATCCAGCACAAAGGAGTCAATTGTTCAGGAATCAGTTGGATCAGTCTGGTCGTGCTGTGTGTTTTCGATTCAAGGTAATAAAATGACTCAAAAGAATCATTTGCTTAAGAATCGAACTACTCTGGTTGTGCTGTATGTTTTTGATTCACTAAAAAGATCCAGCACAAAGGAATCAATTGTTCAGGAATCAGTTGGATCAGTCTGGTCGTGCTGTGTGTTTTCGATTCAAAGTAATGAAATGACCCAAAAGAATCATTTGCTTAAGAATCGAACTACTCTGGCTGTTCTGTATGTTTTTGATTCACTAAAAAGATCCAGCACAAAGGAGTCAATTGTTCAGGAATCAGTTGGATCAGTCTGGTCGTGCTGTGTGTTTTCGATTCAAAGTAATGAAATGACCCAAAAGAATCATTTGCTTAAGAATCGAACTACTCTGGTTGTTCTGTGTTTTTGATTCACTAAAAAGATCCAGCACAAAGGAGTCAATTGTTCAGGAATCAGTTGGATCAGTCTGGTCGTGCTGTGTGTTTTCGATTCAAAGTAATGAAATGACTCAAAAGAATCATTTGCTTAAGAATCGAACTACTCTGGTTGTTCTGTATGTTTTTGATTCACTAAAAAGATCCAGCACAAAGGAGTCAATTGTTCAGGAATCAGTTGGATCAGTCTGGTCGTGCTGTGTGTTTTCGATTCACTTAAAAAGACCCAGCACAAAGGAATCAATTGTTCAGGAATCAGTTGGATCAGTCTGGTCGTGCTGTGTGTTTTCGATTCACTTAAAAAGACCCAGCACAAAGGAATCAATTGTTCAGGAATCAGTTGGATCAGTCTGGTCGTGCTGTGTGTTTTCGATTCACTTAAAAAGACCCAGCACAAAGGAATCAATTGTTCAGGAATCAGTTGGATCAGTCTGGTCGTGCTGTGCGTTTTCGATTCAAGGTAATGAAATGACCCAAAAGAATCATTTGCTTAAGAATCGAACTACTTCTGTACTACTTCTGTATGTTTTTGATTCACTAAAAACAACTCAAAGAACTGCTTATTCAGGAATCATTTGGATAAAACTGGTTGTGCTGTACATTTTCCACTTACTATAAAGAACTGCCTCAAAAAGATTACTTTGTGTTTAACAGCACTCTATATTTTTGTTGATTAGTCTCATCCCAGTTTCTAATCCTAGACGTTTTAGAATTAAAATCTACTGATACAAAAAAAAAAAAAAAAAAAAAAAAAAAAAAAAAAAAAAGACATGCAAAGTGATTTTGCTGTTGAAAACAGGATTTTATTTCTATTCACTCTCTAAAGCGGAGCACCGAGCTCACAGCTGATTGGTGCGTCTTTAACGAACATGTTTTGACACTTCCAGTAGACGCAGCCTCAAGCTGTTGTGTCGTGATTCGTTGTGTCATCGCACGCCTCCGGTTTACTCGGGGTGTAAGAGAGGCTGTAAACCAACAGCCGCCCGATCAATCTTACACAATAACCCTACTGAATTCATCATACATGGGCCATATTATGTCCTAAATGATCAATGAAAGCTCTGGCTCTCATATGGCTAATCGCATTAAGTGCGTTTCTCTGGGTGTGAGAGAGGCTGGCGTTTAGCGCCTACGCTGGGCCTGTGGTGCAGACATTTAACACTATTACTCCACTGCCAGGCCCTCTGACTGAGGGGAAAAAGCCGAAAATGAGAGAAGGGAGAGCGGCGAACCGCTGAGGAGGAGAAAGATTATTTCTCTAATGGCCAGCGTCCACAGCTCTCCTTATTTGTGTGCAGAGAGACTCTTATATTCTCTTTCAGTCATGGCATGCACACAGAAAAATTGATGAAAACGTTCGAAACCGATGGCACTTGTGGCCAAGAAACAAAGAGCGCTTTGGCTCCGGTGCAATCTGCAGTCTCTAGACGCTCGACTGCTACGAAATCGCCTGAACCGACTAGTTTTATACAGATGAGTTTTGGCAGACTCCTAATCAACTACTAAGAACCGCATGGTGTTATTGAACAGGCTTTCAGAGAAATTGCTCAGAAACGTGGCCTGTGGGAAATGAAGTTCTTACCTATGGTGCAGTTGGCTGTAATTTTCCTTCGTTTGGGGTTGTGTCGCAGCAACTCCAGCTCTCGCTTCGTCGGCTCCCACATCGAATATTTCTCTCCAATACCTGATGTTGCAGAGAATTCGCACATTATATTTCATATAGCAACCTATGAATATGCACAACACATTTTTTTCATCAAAGATGCATTAAAGATGTAACTGAAATGACTTTTATAATTAACAGTTTCCATTTTATTAAATGCTGTTCTTTTGAGGTCTTTATGACTAAAAGAATCCTAAAAACCTAAAATGTACCATGTTTCAACATCGATAATCTGAAATGTTTCTTTTGCAGCAAATCTTCATATCAGAATGATTTCTGAAGGATCATGTGACACTGAAGACTAAAAGTAATGATGCTGAAAATTCAGCTTTGATCACAGAAATGAATTACACTTTACTATGTATTCACATAGAAAACAGTCGTTTTAAATTGTAATAATATTTCATATTTTTTTATTCTTCAATTTTTTTTAATGGTAATGTATATTTTCTGCTTAGGGCTCGTCTAAAATGTAATTTTATTTACTCATTAATCTGAGCTTATGCACCTCAGTGTTTGCAAGAAAAAAACAATATGTGGATAATTGGCAAATCAGCATATTAGACTGATGACTGGGGTAATGATGCTGAAAATTCAGATTTGACCACAGAAATAAATTAAACTTTACTATATATTCCCATAGAAAACAGTAGTTTTAAATAATAATACTATTTCATATTTTCTTACTGTATTTTTGACCAAATAAATTCAGCCTTGGAGAGCACAATAGACTTTAAAATAACAAAAAAAAAAAGAAAAATCTTAATTATTCTTCCCAATTTTTTAAACATTAATGTATATTTTCTGCTTAAGGCTTGTCTAAAACTATTAAACTATTTACTCACTGATCTGAGCTTATGCACCTCAGTTTTTGGAGTGAAGAAACAATGTGTGGATAATTGGCAAATCTGCATATCAGAATGATTTCTAAAGGATCGTGTGAGACTGATGACTGGAGTAATGATGCTGAAAAATTCAGCTTTGATCAATAAATTACGCTTTACTATATATACACACACACACATAGAAAACAGTTGTTTTAAATTGTAATAATATTTCATAATTTTACTGTATTTTTGACCAAATAAATTCAGCCTTGGAGAGCACAAGAGACTTCAAAAAACATTGAAAAAAAAAATAATAATTTAGAACGGTAATGTATATTTTCTGCTTGGGGCTATTTACTCACTGATCTGAGCTTATGCACCGCAGTCTTTGAGTGAAAAAACACCATTTGTGGATTTTTTTTGCCAATGCTCATCCTAAAAAATGAGGTGCATGAGCTCAGATCAATGTGGCCTACGATCAAATCAGTTCTACAAAGAAATACAAAACCAGTGCCAATTCAAATACAAGTTGATAATAATAAAAGCCAATTTTTAGTAATAATTAATTATAACAAGACATTTAAATGCATTTTTTTTGTTTTCCGGTCATTTTTTGACTGGGAACATCATAAGTATAACAACATGGGGGAAAAGCATACTTACATTTTTGGGAAGTTGTTATATCCTGTGTGAGCAAAGTCAGTAAGTTTTAGTCCAATGTGATAACATTAACTAGCATTTTCAGGAAAAAGAAAACCCTCTTCAGGTTAAAATGACCGGAACACAACATGAGGGACAGGACATTTTCACGTTCAAAAACCACACTGACATTAACAAAATGTTCAGTGTTCAAGATGCAACTGGCGGTGATGACGACTGTTATATTCTGCTCTGTGGCATTTCATTTATATGAACTTGCAGCCAAACTAAAAGTTATTCAGACACCAGATCAAATGTTTGACATTTTTTACTAGTGGATGCAGGACACTATAGTTCATTTATGTGAGGATAGCAAAATAAAGCAAACTGTGACATATTATACCCAAAAATTCTTTGACCTTAACCATTTGCTTAAGTGTTTTTTTCTTTAATTGCTAATGTGACCTTTTTACACCAAAGACTGAACAAAATAATGCATTGCTTGGTCATTTTAGTTGTGTAATATTGTCATACTAACAGTTGTCTGAATTCTTTGTTGATTGCAATCCATTAGATACAGTTGAGGTCAAAAGTTTGCATCCCCCTTTCAGAATCTGCCAAATTTGAATTATTTTACCTAAATAAAAGGGATGACACAAAATGCATGATATTGTTTATTTAGTACTGACCTGAATAAGATATTTCAAATAGTGCACAAGAGAAAATAATAGTTGAATTGACCCTGTTCAAAAGATTCTTAATACTGTGTTGTTACCTGAATGATCCACAGCTGTGTTTTTTGTTTAGTGATAGTTGTTCATGAGTCCCTTGTTTGTCCTGAACAGTTAAACTGCCTGCTGTTCTTCGTCTCACAAATTATTTGTTGTTTCAGCATTTTTGTGTATTTGAACCCTTTCCAACAATGACTGTATGATTTTGAGATCCATCTTTTCACACTGAGGACAACTGAGGGACTCATATGCAAATATTACAGAAGGTTCAAACACTCACTGATGCTCCAGAAGGAAAGACAATGCATTAAGAGCCGGGGGTGAAAACTTTTGGAATTTGAAGATTGACCAATTTCACACTTCCGGGTTTTTGTCTTCCGGCGTGGCTGCATGCAGGGTAAAAGTATTTCCGGTAACAGTGATTGCCGAGTCTAAGGAGCACCCGCTCGGGCATCAATGTCTTTGCAAGAATTAAATCTCATGTAAATGTTTAAACTGGTTTGGTCATTTATTGGTGAGACTACAAAGTTTTATTTCATAACTAAATTTCAGCACTAATTAGAAGTGACGACGCGTATATTCGGTTATATCATTGTCCGTGTCTATTTGGTGTAGCCGTGCATTGTCGCACTCCATGTAAAAAACTGTTTTTGGCGATGTGCTGGAGAAATCGACTGACAGCTCTGATTCTCCGATTTGCGAAAGAGCACCACTCGATCCCTGGATGCGTTTTTGCATTTCTTTCTGGATATATGGATCATAAACAGCACTTCTGTCATCTCGCAATGATGGTTCACTCACATTTTCTCCGCTCGTTATCATCTTCCCTTACGAAAATTAACCATGGTTTTATTATAGTAAAAGCAGGTTTGTTTTATTACTATTTGCATAATCACACAAATCAGATTTTGCAACAAAACCATGGAATAACTGCAATAACTGCCGTTTTGGTTTGATTCGTAGTTAATTTTAGTAAGGGCTAAGGTCTGTAATATGCACAGCATTAACAAACCTATTAGTACTTTTTGTATATTTATAACATTATAGTCCACATTAAAGCATATTATAACTCATTCTGACACTGAATTTATATATTTGTTCCTATGTGTAACGGTGCATACGTACTTAGAATTTCGTTTTTACATAAATTAGGCATATAAATAAACGCTTGTCATATATTAAAACGAGCAAGGGAATTGTTGAATGAGCCTAAATATATATAACATATAAATAAAACTACCCGCCGGTAAATTCTAGAACGATCTGAGCGGCCATATAAGCTACAAATAAATTTCTTTGTAGATTATATAACAACAACTTGGAAAACAGACAAAATAGAAAGGGTAAGAGACAAAATTTGAGACAAGAGCATACAACATAATGTCCGCAGACCGCTAGCGGAACTATATTTACCCTGCGTCACGTGATTTCCGATTCTTGTGAAAAAGGCCAATCAGGGTAAATATAGCTTTTGTCGTCTTTTGGGAAACATGTAAGTATCTTCTGTAGCCTCTGAAGGACAATACCAAATAAAAAAAATACATAATATTTAGGCAAAATAAGAAAAATCATTCTGTTCAAAAGTTTTTACCCCCCAGCTCTTAATGCATGTTTTTTTCCTTCTGGAGCATCAGTGAGTGTTTGAACCTTCTGTAATAGACGCATGAGTCCCTCAGTTGTCCACAGTGTGAAAAGATGGATCTCAAAATCATACAGACATTGTTGGAAAGGTTTTAAATACACAAAAATGCTGAAAACCAAATAATTTAGGTAACAGTATTAAAAATTAACGGGATGTAAACTTTTGAACAGGGTCATTTTTATAAATTAATTTTATGGTCTAGTACTAAATAAACATTAAATGCATTTTATATGATCCCTCTTACTTTGGTTAAATAATTAACATTTTGCAGATTCTGAATGGGGGTGTTTTTTGCAGATATCTGATATTTCTCAACTCATTTAGTATGATAGCCGATATATTGTATATATTGTTTGGAAACAACAAGTAGTCTCTTCTATGAAGAAGTTATAAACAAATTATTTTCCATTTTGATTAGTTTTTAACAGAACTTATTTGTTAGAAAATTAAATAAACAATAATGAAGCCATTTTATTAGTGACAGTACATTGAAGCTTTTTAAATAATATAAACCTATACAATCGGTATAGGCGTGTGGTAAATCTGCTCAAAACTCAAATGCTTTTCATGATCTTGCACTAAAATGGAATGGGTAAAATATAATATTAGACAATAATATCATTTATTATTGACAACAATCCAATCAAATCCTACTCTTTTTCTTTAATCAAACACCTATTAAGTATTTTTTATATATATAATATAACATTATTTATGTTATTTTAATATATGTTATTTTTATATATATATATATATATATATATATATATATATATATATATATATATATATATATATATATATATATATATATATATATATATATATATATATACATACATACATATATACATACACACACACACACGTAAATTGCAAATTAATTATTAAATTACGTAATGATCTTGTAACACATAAACGTAATAATTAAAATAAAAGTATGTTAAAAAACTAATTTCATATATTTTATTTTATTTATATACATTTTATTTTATTTATATATATTTATATATATATATATATATATATATATATATAATAATTTTTTTTTCCCCTTTCTTTTCAAACTCTTTGCGCATCCAAACTTTGGATGTTGTTTATGATCAAACAGCAACATCGCACACTAACTAAAGTTAACAAAAAAAAAAATGAAATCCTAGTCAATAACCCCTTTAAGTACCCCTGAGACTTATTTCAATTATTAAGATTTCTTAGTTTTTTTAGTAAGTAAATGATTTTGAAAAAAAGTTATTGATTATATTACCTAAATAACTAACGAATTATGTTACTTACTAAAGTTTTTGTCGCTAGCACACCCTGAGCACATGCAAGTTAACGTATTCCTCTTATCGGCATAATTTTTCATATCGTTGAAAAATTTCATAATATCATGCATCTCTGCTTTCTATCAAAGTTATTTGACATCATCAAGATGAATTCCCACAATCTGACACAGTTTAACTCTGAGTTCTCATACTTTATTACCATTTTCTAAACTTTAGCAAACAAACTGTGATAATGTGAGAAATGTTGAAGGTGTCTGAATAAATTTAGGTTTGACAGTGCGTAAAATACGAACGCTATTATTTTGCGAACTTGCAAACACTTCTTTCAGCAAATGCAAATCTGGTTTACGATTGCTGCATCTCACAAAAAACAAGCCCTTATCAGCGTCCGAAAACAAAACACACTCTTGGCCTCCTGCGGCTCGCAACACAACAGCGTCCAACATTAATTTTCTGAATTAACAGGCCCTGAAGCCACAGGCGAAGTTGAACCACATTATGCGTAAGGGGCGGGGGAACCTACCTTGCAATTTCCATGCTTTTCTTTGTTCTTCTTTGGCAATCTGCTCCATGTCTTTGTCGTATATGTAGTCTTGGCACACAAAGCAATATATTCCACCATACAAAAGGTCTATAGCTGAATGAGAGAAGAAGAAGAATAACAAGAACCTATTAGAGACCTTTCAGAGAAGTTGACGTACGCATCTTCCCGTATCTGTCCTGTAAATATGGATGAGGCATTAAGGAAACTTTGCAAGCAATGCAGCAAATCTGCCTCCTTTAACCCTCTGGTATTGTCCGGCCATTTTAGAGTGAAAAAAAAAAATTACAAATTAGACACTCCAAAAATAAGCCAAAGACTCAAATAAGATGTTGAAATTTGTTGAATTTTGATGTTATGTGTCACAAAATGTGTAACTACTTGACTGTAGTAAAAATTTCAAAGCCAAAAAAAAAAAAAAAAAAATTCTAAACTCATTGAAAAAGTTGTCTTTGAGAATGTCTAAATGTATATCCAAATCCAACACCTAATAAAAATAAGTCATTGTGTCTAAAAACAACTAGAGAATTTATAAGCATTTATAGAAACATTTATACAAAACCTAGTGGCTAAACCATGAAATTGCAGATTTTTATTTATTTAATTTTATTTTTTGCTCTGACCAGATGCCATTAATCTGACTTCAAAAATTTGATTTTTAAAGGCATTGTCTCCATTTTAACATAAAATACTGCCATAATTGATACTTTTTTTAATTATTATTTTCAATGGGGGAGAAATGCATCATAATTATTGGATAAACATTAAATTAGTACCATGAAATTCTAAATAAAATACTAAATAAAAAAGAAAAAATATTATGGAACAAAAACATATTACATTGATTCTACTGAAAGTAACTTTTTTTTTTTTTTTTTTTATAATTTAGGTGTTGTCACTTTTGCCCGCGAACAATGCAAGTGTGTCTCCCAAATTATCAATACCAGAGGGTTAATAAGTAATAAGCATTCCTGTTCATTTCTGTTAGATTTGTTGAATTTTGTCAAAATGTCTTTTTTCACTTGACTGTAGTAAAATTAATGCAAAAACTTCCATTTCAAACCAAAAAAAATATAAACCCATTGAAAAAGTCGTCTTTGAGAATGTCTAAATGTAAAACATGGAATTGCAGATGGTTTTTTTTTGTTCGTTTGTTTTTTTTGCTCCAGCCAGATGGCACTAACCTGACTTCAAAAATTAGATTTTTAAAAGCCATTGTCTGTATTTTAACATGACAAATTAATGTAAAGTATGCAAAGTAATGCATAGTAAAATCAATGCAAAAACCGACATTTCAAAGCCAAAAAAAAATAAAAAAATCTAAACCCATTGAAAAAGTTGTCTTTGAGAATGTCTAAAATGTATATCCAAATCCACAACCTAATAAAAGTAAGTCATTATGTCTAAAAACAACTGAGAATTTATAAGCCTTTTATATAGAGCTATACAGAAATCTAGTGGCTAAACCATGAAATTGTCTCTATTTTAACATGAAATACTGCCATAATTGATCTTTTTTCTTTTTTTTATTATTATTTTGAATGGGGGAAAAATGCATCATAATTATTGTATAAATATTCATTTGTACTATGAAATTCTCTCAAAATACAAAAAATAAATAAATTACATTTATGGTGAACAGCACAAGTGTGTCTCCCAAATGAACAATACCAGAGGGTTATTAATAAGTGATGGGAATAATAATTAGAGTGCGGCGCAGAAAACATCCATCGTTGCTTGTGCCACACTATCGTGTCCTCCGTGAAACGTCATGGCGAGCATCGCAACATCAGCACGGACCTGTCAGCATCTTGTAATTGTGAATGAGGAGTATTATTTATGAATTATCACTCTCCAATGCTCATCCGCTCGCATCCCTCCATTTCTCAGAGCCTGCGGCGGCAATACCTGTTTTTTAGTTCCCATGGCAACCGGACGATGGTCCGTTTCACACAGACGGACTAAATGTTCGCAGGTGGAGCGGAGCAGCGGACGGCCGTCTATTTGTGACACGACACTAATGCACAGCCTGGCGCAAGCCGCCGACAGGTGCTCCGGCGACTATGAGGCTTTTAGTGGCTTTCAGTGCAGAGACTAGCGGCTGAATGTTTGCACGGCTATTTTCAGCGGCTGCAAAGGGACAGACGTCTCATTGTGCATGCTAGTCTAACTGGCAGGACCTTAACAATCGGTGCAGGCGTGTGGTTAATCTGCTCAAAACTCAGCCCATTTGTGTTCCAAATAAATGTACTTAGTGTTATTGTGCATGATTATGGTTTATTAGTGTGAGCCGGAAACATGCTTTTTATGACCTTGCACTAAAATGGAATGGGTAAAATAATATTAGACAATAATATAATTTATTGTTGACAACAATCCAATCAAATCATACTATTTTTCTTTAAAATCACTTATTATATAATATTGCTACGAATAAATAAATCCAATAAATAAAATAAAAATAAAACCAAAGAAATAAATACATACACATAAAATGCTAAAAAGCAAATGAAAGTATTATGTAATGATCTTGTAATAAATAAATGCAATAATTGAAATAAAAGTAAAAATACATACATGCATACAGTTTTTTTTTTTATTCAAGCAAATGCAAATGAAATAAAATACAAAAAAATTAGCACTGCTCGTAAAACAATATATGGTTTTACTTGCATATAATTTTTTTTTTTTTTTTTTTTGGAGCAATGCAAATTAAATTGTTTTATGATGTTGTAAAAATTATGGTTTTAGCTATATAAATAGGTATATGATATAAATAAATAAATAAATAAATTCTTTGGAGCAATGCAAATTAAATTGTTTTATGATGGAAAAAAATAATGGTTTTAGTTATATAAAATAAATAAATACATTTTTTGAAGCAATGCAAATTAAATTGTTTTATGATGTTATAAAATATAAACAATGGTTTTAGCTATATAAATAGTTATATAATACAAATAAATAAATCAATTCTTTGGAGCAATGCAAATTAAATTGTTTTATGATGGAAAAAATTAACAATAGTTTTAGCTATATTAAATAAATAAATAATATTCTTACATTAATACATTTGTTAACATTAAATTATTTATATATTTTATATATATAAAATTTAATAAAACTATTTGAGCAATGCAAAATAAATTATGTTCTATGATCTCATAAAATCAAAATTAACTTTGTTTAGCTTTTGTCTACTTTAAGTTGAAATACTGAAATATACTATATAACAGCACTGGTTATTTTATACTTGTATGGTTTACCTTATTTGTGAACGGTTACACAGTAATAAGTAATGTTACACAGTTTTATTCATTTTTTTTCTGTCACTAATTTAATCAGTGATTGCAGCATATGATAAAAAAATGGGGTAAGAACTGATTTTTGTGCTAAAACAACTAATCAATCAAAACCACTTCTACATTTCTTTTTTTTATTCGTGTGTATGTCACAATACGAAAGAAAACATTTCTGTTTGACACCATTGCCGCTATTGTAAAGCATTGCATTTTAATTCACTTTTAAGACAGTGGAAGTGTACTCACTCATGACGGCTTACAGTGTTTATATTAGACAAGCAGAAAAGAGAGAAGTTGCACAAGAAAACGAGGCGGGGTTGCATGATGCGCACACACATCAGATGAATAAACCAAAAGCATAGCAGGCCTTCAGGTAACCATGGGAACGAGCACAGGAAAAAGAGGAAAGAACACCGAGATCAAGCAAAACAACGAGGACGAACAGAACAAAAACGCCATCTAAATAGACCTGAAAACCAAAGCCGGCTCTCATTCAGACTTAATTACTCCCCGTTCGTCTTTGGAGAATAATCACAGTTTTCCTTCTCGGGAGCGGCGCTCATTCACAGATATCCCTTGTACGCAGACTAACCTAATTAAATGTTCAATCAAACTCCGAGGGGAGCTCGACGCACGCGGGGTGTTAAGACCGAGCGGTGTCTCGACGCCACCTGGGAGCGGAGCGAAACCCGAGCCGTCGGTGATGCCGCCGATGCATTATGACGCCTCGATACACCATCACCTGGAGTCAAACAAACCAGTGGCAAGAGACTTCATGTGTTCATCAAGAGACATTAAAGATGCCTAAACAGGTGACAAAGCCCAGCAGCAGACTATGAGTCAGCATGGCCGATTTGAGCCACTCACGCCATCTGTGACAAACACTGCCACTGCTTTTCAGAAAGAGACTGGAGCATTCAGATTAGTGATCAACCTATTTAGATATTTTAGAACAGATACCACTTATATGCATGTTTATGTGCCTGATAACCGATATTTATTTACTGTTATCAAAGACTATAGAATACAGAAGACATGTCACGCGTACAGTTTTGAATGGGGAAAAATGCACCGCTCATTATGGCCGCAAAGCCCCGCCTTCTTAACGAAAGAGCCAATCGTTGATTAGTACAGTCACTGCAGCTGCCGTTAGAAGTCTTGGTTGCTATAGAAACAGTCGGCGTTCTAAGGGGCCATTCACACAGAACGCGTCTTTGCGTCTTTAAATACTCAGGAATGTTTTTTTAAAAAGCGCAGCATAGAACGTGAGGGTCTCGAGATGCGCTTTTGAGACGTGATGTTGTCATGCCAACTTGCTAATGTAAACAGAAGCTCGCAACACTTGCCCCGCCTCAGAGTTCTTCTGATTGGTCCACTGCTTTGGAACTGACTTTGATGAGCAGCGCTGCTTCTAAAAGTTGAAATTCTTTTAACACTCCTGTGCGAGGCGCTGCAAAAGACGCAAGACTAGCCTGAAAAATAAGTGTTTTTTTTATGCTATTAAAGCACAAGGAACCATATTTATGAGGCAGTTCTTGTCAGATTTCATTAGTGATTTCAAATATGAAATTTAATCATAAACTTGGTGAACAGTTTAGGAAAATTTTATGCTTCCCCATTCAAAGAGATATTTCAGCCCTATAATTCAGCCCTCCTGGATGCAATTCAAGAGAAGAAGACAGCGCTTCAGAGCAAACGCAGCTGAATCTGAGTGGCATTTGGATGAATTTGTAAATACAAATATGTTGTTTCCTCTCAGTAGCGAATTGAAGAACAAAAACTGACAGCAGTTAAAATTGCATCCGATTACAATGATGTGGATTGTTGCATGAGCTCTGCAGTTCAGTAACATTAACTTACACTGCAAAAAATGCTTTTCTTACTTAGATTTTTTGTCTTGTCTCCAGCCGAAGTATCTAAAAATGATTTTCTTAATTTAAAATTATTGTCTTGTTTTCAGAAAAAAGTAGTCATAAGTCATAATTTGCTTAAAACAAGCAAAATAATCTTATTTCAAGCAGAAAACTAGATTATTTTGCTTACCCAACTGGCAGATTATTTTGCTTGTTTCAAGCAAAAACTCTTAAATTATAATTCCTCTTTTCTGAAAACAAGAGCGTAATTTTTCCTTGCCTAGAAAATGCTTCTTGATTTAAGAATTTTTAGATATTTTGGCAGTGTACTCCAGTAATGTACGTTACAGACATGTTGATATATATATATATATATATATATATATATATATATATAGTATGTTATGCAATAGATTAGCCTTAAATCAAACAGCTTTACAGTATTTAACATGAAAAACCTGTCACTTTCAGTTAGAATTACTTATAACTTGATTTCCTGTTATAAAGCAGATTTCCAGTGTGGAGCTAGCTAATGAGAAAATATTTTTATTAGTGGGAAAAAAATAATTTTACTAAAGTGATAGTCATGAGCTAGATCAAGCTTTGATCTCTGTAAACCAAACTGTTTTGGTTATCATAACCCTATAAGGTATTTTAAGACATTCTGTTAAGAATAAAATGGTTTATCAAAAAAAAAAAAAGAATGATGTGTCTAAGACAATTTCTCTGTCCGTCATCTCATTTTGTGTGCCAAATATATCCATTTGTATAATGAATTGGTTATAGAAAAACCCATATTGGTCGATCTCTATGCTGCTGCCTTAACTTTGAGAGAGCTTAATATCGGCGCCAATAACCGGCCTAGTCAGAAATGACAAGGAGCTAGCTTCCAACAATACAAAGTCAATGGAGAGCGTTGGATTGTTTCCCCCCCGATGTGGGCGTGGCCTAAATGCACTGTCTCTCTTCTGAAAAAGGGGTGGAGAGCAGCAGCTCATTTGCATTTAAAGAGATATGCATGAAAACAACATGCATCTGCTTCCACTCAAAATAGGCGTTATCCAAGTAACGCTCTCCAATTTGATATTTTGCATGTCTGTTGCTCATATCATGGGTGTTTCTTCCTCATTTAGTACACAAGAGGAAATCCCACAGGATGGCAGACAGAGACGGAAGCTCCGTATCTCTAGGTAGAAAGTCATTAAACTGCTCATGTGAAGCTCAGATTTTGTTTTTCCAAATGAAACAGGTGGGTGATGAACTCTAAGCCACCGCTGGAAACAAACGGCGCGAGTCACACATTCACACGCCGAGTCAGGGACTATTATCCCCTCGCACGCTATAATTACCCACATTCCCGTCTGTTTGCGCTTCTTATTTGTTTGTTGTCGGAGGGTGGCACCCTTCCTCATTAAAACAGAGGGGATAATTACATGCCAGCGATGCATTAAGGAGTTGGGAGAAATCCAAGACCCCATCCAACGGCCGGATCTGAGCACTTGCTGCCTTTTGCTCGAGAGGACGATCAGAGGAGCTTTTGATGGCGTTTGGAGCAGATATGCAACTGGCTTTTGTAGGGCGCTATGATTTTGATGCGGAAAACGCGTACATAGTTGCAGAAGCCGGTCATAAAAATGGAATTTTAAGTATAAACATTTCTATATGTTTAACTTTTAACAGTAAACCTCTATTGTGCGGTACTTTGTTGACCAAAACTAATTTTCTGTTTTTATTTGATTACAAATTTAAAAGAGTAATTCAATTGTTAATGATTTATGACTTTCTTTTATTCATTTTTATACAAAACATTAATACAGGAAAAAAACAAAAACAAAAAAAAACAAAAAAGAAACTGAAAACAAATCCAGGGAATAAAACAGTCCCCAATAATTTAAATGTTTAGCACACTTTTAATGCAATAATAATAATAATAATAATAATAATAATAATAATAGTATTACATTATATATTTATTTATTAAGACTGAAATGATATACACACTTATTTTTACAGGCTCCAATAACTTTTTAAAATCATAAAGAAATTTAGAAAAAGCTAATTACTACAAGCACTAATTATTGAAATGTTTATTACATTTTTTAAATGAAACAAAAAAACATTGTCAAAAAAAAATTGTAAACCAAGTACAGTTAAACCGTTAAAACTGAATCCAGAAAAAACAAAACAAAAAAAAAAGTATTACGTTTTAATAAAAAAAAAAAAAAAAAAAAAAAAATTTAAAACTAATAAGTTAACGTTTTGTGAAGTGAATGGATTATATATGCTTTTTGATTATTCATTTTAATTAAACCACTAAAATGGAAGCCAAAAAAAAAATAAGACTGAAATAATAATAATATTATTATTATTATAAAAATTGGAATAAATAACTAAATAAAAGATTACTTGCAGATTTTATTTTTTAAAATCATAAATCCAGAAAATTTAGCAGAGAACACAGAATTAAAAAAAAAAAAAAAAAAAAAAAAAAGAAAATGGTTACAGCTCCTAATTATTGAACTTACCAATTTAATTAATTAATACAAAATTAAATTAAGACTGAAATGATAACATTAAAAAAATACATAAATAAAATAAAAAATTAAATACATGTTGTTGTAGTTTTTTTTTTTTTTTTTTAAATCATAAATCCAGAAATGTAATCAAATAACAGAATTTCAGAAAAAAAAAAAAAAAAAATAAATACAGGCCCTAATTACTGAAATTTCTTTATTAAAAAATAAAACAATATATATACAAAAAAAAAAATTAAGTTAACGTTTTATATACTAAATTGATTAGACATGTTTAAATAAATAAATTCAATTAATTAGACATGTTTTGAGCATTAGAATAAAAAAAAAATAACACTAATTATATAAGGCCAGTTTTGGTGCAAGTAGAGCTGAGCTACTGAATTAAACCACAACATCTCTGTGTTCAGTATTCAATCCTCATCTCCTGAATGACCCGCTATGACCGTGTCCAGTATTTGTTTTAATTGCAGTGATTGTGTGTTGTGCGCACGAGTCGTGCTCATGTGCTCTATTTTCTGCTAATGACGTGTGTTTGTGTGGGAGCGAGCTCTACCTTGGAGAAGCAGAGATGTACGAGTAAGTCTGTGTGCATCTTACCTAGGTTGTGTCTCTTGTTTTTGGCGTGATCGTGGATGTGTTTCTTGCTGAAACAGCCGAAGAACACACAATGGAGACAGGAGTGAAGTCGATTTAAATGAGCTCCACACATGTGACATACACATGACTTCGCCTACGAAGAAAAAAGAGAGAGATACAGGCGTTTAGTTATGTACGACACTCAAAATAGCTGGTAGAAAGTCTGAACGACTAGTTAATTAGAGCACAGCAGTAAAATCCCATTGATTTTTCAACACAGAAACCTTTTAAAGTGCTTCTTAAGACATATGGGCAACAACTGCAGCCATTCAAAAGGATAAATAGGTAAATAACTTCAACATTCAGTGCACAAAACTGCCAGTATCCTATGGTTGATAGTGGTGAGGTTTTTTTTTTTTTACAAAACTGGTGCATTGATGGCTATAGCAGCAGTGCTTTAAAGAGACAATCTTTATATTTTGCATGTTGCACTGTACCTTTCTTTTCCATTTTAGCTGAAATTAATCCATGCAAAAGTTAACATAACATCTTTGAAGATGCTATAAGTCACTATACCTTTAAAAATGAAATGTGATGGTTCTTAAAACCATGTATTGAATATTAATAACACTGCAAAAACTAATATGCAATTGAACATTATTTTCCTTAAAATAAACCGTAATATATAAAATATCTAAAACATATTTAATTATTATATAAATTATATAAGATTAAATTATTTAATTATTTAATAATAACAACAATAATAATAATAATAATAATAATAATAATAATAATAATAATAATATATTATACTTTAATAATAATATTGATTTTACTTATAATATATTTTATTATAATATAAATAATAAATTAAATAATATTAAATGAATCAATTTTAAAAAAGCAAAAAAAAAAAATAATGAGATAGACTGCAATAAGTAATTACATACAACTACACAGCATTTTATATTATAATAAATCAATTACAGAATATTCAATTATTTAATTAAAGTATTTAAAAAAAAATAAAATTATATACATTTTAACAAGTAATTTATTACCACATAATGTCATATAATAAACTATATGATATTTAATTAAATAAAATATTTAAAAAGTATTTAATTATTTTTTTAAATAAATTCTATACATTTTAATAAGTGATTTATTACTACATAATATATTTTTATTATAAAATAAATAATGAACCATTTAATATTAAATTTAAGCACTGAATTAAATAAAATATTTTTAGTATTAAAAATAGTATTTTGTAGTATTTTATATACTACTAAAAAAATATTACATAAAATATATAATATTAAATTATTAAAATATTTAAGAAAACCTTGTACACATTTTAATAAGTCATTGTTTTACTACATGTTTTGTATATTATAAACTATAATATTAAATAATGTAATTAGTTATAAATAGAATATTTAAAAAATAGAATAAAATGCACATTTTAATCAGTCATTTATTACTACATAATATATTTTTATTGTAATATAAATAATGCTATAATATTAAATAAAATATTATTAATAATAAATACATTTATATAAATAAATGTATTTTACTAAGTGATTTATCACCATGTAACAAACCTTTTTTTTTAGATTTATTACGTACAGTCAGTCATAAAAAAAAAAGGCCTAAATTTTAATTTGTAAATGGTTCTCATAAATATTGCTTTGTTAAATATTGTTAATATTAATGCCATAATAATATATATTTTCGTATGCATAGTAATACATTTTTTATTCATAGAGTGCACATCAAGTGAAAAAAATAAATAAAATTACATGCATAGATAAATTATTTATAATAAACACTAAAAACATTCAAATCGAGTACCGTCCTACATTTTTTTTTCCATTCAAGAAGCAGTTTTACTTAAATATGCATCACATCAGAGAAGACTATTGCGATTTCTGTTTCATGTCGACTTAAAATATTAATGCAAAAAATAAAACGCTAAAGATTTAACTAGTCAACCTCAGTCAGACTACATGCACCATCCAAACAGCATGATTTCATGCTTTAGTACCTACTGTAGTGTTGCTTTCAGATCCCGTGTTTAACAGTTCGCTCTGCTTTTACCTCCAGACTAGCTATTTTTGTACAGACCCCATTTTCAGCTTCACATCTCGCCCTTCTGCTATTCCCCGATGACACACCACCCAGCAGACAACTGAGAACAAGCATCATCTACTGCGTGAATGGAGCGGCGCAGCGATAAACGACAGGTGAGACGAAAACACAGAAACAACCGGAGAGCTGGCTTTAATGAAAGTCCAACGAGGGACACGTGAAAGATGATGATAGAGATCAAAATGTAGCGTGAAATCGTGCTAATCCTCCGTTATTAAACCAAAAAAACACCTTAAATGTTTGTGTTATGCTCTCACGCGGCCCTGCGGATGAGAAGGAGAGAGAAAGAGAAGGGAAAGGCCTTGTTTTGTCTGTCTTTCGTCAGAGTAATTTGATCAGAGACGTGGAGAGAGTCAGGCCTGCGGTAAGGTGAACTCGGCAAACATACGATACAGTGTAAAAACACACACGACAGCGCAGCAAACATCTTTATGGGATCGCCAGAGCATGACGAGGCTATTATCGGTTTGGCAAGCTGCAGAACAGGCTAATATCATTAACTATTACAGCAATATGATAGTCAAAAGCTGTGGTTGCGTTATGACAGGGAACCATAACGAAACGCTTCTCGCATCTCGACCCAGATCCAGCGCTTCACCACGCCCAGATACTACATTTTTGCAGTGTGCATTATGCACATGATCTGTGGGAACAGCAGAGCTGCCAAAATGTGAGACAGCGCACGAATACTGTACTAGACTCTGCAATGTTTCTAGTTTGACAAAAGCCACAGCTGTATGTTTTTAACATTGCATGCATTAAAGGAACACTCATTTCATTAACTCCTCTAGAGCTAAACAGGTGAGTTTTACCATTTTCAAATCCATTCAGCTGATCTCCGGGTCTGGCGGTAGCACTTTGAGCATAGCTTAGGATAAATCATTGAATCTGATTAGTATCTCGTTAAAAAAAAAAAATGACCATAGAGTTTCAATATTTTTCCCATTTAAAACTTGACCCTTTTGTAGTCACATTGTCTACAAAGACCGACAGAAAATGTAAAGTTGTGATTTTCCAGGCTGATATGGATAGGAACTTTGCTGCTGTACCATGGCTGCCAATAGGTGGCCATGTCACATGACATCAACGTTTTTAACAAATAATAAAAATATATAAAAAAGGTGAAAAAGCCAGAACATGTTCAAGATGCACGAAAATGACAAGAAAAGCTGTATTACACATGTCAGGCCAGCAGGTGGTGATGTAACTTTGTAAACAAACACTATGCAAACAAAAGGCATGCATGACGTCACCATTTCACAAACTCACATTTTGTAGTTTATGTGAAGATAATCACCAGTATTGTTTCTAAAAACGTTTTTAATAGTTCACGTTTTCAGGCTCACAAAAACGCAAACGTTGTGTAAATGAACAATTATTTGGGTTTACTTTTAGAAATGATGCTCGGGTTTTTATTTTTTAAATGCATTATAGATCTTACTGTGAACAATTAATATGTGCATATTTAATTATCTTTTTTTTATTGTACAAAAATAAATTAAAAAAAAACAGCGTACAGTGTGATGTTGTCAAAATCACAGTTTTTTTAAAACATGTTTTAGTTCGCATTTTCAGGCTCACAAAAAACGCCAATGTAGAGAAAATGAACAACTGAAATGCACTGTTTTCCGTTTTTAGATGAAAATGGCCTTTTGTTGGCCAACGTGCATTTTAAAACCCATTTTTAATAGGGATGCATCGATCCGATACTCAGTATCGGAATCAGCTCCAATCCTGGCAATTTCGGCTGGATCGGGGATCGGTTAGACAAGACCGATCCAAATTCGATATTGCGCGTATACTATTCTGTTGTTGTTGAGCCCTACGAAAGGCACAAAAAAAACATTATAAAAGCACCACAATGTTCTTGTGCACTATATTTCAAGTGTTCTGCAGCTGTTCCATAGTTTAATGTGAGGTACAAATTAATATTGAGTCATAAAATTCAAGTTCATGTAAACTCTTATTTCCGCTGCGGCTGTCTGTCAACCTCCATTCAGCAATCAAACTACGTGTTGCGTTCGGTTACTACGGTCAAAACAATGAAACTCCCTTTAAGAGCGCACAGTAACTGAGGTTTAAAACTGTTCAAAGGAAAAGGCTCAATAGACTAACGGACATATCGCTTCCCTTTGTATCTTTGAACTTTTCTAATGCGGACTCGGAGGACTGCGCAGCCTGCGCACCGTGTTGCTTCAAGCGCATTATTCTACGCATATACTTATATATAAAAATGTATTTACTTGATTTTTCATGAATGTAGTTTACAACAATACAAACAGTAAAACTGAACAGTTTACCAGATTTAGTTGTACACTTATTTACTTTTATTTGCAAGTATCTTTTGCTGCTAAATTATCCAGTAACCTAGTTTATAATACATTTTTTCATTTTGTCATATATTATGATTATATATTTTTTCATTTGTAATTTTTCATTAAAATGACGTTGTCTATGTGTGATAGATTGTGTTTAACACACAAAAGAGTGACGATCAGGTCAACACAAAGTAGTATAGAAATTCAACATTGATTAAAAAAAAAAAAAAAAAAAAAAAAAAAAAAAGCTATGCTGATTGGATCGGTTGATATCAGTAACTTTTGTATCGGATTGTTCTGAAAAAAATGGTATCGTTGCATCCCTAATTTTTAATAGTTAGCATTTTCAAAAAGTCCAACGTCGTACAAATAAACTACTAAAACGCATCCTTTTTTTTAGTTGAAAATGGCTTTTTAGACGCCCCCTTAGTCGTCCTAAACCCCGCCCCCACAAGCTCACGCTCATCTGCATACGCTATTGTGAGCCACGCCCACAGTTTAACATCCAATCAACAACCAATGCACAAAACCAAGCCCCGCCCTGCATTAAGTCACGGTATGAAAGAAAAGATCTGTTGCTACTTCCGTTTCATTGTGACTTTAATGTAAACAGTGTAAAAATAAAAGCTAACCTTATATGCAAGCCACGCATCACCTTGCATAAAACGTGTTTTTGATCTGCATACATGTGCAGTAAACCGAACACTAGCATTCATTCTGAGCATCTCCTGATCACGCTCTACACACGTCATTTGTTCTTTGCATCTACAGCGCTCCTCCTTCATCCTCTGATGTCTCCTACTCTCTCTCTCCTCCTACAGTCCTACGTCCCACACGGAGAGCATCTCTGTGCTGTCAGCAGGTCTTCTCCGCTCTCTCCTTCTGGTGTTAATGCTGTAATGTTGAATGAGATGGTGCATTGATCCAGACCTCATCTGAGACGGGGGTGTGGGGCTGAAGAACAAGGCAAGGAGGATCAGCTCCCTCCTACAAGATCCACTGCAGGCTCCACATTCATGAACGCACACACATAGGCTATTTTTGCAGCTCGCTGGCATACATTTGTAACAGAAAACCCTTAAAATGGCAACGAGGCACCAAATGCCTACAGTCACCTGCAAGGGAAAAAATATATTAAAAAAACTGATTTTATTAGGAGTTAGGAATGGGAGGAAATAAAAAGTAAATGAAAATGTAAAATTATTTTAAATAAACTGTACATTTTCATTTATTACTTTATTATTTTTTTGTTATTCTATTTTATATACATTTTTTCATTTATACCTCCCATTTCTGCCCTACATTATTTTTATTTTTAATTTTCATTCATTCATTTTTTTTTTATTAATTAGTAAACTAAATACTTTTATTAGACTTGTTTTTATTTTTATTTATACCTCCTATTTCTGCCCTATTTTATTTAAATGTTTAATTTTCATTTATTTTATTATTATTTTTTTTATTTTAGGTTTATTTGACAGGGACAATGCACATCAATAATACATAAATGTACAATGCGCCAGAATTAGCCAGAAGGCTATTTTACATCTGCAGTCCCTGGACTGATGGTAAAATTGTCACCCTAAAAACATAAAACAAGTAACCAGTACACAATAAAATATTCATATATTATTTTTTATTCCTCCCAATTAGTAAACTTTTATACATTATATTATATTACATTACATTACATTACATAATATATAATGTAATGTAATATATAAACGAATTAAAAACCATCATAAATAAACAAAGTATAAAAAAAATAGGAAAAAAACGAAGAATAAAAACAATTTTTAAAAAATTGGACAGAAATAGCATGTATAAATAAAATTAATAAAAAATAGAAAATAGATAAAAAAAAAAAAAAAAAATAGGCAACAATAATAATAATAATAATAATAATAATTATTATTATTATTATTATTATTATTATTACAAATATCATTAAAAACCAGCATAAATAAAAAACAATATAACTGTAATAGGAGGGATAAATAAAAAAGTAAAAAAAGAAAATTAAAAATGAATTTAAATAAAATAGAACAGAAATATGAGGTATAAATAAAAATAAAAAAATAAAAAATAAAATAACCAAAAAAAGGGCATAAATAAAATAGAATAAAATTAATTAAAAACCAGCATAAATAAAAAAACAACAACTAAAAGGAGGGATAAATAAAAACAAAAGGGAAAGAATTGAATAAATGCCAATTAAAAATGTAAATAAAATGGGGCAGAAATAGGAGGTACAAATAAAATGTAAGTAAAATAAAAAATATAAAATAGAATAACAATAAATAAATGCATAAAATAAATAAAATAATAAAAATAAATCAAAAAGCATAAAACCAGACAATGCATGCATCCACACAGTGGATTTTGTCATCGCTAAGGATTTAAATAGATTTTTTGTTTTTTGTTTTTTTAAACCAACTAGTTAGTGGATTGATTTAGGGCTGGTAAAATGATTGATTTTCTAATAAACAGAGCTTTTCATTTGAATGATCCTGACAATGATTCATAAAAATCCCAATATCAATCTCTTATTCTGGGCCTATTTTGCAACTGTGTGAAAGTGTATTTGCACAACACTGCTGCCCGTCCCACTAAACAAACTCAATCAGCTGCACAGTCTGGGTACCGCTGTTAATCATCAAAACTCATGTGCATACATCGCAACCAGTGCAGTCTGATTCAAAAGCAAATGACTCACGACTCAAATGAGCTGAATCTTTTTAGTGAATTGCATGCAAACGAATCAGAATCATAACGGAACTGAATTCCAGGACTGGTTTTGGGGCGGATGACATCAGCTTCTCTGAGCGGACGGAGAGAAGAGCTCCTCTGTTATCCAGGACCGCACGCTGCGGAAACCAGACCATGATGCTGACTCAATAAAACGGGCATCAAAAGAGCGAGAGTCCAGCTCCAGTCGCTCTGATTGGACGGATCCAGCGTGACCAGCAACAAAGCAGCACTGTCATCCTGAGTAAAGCAGGCCTCAGACTCACACATGAATCAACGGAGTACTGAGTGGAGCGGGACGGATCCGGTGCCGTTTTTCCACTTGTGTCAGACAGATCTGGTCACTGAATCACACTGAATTCAAATGGGCTGAAAGTCACCACATGTTTATTATGTAAGCAATCCTCTCTGACCAATGGGACCAAAATGCCACCCAAAATGCTGCAGCAACAAATTCCTCAATTAAAAAAAAAAAAAAAAAAGACAATTTGAGGTCAAAAGGGTTTTTTTCCTTTTCAATAGGGACGCACCAAAATCTTGGTAACTGAACATTTTTGCCTTCAAAATATTAATTTATAAATTTATAAATAAAATAAATAAATTCCTCAATTAAAAAAAGAAAAAATTTGGGTGACTGAACCTTTTTGCCTATTATAAAATAAAAGGAAATGAAATTAAATAAAATGCCATTTTGAGGTCAAAGTTTTTTCACTTTTAATATGGATGCACCAACAATAAATAAAATAAACCCTAAATTTAAAAAAAAAAAACCTATTTGAGGTCAAAAGGGATTTTTGTGTTCAATAAGGATATACTGAACACTGAATATTTTTGCCTCTTTTTTAAAATAAATAAATAAATACTAAATTATTTTATAAAATGAAAATAAGCCATTTGATGTCAAAAGTTTTTTAATATTTAAAAATGCACCAAAATCTAAAACTAAAATTGTGTGCCTTCAAAATAAAATAAAATAAAATAAAATAAAATAAAATAAAATAAAATAAAAGCGCTTTTATTGTGCCAAATCATAGTTTTTATATTGATGTGTTTAGTACAGGTACTAAATATGTAGCATTGATTGATACCACTGATTACAATTCGTTAATATTTTTAATTAAATTATGTATTTTAAATGTTATTTTTTATTTTAATTTGAAAGTTTTAGCAATTTAGTTGTTTTTGTCATTTTTTAATATTGGAATTTTTTTATATATATATATATATATATATATATATATATATATATATATATATATATATATATATATATATATATATATATATATATATATATTTTTTTTTTTTTTTTTTTTAAATATTTTTTAATATTTCATTTCAGTTAACGTTTCTTTCAAGTAATGAATTTTATGGTTTTAGTTTTAGTTAACGATAATAACCTTAGACACTTTGAATGAACACTTTAAATATTACAGAATATTTAGTGCAATTAAATATATCCCAGTCTATTTCATATAAATAAATACACTTTACATGAAATATAAATAGACCTCGCTTAGAGTAACAATGCATGTATTACGTTTTATTAACTTATTACTAAATTTAATAGTTGGTGTTTGAACCAATCTCACAACTTTTAGACTTTGAAATAGCTTTATATACATTTTAAATATGTTTAACATATATTTTAGTTGTTTGACCTAGTAATATAAGCTACATACAGCTCAATAACCCCAGTGATCAGCCTTGACTGTATAAACCAGCCTCGACCCGCCAATCACGTCGGCCCTCGCAGTTTCTGCGGCAACCGAACATCCAATCGGCAGCTCGCTGCTGTGTTTCCAAGATCACAAGTGTAGTAGGAGGCATGTGGGTGATGAGGAGAATCAAGGGAGGCAACAGACATGAAAGAGGAGAAACAAAAACGAGACACAGAGAGGGAACGGCGCTGATGATAAAGGATGGATGACAGTTCAAACACATGCAGATGAGGGATGTGAACGCCTCTAAGCTGCCCGGACTGCGATAAGCCCGCTGGAGGCTAAATAAATGAGATCAGCTGAGAGAAAGAGAGCGGGCGCGTGAGACGGCGCACAGGGAGAGGAAGAGCGATGCTAAAAAACTGGAGGCAGCACCACAATGCAATTAGCGGAGAGGGCCTGTCAATTACCCAGAGTCCTTTTGCTGAAGGACTGCTTCTGAATGGGAAGGACGTTCACGGCGCGCGCAGATGTGGAGCGTCATTACACTTAATCTCATAGACTAGCCCTTCTCTGCAATTAAAACACTCATTAAGAGCCGCCGCAGAGATATAGAGGAACTCTAGCTACTCAAGATACTGCTAAAGTAATTACTTTAGAAAATATTGATCATTCTGAAATAAAAGAGGGAAAAAGAGCTTTATTAATTTATACAAAGTTTGTGATCCTTTCTGCATAAATATGACCCAAAACATCAGATTTTCATACAAGTCCTGAAAGTAGACAAAGAGAACCCAATTAAACAAGTGAGAGAAAAATATTTGCTTTGTCATTTATTTATTGAGAAACATGATCCTGTGTTTCACATCTGTGCGTTGCAAAAGCATGTGAATCTTTGCTTTCAGTATCTGGTGTGACCCCCTTTTGCTGCTGTAAGTGAAAGTAAAGTTTCTTGTAAATGCTGATCAGTTCTGCACAATAACAAGGAGGAGTTTTAGCCCATTCCTTAGTGCAAAAACACTTCAACTCTGTGGTGTTGCTGGTTTTCCTCCTATGAACTGCTTGCTTACTTCAAATAAAAAAGTATATGTAATGAAAAAATTAAATAAATGCTAAATGAAACATAAAAAAGAACAAATTGAGATCAAAAGGGTTTTTCACTTTCAATAGGGATGCACCAAAATCTTGGTGACTGAAAATGTTTGCCTAAAATTAAAATGAAAATTAAAAAATATATTAAAAATAAAATACAATTAAATTTAATTTAATTTAAAAATAAAATCCTGACATTTTTCTTTAGAATTTGCTGGTACAATTCAGAATTCATTGTTCCATCAATGATGGCAAGATGTCCTGGCCAAGATGCAGCAAAACAGGCCCAAGCCATGATACCACCACCACCACCGTGTTTCACAGATGGGTTAGGATTCTTAAGCTGGAATGCAGTGTGTTCTTTTCTCTGAAAATAATAGCTGCTCATTTAAACCATTAAGTTTATTTTTGGTTTCATCCATCCATTAAGCCATTCTCCAATAGTCCTCTGGCTTGTCCACATGATCTTTAGCAAGCAATTTTCTTTTTGGAGAACAGTGTCTTTCTTCTTGCAACTCTGCCATGTGCACCATTGGTTACTCAGTGTTGTCCTGATTGTGGGCTCATGAACATTAACATTAGCCAATGTGAGAAAGACTTTTAGTTGCTTAGAAGTTACCCTGGGAACATTTGCTTAACATTTTGCAACCTCGCATATTATTACACGTTCTGCTTTGGAGTGATCTTTGTAGGTCGACCATTTCTCAGGAAGGTAACAGTGGTCTTGAGTTTCCTCCATTTGTAAACAATCTGTCTGACTGTGAATTTTTGTGGAGTCCAAACTCTTTAGAGATGGTTTTGTAACCTTTTCTAGTCTGATGAGTAACATCAAGTCTTTTTCCGAGATCCTCAGTAATCTCCTTTGTTCGTGACATGATTCATATCCACAAACATGATCAGACTTTGATAGATCCCTGTTCTTTGAATAAAACATACTGACATTTGATAGTCATTGCACTGACTGAAAACACATCTGCACAGATGGACTCTAATTTCACCTTTAAATGAACTGCTAATCCAAGAGATTCACATACTTTAGCAATGCACAGATATGTAACACTGGATCATTTTTCTCAATAAATAAATGACAAAGGAAATTTTTTGTCTCACTTGTTTAATTGGGTTCTCTTTGTCTACTTTCAGGATTTAAATAACAATCTGATGATGTTTTGGGTCATATTTATGCAGAAATATAGAAAATTGCAAAGGGTTCACAAACTTTCAAGCAGTGCTGTATACACTGCTGCTCAAAAGTTAGGGATCAGTAAAAATTTTTTTTTTTTTTTTTAAAGTCATTTATGCTCATCAAGGTTCCATTTATTTAATCAAAAATAAAATAATAATATTACATTTTAAAATGTTCATAATCAAATTACGGTTACTCTTTACAAATTAGATGATTATATTTTTTACACAATTAGGGCCCCATATTTCCAAGATGCAGAAGACGTGGACAGATTCGTGGATCCAGTCATAAAAATGGAATTTACTGTATAACATGAGATGTTGCAGAATTTGCCCAATTTGGGACGAATAAATCAAAAGTAGGTCAGTATACTTAAAATCATCATCATATCATATATAAACAGAAACTTAAAGGTCTTCACAGCAACTTGTCAAAATAAGAGTTTGGTTTAGTTTGAATAAATTGTGACAGAAATATAATACTTAATGATAGTACTATTACTAATAATACATTATTTAAAACTTTTTTTAAAGGAATATTTACCAGAAAAAAAAATGTAATTTATTTACCAGAAAAATGTAAATGGGCTACACAACACAGTATTTCTGAAAAAATAAATTAGATTAAATAAATTCCTTATAATTAATCAATTAATTAGTAATTAATTTTATAAAAATTTCATGGAACCATTAAAATGGAATCCTGTAAAATAAAATGGAAAACTAAATTTGGTAAAAATAAAATTCAAGAAAAAAAAAAAAATCATAAAAATAGTAAATTGCGGTTTCTCTTGTGCAAGTTTCATGATTTCAATTAATATTTTTTTTGTTTGTTTGTTTAAAATTTTATTTAACCAATAAAATAGTCTAAAAAGATTTAAACAAAATTAAATTCTCCCTATGAATTAAAAATATATAAATATAAATGAGTAAACTATTTTAATTTGATACTTTTACAATTTAATTATTTGTTTTTCATGACCTCACAAATCCCCGCAGGTTTTTTTATTTATGCATTTATTTTGACAAAACTCAGTTTGGGAAATCCAGGAGTAATGTAATGTTTAATGCACTTCATGATGTTGATAAAGAATGGAATAGATTTTCGTATGAGTTATGTCAAAAGTAACCTAAAAGTAATTGAAAAAAAGAAAAAAAAAAATATTTTATTTACTTATTTATTTCCAGAAATAATGTGTTGTGCATTTACATTTTTCTGCTTAATAAATTGTTAAATTGTCCTTTAGAACGTTTTAATAATAATAAAAATGTAATGATAGTACTACTACTAATAAAATAATTGTCAAGGTTTCTTCAAGTTAAACCAAACTTTTATTTTGACGGGTTTCTGTGGGATATGACAATGGTTTTTCACAAAAGAAACGTTAAAATGCTCATTAAGATTGCCTTTTTTTTTTAAATTAAGATTTATACATCATCCGAAAGCTGAATAAAGAAATTTGTTAGGATAGGACAATATTTGGCCAAGATACAACCATTTTATAATCTAGAATCTGAGGGTGCAAAAAAAAAAAAAAAAAATCCAAAGTAAATATTGAGAAAAATCACCTTTAAAGTTGTCCAAATTAGGTTCTTAGCAATGCATATTACTATGTTTTAATATATTTATAGTAGAAAATTTACAAAATATCTTAATGGAACATGATTTTTATTTAATATCCTAATGATTTTTGGCATAAAAGAAAAATTAGCCATACAGTGTATTTTTAAGACTGCTACTTAAGTTAGATGAGTTATCTCATCTTAGTTAGAGGAGTTAGTAGCGTCTACTTCTTGTTTATTAGTCCAGTAATGTTCTGCAGTTTGCAGTATAGCCTTGAATGTAATCTTTAATGCCTGTGGAACAAAGCCACCCTCCTCCACCGCACACTAAAAACCCCAAGAACAAAACATCCCGGGATAAAGATGATCAAACGATCCTGATTCGTATTCAAGTCACAAAAGCTGTGTTTAAGCATTTGTAAGGCTATGAATTATGAGCCGATAAAACCGTAGCGGAGCACGAGTCCTTTATCTTCCTCCTAGAGTCACATTGCCGCTTTTCCTCCCTCTTCCTGATTTAAAACATCCTCCACGCCTCGACAAAGTCCTCTGAGGCCTGCTGTCGAGCGCTTCGGACTCGCACCTTCACCGCTGAAGCTCTGGAGGGACGCGTGGACCGTCTGGGAGCGTATATATTAAACGCAGGCGTGTATCGTTATGACAAACGGCCCAATGGTTCAATTAATTATTGATGGCGAGCTGGAAGCCTGTATAACTTCACATGCAGAATAGATGTGGAACAGCCGCCCTATAAAAACTGTTTTTAATGGTAAATGAAGACCATACGGATAATTGGACGAGCTTCAGTGCGGGCCGGTGTTAATCACTGCCACGGCTTCGATGAACTTTGGTTGTGCAATTTTTCAAAAGAAAGCCGGTTCGTAGGCCCTCACACTAATGGCTATTCTAAAGCTGATGTGTTGTTGGCAAACAACGCATGAAATGCTCATTAGTTAAACGTAATGGACAGAAACGAATTAAGTCGTCATTGTGCGTTGTGTGCTTTTATTATCATGTTTTTCAGAGGCTCAATGTACATCTTAATGTGTCACAGTTTAGTCTCTGGATGGTGGGGAGTGTCTCTGAACTTCATTACTACGCAAGCCAATAAGTAAATTACAAAAATAAATAAATAAATACAAAAGACTAACATTTTACTTGTAATACACAACTTTTCATTTTAAAACTATTGGTTTATTATTATTATTATTATTATTATTATTATTAAAGTCAAAAGTTCTATTTAAAAAGATTTGTACTTAAAATCTTTCTGACTGAAAAAAAAACACATGTATATAAAACAGTATTATATATATATATATATATATATTTTTTTTTTTTTTTTTTTTTTTTTGTTTAAATAAACTAGTATTTTATAATACACTATTCTACACTATATTCTATAAACACATTTAGATATTTTTATTTATTTGTGCACTAATTATATATTTATAATATGTAGTTTATAGTACATACATATATACATGTATATAAAAAAAATTATAAAATTATCTAAATGTTTATACTTATTAAACGTCTTGGTTACGTATGGTAACCCTCGTTCCCTGATGGAGGGAACGGAGACGTTGTGTCGAAGTGACGACTAGGGGTCGCTCTTGAGAGCCCGAACACCTCTGACAGCTTTGAGAAAAGGCCAATGAAATTGGTACGCAGTATTTGCATAGCCCGCTCCGCCCCGGAGATCCGGGCATAAGAGGGGGGGGCTAGGCAACACTCATTGTTCTGATCTGAGGAGCCGAAGCACCCGGCTACACTCAGAGGCGGTCCGAGGTTGTGGCAAGGGGGACACAACGTCTCCGTTCCCTCCATCAGGGAACGAGGGTTACCATACGTAACCAAGACGTTCCCCGTCTGTCGTTCACGTTCGACGTTGTGTCGAAGTGACGACTAGGGGTCCCAGTTGAAAACGCCACAACCAGCGGACCGCGTCACGAGTGCATGGAGTGCAAATATTAACAGGTCTTGCGTGTTAGATAAATGTCACTCACCTCTACGTGACCTTCCAATGCCCAAGAGCTTCAGCCAGCCTTTCCTCACCTTTGGTTGAACATCTTGGAGAACATTGGGCCAGTGTCCGTCCTCCCCGGGGGGGGATGGGCACTACGGAGACCACACCCTGCCTGGAGGGAGGTATTTGTGTGGAGAATACACTTGAGGGCTCGCACTAGGGGAGCACAACAAGGGGACGATCCTGAGGCAGGCTCCGCATGAGGAGAGACTGCTGAGCTCAGGGTCGGAGACAAGTTTTGTCTTAAGGGAAACACCGCATCTCTGGGAGTATAGGTGGAGATACACACATGGGGCCGCATTAGGAGCCACTACATGTGGGGCACCAACCTAATATGAGAGTTCACAAGAGGCAACCTAACCTCATATTAGATTCTGATAGCTAGTTCCTCCGCTGAACATAGCTACGTTGCGGGTGCAACATGATGGAAATTGTCGTTCAGGGTTCACGCCAGGAAACTTACTGAACTGGGGAAGCGTCATCACCCGTGGGGAACGACGCTTCAGCAAGCTTCTACACCGTGTCAGCTTCAGGAGTTACTGGGCTTGCGTTCAGGACTCCCGAAGAGACTGGTTCTACACGCAGATTGTAGAACCTGGCAAACGTGTTAGGTGTAGCCCAACCTGCAGCTCTGCAAATGTCTGTTAAAGAGATCCCGTTCGCCAGCGCAACCGACGCTGCGACGCCCCTGGTGGAGTGGGCGTGCACCCCCAGCGGGCAGGGCACCCCTGTGGCCTGGTAGGCCAAACGAATCGCATCCACAATCCAGTGGGAAATTCTTTGTTTGGAGACAGCTTTCCCCTTCTGCTGTCCTCCAAAACAGACAAAGAGCTGACTCGACCGTCTGAAGCTTTCAGTACGTTCCAAGTAAATGCTCAGGGCACGGACTGGGCATAACAAGGAGAGGTTGGGGTCGCCTTCCTGAGAAGGGATAGCTTGCAGAGTGACCACCTGGTCCCTGAAGGGAGTGGTGGGCACTTTGGGCACATAACCGGGCCGGGGTCTCAGGATAACGTGAGAGTTAGCCGGCCCGAATTCGAGGCACGAGTCACTGACGGAGAGGGCTTGGAGGTCTCCCACTCTTTTGATCGATGTGAGCGCAGTCAGGAGAGCCGTCTTTTGGGAGAGAGCACTGAGTTCGACTGACTGGAGCGGCTCAAAGGGACCTGACTGTAGGCCCCGGAGGACCACAGACAGATCCCAAGAGGGGACAAGGCGCGGTCTGACGGGGTTCAGCCTGCGTGCACCTTTAAGGAATCGTATAACCAAATTGTGCTTCCCAACCGATCTACCTTCCACCAGGTCGTGGTTAGCGGCAATAGCGGCTACCTGGACCTTAAGTGTTGAAGCAGAAAGGTGTCTATCCAGTCCTCCTTGGAGGAAGGAAAGCACCGTTCGGATGCCACATCTCCGTGGGTTCTCCCCCCGGGAGGAACACCAGTTTGTGAATTTGCGCCATCTGAGGTCGTACAGCCGCCTCGTGGAGGGAGCTCTCGACTGCAACAGAGTGTTTACCACTGCCAGTGGGAGATCTCTGAAATCCTCCTGGTCGCGTCCAGGGACCATACGTGGAGGTTCCAGAGATCTGGGCGCGGGTGCCATATCGTGCCCTTCCCCTGTGAAAGGAGGTCCTTCCTCAGGGGAATGCGCCAGGGAGGAACGGGGGAGAGGAGCACCAGCTCTGAGAACCAAACCCTGTTGGGCCAGTAGGGGGCCACCAGCAGGATCTGTTCTCTGTCCTCCCTGACTTTGCACAGGGTCTGTGCAATTAGGCTCACTGGTGGAAACGCATACTTGAGGAGGCCCTGAGGCCAGCTGTGTGCCAGTGCATCTGTGCCGAGGGGCGCCTCGGACAGACCGTACCACAACTGGCAGTGAGTGTTCTCTATCGAGGCAAACAGGTCGACCTGGGCCTGACCGAAAAGACTCCAGATCAGCTGAACCGTCTGAGGGTGAAGTCTCCACTCGCCCCGAAGCGAAGTCTGTCGGGAGAGCGCGTCCGCTACCCAATTGAGTTCGCCCGGTATGTGGGTGGCTCGTAGAGACTTGACATTGTTTCGACACCAAAGGAGGAGATGGCGGGCTAGCTGTGACATGCGAAAGGAGCGTACACCGCCCTGGTGATTGATGTAGGCTACAGTCGCAGTGCTGTCTGTGCGGACCAGCACGTGTTTGCCCTGAACCAAAGGTCGGAACCTCTTCAGGGCCAAAAACACTGTCAGCAGCTCGAGGCAATTGATATGCCAATGCAGCCGAGGGCCCGACCAGAGCCCTGCAGCTGCTTGCCCATTGCATACGGCGCCCCAGCCTGTGTTGGATGCATCTGTCGTAACCAAAATGCGCCTGGACACTTGTCCTAAGGGCACCCCGGCCCGTAGGAACGAAATGTCTTTCCAAGGACCGAGGGTTTTTAGACATACGGGTGTGACGTGCACCCGGTATGAACCCTGGCGCCATGGCCATCTCGGGACTCGGGAACGCAGCCAGTGTTGTAACCGCCTCATGTGCATCAGGCCCAGCGGCGTGACGGCGGCTGCGGATGCCATGTGACCCAGGAGCCTCTGAAATTGTTTGAGGGGGACCGTCGGGCTGCGTGAGAGCTTCTGGACGCAGCTCAGCACTGACTGTGCACGCTCCGGGGAGAGCCGTGCACTCATGGCAACCGAGTCTAGTTGTATACCGAGAAAAGAGATGCTCCGTACCGGGGCGAGCTTGCTCTTTTCCCAGTTGACCCGAAACCCCAGATGGGCCAGATGGTTGAGAACCACATCCCTGTGTTTGCATACCAACTCCTGAGAGTGTGCTATGACCAGCCAGTCGTCGAGGTAATTGAGAATGCGGATGCCCCTCTCCCGGAGAGGGGCAAGGGCTGCCTCTGCGACTTTCGTAAAGACGCGGGGAGACAGGGAGAGCCCAAATGGAAGGACTTTGTACTGAAATGCTCGACCTTCGAAGGCAAACCGCAGGAAGGGCCTGTGTCTTGGAAGAATCGAGACATGAAAGTATGCGTCTTTCAGGTCTATCGCCACAAACCAATCCTGGAATCTGATGCACGTGAGAATGCGTTTGAGCGTTAGCATTCTGAAGGGGAGCTTGTGAAGGGCCCGATTCAGAATCCTCAGATCCAGGATTGGTCTTAAACCGCCACCTTTCTTGGGTACAATGAAGTAGGGGCTGTAGAACCCTTTCTTCATGTCGGCCGAGGGGACCGGCTCTATCGCGTCCTTCGCCAGAAGGGTCGCGATCTCCGCCCGAAGAACCGCAGCATTCTCGTCCCGAACCTCGGTAGAGAAGATGCCGCTGAACTTGGGCGGGTTGCGTGCGAATTGGATAGCATAGCCGAGTCAGATGGTTCTGAGAAGCCAGCGAGAGAGGTTGGGTATCTCGAGCCAAGCTGTAAAACTCTCTGCCAACGGTCTCAGGGGGACCACCGACGTACCTCGGGTGGGTACGGTGTGACTGAGTTGTGGTGAAAGCCCTTTGTTCGGGGGCGTGCTGTCCCGGAGGACACAAGGTGCTTTGATCGCCATAACCGACATACAAGGATCCGTGAGAAGATCGCCTGAGCTCAGGGGATCGACTGACGGATGCGCTTGTTTCTCTGTCAAAGTATGCAGAAGCGCAAGTTTTGCGGTTGAGCATGCTTTGATGTGTTTTGGTGGCTGGGTACCCCGGAGGGACCCAGCCATGGAAGGATCGACCATCGGAACCGACAGACAAGGATCCATCAGAAGATCGCCTGAGCTCAGGGGATCGACTGATGGATGCACTTGATTCGTCAAAGCATGCCGAAGCGCAGGCCCTGCGGTTGAGCATGCTTTGATGTGTTCTGGTGGCTGGGTACCCCGGAGGGACCCAACCATGGTGGGTGTACCGATCATCGTAACCGACAAGGATCCAACGGAGGACCGCCTGAGTTCAGGGGGTCGACTGAAGGATGCACTTGGTTTGTCAAAGCATGCAGAAGCGCCTGAGATGCGGTCGAGCATGCTTTGACGTGCTTCAGTGGCTGGGTACCCCGGAGGGACGCAGTCGCACTGGTTTTTACGCCCAGAGAAGAAAGAAATTGCTCTTAAATTGACCATGTGGTGGCTGTCCGCCGTGAGGCAGACAGCCAGGATGGAGCCGAAGCCCACACTCGTCCCCTCGCCGAGTGTGGATCTAGACAGGTCAGCAGATCTCTCTCCCCTGGGCGGCTCACTTCAGGAGCGCTTCGAAGCCTGATGAGGGTTCCTAGCGGCCTGAAAATGAGCTAACGGCGCCACCTTCTTGCGAGAACTCGACGGCAAGGCTGGTTTGGGTGCAGGACCAGCCTGAGGCGGGCCCTGAACCAGTCTGGAGAAATGGGGGCGTCAAGAAAGCGAACTTTCTCAGTGTCCTTCATTTCCGCCAGATTTAGCCAAAGGTGGCGCTCCTGGACCACCGTAGTGGACATCGCTCTACCCAGAGCCTGCGTTGCGACATTTGATGCTCGGAAGCATACACAGAACTGAACGCAGTTCCTGCGACACTCTGAGGCGAGATCTCCCTCGTGCAGATCTTATAACACTTTGCCTGGCAGCCAGCAGGATGGCAAAAGTGTGCGTGGTGGACACAGCCTGTCCAGAAGACGTGAACCCCTTCACGCTCTGGACGAGAGCCTACGTGGTCCCACCAGGTGGCAGGGCATCAGATATGCAGGCGCTGTACTGAAGCGCCCACCCGCCTGGAGAATCCACGAAGCCTCTCGCGCTGGACCGCCATCGAGGGAAATGAGGGAGGAGGACCTGATATATCGTGTTTCAGCCGAAAAAAAGGCCTATCACGATATAGTCAATCTCGTACGTTACCGAAGCCATGAACACACAGGATGAGGCGGAGGGGTTTTTTTTTTCTCACTCAAACCTGATGTGTTTCGGTTATCTTGTTCAAGCACGCCCACCACTTCAGCGTCTGCTCAAACTGAGACTCGCTCCCCAGCTTGCTCAGTCGAAGCATCAGCTTCCCATGGTTTAAGTCCTCCCTCCGATGCTGCAGCCAACCTCTCAACCAGCTTTTAAGGTTTTGAACAGAGTAAAGTTGTAAAAAGAACTAATAATCTGTCCAAAAACCTAAACGGGGGTCGCGAGGAACGAGCGATCCGCGGGGGGAAACCCGGCGGAACTAACTCATTTCCTATTGCTCGCCATCGACGCACATCGCAGCGGCCCTCGTACCCGGAAGTAGAAGGGCCGAACGGAAGCGGTCGCGGTGAGCCGCGGCTTCGCGGCTCGTGAGCAGCAACCCATAGTTATGTTCCCTTCCGCAAGCAGAACACAAACTATCAACGAAGCGATGTATCAGCGTGAGACTAGCTCAACCCTGAGCACAACGATCGTGCCGATTGTTATTGTTTACGAGGAAACCGCAACCAGGAAGACACGGACGGAAAGGCAAATGTAAACACAATCCATCCGTGTCGGCTCTTTCAGAGAAATTACTCCTTTTCAGGAGGAAAAGCTCTTTAGAGATCGTCGTCGAAGCACCCAGGGGTATTCTCGCTTACCAAGAGAAGGGTTAAAGGGAGAGACCGCTGCTCGTGCCATAGATCCAACGACGAAGAGGTGAGTAATGCTGTTTTCCCCTAAGAGAATACTGCATTCGGCTCCGAAGAAACAGAACAATGAGTGTTGCCTAGCCCCCCCCTCTTATGCCCGGATCTCCGGGGCGGAGCGGGCTATGCAAATACTGCGTACCAATTTCATTGGCCTTTTCTCAAAGCTGTCAGAGGTGTTCGGGCTCTCAAGAGCGACCCCTAGTCGTCACTTCGACACAACGTCGAACGTGAACGACAGACGGGGAACATTATGATATACATATACACACATACGTATGTATATATATATATATATATATATATATATATATATATATATATATATATATATATATATATATATATATATATATATACACACATACGTATGTATATATATATATATATATATATATATATATATATATATATATATATATATATATATATATATATATATATATATATATATATATATATACATACACACACACACACACACACATATACACACACACACACAGACACAGTATACACTATTTTATACATTTTATAAATATTGTTAAATTATATTACTTTATTATTTTTTTATATATAAATAAAAATGATATTATTACTAGTACACACACACACTTATATAAAATTAGTACTTATAATAAACTATTTTATATATTCTATAAACATTTAGATAATTTTATTATATTAGTTTATTTATTATCATCTATCTATATATATATATATATATTTTTTAAATGCTATTTTTACCAGCGTACTTATATACACCATTTTATAAATATTGATGTGTTTATTATGTTATTATATTAGTTTATTATTTATTTATTATCTACACACACACACTCTCCATCCATCTATACATCTATTTACATTTAGAAGATGCTTTTATCCAAAGCGACTTACAAAAAAAGAACAATGGAAGCAATCAAAATCAACAAGAGCAATAACAAGTGCTAAGTCTCATTTAGCCTAATGCAGTACACGCAGCAAGGGATTTTTTAAATTATATAATAAATAACAAGAAAACAGACTGAATAAAAAAGAAAAAGCAAGCTAGTGTTAAAGGCCTTCGTTTTTGCTTTTTTTATTAATTGTATAGAGAGAAGCTAGTGTTAGTATATTGTATATTTTATATATATATATATATATATATATATATATATATATATATATATATATATATATATATATATATATATATTTTATAAAATGTACTTATATTTTATAAACACATACAGAAATACATATGCTCAAACATACATAACCAATTACAACAATTATTATTTCATTTTAAATGTGATGTTTGCCGTTGTCTGTGACGCATCAGTACAAATCCCACTACAAATGTAATGTGCTGTACCTCCACCTCCAAAATGTGATTTCAGTGATCAGATCAAAAAGTGATTTAGTCCTGTTTACACTGTTAGTTATCTCTGCCCGCTTCAGAGATGATCGGAGGCAGAAAGCAAGCGTAAAGCAGGCCTGAGATGTGAAGCTAAGCTTAGGTGAATACAAGCACATACAATAAATAAATGAAAACGCCCGCAGGCATCTCTGCATACGTAATGAATGATCTGTTCACTTGCTGTTTGAGCAAAGCAAACACGACGCTCTACGTGAAACTCATAAAGCAGCTCGGCAGGGATCGGCGTTGGGTGAACGAACGAGACGTCGGGTGTCTCTAGCGCTCATCACATGGTATAACAGCTCCCGTATTTATAGTAAGTCACAAGAATGGTGGTGAAAACAAAAACTCAATTGCAAGCTTATCTTTGAATCTACCGATCCAGGACTGAGGGAGACAGCATCCAGAATAATCCATGTAATCTGACTCACTAGGCACTACACAACAAACACTCATCAGTTGTGCCGACTTAAAATACTACAGCTAATAATAATGCGTTCAATGGCGTCAACCCACCTTTAGTGAAACCACAAGGTAATCTGAACCCAGACTGCTAGCTGTAAAGGATGGGCCCTGTATTTTTCTGCATATTTTTGACAAGAACCGCCCACTTAGAGATGAGACTGCTTGATTGACAAGTGAAGCGACCAATCGCTGGCTGCTGTTTATATGCGACATTTACAGCAGGTAAAAAAACGCAACAGTAGTAGGCCGATGTTATGAGACATTATCGCAAATTGTGTGATGACATCTCCTAGAAAATAAAAAAAAAGCCTGTCTTAAATCAGCACTAGCTAGTAAATTATGCTGTTAACTTGTTAATGGAAAGTGAACTCAAAACAGATTTAATTGAACCATTTTAGCTTTTGCGATACAATCTAATGTGTAATTTTGTCTACCTATGAGAAATATTTTTACCATGGGGATAAGAGCTATGCAGTTATGCAAATACATTTAATTAGGGCTGTCAAACGATTAATCGTGATTAATCTTATCCAAAGTAAAAGTTTATGTTTAGATACTAGATGTGTGTTTACTTTGTATATTTATTATGTAGATATAAATACTCACACATACATGTATATATTAAAACAAAATATTTATATGTATATATATTTATACCTGTATACAATTCAGATTATAAATAAATATAAATATTTTAGATATAAATCTAAAATATTTTTCCTTAATATATACATGCATGTGTGTGTGTATTCATATATACATAATAAATACACACAGTACACAATTATATAGTATGTAAACATAAACTTTTATTTTGGATGCGATTAATCGCGATTAATCGTTTGACAGCACTACATTTAATGCATTTTTTTCAATGCTGGAAAGTGTAATTTCTATGGGGGGAAAACATTTAGTTTGAATAATTGTTGTTGCACAATCAATTAATAATGACAATCCTTAATCAAACATAAGTATTGATATTTTATTAGATTTGTGTGACATTTTTTCATGTGTTGACAAAGCAGGAGGCAGAAAGCAGCAATTTTTCAATGATGTAAAGTGTAATTTCTACAGATAAACTAAGTTTGTTTGAACATTGGTTGGAGTGCGACCATTTCAGTCGTATTTGCGACTATGAAAAACATTTAGGCGCACCAAGTGCGACTGACCCGATCAGCATATTTGTGTTTGCGCTGAGGCGAGCTTCAAAGGTTTCTATATGTTTTTGCAACGTTGAGTCATGTAAAACGGACATATCTCAAGAATCCTTTCATAAACAAAATGTAAAGAGAGTGTAAATAAGAGATTGATTGTGCAAAGTAGAGAGCTTCATTGATTATAATGGAACTCTGAGATTGCGATAAACTGATGAGTGACAGCTTTTGATGATTTTTAAGGGAGTTTGTAAATGAGATACTGACCTAATACAAAAGTTAAACAAACAAGAAGTGACTTACAATGTCTGACTATAACACTATTGCCTGATTTTGCTCTATTTCGTCATTAAAACTGTCTGAAACAAGTCACAACTGAGCCGCTGCACATCTCCATTCAAACACAGCGCTGTTTCGTTTATGAATGAATGCGCATTTTTAAACGTATCTACGAGTCAATAGCCATGTTTCCATCATCCTGTTTTTAAGCGCATTTTGAAGTAACGTATCAGAAATGAGTGATGGAAACGCCACATTTCGAATAAAAGCTTTTACGCTCACTTGAGGTGGTTTTTGACTTGTGCGGAAAAGGGTTCATGCGAATAACGGGAGATGGAAACGCATTTGCTGAATAAATTCCTCCATACGCATTAAAAAAATAACGCGGCTTTGTGCTATGGAATGGCAAAACCTGACTAACCTGTGGACTGATCTTGTTCCACAGCATCTGAAATGTTGCTATGGTCATTCTGACATGCCCAAGCATAAAATAACTGTCTTACATGACTGCGTTCCCAAACAGCAGGCATCCACCTCCAAAAGCAACAGGCGCATTTACTGTGCTTCGTCTGCTCACTCCAAGGCGCAAGTAATTTATTATAAAATTTATAAAAAATGATTTTATTCAGTGGCTCCTACTTTATTAGTTATCTATAGTGCCACATTATCAGGAAGTGCCGATTTTGTTCTCTTTGTCTTATTGGATTGAAACGGAGCTTACTCGCAAATGTTTTATGTGATATTACAATTTTGCGCATATTTTAAATTCACAACTTTGGATGGAAACCCGGCTAATGATTAAATTTCCCATTCATAGAGTGTCACTTGCTTTATTCCTAAATGAATCAGCCACTCAAATGAATCAAATGAATGATATAATTCAGTAATTAAATCAGTGACTTGCTGCCACCTACTGTCAGATTTAGTTTCATTTTTAAAGTATCTTTTCATTTATTTAAATCATTTAACATTTCTGTATTTAAAATATTTAAAACATTAATTTCAACATGAATTTATGAATTTGATTGCACTCATTCCACCTCTGAGCCTCATTAAACATGAAAATACACCTACAAGCCAGTTTGTAAGCCATCTATAGTACATATAAAATTGTTAATACTGATTTCATTTGATTGGTAACTTATTTTTATTCTACTTGTTCTTCTTCTGTTGTTTGAATTTAAAAAAAATTGAAAAAGCTTAAAGGTTTTTTGTTTTGTTTTTAAATTGACATAAAAGATGACATACTTTTAATAAGGTTGACAAAAATGCCATTACAAAGGTAAAAACTAAATTCCCCTGTAAATCACTTTAAAAATATCACCTCGTAATGGAAAGGAGGGCTGGGCGGTGTGGCAAAAATGTAATCTTGATAATTTTTTCCCATATTGATCTTTAACTTTATATTTCTATATATAAACTGTTAATGCTGCCAGCTTTAAAAGAGTATCCCAATTATGACTGAAGCCACAAAAATTTGAGGGTTCATTAATTACATTTTAAAGTATAGTTTATTAACAAAATACACATTTGGCCTTTAAAAAAATTAAGACAACTTACTAAAATAAATTAAAAACTACAAGTTGTGACAAACAAGGTAAATGAGAGTAAATGTGCAAAATGTAAACATAAAACAGTTATAAACAAATTGTAAGTAACACAATTACAGTTTTTTTCAGCTTTTCCAGAAAGACAAGTCTGTCTACATCGTCTGGCTTTAAGAGGTAGATTAAATGTGCAAAATGTAAACAGAAAACTATACAACTAGAAATTGCGCACAATTTGTCAAACTTGTATATTTCTTTTTGTCAGGAAGACTAGTCTGTCAACAGTGTCTGGCTTTAGGAGGTAGATTAAATGTGCAAAATGTAAACCTAAATATATTCAACAATTTGTAAGACAGTTTTTTTTTTTTTTGAAGACCGGTCTTAGTCTGTCAACAGTGTCTGGCTTTAAGAAGTAGATTAAATGTGCAAGATAAAACTATAACATAAAACTATACAATTTCTAGCCAGTGCACAGCGTGTAAAACGTTTACGGCATATTTTAGATCGTTTTAATCTGCGCCTCGTTGCTTTTCAAATAGCCAAACCACTTCCATATAACTGAATTCGTGCTACCTTTTTTGTCTACAATTTCATCATTTTTGGATAATAACTCAAGGTTAGTTTTACTTTCGTCACCGCTTCCACTCATTTTTGTCGTCCTCGTGTCAAGTTTGTGTTTGACTTGAACATTAAAAGCTGCATGCTGATTGGCTGTTGTTGCATATTTAACGCCTAGAGCTTATATATTTTAATCGCGATTCGGTATGATATCGTCTATCAGCACAGCCCTAATGGGAAGGCAATTTTTGATCCGATTTTTTGATTATTGATTAGAATTTTGACTGCGCTCCTAAAAAGAAACTTCAACAGGTTTGGAAACAAACCGCTCTTGGCATACTTTGCCAATGATGAATTTCTTTTAATTTTTCAATGCTATAAAGTGACATTTCTATGGAAAAGAGCATTTCTTGGTGCACATTAAGTTTAATAACTGCAATCCTAAATCAAACAGAAACAGTGATATTTTTATGATATGACAATAACTCTAACCTCCAAGTCGTCCATCTGAATTGGAGCTTGCACTCCAGTGTCGAGAGCAACACGCATCAGCCGGTCAGTGATCTGTGGGTGTGCCATCTGAAGCTCAGGCAACCGCTGGTGCAAACGCATCCAAAGGCCTTCATCACACAGTATGTGTTGTTCTGCAGCAGGGGGATGGGATCAAGCGGAGCCGCGCTGGCAGAACGCCTCTCTAGCGCTTACCGAGCTCCTCATATTCCTATTGTCCCTTCACTAGTACGAGCGAACAGATGAGAGGCGAGTCTGGTCGCTTTCCCACCTGTGCTCGACCGATCCAGATCTGGTTTCTGAGAGCTTACGACCAGTGCTGCATGCTAAATATGACCTAGGATGGGTGAATCCTTCTTATAGCACATTTTGTCCTGTTGAGCAGGTCTAAACGCGGCATTAAATAAACAGTATAGTAATGCTGAGAATAGCGGGTGTGTCTAATAGGTCAGATGTGGTGTAATACAACCCAAATTACAGTTTACCAAGGAGAATTAGATTTCAAAGAAGTGCCACTGAGTGTACAGAACATTCATGTTGAAAATATGCAATAATAACTTGCCAACTCAATGCATGCAGTGAAATAAAACTCTTTTGAGTGTGTGTGGCTGGATGGTAGATAAGAATAACATGATTAATTAATCTACATGTACCATCACCTTCTTGAAAAACAAAACATAATGCAATACGAAAACATTATCCTTCATAAAACTCAGTTGACTTGACCTGAATTGTGCCGATGAGTCATGCAATCCTGAGTGAACCAGATGTAACTTGAGGCACCATGACGCCATTCAACCTATATTAATACACAACCTACTACCAAAGATTAGTCCATAAAAGATTATCATCAATATTCTTTGAATGCATCAACCTGGTTAGCATACGAGACTGGTATTTCTTTCAGAAGAACACGATGAGGAGCACATGTGGAGGGTGACATTTGATTCGAATGAATCATGATGCGCATTTCAAGATAACTCTTTGTTTTTCAAAGGGAGAGGATAGTTAGTTATTAAACTGTCATCTGATGCCACACACTTTGCTGTCATGAAAAAAGTGATGAAGCTATGACTCATTTCAAACTTGAATCAATTCTTTTTAGAAACTAAGAGTGAATCAGTTCTTTCGAAAGCTTTGCTTTAAAGAAGCGATTCTTTATGAATCAGCGGCTCTTTGCGCAAATGTGGTTCCAACGGAGTTTAAAAACGTTTTTGTTAAAGAGTTATAAGCCATGAACCGAATTAACCAGCTGTGATGTGATTCACAACATTACAGTCTTTGATTTGAAGCAAAAAACGGTTTAGAATTGTACAGAGAGACAAAGGTACAAGACCGTGAACTTAAAGACTTTAATGAGGCATAAAGCTTGCTGATTATGTGAATTAAAAAATATGTGTTAATGAAAATATGCATAATATGTACACAAATATTATAAGTGCTTCAGGGAAGTGGGTGGGCGTTAGACTTTCTTTTTTGATGGGATTTACAGTTTCTATTCTCTGATTGGTGAAGAACTTCTGCAGAATCATGGGTAATGTAGTTTTCACTAGGGATTTTGCTGTAAACACCAATCTAAAAATAGGTTGGCCTATAATAGTTTATATGTAGTTGTTAAAACTCAATTCCTCTATGGAAAAACAAACATAATTTTTACTTCCAGAACCTGACTGTTCAATTAAAGTTGAATGTAGTTTTACTAAAAGAGCTGCTTTTGTAATTCCATGTGTTCGTAGTCTGTTGAAATCAATTTATCTCCTAAAAACGTATTTATTTATTTAGTTGAGTGGTTTGTCAACCACTTTTATATAAACGGTTCTCGAGTTGATGCCATTCGAAAAAACTATTCTCTATTCAATTAATTGGCGGCCAATTCAGTGCAGTGTTTGTTCAAACAAATAATGAATCAATGATTCTTTAAGAATCTGTGGATCTTTGCGCAAACGTGGTTCATGACATTCTGATACCTAAACGTCCCAGTTGAGTTTAAAAACATCTATGTTAAAGAGTTATAAGCCATGAATCAAACGAACCATCTGTGATGTGATTCACAACATTACTGTCTTTGATTTGAAGCAAAAACGGTTTAAAAATCGCACAGAGACAAAAGTCTGTGAACTTATGGCTTTAACGAGGCATAAAGCTTGGCAAATATGTGAATTAAAAACGACGGATAAACATAACACTATCGATTTATGTACATAAAAAGATCATATTCTCATGTTCATATATATATATATACACAACTATTATAAGTGCTTCATGGGAATGGAGGGGCATTATACTTTCATTTTGATGCGATTTACAGTTTCTATTCTCTGAATAGTAGAGATCTTCTGCAGAATCATGGGTAATGTAGTTTTTCCACTAGGGATTCCACTGTTAAACACCTTAATCTAAAAAACAAGTAGGTCTACTCAGGTTGATCTGTAATAGTTTATAGGTAGTTGTTAAAAATGAATTCCTTTGTGGAAAAAACAAATGGGATTCTGATTTTCAGTTCCAGAACCGACTGTTGCACTAAAGTTGAACATGGTTTTTACTAATAAAGAGTGTTTGTGCATGTGTTTGTAGTCTGTTGAAGCCAATTCCTCTCACGAAACAGGACTTTAGTTGAGTGGTGTATAAATGGTTCAGGGCGGCTGATTCAGTGCAGTTTGTTCAAACAAATAATGAATCAATGATTCTTTACGAATCTGTGGTTCTTTGCGCAAATGTTTAAAAACATCTTCCTTAAAGAGTTATAAGCCATGAACTAAACTAACCAGCTGTGATGTGATTTACAACATTACAGTCATTGATTTAAAGCAAAAATGGTTTAAAAATCATACAAAGAAAAAGGTACAAAACTGTGAACTTAATGGCTTTAATGAGGCATAAAGATTGCCGAATTGAAAACGACAGATGAACACAAAACTATTGATTTATGTACATAAAAAGATCATATTCATGGGAGTGGGTGGGCATTAGACTTTCTTTTCGATGCGATTTACAGCTTCTATTCCCTGATTGGTGGAGATCTACTGCAGAATCATGGGTAATGTAGTTTTTCCACTAGGGATTCCACTGTTAAACACCTTAATCTAAAAAATAAACAGGTCTACGCAGGTCAGTCTGTAATAGTTTATAGGTAATTGTTAAAAAAGAAATCCTTTGTGGAAAAAGCTAACAGGATTTTTAGTTCCAGAACCGACTGTTGCACTAAAGTTAAACATGGTTTTACTAATAAAGAGTGTTTATAGTCAGTTCAAGGCCAATTCCTCTCATAAAAAATGTATTTTTTAGTTAAGTGGTTTGTCAAACACTTTAATATAAACAATTCTCGAGTTGACGTCGTTTGAAAAAACGGTTCTCTGTTTAAAATTAATCAGAGGTCAATTCAGTGCAGTTTGTTCAAACAAATAATGAATCAATAATTCTTTACGAATCTGTGGTTCTTTGCGCAACATAGTTCCTGACATTCTGACAACTACACAAATATTATAAGCACTTCATGGGAGTTGATGGACATTATACTTTCTTATTGATGCGATTTACAGTTTCTATTCTCTGATTGGTGGAGATCTTCTGCAGAATCATGGGTAATGTAGTTTTTCCACTAGGGATTCTACTGTTAATCTAAAAAAGTATGTAGCTGTTAAAAATGAATTCCTTTGTGGAAAAAAATGGGGATTTTTAGTTCCAGAACAGACTGTTGCACTAAAGTTGAACATGGTTTTACTAACAGAGTGTTTGTAGTCTGTTGAAGCCAATTCATCTCACGAAACAGGACTTTAGTTGAGTGGTGTGTAAACGGTTTCTGGGCGGCCGATTCAGTGCGGTTTGTGCCGAATCATTTAAACCGGTTCAAAGGATTCAACGAAATGATCCGACTCACGAATCGATATCTCAGACTCCATCATGGATATAACAGTGGACGTATTAAAATGGATATGTTTAGGTAGTGAACAGAACTTGTTAGTCGCGCCACACAATAGGCAAATTCCGTGATAACTGTGAAACTGAAACCTCTATTCGCGCGTTGGGCAATCAATGATTTTAGGCCTGGCAGGTCTCGTTTTGCATCAGAAGACGCGTCGGAGAGATCCTGGGAAAGTGTGGCACGAATGCCACGCACTCCAAGCGACTAATTAAACTAATAAAAAAAGCCTCGCTAGCGGAATAGCATCCCACGTCCAGCCCTATGAGAGCAAGGCATAAGGAGTCTGCGCAGGCCAGCCAATGCATCCACTTGCGTGCACATAGGGATGGACGTGGATTCATATCCCTTTGGTGAAAAGAAATCACGTTAGGCTCGCGAATTACCCTTCGAGAGAGCAATGCGACTTGGCACCGAGAAGGATGGGCCGATGCATTGCACCACTGGGCTCTGATGTATTTTATTTACCTTGCGTTTCCTGGTTTCGGCAGAGCCACTCCACACAAAGCACTGGTATATGACCCGCAGATTCTGCTTCCAGTTGTCCACTTTGAACCCGTTCACATGGGAGCACCCGGCCGGACTCATGACAGAAACCACATTCGAGTTCCTCTGTATTTCAGCGATGAAATATGCTCAACTGAAGTCACGAGGAGAATTATCCACCAATTGTTCCGTTTTGCCAGGCAATGCAGCGAGCCACGACAGGGTCGAAGATGCGTGCCTTACACATGCGGGGAGCGTTTCTCGACACCCTCGCTGCATAAATAGGCCATCCTTGACGAGAATCAAGCACGTCGGCCTGTGCTAAAACTGAGCACACTTTGATATTGTATTTTCCAAGTCGGCTGTTTTAATGGACGGCAATGGAATTCAACTGAGCACCGTGGGCGACGCAATCCTTGCGATGTTAAATGCCCATTGGCGGATGGCTGCTAGTTCGCGGCTGCTATTGGCCAGCGAGCGTGTCATTTCCGTTAAATGCCCGCCCGCTTTCGAGAAATCTGACATCGGATTGGCTGTCGCGGCCGCTTGTCTTTGTTCAAAGGCTTGTACGCCGCTCGGGCGCCTGCGATTGGCTGCGTTCGCACCTCGCGTCGGTCCTTCTTTTCTTGTTGGTTATGTCATTCAAGTACAAAACACTCGGTCCACATGCCTACCTACCTGCATTCGAGTTGTGAAATTGGAAATCAGTGTTGTCATGAGTGTGAGATGTATTATGGAGGACTGTGCGTGCTAATTGTGAGTATTGCTGGAAACGGTGGCATAAACCAGACAAGCCATTTGAGCCATATATGCGGTTGCTGTTGTTGTTTTGTTGATTACTTCTAAGAGTGACACTTTTGTCAAGAACATTTTAGACCCAAAAACAAAATATAAGTCGTTTTGCTTAGAATTAAGCCTATTTGGAGTTTAATTGTAATCAATTTTATGTTCTATAAGTGACACAGAAATATTAGACATTCTTCTCAATAAATATCCCAGTGTCTATAATGAATACAAGAAAATACACTGAAATTTAACAACGCAAACCTTAATTTTATGACCTAATGTGGTAGTGATACAGGAATACACAATGTTATAAAACCAAGAAACACCCCAATATCATCAATAAATTGCTTACAAATAATACTGCAAGAGAATAAAGCCTACTTTTCTCAGTAAAACTGAGAAACCTTCAATTTTATGATGTGATTTGGTTGTGACACAATAATATAAGGCAGTCCTCCCTCTAAAAACTTAAATGAATTGTTTGTAAGTAATAGTTATTTTAGTGAAAGTTATTTGAAATTTAACAAGACAAAGCTCAATAAGGACATAAATATAAAACATATATATATATATAAATAATTGTTTATAAGTTATATTACAAGAAAATAAATGTAAATATACCAATACAAACCTCAATTTTATGATGTTATTTTGGTAGTGATAGAGGAATATAAGACATTCCTCTCAAGAAACACCCCAAAATCTATAAGATAAGTTATATTACGAGAAAATAAATAGACATTTACCAACACAAACCTCAATTTTATGATCTAATGTGGTAATGACATGAATATACAATATTGTAAAATCAAGAAACACCCCAATATCATCAATAAATTGCTTATAAATAATACTGCAAGAAAATAAAGCCTATTTTCCTCAGTAAAACTGAAATTTAACAACACAACCTTCAATTTTATGATGTTATTTTGGTAGTGGCAGAGGAATATAAGACATTCCTCTCAGAAAACTCCCCAAAATCATCAATAAATTATTTATAATAATATTACAAGTTCGTTCATTAAAATTTAACAAGACAAACCTCAATTGTATGATCTAATTCAGTCGAGACACAATAATATGAGACATTTCTCTCTCTAAAAACTTAAATGAATTGTTTATTATATTATTACAAGAAAGTAATTAAAAAAATTAGCAAGGCAAACCTCAATTATATGATCTAATAGTGACAGAAATATGAGATATTCGTCTCAAGAAACATCCCAGTATCTATAAAGAATTGTTTATAAGTTATATTACAAGAAATTTGAAAGTTAACAACACAAACACAGGATTATACAATATTATAAAATCAAGAAACACCCTGATATAATCAATAAATTATTTGTAAATAATTCTGCAAGAAAATGAAGCCTGTTTTCCTCAGTAAAATGTAAATTTAACAACACAACCCTACATTTTATGATGTTATTTTGGTAGTGACAGAGGAATATAAGACAGTCCTCTCAAAAAAAACACCCCAAAATCATCAATAAATTATTTATAAATAATACTGCAAGAAAATGAAGCCTATTTTCCTCAGTAAAATTAAAATTTAAGAAGACAACCCTCAATATTATGATGTGATTTGGTTGTGACACAATAATATAAGTCATTCCTCTCTCAAATCAAATCAAGCTTTATTGGCATGACTTGCACAGTATTGCCAAAGCATTGTAAAATACATTAATAAGGAACAGACAATTATATAATACATAAAACAAGAATAGATGAAAATAAGTAAGTAAGTAAAATAAGTAAATAATTATATAAGACATAGGTCTAATGAAACCTTATTCTTAAACATTCCTCTCTCTAAAAACTTAAATGAATTGTTTGTAAGTAATATTGCAAAAAAGTTAGTTTGAAATTTAACAAGACAAACCTCAATTATATGATTTTATAGTGACAGAAAGACATTCCTCTCAAACATCCCAATATCTATAACGAATAGTTTATAAGTTATATTACAAGAAAATAAATGTAATTTTACCAACACAAATCTCAATTTTATGATCTAATGTGGTAGTGACAGGAATATACAATATTATAAAATCAAGAAACTCATCAATAAAGTTCTTATAAATAACACTGCAAGAAAATACAGCTTATTTTCCTCAGTAAAATTGAAATTTAACAACACAATCCTACATTTTATGATGCTATTTTGGTAGTGACAGAGAAATATAAGACATTCCTCTCAATAAAATACCCCAACATACTCAATAAATCAATAAACCTCTGTAAAATTACAATTTAAGAAGACAACCTTCAATTTTATGATGTGATTTGGTTGTGACAAAATAAGATTAGGCATTCCTCTCTCTAAAAACTTAAATTAATTGTTTGTAAGTAATATTACAAAAAAGTTTCTTTGAAATTTACAAAGACAAACCTCAATTATATGATTTAATAGTGACAGAAATATAAGACAGTGCTCTCAAACATCCCAATATCTATAAGATAAGTTATATTACAAGAAAATAAATGGAAATTTACCAACACAAACCTCAATTTTATGATCTAATGTGGTAGTGACAGGAATATACAGTATTATAAAATCAATTATATTAAATATGATATAATCAATCGTTTATAAAAAATAGTGCAAGAACATAACGCCTATTTTCCTCTAAAAAAAAATATTATAACACATTCCTCTAAAAAAAAAAAACACCCAAAAATCATCAATAAATTGTTTATAAAAAATACTGCAAGAAAATGAAGCCTATTTTCCTCAGTAAAATTGAAATGTAACAACACAATCCTAAATTTTATGTTATTTTGGTAATGATAGAGGAATAGAAGACATTTCTCAAAGAAAAAAAAGAAAAAAACACCCCAAAATCATCAAAATTGTTTATAAAAATACTGCAAAAAAATAAAAACAAAATAAAAATAATTAAATAAATAAAAAATAAAGTCTATTTTCCACAGTAAAATTGAATTTTAGCAACACAACACTAAATTTAGGTTTTTTTCATAGTGACAGAGGAATATAAGAAATTCCTCTCAAAAAAACACCCCAAAATGATCAATAAATTGTTTATAAATAACACTGCAAAAAAAAAATTAAACCTATTTTCATCCAAAAGATTGAAATGTAACAACACAACCCTCAATTTCATGATGTTATTTTGGTAGTGACAGAGGAATAGAAGACATTCCTCTCAAAAAACACCTCATAATCACCAATAAATTGTTTCTAAATAATACTGCAAAAAAATTGAACCTGTTTTTATTTTATTTAAAAAAAATTGAACCTATTTTTATTTTATTTTAATTTAAATTTTAACACAACCCTCAATTTTCTGATGTTATTTTGGTAGTGACAGAGGAATACAAGACATTCATCTAAAAACAACACCCCAAAATCATCAATAAATTGTTCATAAATAATACTGCAAGAAAATGAAGCCTTTTTCCTCAGTAAAATTGAAATTTCCATCAATAAGTAGTTTATAAATAATATTAAAAGCAAGTTTAGTTCAGCAAACTTTAGTTTTATGATCTAATGTGGCAGTGACCCAGGAATATAAGACTTTATTCTCAAGAATCGCCCCAATAGCTTTAATAAATTGTTTATAAACAAGACAACCCTCAATTTTACGATATAATTTGGTAGCGACACAGACTTTTCCTCTCAAGAAACACCTGAAAATGACAAAGATAGTCTCAATTTAAACTGAACAAGACAAAACTCAAATTTATCAAGGGTTAAATTGTTTCTAAATAATATTACAAGACAATTTTAGAATAATGTTCTTTTAAATCAGGGCTTAAACATGTTTTCGTGGAATCCAGACTCCAGTAGCCATAGCTTCTAGGTATTTGATGAGTAATCTATTTATGGCCAAACCAAACCATGAGAGACCTCTAGAGGACTGGAATAACAGCACACACCTTCATCACGAGCCTCGTCTCTGCATCTGCTGAATCACTGCGGGAACGGCACTCGACGTTCAGCTTCGGGGCGAAGGAAACATTAGATCAACCGACGCATTATTCAGTTCATCTGAAACGGTCTTTGGGTGAAGGAGCGTGAAATTAGAGAAGCCGTCAGTCGAGAGATCACGTAAATGTCAATGCGCTAAATGGAGACGACAAGCCCGAAGATACGTTTTGGAGATAAAAACACACTGCGTAATATTCGGCTGATGCGTCTACCCGTTTATTTCAATAAAGACAAGTATACAAATGCAATGTCCACAAGTTTTTTTGAACAAAGGAGTCCAGTATCTTTATTTGTATGACCATAAATGATGCAGTGGCATGTCAACCAAGCATTGATAAATAAACACTGACAAAAACAAGTTCTTGTTTAGGGTGCGCTGTGACAGAACCAGAAAAAGGTCATTCCACACAATTACGTTTTCCTCCGATATAGTCCGTATTCAAACTGATTTTGCTCTCTTGAAGGTTTTCCAGCTTTGGGATGAGGAAGGGGACGTGGGCAAAGCAGCGATCCGCCCCGACCGCCTCAAGAGTAGCTCGACGTCTTGCTGCCGACGTCATCCTCTTGCATTCCCATACTCTGAAACAGAGAACAGACGAGCTGGTTATAAAGCCTGTCCTTTGTAAGTCTGTAATTGAAGCGCTGATTCACCCGCTTGTTTCAACTAGTACCTTCTGCACAAACTGGGGGTTTACAGTGATTTCTTGATCCATGGATTTTAGTTTTTCATCCAGCTCTATACATTTCAGCATCTGCATCAGGGTCAAAGACAGATAACAGTGAGACATCAGTGGATGAGACTCAAAAACCACTAATAAATGTCAGGGGTTGAAATGCTAACACGTCATTAACAAACATTTTATGATGCATAACAAATAAGTAGTGGATAAACATTATATTGCATTTTAAATGTTTTACTTTTTTTTTTTTTAATTCTTAAACCTGCAGTGTATTACCACCATAAAATTAACGTTTTAATTACATTTAATTAAAATTAAAGAGTTTTGAATTGTAATATTTACATCAGCTTTTGCTGTATTTACAATGTGGTTATAACAATAATAAAACAAAATCTGTGCTATTGTTTTTATTTTAAATTGTAATACTCTCAGTATTACTGTTTTTACTCTATTTACAATATAATAATTTCATGATATTATAATAAACTAAAAATAGAAAATAGCTAAATAATCAAATATTTGTAAATACTTTAAAATACAAATATAGAAAATAAAATACAGAAAAACTGTAGTATTTGAAACATGTTTTTACTGTATTTATAATATTGTTATAACAAATACAACTAAACCTAGGAAATAGTTATTTTAAATTGTAATTTATTTTACAGTATTACTGTTATTACTGTATTTATATTACTATTTTGTTATAATAAATGAGAAAAAAGAAAAAGTATTTTAAATTGTAATAATTTCACACAACATTACTGCATTTACTGCACCGTTTTATTCACAATATAATAATTTCATTATAATAAAACAAAAATAGAAAACAGTTAAATATATATTTTTTTTAATACTATAAAATAGAAAAAAAATATATATATAAAGGAAAATAAAATGCCAATGTAATATTTGACAGAAGTTATTTTAAATTGTAATTTATTTTACAATATTTCTCTTATTACTGTATATTATTTTACGTTATAATAAAATAGTAAAAACTGTTATTTTACATTGTAATCTCTCACAATTAATGTTTTTACTGTATTTACAATATAATAATTGCATTATAGTATAATAATATAAAAATAGAAAATAGTTAAATATATTTTTTTAAATACTGTAAAATAAATAAACAGAAAAAAATTAAGAAATAGAAAACAATACAAAAAAGTAAGTTATTTTAAGTTCTAATAATATTTCACAGCATATTTTTAAATACTGTAGCAGAAATAAATAGAAAACATAATAAACAGAAAAAATACAAAATCAGAAAAGTTATTTTAAATTGTAATAATATTTCACATCTGTTTTTACTGTTTATAATATAATTGTTATAACAAATAAAAACAAAAATAGAAATTATTTTAAATTATATTTTATTTCACAATCTTACTGTTATTACTGTATTTATATTATTATTTTATGTTATAATGAAATGGAAAAAAGAATTTAAATTGTAATAATCTCTCACAATATACTGTTTTTACTGTATTTACAATATAATCATTTCATTATATTATAATAAAAAATAATGTGAAATATATATTTTTAAATACTATAACAGAAATAAATAGAAAAGAGAAAATAAAATACAAAAACAGAAACAGAAATGTTATTTTAAATTGTAATAATACTTCATATCTGTTTATACTGTAATATTGTTATAAATAAAACAAAAGTAGAACTTATTTTAAATTGTAATTTATTTCACAATTTTACTGTTATTAATGTATTTATATTACCATTTTATGCTAATAAAAAATAAAATATAAGAAAACTTTTTTTCTCAATTGCAATAATCTCACACAATATTACTGTTTTACTGTTATTTATATTACTTTATTATCTTTATTTGTGACCTTTTCTTAATGTAGTGAGTTTTCTATGCATGTTATTAGTGTTTCTCTCAAATGTCCTTGATAAAACAATGATTAAGAAATAATGAGGCTGTAAATATATAATGCATGTTGTTCTCTGGCATCTAATTTAGTTGTACATTAGCAGTGAATGAAGAAAAGCACAGTTTTATCATTACAAACCTCTTGGTCGATTTTGTGGAGCATCGCAGGGTTGTTGTATTTCTCAGGGTTGTCATGGAAACAGACCATGCCATCTTTCTGGTTAATACTTGCGTAAATCTCTCCATCCTCGATCTGAGAGACGAAAGAGGAAAAGATTCGAGCACCAACAAACCTCAAATGTTGAGTAAACATGAAACAACCAGCGATTCAAATATAAAATACATCTTTGTGTCACGAAGCAGCTGATTTCATACCATATGCAGGACGTATTTCTCAGCTTCCTGAGGGCCGGAGAGCTGAACTCGACTCGCCATGTCTTGTAAGGATAATGTCAAGAATGTCTGTCAATCACAAGAACAGAGATTACGTTTCTGTTTAGTCGAACTGAGATTATGGTTTCTGTGTAGTTGATCTCAAATGTACAAAACTAAAAAGTTAGGGCTGTCAATTTAGCATGTTCATTTGGTATTTTTGCCAACAAAAATCAAAAGCGGCAGCAAAAACGGTTGGTGTTTTTTGTAATGAATCAAGTGAGTCAATGATTCAACGATTCATAAATACAGTCACTTGCTTTGTTGCTGAATGAATCAAAAAGCTAATCTCAAGGTTCCTACTATTCCAGACTCAAATTTCCAAACCTCTCAGTAGATTTTCAGACCATATTTAACATAAATAGTATGGTTTGTTAGGATAGGACAATATTTGGCCGAGATACAACTATTTGAAAATCTGGATTCTGATGCAAAAAAAATCTAAATATTGAGGAAAAAAAAAAAATCACCTTTAAAGTTGTCCAAATGAAATTCTTAGCAATGCTAAGAGTTTTGATGCATTTACAAAATATCTTCATGGAACATTAACTTTATTTAATATCCTAATGATTTTTGGCATAAAAGAATAAAGGACAATTTTGGCCCATACAACTATTTATATATTGATTAATCTATCTACTAATTTATTGATTAATCTAAACGACTAATTTCGCAGACTAAAAAATAAAGAATTTTACTTAAGAACTTAAAATAAAATAAAATAAAATCAATTAATTGGAGATGCTTTTGATTATTAAAATGAAATGGAACCATTAAAATGGAATCCAGAAAAGTAATAGAAAAGAATTTGGTAAAAATAAAACTGTAAAAAATCAGTCAGACAGGCTTTTTGTTTTGAAAAATGTAACCATTAAAACAGAGTATAGAAAAATTTAAATGGAAATAACTGAATTTGAAAATAAAATTAATTTCATAGGGCCTTATTAATATATATATTTTTGTGGTAATAAAAATGGATGTTAAGTGAACAACAGCCTTTAAAATGACTGAAAATACATATATAATAGCATCCATCAGTATGCGAATAAAGTTGCAATTCTGAGAAGCCTAATTAATTCAGTTATTTTACAGTTTTATTTTTACCAAATTCTATTACTTTTCTGGATTCCATTTTAATGGTTCCATCAAATTTTACTAAATCAAAAGCATCTCCAATTTTAATTTTATTAAAAATAAAATGTTCTTAAGTAAAATTCTTTTTTTTTTTTTTTTGGTGTGAAATTAGTAGTTTAGATTAATCGATAAATTAGTCGATAGATTAACCGAAACAAAAATAGTCATTAGTGACAGCCCTAATTGTATGTGTCAAAATTATCTTTTAATCTTTTATGCCAAAAATCATTAGGATATTAAATAAACTTCAAGTTCCATGTAGATATTTTGTAAATGTCCTACTGTAAATATATCAAAACTCTTAGCATTGCTAAGAACTTCAGTTGGACAACTTTAAAGGTGATTTATAATTTGCGATTGCGAGTTTATATCACACAATTCTGAGAAAAAGTCAGAATTATGAGATAAAATGTGTCAGAAATGGGCTTCCATAACATACAGAGCCCCTAAAATAAATAAATAAAAACTAATAATCATAAAAAACAGACTTCTGCATGCACACAAGAAACTTTTTTGCATGCTTATGCATTACAATTTCTAGTTTCATATAACTTATTTCCTATGTGCATCAGTGCTATCTTTCCATTAAAAAAATTAGAGCGTGGATGCACATGAATTAAAAAATGTGGCCTTATGATGTGCCTCTAATATCAAGACCTAATGTTCAATTTAACACATCCTGTGTATCGGCCCAAAAAAAGCAGAGTGCACTTTGAATTCATTCAGGCATGTTTTTATAATCACTAAATAATCACTTAATCACTCTTCATTTTCTATTATTAAAAAAACTAAATGGGGCAAGAGCTGGAAATGCAAGTATTTTTCCTTTAGTGTAGGTTCAGACCTTGGTTAGCCTCTGAATGTTTTTCTTGTAGAGCGAGGACAGGCATTGTTTGACCAGGCCGGTGTTGTTGTCTCGTGTAAACGTCTCGCTGTGTTTGTTGACCAGAGCGCGCAACTCGGCGGGGTTGTTGGTGGCATAGACCTGAGCCAGCTCGTGGTAAGCGTTACTGAGGGGCTTTACATCACAAACACACACAGACAACATGATGAGATGAATGGGGTCTTTACAGTCAAACATCTAAAGCTATGGTATAAAGGTGGACAAACTCACCTTGATGAATCGGCCTACGATCTGTGATGTGTATTTGGGGAGCTGCTGTACTTTGCCATGAAGGATGAGGGACACCAGGATGTACTTCTTGTATGCTTCTAACATGATGTGACTGACTGCCATTGCTGGAGTGGTTATTGCCTGAAAATAGACAAAATGGAGGCTTGTTTAATAGAAAATTTGAAAAATATACAAATCGTATATAATGGCATATATTAGTTGTGAATATCACGAGTTTGATGTGCTTTTTATTTAGACCTGAACAGCACAAAGTTAATCTGATTCTGATCTGCCATCACTAATGATATCTAATCAAATCAAATGTTTTAGTATGTAGGTAAATGTTGTTTAATACCATGTATTTTAATTCATACAACTCAAAATGATTCCAAATTTATGTTAATTTAGTGACAACATGCCTTTTTACAAGAGAAAACAATTTGATTCATTTTGATTCTTAATGAATCAGTTAATCTCAATAAATCAATTCTGATTCATTAGTGCCACTTAATTTAATTAAATCAAATGTTTTTACAATATATTTGTAATGTCATTTATTTATTACAAATAATATCACAATGACTTCAATGTGTTTTTTATTTGGTCATTAATTTTTTAATTAAGACTTGAACAGAAAAAACAGAATCAGATTCTTTTTTTGTGAATCGGTTCAACTCACTGAATCAATTCTGATTCATTAGTGTCATGACTTAATGACATTAAGACTGCTGAGCTTCTGATTGGACAACATTTTTGCTTCCAAAACTTATTAGTATCAGTATCTTCAATTTCCAAACAGTTAAACAAAAGGAAAGTTGATGTGGCATAGTGTTAAACATGACCAAATTAAATATTTTTGACGTTTTAGTATGTTAGATAAATGTTGCTCAAAATGATTAAATATTTATGTTCATTAAGTGAAAACGTGCCTTTTTACTAGAACTTCACTTATTACATTAAACATTTTGATAAAGTAAAAAACAAAAAACACTATTTTAAACCATTTCAGAACCAACACACAAATATCAGGATATAGATAGAAAATTAAACATGAAGATGGGAAATATACTGGATATTTAAAATATATTTGTAATGCCATATATTAATTGCGAATATCACAATGAATTTAATGTGTTTTTTTTTTTTTTTTGTGAAACGGTTCAACTCACTGAATCAACTCTTAATGATATCTAATCAAATCAAATGTTTTAAATGTAATCAAATGTTTTAGTATGCAGGTAATGTAAATGTAATGAGAAAATGTAAAAGAATAAATAAATTGATGCATCACAAATTGAGAAATGATTCTGCATTGATTCTGAGATTTTCTGAATACATTGCGATTTTCTTTTGAATCGATTCTGAGCTTAGTTTTTAACAGCAGATGGCACTGCATGCTTTAGAAACGGCTGTACCTTACAATCCAATTCCTTACACACACTTGAACCTAAAATGATCATTCATAAAGTTCAAAAAGGTTGAAGCGAATTACAAGGGTGTTTTACAGTGAGCTGTGTTTGCATTAATCTTGTATCATAAAAGCACTCTGAAAGTCAGTTAAACACAATTCTTCATTCTAGATTAGTGCGCCATCTGCTGTTAAAAACTAAGCTCAGAATCGATGCCAGAGAGAATGAAATGCATCGATTTATTATGGCAGCCCTAGCCAAAAGGCCAGCATATATAATGATTTTAAATATATTGTTAAAAGCAATTACAGTAAAACTGTCCAAAAAAAGAAATACCTGTTCGAAAAAATACAGCGCCCGTTCAAAGTTCTTCAGACCCGTGTAGATCATGCCTCCATAGTAGTAATAACATAGAAAGTGCTTTGCGTCGTACGCTCCGTTCTCCTTGCAAATATCCATCATGTCTAACTCCAGGAATGGGACTACAGGTTTGAAGCACTTCGCTAATAGGCATAACTGTAAACACAGGGCCGAATAATAGGTTACACAATAAACATCAAACAATCAAGACCGTTTAACCCTCTGGCATTCATCACATCTGTGATCCTCGTGGTCAAATGATGTTTGGATTACTCATTCTTTAATATTTTATAGTTTAAGGGGGTTTCCTGGTACTAGACAAGACATCCCTCATCACTTATTTCTATATAAAATAACACATTTATTAATAAAAATCCTATTTTCAACTAATACAGTGTTATACAGGGCTGTGTATTCCCTAAAGTTGCTTAAAAGATCCTCTGCAGTGAATGGGTGCCGTCATAACGAGACTCCAAACAGAGGATAAAAGCGTCACGAGTAATCCACACCAATCCATCATTTGTACAAAACAAATCCATCATTAAGACATTTTTAACTTCAAATCTTGCTTTCGGCCAAGATATGAGTCCACAATTTATATAAAAATCTTCTGTTGTCCTCTTACATCAAAATGTCCACTCACGTATTTGTTTAGAAATATTTTAGCATTTTTATGGTATTACTATGGATTATAGATTTGAAGAGCTCTTTTCCAGAACGCGATAAAAGACATTTAAAAAAAAAAAAAAAAAAATTGAGTTATTGCCAACATCAGTATTGTATCCAGTCTGTATTGAAAAGTGCATTATTAATTTTACAGAAAATGCGATATCCGCAGTGTTATTCTGTCATGTTTTCTCCCTTTTTTTCCAAACCGCGACAAACGCCAGTCTCCTTTCTCTGCAAAATGCGATAGATCCGCTCAACCAATCACAGCACACCATTACATCGTAGTTTTCCTCATCTACTTTGTACTTTGGGAACAACAAACAAACAAAAAATGAACAATTTTGACTGCATTGATGAACCTATGGTGGTTTCTGCAGTGAGGAAGAAAATAAGCCATAACTTTGTGAAACTGCGATGAACTAAGATGAGTGACAGCTTTTAATGACTTTTAAGGGAGTTTGTAAATCAGATATTGATTTAATACAACAGTTAAACAAACAAGATGTAAGAAGTTACTTACATTGACTGACTCTAACACTATTGGCTGATTTTGCTCCATGTCTTTGTGAAAAATAGTTTGAAACAGTCACAACTGAGCCGCTGCGCATCTTTATTCAAACACAGCGGTGTCTCGTTTATGAATGAACGAGCGTTTTAGACAAATCTAGTGAGTCAATTTCCCATTCATAAAGACAGTCACTTGCTTTATTCCTCAATGAATCAGCCGTTCGAACGAATCAAATACATACGATTCAGTAATTAAATAAGTGTCTTGACGCCACCTACTGGCTTGTAGTTTCATTTACATGGCTTGTATATTTTCAGTGGTTTAAATCATTTAATATTTGTATATTAGAAATGGTATATTTAAAACATTACTCTCAACATGAATTTATGAATTTGATTGCATGCATGAAAATACACCTGCAAGACACAGAGGTTCTTCTGTGTCACCTCTGTAGTACAAATTAATTTTGTTTATGCTGCTTTCATTTGATTGGTAACTTATTCTTATTCTATTGTTTTATTTAGAAATGTTAAAATGCTTATAAAATATATATTTTTTTAAAATGTGACATAAAAGATGACATACTTTTAATAAAGTTAGAAAAAATGCATTACAAATGTAAAAACCAAATTCCTAATTAATTCACTTTAAGGAGTCAAATGTCAACTCGTAATGAGAAGGCAAATGTTTGATCAGATTTTTTGATTATTGATTAGAAGGTGCTTCTAAAATTTTGACTGTGCCCCTTTTTTTCCCCTAAGCTTTTAACGAAAAGTAAGCATAAGTAAGTATAACCTAAAGATGCTATGTGAAAGTTTGAAACAGAAAACAGTGGTTTTCATCTTGCCACTTTCTTGGTCAAGAATGAAATGGAATGGATTTACAGCGTTTTGGAAAAGAGCTCTTCATTTGTATTTTAGTTAAAAACATTTCTTGCAAATTTTGGCTTTTCAAGACATTAACTGATGGACTAGAGTGGTGTGGATTATTGTGATGTTTTTATCAGCTGTTTGGACTCTCATTCTGACGGCACCCATTCACTGCAGAGGATCCATTGGTGAGCAAGTGATGGAATGCTATTTCTCCAAATCTGATGAAGAAACAAACTCATCTACATCTAGGATGAGTACGTTTTCAGAAAATTTTCATTTTTGTTTGAACTATTCCTTTAATTACCTGTAACAGCTTAATAAATCTGTAATGACATAACACCAAATGACATCCTTTCAGACTCACCTGACACAGATCTGCATGCACTGAGGTAAGCTGGTTTGTGTTCATCTGCATCTTGTCTATGGCCTGTTTAAGTATACTTATACCACGCAAAGGCTGTAAAGTAATAAAAAAGAACACTTAACATCAGTTTTATCATTTAAAGACAACAACTGTAAAACAATTGAGAGACACTTGCCTGTTTTCTTTCTACAAGGGCGTTTGTCAACTGGTGGCACAGACCAGCAACTGTATGCAGGAATACAAACAAAAAAAGAGAAAATATCAGCACAGACCAAGCAGCAGTATGAAAATGATTCATTTATACCGTTGACATGTTTTCGTACATGTGTCTGTAGCGTATCGGATGTGCTCTCCATTGCAGGTGCTGATGAACAGTTGGACTTGGGAAAACAGGGTCTCAAAGTCAGGGATGTTTGGCATGGAAAACTTCACAAACCTGCAGAGTTAAAAAAAAAAAAAAAAACACAACCATTTTTTTCAAAAGGACTTGAAATGCTTCATGAATCCAGTGTGACTCAACAAATCACTGACTTACAAAACAGCTAAAACACCGAGGGAATGTTCTTGGATGTCCAACGCTCCAAGAACAGTGTCCAGATGGGAGAGATTCTTGGCCAGAAGCTCCCCGCTTTTATTGATCAGCTCACATAGTTGAGTCATCTGACCTGTGAAGCACATCATTATGAATGAAAACATGACTTTATGTCAGCTTAATGCAAATATGCATGCAATAAAGCTCACATATTTACACTATCAATGTTTTTTTTAATAAAGTTGCTTCTGCTCACCAAGCCTGCATTTATTTTATCTAAAATCTAGCAAAAGCAGTAATATTCTGTTTGAATATATTTTATGAATTTTTAGCATCATTACTCCAATCTTTAGTCCCACGTGATCCTTCAAAAATCATTCTAATATTCTGATTTGCTGATCAAAAACATTTATTATTGTTATTATTATGCTGAAAACAGCATAGAGTAGACTTTTTTTCAGGTTTCTTTGATGAATAGAAAGTTCAGAAGAACAGTATTTATCTTAAATAGACATCTTAATGATCAATTTAAAGCATCCTTGCTAAATAAAAGTATTAATTTTTATTACTTCTTAATAAAAATATTTTTATTATCGAGCAGCAATTCAGCATGTAAGAATGATTTCTGAAGGATCATGTGAATAGAGTTTTTTCAGGTTTCTCAGAAGAACAGTATTTATTTTAAATAGAAATCTTAATGCTATTATACATGACTTTATGTCCATTTAATGCAAATAAACATGCAATAAAGCTCTCATATTTACACTACCAATGTTTTTTTAATAAAGTCGCTTCTGCTCACCAAGCTTGCATTTATTTAATCTAAAACACAGCAAAAGCAGCAATGTTGTGAAATATTTTTACTATTTAATATAACTGCTTTCTATTTGAATATATTTTAAAATGGAAATTATTTTTTGTGATTTTAAAGCTGAATTTTTAGCAATTTTTGCTGCTCAAAAGACAAAAAAAAAGTAGAATGTCTTTATCATCACTTTTAATCAATTTGCTAAATAAAAGTATTAATTTCTTATTATAAATAAAAATATAAAAAAAAAGATGTTTCTTGAGAAGCATTTTCGAATATTAGAATGATTTCTAAAGGATCATGTGACACTGAAGACAGGGGTAATGATGCTGAAAATTCAGCTTTGCATCACAGGAATAAATTACATTTTAAAATATACTCAAATAGAAAAGAGTTATTTGAAATAGTAAAAATATCTCACAATTTTACTGTTTTTGCTATACTTTGAATCAAATAAATGCAGGCTTGGTTAGCAGAAGACACTTCTTTAGAAAACATTAGAAATCTTTAATGTTTTTGACTGGTAGTGTAGATTTCAGTGATGATATCCTGTCTTTCTAATTGAATACTGACTATACCTGACAGAGAAAATCAGAGTATTGTCGTTTTGGTGACATTTTATACCATATTTAATAAATGACTCAGCTAACATGACACGTCCAGTCACTTAACTGCTGTAAAAGCTAAACACTTCAGACAGAAGCCATAATGTGTGATTATTCTTCAGCATTTGTTTTTTGTATTCCCATTTGGACGGGCAGAATAAGATAAACAAATGCCATGTGTTACTGCCTGAAATATAAACAACTAGCATGCTATCGCGCTAACGGCTTTTAGCATTAAGCTAGTTAGCTCATGTATTCGTTAGCCTGAGCTTTCGGGAACCGTGTAAACGGCGGTACCTTGAGCGGAGAGTTGCCGCACATTATTCACGAACTGCTCCAGAGCCGAAGCCATCGTTTTGCGCTTTTGGAAGGATGTTTTTCATTCAAATGTCAAGAAGCAGTTCTCCAGTACAGAAGGGACGGGCCCTCAGCCGCCAACAGCACAGAAAGTATCGCGAGGTTTGAGTGACAGCTCAGAATCCACGAGATCTCAGGCACGGGATATTTCCTGGAAAGCTAATTAGAATTTTTTTTAGATTGTGTTTAGGTATTTCACTACACAAACACGTATCTGTTATGTATTTAGAGGTAAATGTTGTATTTATTTCAAAAGATCACATGATTTTGGATTTGAAATGGACATGTATCTTTTAGAAATAAAAGGAACGTATTAGTTTTTCTTCCGGTGCAGAACAAAGATACTCTAAATGGGGAGATGATCATCTTCAAAGCTTAGTGCTTTCAAACGATTAATCGCGATTATTCGCATCCAAAATAAAAGTTTTTGTTTACATAATATATGTGTGTATTATTTAATATTATGGAATATTTAATATATTTATATATAATATAAATTATATGAATATAGTGCTGGGCAACGATTCATCATGATTAATAAAAGTTTTGGTTTATATAATATATGTTTGTGTGTGTGTTGTGTTAATTTATTATGTATATAAAGACACTCATACAATATATATTTTGAAAATATTTACGTGTATATATTTATATATACACGTATATATATTTTTTCTTAAATATAAACAATATGTGTATCTTAAATATACATTTTTATTTAATATCTCAAATATAAATATATGTATTTATATATACATAATAAATGTAAATATACACAGCACACACACACATATATTATGTACATAAGAACATTTATTTTGGATGCAATTAATCGCTTCCTAGCACTAATGGAAATATTTTCAAAATATATACTGTATCTGTGTGTATTTATATATGCATAATAAATTTTTATTATTATTTGTGATTAATCATTTGACAGCACTAATTTAAATACAAATCTCTGTTTAATAATAATTTTATGTATTATAGGTTCATGTTTTATTTTTTCAAAAACTTTAGAAAAATAAATAATAATTTGCCCCGCTTTGCTTACAGATTAAAGATGATATTTAATTTGTAACATTTATTCATTTATTTTTTTTCAGTGCGGAAGTAAGTCTATGGGAAATAATGAGGAAAACAATGTGTAGTAAACAGTAAAACTGCTTAGACTACAAACCAGTGTGTTCATAATTAAGATAATACATTAAAATAACATGCGAGACACACCAATTTGCAATTTGAAGCATCTTTGTACAGCTAAAATCCCATTAAATTTACAAATGGTCTTGCCCATGTCATATAGAATTCAAAAAATACATTATTTGTAGTGTTTTCATTACTACATGCATCATAAAACGATTTTGTAGGATTTGTAGGATCACTAAAAAGAGCTCCCATTAAAAGTTCTTTCAAGCTTGGTTCCAGAAGTATTTTCCCCTAGAGAAATAGTTTTTGTCTAACATTTATTAGCCATGAACCAAATCGAGCAGCTACGAGGTAAATCAAAACATTACAAACTTTGATTTGAACCAAAAAAGTATTTAAAAATCAAACAAAAGACTGAAGTACAAGACTGTAGTTTTAAAGGTCTTAACAAGGGAAAGAACTACAATGACGTAATGGAGTTAAAACAACAGAGAAGTATAAAATTCTTATAAAGATGATGATTGTGCGCATACAGAACATTTTTACGTTTATTGCTAAATATGTACGAAATATCTGCTTAGTTTATTCGCTTGAGTGGGCGGGCGCTTTAGTTTTGGCGCCTTTTGCTTGCATTGGAATCATGGGAAATGTAGTTTTCCACCAGGGATTCCGCTGTTGTTTGAAAACGAAGTCGAAATAATGCAGGCTTTTGGCTTCTTCAGAAACACATGGCATCGATTAACATCCATTTAGCTTACAGTAGGTCTGTCTTTAATGGTTTATACATTTTTGTTCAAAATCAATTCCCCTGTGGAGAAAATGAATAGGGTGTTTACTTCCGGAAGTAATGCAAACCAGAAATAGCCACTAGATTCCAGCATGTTTTTGAGAAATTTGATTTGAACCAAAAAAGTATTTGAAAATCAAACAAAAGACTAAAGTACAAGACTGTAGTTTTAAAGGTCTTAACAAGGGAAAGAACTACAATGACGTAATGGAGTTAAAACAACAGAGAAGTATAAAATTCTTATAAAGATGATGATTGTGCGCATACAGAACATTTTTACGTTTATTGCAAAATATGTATGAAATATCTGCTTAGTTTATGCGCTTGAGTGGGCGGGCGCTTGAGTTTTGGCGCCTTTTGCTTGCATTGGAATCATGGGAAATGTAGTTTCCCACCAAGGATTCCGCTGTTAAAACACGATTGTTTGAAAACGAAGTCGAAATAAAGCAGGCTTTTGGCTTCTTCAGAAACGCATGGCATCGATTAACATCCACTTAGCTTACAGTAGGTCTGTCTTTAATGGTTTATACGGTTTTGTTCAAAATCAATTCCCCTACGGAGAAAATGAATGGGGCGTTTACTTCCGGAAGTAAAGAATCTACGAGTGTGTGATCTCCCTCTTTGCTAGTTTTGCTATGTTCCGTGATAATGCAAACCAGAAATAGCCACTAGATTCCAGCATGATTTTGAGAACGTAAACACGCTACAGTATCAGTAATGGGCTTCATTTCGCAAACACTTCATTCATAGAACTTGCGTTTAAGATACGCAGGCGTTTGCACAGCTGTTAACAAATGCAAAAAGGGGAGGTCAACGCTGCAATTCAACACCAGCGACCGCTGGAAAAACATGAGACCCTCTGACCTCACAGAAACCAACAAAAGACCCGCAACAAACGCGTTTACAATGTCTAAAACAATAGAGCGCCGACAGAATGAGATGAGCTAACACAATAAGCCTCGTCCTGCTACAAAACATCCCCCTTCATATGAGTTTATGCACACTGCCGAGTGAGCGCGACAGATTCGGACGGGTTTAAGGAGGTTTATCATGACTCTACTACCGAGGATCGTAAAATGGGTCGAGAGAAGCACTTCCTCGATATACTTTCGCAATCGGTGCAGTGCAAACATGAGCACGAATAATAAGAGGAGACTGCGGGTCCTGGTGGATATGGACGGTGTGATCGCGGACTTCGAGGGAGGATTTCTAAAGAAGTACAAGCAGAAGTTTCCCAACGAGCCCTTTGTGTCTTTAGAGGACAGAAGAGGGTTCTGGGTGTCCACACAGTATGGAGACATGAGGAGTGACCTGTGTGTAAGTGTGCTGAGATCATTTGCTGAACCTTTAGACAAAATATATATATAGAAAAAGTTGTATCTTAGGCTCAAAAGGTCTGATGTAATTAGAATATGTATCATTTTTTTAGCAAGCCCAAACTGAACAAACTATGATATGTATATGATGAAATTCTGATGCTTGTAGGAAATTTAATCATGATTAATCGCAAATAATATTAATAATAATTAACACACTGATACAGTATATATTTTGAAAATATTTCCATTAGTGCTGGGCAGCGATTAATTGCATCTAAAATAAATGTTTTTATGTACATAATATATGTGTGTGCTGTGTATATTTACATTTATTATGTATATATAAATACACACACATACATATATTTAATAAAAAAAAATAAATATATATATATATATATATATATATTTAAGAGAAATATATTGTTTATATATTAATATATAACAATATATATTAACAAGTAACGCAAGTTGCATAATAATATTACTTTTTTTCAAGTAACTAGTAAAGTAACGCATTACTTTTTTTATTTCCAAGAAAATATCTGAGTTGCTTTTTCAAAAAAGTAACGGCAGTTACTTTTTGTTTCCTTTATGTATTTAGTCCCATTTTATTAACCAATGACTTTGCTGCTGACCTTTGTTGGTCCAATTCAACCGTACACTGCAAAAATACTTTTCTGTCTTGTTTCCAGCCAAAAAAAAAAAAAAAAAATGTAAATAAAGAAGGATTTTCTAGACAAGTAAATAATTATTTTCTTGTCAAATTGAAGTCCAAATTAAGTGAGTTTTTGCTTAGAACAATCAAAATAATCTGCCAATGGGGTAAGCAATTTTTATTTATTTTTTTCAAACAGAAAACAAGATTATTCTGCTTACGCCATTGGGAGATTATTTTGCTGTTTCAAGCAAAAACATTCTTCATTTTGACTTGTTTTCAGAAAAAACAAGACAATAATTTTTACTTGTCTATAAAATCTTTTGTGATTTAAGAATTTTTAGATATTTTGACTAGAAAAAGTAAGAAAAGCATTTTTTGCAGTGAAATAATAAGCAAAACTTACTTTATATTAACTAACATTTGTGCTTTTTTTCCTCATTGCTGAAGAGTGTTGAACTTTCTTTTCCTACAGTTCTATTGTACGGACCTCAATTTAATTTTCCTTTAGCCTTATGCTTATTCAATTAATTTCATTTTGGTGTGAAAGGGCTTTTACATTTGCTAAGAATCAAACTTTTTTATAGTAACGTAATTATTGTAATGCATTACTTTTAAAAGTAACTTTCCCCAACACTGGAAATTGTATATCCGTAGAGCAGATACGGACATAAAATGGTCACACAATAAATATCACGCTCTATATCTTCAATAATATGATATAATAAAATGATCCAAACGTAAAATGCAATGCAATCCAGTGATGATTGGGAGATAAACGAATAAACATTCCTCAAAAGATGTGAGATGGATGCTTGGGAGAATCATTCCCCCACTGAGGAACAGTTAAAGTAAAGCTCAATTTTCCTCAAAAGATCCTGATGATCAGATTTAAGACTCAGTTTTTTTCTAAAACACAATTCATGGAAAATCAAGTTAAGCCAAGCTGCTTTAGTGCAGTAAGTGTTCATCTGAAAATATTATTAAAGATAATCTTTTTTTTTTTTTTTTTTTTTTTGAGAAAAATGACTTAAAAAAAACACTTGAAGCACAAGCTGAAGGTGGACGCTTGTACAATTATGCTAAAAGGCTTTTGACTTGCTAAAAAAAGGCTAGCTAAAAACTATCAATCAGATGACAGAAGGCCTGGATTGTGTTTTTTTTTTTATCAAAATTTTGATCATGTTAATAATTTTTAGAAGTTCATATATTGAGTTTGATACGGTAGGCTTATAAGGTTAAGTCTAAATTGGCTTTGCCGGTATCCTAAACCACACAGAACAGTCTGTTGGCTCATTTTAGAAGTGTTCGAGGTATTTCATGAGCTAGTTAAACTAGGAAATTGGCTTTCCAACCAGCTACACCAGCTAAAAAAAACAATTTAGCCTGTTTGTGAGACCAGATTAATCCAGATAAACCATCCTAGATTGGATTATTATTACTATTATTTTCTCAGCAGGGATAGTGAGCTGCCTGTGTGTTCAAATTAGAACATTAATATAACAAAATTAATAATTACTGAAATATTATAATAAATTAAAATATTATAGTTGATGTCAAAAGTTTATATTCACTTTTCAGAATCTGCAAAATGTTAATTATTTTAGCAAAATAAGAGGGATCATACAAAATGCATGTTATTTTTTTTATTTAGTACTGACCTGAATAAGATATTTCACATAAAAGGTGTTTACACATAGTCCACAATAGAAAATAATAGCTGAATTTTTTAAAAATGACCCTGTTCAGAAGTTTACATCCCCTTGATTCTTAATACAATGTTACCTGAATGATCCAAAGCTTTTTTGTTTAGTGATAGTTGTTCCCTTGTTTGTCCTGAACAGTTAAACTGCCTGCTGTTTTTCAGAAAAATCCTTTTGGTCCCACAAATTCTGTTTTTTTTTTCAGCATTTTTGTTTATTTGAACCCTTTCCAACAATGACTCTATGATTTTGAGATCCTTCTTTTCACACTGAGGACAACTGAGAGACTCCTATGCAACTATTACAGAAGGTTCAAACGCTCACTGATGATCCAGAAGGAAACACAATGCATTAAGAGCCGGGGGTGAAAACTTTTGACATTTGAAAATCAGGGTAAATGTAACTTATTTTGTCTTCTGGGAAACATGCAAGTGTCTTCTGTAGCCTCTGAAGGGCAGTACTAAATGAAAAAACTATGATATTTAGGCAAAATAAGCAAAAATGTACACATCCTCATTCCATTCAAAAGTTTTCACCCCCGGCTCTTAATGCCTTGCGTTTCCTTCTGGAGCATCAGTGAGTGTATGAACCTTGTGTAATATTTGCATACTGAGTCCCTCAGTTGTCCTCCGTGTAAAAAGATGGATCTCAAAATCATACAGTCATTGTTGGAAAGGGTTCAAATACACAAAAATGCTGAAAATCCACAGAATTTATGGGACCTAAAGGATTTTTCTGAAAAACAGCAGGCAGTTTAACTGTTCAGGACAAACATGGGACTCATGAACAACTATCACTAAACAAAAAACACAGCTGTGGGTCATTTTTATATTTTCAACTATTATTTTCTCTTGTGGACTATATGTAAACATCTTTTATGTGAAAGATCTTATTCAAGTCAAAACTAAATAAAAACTAACATGCATTTTGTATGTTCCCTCTTATTTTGCTAAAATAATTAACATTTTGCAGATTCTGTGAGGTGTATGTAAACATTTGACCACCAACTGTATATTATTGCAAGTTATTGTCATTAACTATAAAAATGTTGACAATCTCAAATAAACTGACAACCTTTAATGAGAAGTTCAGTGGATGGGTACAAAGATGTTTTTAAAGCAAAAAACACACTTTTGCATATTGAATAAAGATAACCAAAGTTTGCACTGATTGCAGGAAAAGGCCATCAGCATTTGGGAGTCCAAAAACTTCTTCATAGAGCTGGAGCCTCTTCCTGGAGGAGTGGAGGCGGTGAAGGAGATGTCCAAGATGGAGAAGTAAGTTCAACCAGAGCTTTGGCTTCAAGCCAGTGTCTCTGGGAAATCATCTTGTGTTATTTTGAAGTGTTTGTGTGACAGTGAGACACTGTAAAATACAGTCAAAGTCTCAGATGACCTACTTCACTCTATTATAAACCACCCATCTTGCATAACAGACAGATAAGCACAGCTAGTAATTGAGTAAATGTTTGGTTTGGATATTACTAGTTGTAAAAATGACTCTTGCTTAGTTTCTCTTTCCTTCACCCAGTACAGATGTCTTCATTTGCACCAGTCCAATAAAACATTACAGCTACTGTCCGTATGAGAAGGTAAGTGTCCTTTAAACTGTGGACTAGCTTCATTTATATATATGTACTTTGGTCTGATTGATTGATTTATTGATTGATTATGTGTACAGTGGGGTCCAAAGTCTGAAAACAAAGGCCAGATGCATAAACTGCTTAGACTAGTCTTAAACAGTTAGTCATTTAATTTGTTTCTTCAAGACATATGGTCATAACGGTTACTAGCATGTTGTTAGCATTCAGTTACAAAATGGTGGATTGGTCTAATTTGATTACTGATTACTTGGTTAACTGCTAGTTGGTCAAACTAGGCCTAGTAACTATGTTTATGCAATTGGCCCTCATTTCTTTATTTTAGTGTGTTCTTAATAACAGTGAATTATGTGTAATTACAAAGCAATTAACGCTAAACTGAGACCAACCCCTGAAGTACATATTGTTAATTCATATTACTCACTGTTTATTTATTTAACAAAGGCACAATAAAATAAATGGACTTTTTATTAATTACACTGTAAAAAATTATTTGTTGAGTTAACTTCAAATAATGTGTTGCCCAGCTGCCTTAACATTTAAAGTTCAGTCAACTCAAAGTAGTTTAGTCAACTTGAAATGTTAAGTTGTACTAAGTGACAACTTGGATATTTAAGTTGATTCAACTTAAAATTTTAAGGCAGCAGGTTAACAAATTATTTTAAGTTGTCTCAACAAATTGTGTGTTTTATTATTACAGTGTATTTTTCCCCCCAAAATTAAATACACTGACTTGAACAGGTCTCTTTAACACCAGATGAATGGAATTAAAATTCATTTTGATATTTTTGGGCTGCATGAAGTCAAAAATGTAAGTGTGATACAACTGTCCTGATAATCATAATAAAGAAAGTAAAATCATTAATATTCTATTATTTATTTAGAATTCAGGAAAAACATTTTTTTTTTAACAGAACTGCTAAATTTCACTTGATCAGTGTATGTTAATGTACTAATTTAATAGTGATCTAAAATATTTTACATAATTGTGTAAAACCTTAACCTTTTTTATCCTTCTTTTTAAAACTATTTATTTAAAAAAATAAATAAATAATAATTAATGTTATGTAATTATTTTATGTATATGTTTGTATGTTTATTTTGTAAGATTATTATTATTATTATTAATAATAATAATAATAATAATAATAATAATATGTTTTTGATTCTTTGATCTGTTCATCTGTTATTTTGTTTTCTTGTTCAGTGTTCTGAGAGGAGAAACTATTTTTTATTTATTTAGTTTTTTAATTTATTTAGTTTTTTTATACATATATATGTAAACATAAAACATGTGAAGCAGTAAATTGCTGGAAGTTTATTGAAAATAAGATATTATATGCAATTGTGTTCAAAAAAGTATATCTTTTATTGTATTAATTTTTTAGCATATATATGAGAATCTGGAATATATTTTTCATAATAACTTCTCTTGAAATTTTTCTATTTATATATATATATATATATATATATATATATATATATATATATATATATATATATATATATATATATATATATATATATAATTCTAATTATTTCCAGGTTTAAATACATTAATGTTATATGAATAATTATTTTACATAATTGATGTAATTCTTTTTTACAAATTATTTTATGTTTTTAAGATTATTATTATTTTGGTTCTTTGATCTGTTTGTATGTTTTTTCCTGTTCAGCCTCTTGAATGGAAAAATAATTTTTAATTGTATTATTATTTATTGTATGCTTTTTTATGCATTAACATATTTAAATTAAGCAGTTACATTGCTGGGAGTTTGTTGAAAATAAGACATTATGTACAGTAATGTTCAGTCCATCTATTTATCTATCTGTTTATTTATTTATTTATTTTAATCGTTAATTTATTAATTATTTATTTACCAGTAATTTAAACATCTTTTGTGAAATGTCTTATAGTGAAGATGAAAATTTTAACAAATACCCAATATACTCCTATAGATATACATATAAAAATAAATATAAAATACACACTCATTCCTGTGATCTCAAAGCTGAATTTTCAGCATCATTACTCCAGTCTTTAGTATTACATGATCCTTCCGAAATCATTCTAATATGCTGATTTGCTGTTCAAGAAACATTTATTATTATTATTATTATTATTATTATTATTATGATGTTGAAAACAGCTAAGTAGATTTTTTTCAGTTTCTTTGGTGAATAGAAAGAAGAACAGCATTTATCTGAAATAGAAGTCTTTTGTAACATTACAAATGTCTTTATCATCACTTTTGAGCAATTTAAAGCATCCTTAATAAATAAAGTATTCATTTATATCAGGGGTGCCCAATCCTGTTCCTGGAGATCTACCTACCTGCAGACTTTAGTTCCAGCCCTTTTTATCAATTAATTATCAAGTGCTACCTAAGAGCTTAATTAGCTGGTTCAGGTGTGCTTGATCAGGGTTGGAGCTGAACTTTATAGGATGGTAGATCTCCAGGAACAGGATTGGGCACCCCTGATTTATATTATTTCCTTCCCCCCAAAAAAAAAAAAAAAAAAAAATGTATACTGTCTCCAAGCTTTTGAATGGTATAGTGTATAATGTTACAAAAGCTTTTTATTTCAGGTAAATGCTGATTTTTAGATCTAGATTTCTTGAAAGATCATGTGACACTAAAGACTGGAGTAATGATGCTGAAAATGTAGCTTTGATTACAAGAATAAATTACATTTTAATAAATATTCACATAGAAAGCAGTCATTTTAAATAGTAAAAAATTTGCTTTTTTTTTTGCTGTACTTCAAATCAAATAAATGCAGGCTTGGTGAGCAGAAGAGACTTCTTTCCAAAACATTAAAAATATATGCATCTGTATTTGTTAAAAACACATTTTAATTATTAACACACATGTCTTAAGTAGCACATGTATATTTAGCAATAGCCAAAAATACATTGTATGGGTCAAAATTTTTTTGTTCTTTTATGCCAAAAATCATTAGGATATTAAGTAATGATCATGTCCCATGAAGATATTTTGTAAATTTCCTACTGTAAATATATCAATATCAAATTTTTAATAGTAATATGCATTGCTAATAACTTCTTTTGGACAACTTTAAAGGTGATTTTCTCAACATTTAGATTTTTTTGCACCCTCAGATTCCAGATTCCTAAATATTGCCCTATTCTAACAAACCATACATCAATGGAAAGCTTATTTATTCAGCTTTTAGATAATATATAAATCTCAATTTCGAATAATTGACACTTATGACTGGTTTTGTGGTCCAGGGTTACATATGAATTATTTTAAATTGCTGTTAAATGATCAAATGTACGATTCAAAAAAAGAACCAGAACCATGCTTCATTGAACCAGTTTTCAGTGCATTTTCCGCCTGTTTCCGTGGTTTCCTCTTACAAAGTACATCTCTCCTCAGTATGCCTGGATAGAGAAACATCTAGGCCCTGAGTTCCTGGAGCAGATCATCTTGACCAGAGACAAGACCATAGTGACCGGAGACCTCCTCATCGATGACAAACCTGATATCCTGGGTGAGTAAGAGCCCGTTTTACTGCTCCCAACCCACATCACACATAATGAGCTCTGCAGGAATGCCATATTTGTGTTTTTCCACTGAAGGTGTGGAGCCCAGTCCGTCCTGGGAGCACGTCCTTTTCACCGCCTGCCACAACAAGCACCTGCCACCAAATCCATCCCAGAGACGCCTTCTGTCCTGGGCCGACGACTGGAGGGGATTGCTTGAGAGCAAACGCCAGTAAAACAACATCACAACAAGCTGATTTGTCCTAAAATGGGTAAACGGATCCTGTATCAGCCCTCATAATCAGTATTACTCTGTGATAACCTTCGATTATTGACAGAGGTGCGAAAAACACAAGCGTTTTTATATATACGACAACTGCGAAGCTGTCTTTCATGTGAGACTTTTAGCATCATTTTATTGTTTATTAAGCTTCTGAGGGCTTAAAAAATGTTTACATCAAGCATAAACTGCCTTCCACCTCAGGCTCGAATGGGATTTTTGTCAAATTGAAGGGAGGATATTAAAACGCACATATGCACATGCAAACTCACTAAGATTTTTCACTGGTTTTCTCATTCTAATGGGAGGAAAGCAACATGTTTAATTTATTATGATAGTTTTAATTCAGGGAGAACACTGCTTGTATATCGTTTCATGTTGTGGAATAAGGTTGTGAGAGTCACTAGCAGATGTTGAGATGATTAGATCATGTACTGTGATGTCTGTTTTTGTGACAAATGCCACTATGGACACTAGAGGACGCTGTGAGCACATGTAATTATTAGTTGCTTTTAATCAGAGCGTCATTTCGGTTCATGCTTTATTATTAGTTTGGAATGAATCTTTTAATAAACTTTTTTTTATGCATTGAGGGCAGGTTTTGGTTTATGGCTTATTTTGTGTCTAATCAATAAACAAACATAAGCTACTACTTATAAAATACACTGCCAGTCAAAAGTTTTTCTAAATTTTTTGAAGAAGTCACTTCTGCTCACCAAGTCTACATTTATTTAATTCAAAGTACAGCAAAAACTCTAACATTTGAAATATTTTTACTATTTAAAATAACTGCTTTCTATTTGAATATATTTTAAAATTTATTTATTACTGTGATTTCAAAGCTGAATTTTCAGCATCATTACTCCAGTCTTCAGATCCTTCAGAGATTTGCTGCTCAAATAACTTTTATTATTATTATTATGTTGAAAACAGCTGAGTAGAATTATTTTCAGGTTTCTTTGATGAATAGAAATGTCAGAAGAACGGCATTTATTTGAAATAGAAATCTTTTGTAACATTATAGATGTCTTTATCATCACTTTTAATGAATTTAAAGCATCCTTGCTAAATAAAAGTGAAAAGAAAAATGATACTAACTGCTTTTTATTTCAGATAAATCATGATTTTTGGATTTTTCTCATCAAAGAAACCTGTATAAAAAATCTCAACAGTTTTATATATTGATGATGATAATAATAATAATAATAAATCAGAAAATCAGCATATTAGAATGATTTCTGAAGGATCAAGTGACACTGAAAACTGGAGAAAAAGATGCTAAAAAATGTAGCTTTGATCACAGGAATTAATTACATTTTAAAATATATTCAAATAGAAAACCATTATTGTAAATAATAAAAATATTTAATTTTACTGTTGTTTGCTGTACTTTGGATCAAATAAATGCAGGCTTGATGAGAAGAGACTTCTTAAAAAACATTAAAAATCGTACTGTTCAAAAACTTGACTGGTTTAAACTGATCGAAAGTGACGACAAAGACATTTATAATGCTACAAATGATTTCTATTTCAAATAAAAGCTGTTCTTTTGAACTGTCTGTTCACCTGTGAATTCTGAAGAATAAAATGTATTCCAGTTTCAAAAAAGATACTGGGCGAAACAACTGTTTTCAACATTGATAATAATCAGAAATGTTTCATAAACTGCAAATCAGCATATTAGAATGATTTCCGGAGGATCACTTTTTTAAATTTCAATAATATTTAACATTTTCTCTATATTTTTGATTAAATTAATGCAGCCTTTTAAATTCAGAAATAATTGTAATATGCTGATTTGTGGCTCAAGAAATATTTATTATTATTAGTGTTGAAAACATTTCTTTGATGAATATAAATGTATTTATTTGAAACACAAATCTATTAACATTATACATGCCTTTACCTATGATCAATTTAATGCATCCTTGCTGAAAAAAAATATTCATTTCTTTAAAATTTCTTTGCAGATCTCATTACTGTAGACCTAAATGCATTTATCTCACGCATGGCATTTGAAACACTGCTTACTGAACTCAATCACAGTGACTCTGTATGTTTTTAAAACAGAGTTTATCACCCATTTATAAGAACAAACAACCAATGTAACCTTACAGATGACATTTACAAGTATTACATGAAAAACTGATGAAAGGATGTTTAAAGTTCATTGCTCTTGATAATCGGAGACATCTCGTCTCTCGAGATGTGGAGCTCAATCGCTCCGATAATGACGTGAATCATGCACTTCATCATGAAAGTCAACATAAGATCATGAGATAGGCAAGTACGACGTAACGGATTTATATATATATATAAAAAAAAAAGGTTAGGAGAAAAAAAAATATTTGCAGTTGGTTATCATTTTATAGGCTAATCTTATCAAAGTTATATGATGTGGACATCGGGAATGGCAGCGCGGTGTAACTAATTTGAAAGGATGTGGTTGAAAACGTAAAATGACTGTGCAAAATGTTCTTAAATGTGGATGCTTAAACAGATGATCTCTAGTACATTCTTCAGTCCAAATGATGTTTGAAAGGTGTTGCGATAAGAGTTACATTTAGAGGAATAGTTTCAAAATGTAATAATGTGCCAAGGGTTTGTTTCTTCATCAGATTTGGAGAAATGCAGCACCACAAACAAATCCTCTGTAGTGAATGGGTGCCGTCAGATTGAGAGTCCAAACAGCTGATAAAAGCATCACAGTAATCCACAAATGATCCACACCACTCCAGTCCATCAGTTAACATCTTGAGAAGACAAAAGCTGTGTGGTTATAAGAAACAAATCCATCATTAAGACGAGTCTATAATCCAAAAGCTGTTTTGGCTTGTAAACGGTGCTTGATCTGTGCAGATTTCTTTTCTGATTCAGACCAGACCACCTTTTTCACTGAAGGAACTGTTATTGTGGATTATGGACTCATATTTTAGTTAAAAATGTCTTGATGGATTTGTTTCTTACAAACACGCAGCTTTTGTCTTCTCAAGATGTTAACTGGTGGACTGGAGTGGTGTGGATTTTTTTATCAGCTGTTTGGACTCTCATTCTGACGGCACCCATTCACTCCAGAGGATCCATTGGTGAGCAAGTGATACATTTCTCAAAATCTGATTAAGTAATAAGCACATCTACATCTTGGATGGCTTAAGGGTGATAAAATGTTCAGAAAATCATCTTTTCTTTGCAAACTATTCCTTTAAAGGAGTTCACATGATTTTACAAACTATTAAACCGATGTTGTTTCAGTTCTTGAGCTATGTTTGCGATACAAACATAAGCAGAACATCAACACTCACACTTTTCTGCACCTTTTTATTCGGTATAATCTCTAAAGAGAGATTTGTTGTGCTTTGTGCCATATAGTAGATATGAATCCATTTGTAAAAAAAAATGTCTTGGGTATTAAGGCACAGATGTGCTGAAAATAAATAGCCATGAACACAAAAGCCATTGGCAAAGCATTGTTTACATTGTTTTCAACAGTATTTAGTTTAGTTTAGAGTATAGGACTACATTCAGTGGCTTTATGTTTGCATGAATCAATTTGTCTTTTTTTTTTTTTTTAATAAATAAAATTGTACCTTCATGTAATGAGTTTTAACAGTTATCAATAGTTTTAAAGACTCTTGTCCTGCAAGAGAAATGAAGTGGTTTATTATAGAATTACTAAAGGGCAAAAAACAACTCAAATCTGTTTGAAAAAAAAAAAAAAAACATTGATTTGAAATTGATCGAAGCATGCATAATTAAGAATATTACATAAATGTTCCAGCAGTGGTATTGACAATAAATTACTACAGGAATGTTTTATGCAAGGTTGGGAAAAATCTATTTTTGGGGAAAATAATAAAAAGAAAAATAGTTTTTAAAATAAAAGACAAAATGTTTGTGAACACTTAAAAAAAAAAAGTCCTCAAGGGAGACCACAAAACAAGTCATTGTCAAAACACTTAATGTGCATGTGTGATGCTCACTTTAATACATTATATCACCACCACAGCTGCTTGAAATTGTCGTGTTAAATAATGTATTTAAACTACTTTGTTCTTTTCAGCAAGTTGGCTGATTTTAATCTTGTTTCTGTCATTTGTTGAATTCAGTGACCGTTTTTCTGGGAGAGAAATGTAGATGTGCTCAGTTGCGTCATAAATGTGAAAAGTAAATGTTTTTTTGTTAATGACTTTATGTTCCTGGTGATCTATTGTCAAGATTTAGATGTGTTTGTCCCAGTTTGGGGGACTATACAATCACAGATGGTTTAATAAAGAATGACACCTCAAACTAAGGGCTTGAGTTTTTATTGGAAACATTTATATTCAAAACTATTTTTATTTTTGTATTTTATTGTAAATGGTTTAGTAGTTTTGTTGTATGTTTATATATATATATATAGTCTTATTTAAATTTCTTATTAAATTAGAAATATATGTATATATATATATATAGTTTTTAAGTGTAATTTAAATTTAAATGAGAGACCTCTTATTTTTAGTATATATAGTATTTTTTAAACTTATTTAAAAATTTTTATAATTTTTTTTATAAACTTATATATATATATATATATATATTTTTTTTTTTTTTTACTTAATATATATATTAGTTTTTAAGTGTTATTTAAATTTAAATGAGAGACCTTGTCTTGCCAATTAGCCAAAAATAATATGTTTAAGAATTTATATATATTTATAAATTAAGTAAAAACAATTATATATATATATATATATATATATATATATATATATATATATATATATATATATATATAAGTAAAGTGTTTTTATTGTGCACAAAAGCTGAAATTAAGAATCTGAATTTCAGCTAAATGTTTCATTGCCCTTCCCAGATGAAATGCATTACAATGACTCCACAAAAAAATTATTATTTTAGTGGCTTTGCCAAATGTAAGCATCGCGAAGCATGTAAATATATGATGTTGTTTATATGGTCAGTCTTCAAACGCATCGCTCAGTTTTGGATTACAGAGGAACAGTTCCATCAGTCGGCACGAGGTGGCGCTGCGTCCCTGCAGCAGATTCGGCACGAAGTGAGGCTCTCTCAATATTTGTCTTGTTCAAACACGGAGGTGTGTCAGTAGATCAATACACAACAACAGTACAGTAGAGCTCTAAGATTGTTAAGTGGCCATATATGCTTCTATTTCATTTCTAAATTTGTCATTATTACCAAAATCTCTAATCCTTTAAGCTTCCACTCTAATATTTATATTTCTTGTCTATTTCTATCATGCTAGTAATTTTCTAATCATGCTAACAACATGCCAATAATGCTAGAATCATGCAAGTAACTTGTTAAACATCTAGTAACTTGCTAATCATGCTAGCAACATGCTAGTAATTTGTTAATCGTGTTAACAGCAATAACATGCTAAACATGTTAGAATCGTGCTAGTAACTTGCTAATCATAACAACATGCTAGTAACTTGCTAATCATGCTAGCAACATACTAGTAATTTGTTAATCATGTTAACAAAAACATGCTAATCATGTTAGAATCATGCTAGTAACTTGCTAATCATAACAACATGCTAGTAACTTGCTAATCATGCTAGCAACATACTAGTAATTTGTTAATCATGTTTACAATAACATGCTAATCATGTTAGAATCATGTTAGTAACTTGCTAATCATAACAACATGCTAGTAACTTGCTAATCATGCTAGCAACATGCCAATAATGCTAGAATCATGCAAGTAACTTGTTAAACATGTAGTAACTTGCTATTCATGCTAGCAACATGCTAGTAATTTGTTAATCATGTTAACAATAACATGCTAATCATGTTACAATCATGCTAGTAACTTGCTAATCATAACAACATGCTAGCAACTTGCTAATCATGCTAGCAACATGCTAGTAATTTGTTACTCATGTTAACAGCAATAACATGCTAATCATGTTAGAATCATGCTAGTAACTTGCTAATCATAACAACATGCTAGCAACTTGCTAATCATGCTAGCAACATGCTAGTAATTTGTTAATCATGTTAAAAGCAATAACATGCTAATCATGTTAGAATCATGCTAGTAACTTGCTAATCATAACAACATGCTAGCAACTTGCTAATCATGCTAGCAACATGCTAGTAATTTGTTAATCATGTTAAAAGCAATAACATGCTAATCATGTTAGAATCATGCTAGTAACCTGCTAATCATAACAACATGCTAGTAACTTGCTAATCATGCTAGCAACATGCTAGTAATTTGTTAATCATGTTAACATGTTAATCATGTTAGAATAATGCTATACTTGCTAATCATTACAACAGGCTAGTAACTTGCTAATCATGCTAGAAACATGCTAGTAATTGTTAATCATGTAAATAACATGCTAATCATGCTAGTAACTTGTTAAACGTGCTAGCAACCTGCTAGAATCATGCAAGTAACTTGCTAACCATGATAACAAAATGCTAGTAACATGCTAATCATGATAACAACATGTTAGAATCATGCTAGTAACATGTTAGAATCATGGTAGCATCATGATAGTAACTTGTTAACAGGCTAGAATTTTGATAGTAACTTGTTAATCATGCTAACAAAATGCTAGTAACATGCTAATCATGTTAACATGTTAGAATCATGATAGTAATTTGTTAGTCATGCTAATCATGCTAGCAACGTGTTAGAATCATGCTAGTAACTTGTTAACCATGCAAGAATTATGATGGTAACTTGTTAGTCATGCTAACAATATGCTAGTAACACGCTAATCATGCTAGCAACATATTAGAATCATGATGGTAACTTGTTAATCATGCTAATAACATGCTAGTAACATGCTAATCATGCTTGCAACATGTTAGCAATATTCTAATTAGATGCTAATTATCTAATTTATAGGTTTTCAACCCTGCTCCTGGGGACCCACTATCCTGCAGAGATCAGCTCCAATCCTAATGGACCTTTCTCACATTTCCAGGTTTCTTCCGAGTCCATCAAACACCTGAACCAGCTAATCCAGGTCTTCAAGATCACTTGAAAAGTCACAGGCCAGGTGTGCTGAAGCAGGTGGGAAATAAACTTTGCAGGTCCACAGGAGCAGGCTTTGAAGACCTATGATCTAATCTATCTACATTTTCAAACTTTCAGGCTAGGCTTTCTCAAGCCGAACTAAAGGGTTTTATCTAGTCTAAATTAAGAAGACAGTGGTTTGTAGAGCAAACATTTTTAACGTTTACTGCACTTTGTTATTGTTCTCACTATTTCCTCACAGAGCCTACTGAGCCTGAAGTCTCACACTTCACATAAAATGGCTTACTTCCGCATTAAAAAATAGTGGATATAATGAGTATTTTCTTTTTGGTTTTATCTTGTTTGGTAACTTTATCTGGTATTGATAAGTCTTCAAATCAGACTTAGCTGTGATTTCTCTCAGAGCTGGTTGGTTTGGTTCATGACTCTGTATGGAAGAAACGTTGCAAATCCCTATGGAGAAATGAATGAGAAAAAAACAAACATTCACACCATCACAAGAGGCCTGGAGTCAAAAGAGTCACATTATATGCAGATAACAGTAAGATCTCAGTGTCCTCAGCTCTTGTTATATAAGGCAGATATACATTCAAGCCATCGCTTCTGCCATACTGGCCTTATTGTGATAAACCATGATGAACAGCCACCATCCTTTTTTGATTATTGCATCATTATATGGAGACTAAAATATTTGTCTTGCATTTTTATGCTATTTTATAAGTGCATTTACTTTATCATTGCAAATAAGTTTTTATGAAGGTTAATGAGTGTGTCATGATGGGTAAATGAAACTAAAAGCATTTTTTTTTTTTTAAATAAAATATAATTTAAAAACAGTTAACCCATTTTTTTATTTAGTTTACCTTTATATACTAAATACTAAAATTACTAAAAACAACTAAACCTAAAAAAAAACTATTATTTTTTGACAAAAATGCATAAAAAATACTAACTGTAATTAAAATTAAAATATACTTTTTTAATAAACACTGTAATAGTATATCAATGATGCTAAAATAACATTTGTTTGTATGCTTAAAAATTGCACTTAAAATCAATACATTTGATTTTTAATTTGCTAATGATTAAATCTTGTTTCCACCAAGGGCTAAAAATGTAAAAAGTTAATTGTGACATTTATGTGAGAAAAATATATAAAAGTCAGAACTGTATGATTTAAACACAAAAGTTGCAATTACCCTTTTTTTATTAGTTTTAGCCTGTGGCAGATACAAGCTTCCATAATAAAGAGTTTAAACATTTTATTTTACGTCATAATTTATCTTCCCAAACACCCCTGGGATCTGTTTGGGGTGCATGATCACTGCTGGAGGAAGTGAGGTCATGACCTTTGACCCATGCATGCAGACTGTCAGTGGAGTTTCCCAGCTTGCCTTTGCTCTCTTTCTAAACTGGGGTGATTTAGTTTGAAAGCATTTTATGGCGTGTTAAGTATAAGAGCAGAATGACCATCTCTCTTTCTTATTTGAAAGGCTCTTTATTGTGTTTCCATGTGACGCTCTTTCAGAAAGGCCTCGTGCTACAAACTCATCCGTGAAGCGCACAGAAGAAAGTACGCAGTTCACTGGAAGATTTGGAAAGGTTTCTCAGCTGGAGTTGAAGTCTCATGATTCTTCACAGACACTTTCTTTCTTCCTTAGCAACTGCTTTACGTTTGTATATGGAGATTTTCCTGGAATAGATAGAGAAAGTGCACACAGAAATAAACCAACAACACTACATTCAACTGAATACATGGGAGATATTGAAAAACATCAACATGAAAGGTCATTTGCAATGCATTTTAAACAAAACGACGTGTTAAAATTGCAAAATGGAGCTAAAAAGTCTGAAATAAAATCAACTCTTATATATATATAAGGTATGTTTAATATAATGTTATGATTTTTCAAAGATTATTGGAATATGGTTTATTAAACAACGTCACAAAAATGACTGTGATTTTAAAACATTCTTGCTCTTTTGGCTTACTATACTCCTGCAGAGTAATGCCACAAATACCTGCAGCTGAGTTTTGGAGCACCATCTGATTCAGCTAAAGACGGAAACACCGGCAATGACTTGTCGTAGTTTGCCAAAGAAAAAGAGACAGAGAGAAAAAGAGGATTGCGGAGGCCAAATGCGTCATAGCTCTGTGAATCCCTGCGGGGTTATGAAATGTAGGAATTTGCGTAAGACTCTTCTGGCAAACACTTCACTGTTTTATGCTTTTCAGTTTCACTGAGGAAAAAAGAGTTTTTTTGTTTTTTTTTCTGTATGCATACTGTACAGTATATACTACCGATAGTCTGGCAAATAATTAGGATTTGCAAATGTCTTTGAAAGAAGTTTCTTCTGCTCACTAAGGCTGCATTTATTTGATGAACAATATTGTAAAAATTGTGAAATATTATTGCCATTTAAAATAGCTGTTTTCTATGTGAATATATGTCAAAATGGAATTTATTTTTGAGATCAAAGCTGAATTTTCAGTCCTCAGTGTCACATGATACTTCGGAAATCATTCTAATATGCTGATTTGCTGCCCAAGAAACATTATTATCAATGTTGAAAACAGATGTGCTGCTGAATAAAAAAATAAAAATAAATAAATAAAGACACTTTAAATTGATCAAATGTGACAGGAAAACATTTATAATGCAACAAATGATTTCTATTTCAAATAAATGCTGTTCTTTTGAGCTTTCTATTCATCTGTAAATCCTGAAAAATAGAACATATCATGGTTTACAGAAAATATTGGTAATAATCAGAAATGTTTCCTGAGCAGCAAATCAGAATATTAGAATGATTTCTGAAGAATTGTGTGACACTGAAGACTGGAGTAATGCTGCTGAAAATTCAAGTTTGATCACAGGAATAAATTACATTTTATTATATATTCACATAGAAAGTAGCGATTTTAAATTGTAATAATATTTCACAATATTACTGTATTTTTCTGTATTTTAATTAAAATATATGCAACTTTGGTGAGCAGAAAAGTCTTGAGATTGTTGTGCAAGAAAAATTAACTTAGAAATGAAATGCAGGAATTTGCGTGAGACTCTTCGCAAACACTTTACCGGATCGTCCTGCTGGATAGAACTGTTTTATGCTTTTCAGTTTCACTGAGGAAAAAAATGTTTTTTTTTTTTCTCTCTCTATGCATACTATACAGTATATACTACCAATAGTCTGGCAAATAATTAGGATTTGCAAATGTTTTTAAAAGAAGTCTCTTCTGCTCACTAAGACTGCATTTATTTGATGAACAATATTGTAAAAATTGTGAAATATTATTGCCATTTAAAATGCTGTTTTCTATGTGAATATATGTCAAAATGGAATTTATTTTTGAGATCAAAGCTGAATTTTTAGTCTTCAGTTTCACATGATACTTCAGAAATCCTGAAAAAAAATGGGAAAAAAATGCTATGTTTTTTCTCTATGCATACTGTATAATACTGGCCAAACATCTGGAATTATTAGGATATGCAAATGTTTTTGAAAGAAGTCCCTTCTGCTCACCAAGGCTGCATTTATTTGATCAAAAATAAAGTAAAAATTGTGAAATATTATTACAATTTAAAATAGCATGTTTTCTATGTGAATCTAGGTTAAAATGTAATTTATTTCTGTGATCAAAGTTGAATTTTCAGCATCATTACTCCAGTCTTCAGTGTCACGTGATCCTACAGAAATCATTCTATACTGATCTGCTGCTCAAAAAACATTTCTGATTATTATCAGTGTTAAAAAAGTTGAATAAAATAACATAAAATAAATTAATATTTTTATTCAGCACACTTTAAATTGATCACAAGTGAAAGTAAAAACATTTATAATGTAACAAGTGATTTCGATTTCAAATAAATGCTGTTCATTTGAACTGTTCTTATTTATATAGTCCTAAAAAATAAAACTTATCATGGTTTCCACAAAAATATTAGGCAGAACAACTATTTTTAACATTTCTAATAATCAGAAATGTTTGTTGAGCAGCAAATCAGCATATTAGAATGATTTCTGAAGGATCGTGCTTAAAGATGATGCTGAAAATTCAGCTTTGATCACAGGAATAAATTACGTTTTACTATATATTCACATAGAAAGCAGCTATTTTAAATTGTAATAATATTTCACAATATTACTGCATTTTTCTGTATTTTTAATCAGCCTCTGTGAGGAGAAAAGACTTGCTGAGATTGTTGTGTGAGGAAAATGTAAGAGCAAAGCTCTTGCTCTAGAGTTTGTAGAAACAACAGCTCTGCCAAAACGCAAACCCCACCTCGTCCGGCCCTGATTCCACGGATTTTTGTGAACATAATAAATAAACTTAATTTGACGTGGCTTGGACAGCGAAAAGTATGATCTACTGAGATACCAGGAAAAAAATCAGTTGTTTTTACTGAAGAAAAGCCTAGAAGGAACCAGAGAAGATATAAACATGAGCTTGTTACTTTCCAGGCATTTCTTTTTCCCTCTTTCTGTTGATGTTCTCTGTCTGTTTGTCTGCTTTACGACGGAATGGAAGTCGCTCAGTGCAGCCGGCCAATCAGAGCGCTGCGCTGGGTCACGTGACACACCTGTGCACACAGCACTCAGTTTCCAGAGTGGAGCTTCTCTAGGATGCTGATAAGAGAATCATTATAATCGTTTACCGAAAGCCACAATAATTACTGACTCATATCCTCCGAGACAAACACACTGTTAGTAGTCTAACAGATCCTGTGATTTGTTTGGGAACTGTCACTGTCAATATACTGACCCTTAAACTTCCACATGAAGCGATCAGATCTCATTTTATTTCCTGAGAAACACCGTGAATCAGGCTGTTTGTAACTTAGCAGGTTTCGAGAGCACCTTCCAGGAAATGGCATACCTGTGCGCAAATACTACAGAAATGCAAGCAAATAAACCATAAAATGCATAATAAATCATGGTGTTAGACACACTTTGCCTGGACAGGAGGAAAAATGACTGATGGGACCTACGGTAAATACAAAATAACAGGACAGACGGTGGAAATCGATCCTCATTAGCTCTGCCGGAAAATAAGTCTCGATGGTATCACACAGCTTTTGTTTTTTCATTTTAATTTTAAAACTAAAACTTTTAAAACTTTGACCTGTTGTTTTGGCAAATATGAAGTTTTAGATTTATATTTACATATATTTGTTTTTATTTAAAGTTAATTTTATTTCATAGTTTTTATGGCTTTATATTATATTATATTATATTATATTATATTATTTGTTTAAAGTTTTATTTTAATTCACATAATGCAGTTTTTATAGATATATATATGTAATAATATTTATTTCATATTTATTTATAATAATTTATTCTACTACATTATACTACTGTTATTACATACTTATTTTAATTATATGTTCTTATTTTATATTATATTTCTATCTATATCTTTCTTATTTAAAGTCTATTTTATTTTATGTAATGCAATTTTTATGGACACACACACACACACACACACACACACACACATATATACATACACACACATAATTGTTTTTTAATAATAATTTATTATATTACATTAAATGTTATTACATATTTATTTGATCTCATTTAAAATGTAATATTATTTCAAAAACTTAAAAAAACACTTTTTATTTTTTAAAACTAAGTTTATTTCATGTAATGCAATGTTTATAGATTATATATACAGTATATATATATATATATATATATATATATATATATATATATATAACATTTTATTTTATTATATTACATTATAGGTTATTACATATTTACTTTATCTCATTTAAAGTGAATTATATTTATTTTTTAATAATATTTATTTAATAACATTTTATTATATTACATTATATGTTATTAAATATTTATTTTATCTAATTTTAGTCTAATCTAAAGTTTATTTTATTTCAAATATTTATTTAATAATATTTTATCTTATTATATTACATTATTTTTTATTACATATTTACTTTATCTCATTTAAAGTTTATTTTTTCCCAGTAATATATATCATTATATTATATTATATAATATCATATTATATTACATTTTTCATTTAAAGTTTATTTTATTTCATGTAATGCATTTTTTATGTTTTATATATATATATATATATATATATATATATATAATTATATTACATTATATGTTATTACATATTTACTTTATCTCATTTAAATGTTATTTTATTTCCAGTATTATATTATATTATATTATATTATATTATATTATATTATATTATATTATATTATATTATATTATATTTTTCATTTAAAGTTTAGTTTATTTCATGTAATGCATTTTTTATGGATTATATATATATTACATTATATGTTATTACATATTTACTTAATCCCATTTTGTTTATTTTTCAGTTTATTTTACTTCAAGTAACACCATTATATTATATTTTTATTACACACACACACACACACACACAACCACACTATATTTTATTATATTATGTTTTATTTAATTTACAGTCTATTTTGTTTCAAATAATGAAAGTTTTTTTTATGTTTTTAGTTTGGGTTTTATGTAACTACGATAGCCCTGCTTAAGCAACATGATTTTTTGTTGTTGTTTTAATGCAACATTTGTGAAAATGTGCCAACTTCATTTATAATAAATATTTAGTATATAGTAGTTATATAGTTATGTCAGTTCCTTTAAAGCCAGAGGATTTCTCTGTGTTTCCTGTTGTTATATGTAATTAAATTATGTTTTTTTAGGTTATTCCCTGTTGAAATCATTGCCATAATAAATCATGTGGATTAACAATGTTCCTCACGGTGAGGTCAGCAAAGTTGTGTGGCGCATTTGGGGTCATTCTTGGAAAACGCTTTTTATGACAAATGATTTATGGAGAAAAGCATCACGGTAAGATAGTGGGGACTGAACCGAGACAAAAAAAGAGACACTGAGGATATTTTTAGTGTTTATACACACTTTGGGTCTGGATTTACAAACTTTGATAGACAGGTTAAGGTTTAGATAGATATGAATTGTATTTTTCAACAGCATCCTACATATATATGATGACATTTGACTAGTGTTTTGGCTGATCATGAGTTCTTTTCTTCTGTAAGAATTTTTTGGACCATTTGTGCACTGAAAACTAAAAGTAATTGCACACCTCTGCTCAGTAACCAGAATAACATGAGCTATCATTTAAAGTATAGCGTAATACTAAAGGTCATGTGTTTGTTTTAGCAAGCGTCATTAATCATGATTTATAACGCTTGCAGATTTCAAAAGTGTTCTCAAATCCCTTCCCTGGAACTGTGACAGCTTATAAAATGTTTTATTGCACTGCTGTTTATGGCACACAAAGCAATGAGAAAAACTCTTCAATTCACACAACAAATCAAACCGGCGTTGAGTTCTCAGCATAACATCTGAACATGTTAATCAGTAACACTGCAAAATGTGTACAGTGTGGGAAAATGCTACTGTGCCGAGTAAAAGTTTACAGCACTTAACGATGACACTTTTATGTGATATTTCAACTAAAAACGTGCGTCTTGTTTACAAAGCAAATGAAATTCAGGTGCTAAATGTGTTGAAATCTCTCTGTTGTCGTTCCCTGGTAGCACTTTACAATAAAGTTCATCTTAACTAATGAGTCCTTATTGAAAAGTGTTACCACTAATTAACTGCATTACAGTTTTTTTCAATTGCTAACATACTTTTGTCCAATCTGTAGTTATATTTTCAAAACTCTAAACACAATTAGCACAACATCGGTCTGTTGTGACCATACAATTACAGTTTTTTACAATCGCTATGACAGTTTTTTCAATACATTTAAGTTTTCTAAACTCTTAATGCACCAACACACCTAAAACACACAACTGGCAAAACGGTTAATTTCATGCTCAAAATCACACATTGTAAACTAAACCCCAAAACTAATTTTCAAAATACAATAATAAACTAACACAATACATTATGTCTAACAAAACACTGCAAACATGTTTTAAAATCAAATAATTATTCCAAACACTAACATATGTTCTCTTCCAACAGGAACATTTAGTCAATCATAACACATTGACAAAAAAACACTATCATCAGCTGAAATTACAGAAACTGCATTACTTAATGTGTCAGGTTTGCCCTTATATTTGAAGCCTCTCTACATTTTTGTTTTGTTGGGTTTAGTAAATGCATGCATTTTGTTTCTTTTTTTCTTTCTTTCTTTCTTTCTTTCTTTCTTTGTGTTGCTCTATATTGTTCCTTTTCCACACAAGATCAGCCCAAAGAGTCCTCTTTTAGAACATATGATCATGTGATTGGAAAAACCTCAACACCTGAGTGTGGTTCCTAGATGGGAATCAGCTGTGATTTATATATTTCCATAACTGCAATAAGCTGTTTCTCTTTGGCAATGGAATAAAATACAGATAATATATTTGTGTTTCAATTCACATTATGAACAGCTGTTCACTTTGACTTTAGCCTACATAAGGTATGTTTAGAACATGATGTTATCCGTTCTGACATACAGTGTGAAAGCATTTGTAAATTTGACCGTAAAATTACATTGTTTTGGTCTTGGTTGAGCTTGTGTGTAAAAGAAGTTCAAGCATTTTAAATTGGTGTTAACTGTATGCATTTTGTATCAAAGCAACAAGATATGTGTTAATTGTATAGCCTACAAAGACGGATATTGTGCTAACCGTGTTAAGAGTTTAGGAAACTTGTTAAATGTATTGAAAAAACTGTCATAGCGATTGTAAAAAACTGTAACACAATATGTGTTGTTTTCACACAAAATCCAGTCAATTACCATGTTTCTAAAATGCAAACATTTTCTTTTCACACAAGCTTACCCAAAACCAAAATCATGGGACTTTTTAGTCTTTTTTGCAAATGCTTAAACACATCATGTCAGAAATGAAGACCTAATGTTCTGAACCTTAAAAACAGTATAAAGCCTCTATTTCTGTGACAACAGCAGCTCAAAATGATTGAAAATATCTTTATTTAAAATATTGTAACAACTGTCCTCAAAGAAAATACGACCCAGTTGTACGTTTTTGAATCGACCAAATACGACCCATGTTTACGTTTTAAAGTTAAGCGCCCTCTAGCGGTCGTAAAAATAATGACAGTGTCGCGTTGGATCTGACGTCATCGAATGACGTATGAGTTTTTATACCGATTTCACGGTAATTTAAAGGTGTTTTACTAGGTGTAATTCGTATATATGACCACACCTAACCCCACCCTAAACCTACCCCTTACAGTGCAAAATCATGATTTCTAGTGCATATTCCAAAAAAAAACATACAATGAAAACATATGCGTTCTCTGGTATCGAACCCATGTTCATATGATTATACCACTTCGCAGTGCAACACGCTACTAATTGACCTACACATAATGCTAAGGTTGAATTAGATACCTGTTACTGATAAGGGAGCAAATGTTGAATACGCTCTATAGAGACGTATTTGAGGATTTGTGAAAACGACTTACATCGGTCGTATAAATTGGAGGACATGTTGATATTTAGGTAACAGATCAATGAAATATTTAAAAAAAAAATAGCTGACTCCAGTCTCAGTTGGAGGAATAGACAGGTGTTGAAGCTATTTTCATTACATCAACATAGAGTAAAAAAGACCTCTTTGAAATGGTTTTGTGGATGCAGAACAACACAAAGAATCAGAAAGAGAGAAAATGCCTAGGAGAGGGAGATAAATGGTTGTAGGAGGTAGAGGAGTAGTTGGATTAGAAAAAGGGAGAAGAAGAGGTAGGGGAGAGAAGTAAGAATATGTGTTGAACTTTGCAGTTTTATGTTCGTTTTTTCCCCCTTACACATGTGGAACCTATGAAAGCTTATTTCTGCCATGGAATATAAAGGGTAAAGGGTAATTGTGACTTTTTTTTATCTTGCAATACTGATAAAGTCTGAATTGCAAGATGTAAACTCACAATTCCAAGAATACCCTTTACCTTTTAAAAATTGTAACCAAAGACTATGTATGTTAGAATTTTTATTGATCACTGGCATCAACTACCATGGGGACACCATCCATATCCAACCATCACCCACTGGAAAGCAATTTCAATCAAGGTTCCAACTGAATTTCTGCATAGGTTACCCTATCTTTTTCTATTGTACATTCTGTAAAGTAATGAGTCAACTCAAAGTTTTAGATATGCAGTACTGTGCAAAAGTTATAGGCCACTAGTATTTTCACCAACAAAAAATGATTTTAAGTCAGCTATTTCTATTTTTTGCTGTAGTGTGTCAGTATGAAATATCAGTAAAGTAAAACAAGGATGCTGTCAAAAATAATGACTTAAGTAGATTTTATTTGTCAATTAACTTCTATTAACTAAATGAAATCAACATTTGGTGTGACCATCTTTTTCAGTTCAAAGTAGCTTTTGCCCTAGGTGCAGTTGCGCATAGTTTTTAAGATGCTTTGCAGGCAGGTTTCTTGAAGCATCTTGGAGACAGTTTGTTCTGTTTCTTCATATCATTCCAGACAGGTGATGATGATGATGATGATGATGATGAAATTAGACCTCTGTGGAACACTGGCTGTTGTCAGACTCCTTGTACAAACAAAAATCTCACTGGATTATTACAATTAAATGTAAACTGATGTTTCCTACTGACACACTATACCAAAAGACTTTAAACCATTTTTTTTCTTGGTGAAAATTACTTTTGCACAATACTGTATGTTGACAAGAAAGAACACATTCAACACTTTAAAATGTAAAATGCGTTTCAGTTGAAAGCAAACTGAAGGCCAAATAAAAAAAAAACAATGGATTCAATTTTAATTCAATTTTCTATTATCTATTATATGCAGGTAGAAGTGAATGCAGTTTTTGTAAAGCCATCAGCTGTTAGTATTTTGACGATCACTGTACTGTGACTGACTATATGTTCCAGTTAGATAGAAACTAGTGCTAAAGTTTTGACAGAATGACTCGGTTTTGAATAAGGTTTGCTGTGTTTTTATAGAGTTAGTATAAGTAGAAAAAGATATTAAGCATTTTGAAATGTAGAGTTTGAATTTATTTAACAAAATGTGGTTTTGGACAGAAAATTAACTATTTGGCTAATTGTGTGATGTAGGTGTGTTGCTGTGTTAAGAGTTTAGAAAAAGTACTGTAAGTATTGGTAAACGCTTGTTAGCAATTGAAAAAAACTGTAGTTACAGTTTTTCTGAATTGCTAAAACACATTTTTTGAAACCATCACCATTCACTGAACCCCTGACTCTTCTGGCAAAATCAAGCAATCGCTTCAAAACCATTTCACCTGTGCTCAAAATCAAACAAAGTGTTCAAATCATACACACATTAGTCAATACAGTACACACTACAGATCATTCATTAGACACTACATCAAAAAATGGAGAACACAGTGCCCAGAAAAAAAGAATGTTTACTGTATATAGTAATTATTTTGCAATAAAAAAGATGCATAATCATACACACACACACACTCAAAAAACATAAACACACTCAAAAGAAATCACACCTAAGTGTGGTGAATATCCCAAAAAGGGAAAAGAATAAAAAAATAAATGAATAAATAAACTTAGGTGTAGTTTCTTTTGAGTGTGTATGTTTATGTATTTTTTTATTGCAAAATAATTAAAATAATTACTATATACAGTATATATATATATATATACACATAATCTTGTAAAAAAAGATCACACATCTTAGAGCTAGGTCAGAGCATCTACATTTGCCAAAAAAAAAAAAAAACCTTCTGGTGTGGTAATTTTGCAGTTCTAGATAAGAATATATTGAAATGACCAAAATACAGTCTATAAAAAATACAGTGGGAAAAAAAGTTATTTTCCATTCTTCTTTTGAACTTTCCAACTGGTTTTGGTGGCCACAGACAATCTGCTAATATGTCTGCTGTCTCTGTCATTCCATGCACAAGAACATGGTCTATTACAGTAGCTCTAATTTCATCTGAAAAGACTGTTCTTGGTTTTGCTCTTTTTCGTCCTCCTCTTCCTCCACCTCATATTTGCACTCTTTTGTCCTCTCAAATTGCAGTAACATCTGTGCACTTTGAACTGGCTTATATTTCGTATATTTAAATATTTAGAAACAAGTAGCTTTTTGAATTATTGTGTGTAAACAATGATAGCCGTGTTGCAGTTGTGCTTAACTTTTGCTTTCTTGTCTTTAGGCTTTTGCATTACAAGTTCATCACAGAGCAAACTGTGTCTAAGTGAGTGAGAACGTGTTTAGAGTTTTGCAAAAAGAGTGCATGAGATCTGCAAACAGTGTCTAAACTGCCTGAACTTGTTAAGGTTTTACAGAAAGAGTGATTTATTTGACAAATTGGTTTAGGCTATTGAGAACTGAGTTCAGAGAGTGGGGTTTAGTGTTTTAGCAAATGAGAAAAACTGTAATATGTACTAACAATATAGTTCACAAAAATGAAAATGTGCTGAAAATGTACTAACCTTCAGGTCATGCAAGATGCAGATGAGTTTGTTTTTTCATCAGATTTGCAGAAATGTAGTATTGCATCACTTGCTCACCAATGGATTATCTAGAGTGAATGGGTGCCGTCAGAATGAGGGTCCAAACAGCTGATAAAAACATCACAATAATCCACAAGTAATCCGCACCACTCCAGTCCATCAGTTAACATCTTGAGAAACCAAAAGCTGAGTGTTTGTAAGAAACAGATCCATCATTAAGATGTTTTTAACTGAAATACAAATCCATAATCCATAATCAGAGCTGGGTATATTATTTACAAATTGTAATCTGTTACTGATTCCAAATTACAAGACAGAAATTGTAGGTAATGTAAAAATACAAAGATATTCCTTTCATTGTAATTACACTGATTAAGGTTTCCCAAACTGGGTTTCATAAAGGAACTTTAGAGGGTTTGTAAGTTTAATGAAAGGGTGACAAGTAATTAAATCAATAAATGTAAAATTAAAATAAATCCTTTTAAAATAATCAAACATATAGCTGCAAGCTGCAAGCAGCAATTGCAGGGCCAAGCACTAGGCAAGAGAAGCATCATACCAACTGCAGCAATGAGTAATTAAAGCCATTTTAAGGAGATTTTAGTCAAAATGAGTGAAAAATTATGAACAACCACTAGTAATATGATTTAATCGGTTATCACTTTTGACCACAAGGTGGTTTTGAGTACTTTGAGGTCATGGTTTTGATGGTTCATACAAAGTTTTGTAATGGTACACCAATGCATTGGTAAAATTCTAACATTTTATATCATAATACTCTATTGTAGTCAACGGCAATTTCATGTTTTGTTCAATTATAGCGCCACCAAGAGGCACAATCCCACCTAATTTTTTATGTGTCCTTAGAGTGTGCCCATACATATGTGTGCCAAATTTGGGGAAAATATCTCATTTTGTTTTGGAGTTATTTTATATATGAAATGATAAAAAATGACCGATGGCTGATTTTGTTTGCATTTTTTTGCCACTTACTATTAAAATTTTGACAGTTGGGCATTAGCATATTGCTGGCACGCTATGTTTTTGAATTTCCTACGGTGGTTTCGTGTCGAAAAGGAGTAATGGCTCTAAGGTATTGGCAAATGTTTTCTTCGCACCTTCTGTGCTTGGCCTCTAATAATACACTTACTAAAAATATAAAATATGTTTTCCTGAACGGTGAACAAATGTGATAATTATTAAAATATATATTTTACAATTTCAGGGGAACTTAAATGGGTCATTGATTATGATTTTTTTTTTTTTTTTTTTTTTTTTTTACTTTCGTTAGTGTGTTATGTTGCTGTTTGAGCATAAACACCATCTCCAAAGTTACGACGCTGAAAGTTCAATGCAAAGGGAGATTGTCTTTTACAGAATTGTTGATTGACCATCTCTTTAAAGTAAATATATTAGGTGAAAGAGGTTCAAATGACAAAAAGTTTGAGAATGTCTGCAAATAAGAAATAACGATTCTTTGCACATTTGTATGTATTATTGAAAGGCTTTGTCTTTTAAACTCATTAAAATGGTTAGATAACCTTCCTACTGAGTGATAATTCAAATATAAATGAATGTGTTCATCAGCCGTTGATGCAATGTTGGAACGCTTCTTAAACCTGAAATGATTTCTGTAAATCCATTGGTCAAATGCTGTGTAGCCATCTGATTAATGACTAGTCTATGTGTGAATACCCACAAAACTGGACTTTCTGAATGCATATAAGCAGTAGACTATTTCAAAAAGTAAAATTAAAATAATAAGAAGAGGAATTAGAGAGAATCATTAAATGATGAATATTGTATTGCTATTGTGTGAATAATATGTAATCATGTAATACATAAAAAAGTAACTGTAGTCTGATTACAAGTATTTTAAAATATCTTATTACAAGTACTTAATTTTTGAAATCTGATTATGTAATCCAGATTAAATGTAATCAGTTACTACCCAGCTCTGTCCATAATGTCGCTTCCTTCAGTCTCCTGTTGTTTTGTCGCATTAAAATCCACACACATATTTGTTCAGAGCTGTTTTGGGTGCTTGTAAATGGTGCTTGATTTCTCTCCTCAATAAGACTAGACAACTTTTTCCACTCGAGGTGTTATAGATTATAGACTCATATTTTAGTTATAAATTTCTTAATGATGGATTTGTTTATGACAAACACACAGTGTTTTTGCTTCTCAAAATATTAACTGATGGACTGGAGTGGTGTGGATTACTTGTGGATTATTGTGATGTTTTTATCAGTTGTTTAGTTGTTGACATTCTGACGGCACCCATTCACTACAGAGGATCCATTGGTGAGCAAGTGGAGAAATGCTACATTTCTCCAATTCTGATGAAGAAAAACTCATCTACATCCTGAATGACTACATTTTCAGACTTTTTTTTTTTTTTTTTGGTGAACTAATTCTTTACCAGCACTAGTTGTTGTCATCAAGTGCAACTGGTGAATCCCCCCCTTGTGTGTTTACAGGCTCTGTTATCACGATTTTCAGATTTGTCTCACGCTGAAGGATGTCTCAAACATGGAGTGATACTTATGAAGCATGGAGTGCACTTCTAATGCAGTAATTTGTTCATTGAGAGGCAATAAGGACATCATGCATAAATTGTAAACTAATAAACTTTGATAAAAAGGAGCAGTTGCTGTGTATAATGAGCCGTCTGTGTTTCTGATTGGATGAGGAGCACAGCTCCTGAAACCAGGCAGATGTTGGAGAAGCAGAAGATCATGAATATGAAAGTGTGTAAGTGCGTACGTGTCTGTTGTTGTGAGTCTGCAGCGCACGCACATGTTCAGAGGGGCCTTTTCATCGCTATTGTTGTGTGTCCTTCTCTATAGCAGTGTAATAACTTCCAATGGCACGTTTTTCATCTGTGCGGCGCGTGACAGTGTCACCATAATTCATAACCGCTGGAGTTATTTAATGCTCTCGAGCAATAGGTTTTGACCTGGGAGTAACAGCACGCTCACGTAACGTGGAAAATTTTCACTCCAGCTTTCCCTGACTAGAGCATGAATTTTCACCTTTTCTGTAAAAACAGGCCGCAGTCCTCATGCACATGCATTCATGTGCCGCTGACAGCAGCGTGTGCATTCAGAAGCGCAGCTGTTTTCAAAAAAATAAAAGATGTCTTTGCTTTTGTCATTTCCAACATTAAAATTAAATGACTGGGTATCACCCAACTGTATGTACCAGACACCTGTTAAACCAACACATTATTTATGTTTTTGCATAATGCATTATGTTGACGCATTAGGAAGTGTACGCTCCCATGAGGTATTCCCATGATATTTTACAATATCAAATTTATAATATAAAAATTACAGGATGGATGGATGGATGGACAGGTGATTGGATGGATGATTGGGTGGGTGGATGGATAATTAAATGGATGGATGGACAGGTGATTGGATGGATGTTTGGGTGGGTGGATGGATAATTAAATGGATGGATGGATGGACAGGTGACTGGATGGATGTTTGGGTGGGTGGATGGATAATTAAATGGATGGATGGACAGGTGATTGGATGGATGATTGGGTGGGTGGATGGATAATTAAATGGATGGATGGACAGGTGATTGGATGGATGATTGGGTGGGTGGATGGATAATTAAATGGATGGATGGACAGGTGATTGGATGGATGATTGGGTGGGTGGATGGATAATTAAATGGATGGATGGACAGGTGATTGGATGGATGACTGGGTGGGTGGATGGATAATTAAATGGATGGATGGACAGGTGATTGGATGGATGATTGGGTGGGTGGATGGATAATTAAATGGATGGATGGACAGGTGATTGGATGGATGATTGGGTGGGTGGATGGATAATTAAATGGATGGATGGACAGGTGATTGGATGGATGTTTGGGTGGGTGGATGGATAATTAAATGGATGGATGGATGGACAGGTGACTGGATGGATGTTTGGGTGGGTGGATGGATAATTAAATGGATGGATGGACAGGTGATTGGATGGATGTTTGGGTGGGTGGATGGATAATTAAATGGATGGATGGACAGGTGATTGGATGGATGATTGGGTGGATGGCTGATTGGATGGAAAGATGGGTGGATGGATGGATAATTGGATGGATGGATGGATGGATGGACGGACAGATGGACAGGTGACTGGATGGATGATTGGGTGGGTGGATGGATAATTAAATGGATGGATGGATGAATTTATGAATGCATGAATGGATGAATAATAGACGGATGGATGGATGGATGGATGGATGGATGGATGGATGAATGGATGGAAGGATGAATGGATGAATAATAGACTGAAGGATGGATGAATGGATGATGGATGGATGGATGGATGGGTGATTGGATGGATGGATGGATGGATGAATAGATTGATGGATGGATGATTTTATGAATGCATGAATGGATGGATGGATGGATGGATAGATAGATAGATAGATAGATAGATAGATAGATAGATAGATAGATAGATGGATGGATGAATGATAGATGAATTTATGGATGGCTTTATTGATAGATAGATAATGAATGATAGATGGATGGATGGATGGATGATGGGTGGATGGATGTAAAGTTTGTCACATTATACCTAAAATTTCTGAGCGTGTAATTATCATCACAGGTGCTTAAACTAAATACTTAGTTTGAGGTCTGAATACTTATGCAATGTAATATTTCAGTTTTTCTTTGAATACTTCTACATAGGTAGCACAAAACAGTGTTTTACGTTGATGTAAAAAAAAAAAAAGTAATTTAAAGCAGTTTAAGGCTGCAACATAACAAAATGTGAAGAAATGTAGGGGTCTTACTTTTGCAAGGCACTGTCTATGATGTTAAGTGTAGATGGCTGCTTCACTGTAGGTTCAGCTATGCACTAACATACTCAAAAAGTAAAAATAACTAAACCAGAATGGGCTACATTTACAATCTGGACAAAGACATAAGAGAAAAGGAATCTTTAGTGTTTGTCAGAATGAACACACACACACACACACACACACACACACACACACACAAACAGGTCAGCTGTAATGGAGCTGAAGAGGATAATCTGGCCTTGCGTCATGTTTGTGATCAGAGACGGCGTCTGACAGCACTGATTATAAAAGCACAAACCTTAACGCAATAAAACAAGCACACACCTGGAGTCACACAGGCACATCATTTACTCAAGATCGAAAAACACTCTGAATGAGCCGAACATGACGCAGCAGCCAGTGCAAAGTGATCATTCTTATCAATGGAGATTTCAGCCTAAACAAATGCACTTCTAAATAAATAATCGCTCTGATTAATAACACCCTTCGAGTGACCCGTAAAAACGCAGACCCAGAAACACCAACGAATGAGTCTGTCGAGCCCGAAAGCGCGTTCACACATCATTCTGAAGAACTTTGCATTCAGAATTAACGTTTGTTTACTTCATGAAATTTTGATTGAGAAAACAGAACCAAGTGCATGCTCTATTGAAGTTTTTGTGATCATAACAATAGTGTCCATCAGCAGAAATCAGGCAGTGGAACTTTCCAGAGGTGGAACAGCATAAATTATGCAGAGGGGAAACTACCCAAGGCGGGATGTGAAGAAATAAAATCAATACATTTATGTTGTCAGCTGTGAAAGTCTATCATAAACAACAAGCTGATGTCTGTGTGTGCGTGAGTCTTAAAGTAGAGCATCTCCACCATCATCAAACAATAAAAAAGCACATTTATCTCAGTGATTAAAGTGACAAAACACCATCTAGGTAGGAGATAATGCACAATTAGATGCTCATCATCACTGAATAAAATCTGTTAGCTTTATCTGCTTTTATATCTCTCTCATAACGGCTGGCAAAATATGGGTCATTCTACAGAATTGGTGCGAACTGCTGTCCCACAAAAACACAATAATAATATTTAAAATATCAGTAGGGTAAATATATATAAAATCATAATTTATTGGATACTTTCAATTGGGAGGTGGCTGTCCTGAACCCAGAACCCCTAGGAAATTCAATTTCAATTTATAAAATTGATATTGAAAATGTTTTTTTTTTTTTTTTTTTTTTTTTTCATTCATTTTATTTAATTGTTGCTTTTAAAAATGTCTTTAAAAAATAAAATACAAATAAATAATCTCATACATCTCATAAATCATATTTGAAATGTTGTTTAAATTGTAATTGTTATTGATTTACCTGTGAATTTTTTAAAATAAAATAGCAAAAATATATTTTTACAAGGTGGATGTAAGCAAAATCGCAATAGGTCAATATAACCCTTCATAAATGATATATTATTGTGTTTTGGTAGTGACAAATTTGGAGAGAGGACAAATATTCCAAAACTTACCAAAATACAATATGATAATTATCTGCACAATTAATAGAAATGTGTACCTTGTATATTATACAATTTGCATACATACAAAATTTGTGGTAAAAGACACTTCTTTAAATATATTATTTAAATATATTATCATCACCATCATTATCATTAATGCATTAATTGACTAATTAAATAATTAATTAATAAAATTAATCATATTGATAAAGACACCAACAATAATAAAGCATTACATTGTTATAACATTGTTGTAATAAAATTATTACTATTATTTATTTTATTAATATTATTATCATCACCGTCATCTTTAATGCATGATTTGACAAATTAAATAATGAATAACATTAATAATAATAATAATAATAATAATAAATAATAAAAACACCAACAATAATAATACATGACATTGTTTTAACATTGTTCTAATAAAATTATTATTATTATTAAATGCATTTATTTTTTTAATTATTGTTATTATTATTATTATATACATTTAATTAATATTATTATCATCATCATCATCATCATCAATGCATTAATTGACTAATTAAATAATTAATTAATAAAATTAATAACAATACTAAAAATACCAATAATAATACATTATATTGCACAATAAAATTATTATTATTATTATTATTATATTAATGTATTATAACAATATTAATATTAATCATCATTAATGCATTAATTGACTAATTAAATAGTTAATTAATAAAATTAATCATAATAATACAAACACCAATAATAATAATAATAATAATAAAAACACTAACAATAATAATACATTACATTGTTATAATAAAATTACTATTACTATGAATTATTATTATTATTATTATTATTATTATTATCAGCAGCAGCAGCAGCAGCAGCATTGATGCATTATTTGGTTAATGAAATAATTTATGAATAAAATTACTATAATAAAAATAAAAACGCAATAACGCATTACATTGTTATAACATTGTTATAATAAAATTATTATTATCAATTTTATTAATATTATCATCACCATCATCATCATAAGTGCATTATTTGACTAATTAAATAATTTATTCATAAAATTTATAATAATAGTAAAAAAATATATACATTTTTAACCCAACCTTCTAACTACTGCTTAAAAATGACTATATTTCTTGTTTAAAATGGACTTAACATAGTGCATTTATTAATATGTTCAATAATTGAATAAATAATAATTTATCAATTGCTTATATAATAAATGTTCATGTTGATGCCTCAAATATGTATGTGTCTGGTTTTTAATTTACAACCTATTTTGTGTCATTTTATGCCAGCCATATAGTCATTTTTTAACAATTCAAGTTTAAAATAAGGTTGGGTTAAACATTGTACCCAACTGCTGCTTTGTCCATTTTTCACTCTATTTAACCCAGCATTTTTAGAGTACATTCTTATTAAATAATGTATTATTATTTCATATTATTTTAGAAGAGAAGAGAAGAGGATGGTATAAAATGTTATAAAAGAGCTGATATTGACTAGAGATATCCAGTGTCTAAAAACAGAAGCAGTGCATGTGTGTGTGTTTCTGGTCCGAGTCCAGATCTAATGCATGTGACTTGAGCAGATTGCCGATTTCTCAGAGTGACGTCCCAGCAGAGGCGTCGCATGCGTGTGCATTCACACGTGTGTTTGCCATGTTTATATATCGATCCGTCAAATGAATGAGTATTGTGCTACCATATGTCTCCGTAACCCCCAAAGGCGTGGAACAAACGTAACTCTCCACCAGCGGAGCTCTAAATGAAGGAGGGAAGCCCTGCGTGACTCACTCTCTGTCGTCCTACACCTTGTGCTTAATACAGCTCATGATATGGACACTTATGATGGAGTCTATCCATCCAGCATCACTGAGATCAAACACACTCATCTCTGACGGTAATCTGACGAAATACTCCTGTCATGAGCTCGTCCTGCTGCCAAACATATTCAGGCGCAGCAAAGATCAGTTTAACTGCTCCATTGATTCACATCTAGTTGTTTTTCATATTTATTTGATTCAAAGGAAGTTAAAGCTTCAGATGAATGCAGGGAGGGACTGTACTGTATTATGCAACATAGATCAATCAACAACTAAACTCAGAAAATAAATAGTGGGAAAATGGGGGAAAAAATTGCATCAGGTCTCTGGTCAGACTTAATAAATTCAACATTTATTGGCATTTACTTGTGTGATTACTCATAGAAGAGTCACTTTTCTAATCTGCTGATATATAAAATTTCTAAAACATTTTAGGAGTGCGCAACAGTGCTATTTTAGTAAAAATGGGATGTTAATATAGTTTGTATTCATTTAAATTAGATTTTTATCTTTTTATGTTTTTTTATTATCTATTTTAGTATTTTTTATTTTTAGTAATTTTGTTTTGTGTTTTTGTCATTTTTATTATTCATTTTTAATATTTCTAAATATTTTTTGTCAATTTATATTTCACATTTAGTTTTAGTTATTTTAGTGCTTCACTTTTAAATAAAAATGAAAAATTTAGCTTTAGCAACTAGATAAATAAAATAAAGTTTAAGGTATTTATTTTATTTTATTTTATTGTTATTTAAATTTTAGTTAGTTTGATTGTATTATTAATTTTTTAATATTTCTAAATATTTTTGTTAATTGTTATTTAAATTATACTTTTAGTTACTGTAGTGCTTCAGTTTTAAATAAAAAGTAAAAATGTTGCCTAATGTTTGTTTGTTTATTTATTTATGGCCCTGCTGCACAGTGCATAAATGATGTCATACATAGTTGCATTTTCAATTTTTTTATTCATTTCCAAATGTTAAAATGTTTCAATTTTAGTACATTTGTTTTGTGTTTTTGTCATTGCTATTAATATTTTTTTATATTTCTAAATATGTTTGTTTTTGTTAATTGTATATATATATATATATATATATATATATATATATATATATATATATATATATCTGTCACTTCTCCTCCTGTTTTATCACAATTTTAAAGTATGAAAACTGGAATATTGTCATGTTGTGTATGAATAAATATTTTCTGCTCGTCGTTATTTACTGTGGCCTATATTTTTTATTTGCAAAATTCTCTGTCTCCACAAACGGGACACCTCAGTCTCACAACATAAACGTTAAATATTCCCATATTCTCTGAATGCAACGCCGTCTGTAATACCTCTGTTTTCACATCAAAATGATAAATAGGGGTTTTGCTTCGCAGAACATGTTTCTGTAAAACTGTAACCATGGAGCGATGATTAATGTGACCACAAATGAATAGCCTTCCTCTGATTCACTGCTTATTACTTGTAAAGGTCTAACCCTGCACTGTATTTCTTTCACTCTATTTATAAAAACTCTGACGTGTCTCCGTCCACACAAATGACTTTTTGGCCTCATCACATAATCATAAAAGCCTCAGGAATCCAGATATCCCTTTATTCAAGAGCTAATAACTCAACTTTAATACCAAACTGACAAACAGAAGATTATCAGTGAAACCAGATACACTGGAAAAAGTGAAAATAAATAAATAAAGTTACATAACTACATATTATTATAGGTTTTATTCATTTTTATGGTGTGGTTAAATAGATAAATAAATACATAAATATAAATGATTATAGGTTTTATTTTTTTTATGGTGTGTCTATAATACTATTATCGTGAATTTAAGTTGTAAAGAGGCAAATATACAATATACAACTATATTATATTGACTAACATTAAGTAACAGTCTATATGGCTTATGTCTATAAAAATGTATTGATGAAGTATAGTCTTTATCATATATAGTCATTTGTACTTTGCATACATGTATTTGTCTTTGGGAAAAAAATATTATTGAATAATATTGCATAAAAATGTAAGATATGAACAAAAATATTATTAGAATTTGAGAAAAAGTACTAAATTTGTCTGTAACAAAAAAGGGTTATTGTAGTTAACTAAAACTAAAACCATACAAAAATAAACTTTAACTGAAATGAATAAATAAATAACCTATTGTTTTTAATTAATTAAATATGAATTATTAATAAACTTATTTTAATTTAATTTAACTTTATTTTATTTTAAATTAAAAAATTTATTTCTCATTTTCATTTAATTTCATTAAACTTGATGTACTAAAATAAATAAAATGACAACATTTATAAAAACTATATATAGACATATTTTAAAAATGCAAAACACACAACAAAATTACTAAAACTTTAACTAAAATAAAAATTAACTTATAAAATATAAACATATATATATAATGCATGGTATAGATGTTATTGTTAACAAGTCATTCATGCATGTAATTTATTTATTAATAATGCGTATTCAAAAGACAGAGTAACTTCTTTAAATAAACATTTAAACATTCTCTAATTTCTTTTTAATAAAAACTATATTTTAAAAATGACAATAACACACAGCAAAATTGCTAAAACTTTAACTAAAATAAATATACATTTCGAAAATATAAAATATACATAATTCATAATGTTTATTCAAAAGACAGATTTGGAATAGAAGATCTGTCACTTCTCTAAATAAACATTTATAAAAACTATATAGACATATTAAAAATAACAAAAACACACTAAAATTACTAACACTTTACCTAAAATAAAAATAACTTTAGAAAATATACAAATATGAAAAATATGTAATGCATGTTATAGATGTTATTGTCAACAAGGCATACAGGCATGTTATTTATTTTTTTATTCATTTATTTATTTATTTATTTATTCATAATGTTTATTTAAAAGACAGACTTGGAAGAAACTAATTTATCACTTCTTTAAATAAACATCTAAAAATTCTCTAAATAGACATTTATAAAAATGATATAGACCTATTTTAAAAATGACAAAAACAACAAAATTACTAAAACTTTAACTAAAATAAAATCACATTTAAAAATATAAAATTACAATTATAAAAAATGTATATAATGCATGTTATAGATGTTATTGTCAACAAGGCATTCATGCATGTTATTTATTTATTTATTCATTTATGACAGGCTTGGAAGAAAAAATCTGTCACTTCTTTAAATAAACAACTTAACATTCTCTAAATAAATAAAAATTAATTTATAAAAACTATAAGTGAGTTTAAAAATGACAAAAACACAACAAAATGACTAAAACATTACCTAAATAAAAATAATAAAAATATAATAAAATATATAAAAATAAATAAAAATAAATGTATAATATATATAATGCATGATATAGATGTTATTGTTAACAAGTCATTCATGCATTTTATTTATTTATTCATAAAGTTTATTCAAAAGACAGACTAGGAAGAAAACATCTGTCACTTAATAACATTAAATAAACATCTAAACATTCTCTAAATGTATAAAAACATACAGACATGTTAAAAAACAAAAACAACAACAAAAAGTGCTAAAACTAACTAAAATAAACATAAATATATAATGCATGTCAACAAGAATAAAAAAATATAAAATAATAATATATAATATAATTTTATATAATTATATTTAATATAAAATATACAAATAATGTAAAATATTAATAAAAAAGTATAATTTTAATGCATTGTGTCTCAAATCAAACAGCAGCTTGTATGATATGTCCTCAAGATCAAAAACCAACAAAGGAAATTTGCTAAAATAAAAGAAGTCGAGAAGAACTGTCCTGAAAAAATGCTTTTCTTACTTAGATTTTGTGTCTTGTTTTCAGCCAAAACATCTAAAAATTCTTAAATCAAGAAGGATTTTCTAGACAAGTAAAAAGTTTTCAGAAAAAAAAGAAGTCAAAATTAAGCGAGTTTTCTGCTTGAAACAAGCTAAATAATCTGCCAATGGGGTAAGCAAAATAATCTTGGCAGATTATTTAGCTTGTTCTAAGCAAAAACTAATTTAATTTTGACTTATTTTTTTCTGTCTAGAAAATCCTTCTTGATTTAAGCATTTTTAGATATTTTGGCTGGAAACAAGACACAAAATCTAAGTGAGAAAAGCATTTTCCATATCGGCTAATTATGACATCAAATACAAAAAATGTTTTTCTTGCTTAGATTTTTTGTCTTGTTTTCAGACAAAATATCTAAAAATTATAAAAAAAAATTACATGCCAATGGGGTAAGCAAAATAATCAAGTTTTCTGCTTAAAATAAGATTATTTTGCTTGATCTTAATTGTGACTTCTTTTTTCTGAAAACAAGACAATCATTTCTTCTTGATTTAAGAATTTTTTGATATTTTGCCTGAAAACAAGACACAAAATCTAAATAAGAAAAGCATTTTTTGCAGTGTGTATCCATTGTTCAAGACCAAGATGTCACGATTTAAAGCCAAAGTTACACACAAGGGCTTAAAATACATCAATATCCATTCAGACGCTTCCTGTCATCAGGTAATGAACTACATGAATGAATGTGGATTTCCTGTGTGAAGCACAACTGACAAATGAAGCCAGTGGATCCATAAACCAATAACTTGTATGCTCTATAGCATAGCTCTATTTTTAGCTTCTGATAAGATATGTTTCACACCCGATAATTGCTAGCGATCTCTATCACAGTGAGAGACGAAGACGGAAAGCGATCATTAGCTCGATCACAAGGCCTTCCGGTCACCGCAGACACAATTCGGTTAATGCATACGCACAAACACTCATTAGATGACGCTAATATCTGAATAACATGTGCTCATATACTACAACAACATTAGTAAAACACGCTCATTTAAAAAGTGCCGCGGGGAACGATTGCTGCATCCTTAATTTATTTTACCCTCTGGTTGTTTACGTTTGTGTTGGTCTGGTACACTGTGCTCCGGTCTGTTTTGAATTAAAAGCGTACTCATTTTATACATCAGCGTTACATATTTAATTCATGCCGACCCATTTCTGATAAACAAGTGGGTGCAAATTAAGTTTGCGGTGTTTGTTGAAGGGAAAAATGACAGATGGCATTAAAAGGAGAACAGTAAGGCGAAACAAGTCAGTGACTATAAGTTTGTCAGAAACTGGAGCATGCAAAAATAGAGTAACAGATGATTTTGATCAGGATGGAAGGAACTAATTCAAACATGTTCGGATATGAAATTAGGATTAGGAAGATGAATAATTGGCTAAAGATTTAGAAAGCTTTGTTCTGAAATAATGAATGCTTTTTGAACATCTGTGCTGAGATCTGCGTTTTTTTATCTGTTGCAATGACCAGACATCATGCCGCAGATGGAAAGACGGTAATAAGAAACAGAAATAAAAAGTAGGCCAGTCAGTAAAATAAATAAATAAATAGGTCACTGATATTTCAGAAAGTACATACACTGCTGTTCAAAAGTTTGGGATCAGTAAGACTTAAGATGCTCATCCCTTATGCTCATCAAGGCTGCATTCATTTGATCAAAAATACAGAATAAAACCCTGTAAAATTGCAAAATGTTATTGCAATATGAAATAATGGTTTCTATTTTAATATACTTTAAAATATAATTTATATCTATAATGCAAAGCTGAATTTTCAGAATCATTATGCCACTCTTCAGTGTCACATGATCCTTCAGAAATCATTCTAAAATGCTGATTTATTATATTTATTATTGTAAATATTTTTTTGGATACTTTTTTCAGGATTCATTGATGAACAAAAAGTTCAAAAGAACAGTGTGTATATTGTTAGAAATGATTTATATTTTAAATAAATGCTGTTCTTTTTCACTTTTTATTTATCAAAGAGTCCTGAAAAAAGTATAACAGATTCCAAAACAATTAAAAATAAATAAATAAAAATAATAAAGCAGCACAACTGTTTCCAACATTGATAATAAATCAGTATATTAGAATGATTTCTGAAGGATTATGTGACACTGAATACTGTAGTAATGATGCTGGAAATGTAATTTGATCACATGAATAAATTAGATTTTAATGTATATTAAAATCTAAAAACATTATTTTACATTGTAATAATATTTTACTTTTTTTACTGTATTTTTGATCAAATAAACTAGCCTTGATGAGCATAATAAAATAAAATAAAATAAAATAAAATAAAATGAGAGACCTCTTTAAAAAACACACACACTACCAATCAAAAGTTTTTGAACAGTAAGATTTTTAATGTTAAGTTCTGCTCACCAAGCCTGCATTTATTTGATCCAAAGTACAGCAAAACAGTTCTGAAATATTTGTATTATTTAAAATAACTGTTTTCTTTTTGAATATATTTTAAAATCTAATTTATTTCTGTGATCAAATCTGAATTTTCAGCATCCTTACTCCAGTCTCCGGTGAAACATGATCCTTCAGAAATCATTCTAATATGCTGATTTATTATATTTATTTTTGTAAATATTTTTTTTGAAACTGTGATACTTTTTTCAGGATTCATTGAAGAACAAAAAGTTAAAAAGAACAGTGTGTATATTGTTAGAAACGATTTATATTTTAAATAAATGCTGTTCTTTTTCACTTTTTATTTATCAAAGAGTCCTGAAAAAAGTATAACAGATTCCAAAAAAATAAAAAATAAATAAATAAAAATAATAAAGCAGCACAACTGTTTCCAACATTGATAATAAATCAGTATATTAGAATGATTTCTGAAGGATTATGTGACACTGAATACTGTAGTAATGATGCTGGAAATGTAATTTGATCACAGGAAAAATTAGATTTTAATGTATATTAAAATCTAAAAACATTATTTTACACTGTAATAATATTTTACTTTTTTTTTTTACTGTATTTTTGATCAAATAAACTAGCCTTGATAAGCAAAATAAAATAAAATAAAATAAAATAAAATAAAATAAAATAAAATAAAATAAAATAAGACACTTCTTTAAAAAACATACACACTACCAATCAAAAGTTTTTGAACAGTAAGATTTTTTTATGTTTTTTAAAGAAGTCTCTTCTGCTCACCAAGCCTGCATTTATTTGATCCAAAGTACAGCAAAACAATTCTGAAATATTTGTATTATTTAAAATAACTGTTTTCTATTTAAATATATTTTAAAATCTAATTTATTTCTGTGATCAAATCTGAATTTTCAGCATCCTTACTCCAGTCTTCGGTGAGACATGATCCTTCAGAAATCATTCTAATATGCTGATAAGATTATTTTGTTTACCCCGTTGGCAGATTATTTAGCTTATTTCAAGCAAAAACAAGACAATCATTTTTACTTGTCTAGAAAATCCTTCTTGCTTTAAGAATGTTTAGATATTTTGACTGGAAACAAGACAAAAAAATCTGAGTAAGAAAAGCTTTTTTGCAATGTACATAATACATTAGGTTATTTTATTTCATAATATGTTAATATTAAATATTAATTCATATTAAAAGTTGAAAAATATGTGTAATATAGATAAATAGATAGATATATAGTTATAATATATAGAGATACGTATACATTTTTTTTATTTTATACTTAAAAATACTTAAAAAAAAAAGGTAAAAGTAACATTTTAGGCACAGAAACAGTTCAAGGATAAAGTCATGTGCTCTTGGCACTGTTAAAATCAGTGTCTGTGCTGATGATGGAGTCTTATCTGAAGAGTCTCGATTACAGAGCACTTGGCATTCCTGATCGGCAGAACGCTATCGGTTACGCTAAAGACAGAGAGCTGACGACAAAACAGAGCCTCCGCCCACCTCTCACGCAAACACACACGATGACTCTATAGCTGAATGTGTACATTACAGTCACTGTATCTGTCTGTATGAATGTAAAGCTCAAGACTTGTTATGATGATCAAAGCTGAGACTCTTCAAAGATGATCTGGAGAAGCTCACTGCACTTTATTGCTCTTCTTCTGAAGCGCTGGCAACCGATCAAAGGGTTTAAGCATGATGAAAACATTCATAAACTGTACAGAAACATAAACAGACCTAACAATGACTTTGCACATGAATACACGCTGTGACTCCTGCAGCTGCACAAAAATAATAGCTGCTTAACTTAACCTTTAAGTCACGAGGAATCACGGTAAATAAGCTTAATATTGGCTGCAGCGAAGGCAAACATCCGTCCCGAATGAATAAAGTCCTTTTATATAAGCTGAAAAAAAAGTCAGAAGCCAAAACGTTAACACACAACCACCCACATTTAACACCCACACGTCAACAAAACTTGTCCTGTCCATTGATTGATGAGTGTTGAGCCTGAAGCTGAAGATAGATACTAATATATCCAACACCATTTCAAGAAAGAATAAAACTCCTAACTTTGTTTTGTGAATTAATCGCAAACCAACATTGTGCATGTGATGCATTTTACATGCAAAAAAGGCATGTATATAGAATAATTCACTTAAAAAGAAACATTTTCTGAAAATGTGCTCACCCTCAGGCCTTCCAAGATGTAGATGAGTTTGTTTCTTCATCAGATTTGAAGAAATGCAGTATTCTGTCACTTGCTCACCAATGGATCCTCTGAAGTGAATGGGTGCCGTCAGAATGAGAGCCCAAACAGCTGATAAAAACATCACAATAATCCACAAGTAATCCACACCACTCCAGTCCATCAGTTAACATCTTGAAAAGACAAAAACTGCTTGTTTGTAAGAAACAAATCCATCATTAAAACTAAAATATGTGCTGAGAAATAGTTGTCTCCTGTTGTCTCTCACATCAAAATCCACTTACATATTTATTTAGAGCTGTTTTGGCTTGTAAACGGTGCTTGATCTGTACAGATTTCTCTCCTGATCCAGACCAGACCACTTTTTTACAGGAAGAAGCGATATTATGGATTATGGACTTGTATTTTAGTTAAAAACGTCTTAATGATGGATTTGTTTCTTACAAACACAATGCAAAAATTCCTTTCTTACTTAGATTTTTTGTCTTGTTTCTAGCCAAAATATCTAAAAATCCTTAAATCAAGTAGGATTTTACTAGACAAGTAAAAAATATTGTCTTGTTTTCAGAAAAACAAGTTGAAAAAGTGAGTTTTTGCTTGAAACTAGCAAAATAATCTGCCATTGGGGTAAACTGCACTGCAAAAAATGCTTTTTTTACTTAGATTTTTTGTTTTGTTTCCAGCCAAAATATCTAAAAAATTTTAAATCAAGAAGGATTTTCTAGACAAGTAAATTTTTTTGTCTTGTTTTCAGAAAAAAGAAGTCAAAATTAAGTTGTTTTCTGCTTAAAACAAGCAAAATAATCTGCCAATGGGGTAAGCAAAATAATCTTATTTCAAGCAGAAAACTAGATTATTTTGCTTACTCCACTGGCCGATTATTTTGCTTGTTTCACACAAAAACTCACCTAATTTTAAATTATTTTTTTCTGTAAACAAGACAATAATTTTTACTTGTCCAGAAAATCCTTCCTGATTTAAGAATTCTTAGATATTTTGGCTGGAAACAAGGCAAAAAAATCTAAGTAAGAAAAGCATTTTTTTGCAGTGTAAATAATAAACAGTTCTTTTCTGTTTGAAATAAGATTATTTTGCTTACTTCATTGCCAGATTATTTATCTTGTTCTAAGATAAAACTCACTTAATTTTTACTTGTTTTTCTGAAAACAAAACAATGTTTTTTACTTATTTTTTTTTAGATTCTGGCTGGAAAAGCCAGAAAATCATTTTTTCCAGTGCATGCAGCTTTTGAATTTTCTAGATGTTAACTGATGGACTGGAGTGGTGTGGATTACTTGTGGATTATTGTAATGTTTTTATCAGCTGTTTGGGCTCTCATTCTGACGGCACCCATTCACTCAACATGTCCTCCAATTTATACGACCGACGTAAGTCGTTTTCACAAATCCTCAAGTACGTCTCTATAGAGCGTATTCAACATTTGCTCCCTTATCAGTAACAGGTATCTAATTCAACCTTAGCATTATGTGTAGGTCAATTAGTAGCGTGTTGCACTGCGGAGTGGTATAATCATATGAACACGGGTTTGATACCACAGAACGCACATGTTTTCATTGTATGTTTTTTTTTGGAATATGCACTAGAAATCATGATTTTACACTATTTCTGTAAGGGGTAGGTTTAGGGTGGGGTTAGGTGTGGTCATTTATACAAATTACAGCTAGTAAAACGCCTTTAAATTACCTTGAGATGGGTGTAAAAACTCATACGTCATTCGATGACGTCAGATCCAACGCGACACTGTCATTATTTTTACAACCGCTAGAAGGCGCTTAACTTTAAAACGTAAACATGGGTTGTATTTGGTCCATTCAAAAACGTACAACTGGGTCGTATTTTCTTTGAGGACAGTCTCCATTCACTTCAGAGGATCCATTTCTGAGCAAGTGATGCAATGCCAAAAAGCTGATGAAGGAACAAACTAGTCACAAATGGTTGATGCTAAGTTTTTGATGCAAAACAACTGTACTAAGATTATAAATGGAGTTCAGAATAAATAATCAAATAATACACAATACGACCCTGTCAGATGGTCTCAGTAGCCGCATATGATGCGCCCACAGATTCTGTACTGAATGACAGCATGTGTTCCCATTGAAAGCTGATCATAGATATTATCAGACTTCCTGGATAATTGCTGGTAACAAAACGTGGCTGATTCACAGAAGTAATTGTGGGTTGTGTTGACGGCCTCACTCTTCCAGACAGACTGACGCAGATTTCATGTAGTTTACTGGTCAGACATGTACTTAATTGTAATTAATGTGCACTTCAAATCTTAAATGTATCTTTTCAGTATTATAACTTGTAAGTACTTGTAACAAGGACGTTGTAACAAGTGTTTCCAAAAACACTTAAGTACACTTTTAAAAAGTGCACCTTACAGTTCAGACTTACAGTTGAAGCCAAAATTTGACAGAATCTGAATGTTAATTATTTCAGCAAAATAAGAGGGATCATACAAAATGCATGTTACTGATTATTTAGTACTGACCTGAGTAAGTTATTTCACATAAAAGATGTTTACACATAGTCCACAAGAGAAAATAATAATTAAATTTATAAAAATGACTTCAGAATTCAAAAGTCTTAATACTGTGTTGTTACCTGATGGATTCACAGCTGTGTGGTTTTTTTTTGTTTAGTGATAGTTGTTCATAAGTCCCTTGTTTGTCCTGAACAGTTTCACACTGAGGACAACTGAGGGACTCATATGCAACTATTACAGAAGGTTCAAACACTCACTGATGCTCCAGAAGGAAACACGTGCATTAAGAGCCGGGGGTGAAAACTTTTGAACTTGAAGATCATTGTAAATTTAACTTATTTTGTCTTCTGGGAAACATGCAAGTATCTTCTGTAGCCTCTGAAGGGCAGTACTAAATGAAAAAAAAAATTATATTTAGGCAAAATAAGAAAAATATACACAATTCCATTCTGTTCAAAAGTTTTCACCCCCCGGCTCTTAATGCATTGTGTTTCTTTCTAAAGCATCAGTGAGTGTATGAACCTTCTGTAATAGTTGCATATGAGTCCCTCAGTTGTCCTTAGTGTGGAAAGCTGAATCTTAAAATCATACAGTCATTGTTGGAAAGAGTTCAAATACACAAAAATGCTGAAAAACCAAGGAATTTGTGGGACCTGAAGGATTTTTCTAAAGAACAGCAGACAGTTTAACTGGACAAAAAAGGGACTCATGAACAACTATCACTAAAAAAAAAAACACAGTTGATGATCATTCAGGTAACAACACAGTATTAAGAATCAAGAGGATGTCAGGGTCATTTTCATAAATTCATCTATTATTTTCTCTTGTGGACTATATGTAATCATCTTTTATGTGAAATATCTTCTTCAGGTCAGTACTAAATAAACAATAACATGCATTTTGTATGATCCCTCTTGTTTTGCTGAAATAATTAACATTTTGCAGATTCTGAAACTTTTGATCTAAACTGTAAGTATATTTTATGCATAATAATTCCCCTTATTTTGTTTACAGTATCCTACTTTTTCTCAAGGATCTGCTGTGTTGTTATATGCTTCAAGCTGAGATGTTATTTGAGATATTAATGCAAATGAGCATTTATTAATGGATATAGGTTAATCATGTTTGTTTTTTAAGCACTCTATGAGTGTTTGCATGTGTGTGATGGGTGTGTGTGTGTGTGTGTGTGGGTGGAGGAGTGGGGTGCCGACAATCTGTTGTACCAAGGCAAGGTCACTGAGGAAAAGTGTGCTTCATTTCTCTGGGTCATTAGATAAGTGACTGGCCTCCAGCTGTCAATGATACTAAACACACACACACACACATGCCCAAATCCACACACCCACACACACCCATACAGCTAATTTTCTCTTCCACTGTCTGGAGGAGCAGATAAACACACGCAACCAGAACGCAACTCCCTGTCACACAGACCAGAATATATCCAAAAAATAATAACATGCACACACAAAGACACACTGGCATGTTTGACCATTAAGGATTGATTTGTTAACATCAGTTAACTACATTAGTTAACATGAACACTATGCCTACAGCTAAATAAAAAAGATTTATTTGTAAAAAATGAGTAGCAGCACTACTGCCATAAGGTCTGTTTTGTTAACATTAACATGAAATAACAAAGAGATATAGATTTGTTTTCTATTAAAATACTGTTACATAAGAGTTTGTAAAAAAAAAGATGGATTGGCAAAGGAGGGGGAAGCAAATTGAGAAATAAATAAAAGCAGGTAATGAAGCATGTAATGAAACTGTGTATTTTTTGTAAAACATGTAATACTATTTCAATATACATTTATTACTATATTTATTCATCTTTGTGAATGAGTTAATTAGTTGAAATACAGTTGCACGTTAGTTAATGCATAGTTAAAATTAACTAACAATGAACAATTCATTTGTTAAAGTATTTATTTATTTTATTGTTAATGTTTTTAACATTAAATAATATTAACAGACACAACTTCTGATTTTAAATAATGTAAGAATATGTTAATAATAAATAATAATGTTATTGTAAAGAAAACAGTATTCCAAAAATATTAAATATTCCAATGAAAAAATAATAAATTATTACTCTCATTATTACTTTTATTTTGCATTATACATTGCAGCAAAGACACAGTGCACATTGGAAACATCAATTTATGATTTTTTCCTTATGTTTACTTATGTGCAATAAATCAGCAAAGCAAATATGTATTCTTCTGCTGGCCCTTAAACTAGAATTACAAAGTTTTAAGATCAGTCTACTGTGCCACTCCCATGACTAGCCTATTTGATTTATGTTGTTTTGCACATGCAGCAAAATCTAAGACCAATTTTGGCCAATTACAAAGCTTTTATCTTTAAACTTTGATCTTACTGAATATGCTATCAACACAACATGAAACAGTCTGTCTGGCTCAAAGTAAGTGTTTGCAACTTTTGTTAATGCATGTATATGCTTTAATGATTTGCTGAATATTATATCTAACATTTGTAGATTTGTAGAAATGCATTGCATTGCATCACTTGCTCACCGATCCTCTGCAGTGAATGGGTGCCGTCAGAATAAGAGTCCAAACGGCTGATAAAAACATTACAGTAATCCACAAGTAATCCACACCACTCCAGTCCATCAGCTAACATCTTAAAAAGACAAAAGCTGTGGGTTTATAAGAAACAAATGCATAACGAGTCCATAATCCACAATAATGCTTCCCAATAATTCCTTCCTAATGAAAAAGTGGTCTGGTCTGAATCAGAGAAATCTGCACAGATCAAGCACTGCTTACAAGCCAAAAAAATCCAAAACAGCTCTAAACAAATATGTGGGTGGATTTTAATGTGAGAGACAACAGGAGATGGACTTTTTCACTGGAGGAACAGTTATTTTGGATTATGGATCACCCAGAAGCAACGGTTTGAAGTTTAAAACGTCTTAATGATGGGTTTGTTTCTTACAAACACAGAGCATTTGGCTTCTTAAGATGTGAACTGATGGACTGGAGTGGTGTGGGTTACTTGTGGATTATTGTGATGTTTTTATCAGCTGTTTGGACCCTCATTCTGACGGCACCCATTCACTACAGAGGATCCTTTGGTGAGCAAGTGGAGCAATCCTAAATTTCTCTAAATCTCATGAAGAAACAAACTCCATTTTGGATGAGCACATTTTCATTTTTGGGTGAACAATTTCTTTAATACACAAACTTGTCATTTTAAAATGCATTAAATTTCAAAATTTGACATTACCATAGTTTATTCATCTAAAAAAGTATTTCTCATTGTTAGTGTTAAAGGAATAGTTCACCTAAAAATGAAAGTTTTGCCCTTTACAATTTACCCTTAGGTCATCCAAGATGTAGGTAAGTTTGTTTCTTCATCAGATTTGGAGAACCTTACTCATTAATGGATCCTTTGCAGTCAATGGGTGCCGTCAGAATGAGAGTCCAAACAGCTGATAAAAACATCACAATAATCCACAATTAATCCACACTACTCCAGTCCATCAGTTAACATCTTCAGATGAAAAAAAGGCTACATTTCTATAAATCTGATGAAGAAACAAACTCATCTACATATTGGATGGCCTAAGGGTGAACTATTTTTTTTTTTTTTAAAAACAGCACTTATTTCCAATATGATAACTTCCAAATGCTTTCAGGATGATTGCATTTTCCAAGCGTAGGAGAGAGGTTGAACATGACTTTAATTCTTTTGCTATGTCAAAGACTGACGTTTAGGTCAATGTGACACTATTTAAAACACCCATCTGTGCTGCACATTAATGCCGAAAAGCAATAAGTTTTGTTTACATGATACGTAATGTCTGTTGATTTCATATAAGTGCTCTGGGAAACAGGGTGCTCTGTGACTAAAATGAGACTGAAATGGTTGTCAAGTCACATCATTTGACGTACTCAGGATACGTACACATGAGTCACATGGACTGGCATGCTCATATTCCTCCCTCGCTCTCTTTCGCTCGTTCCCGTCCCCTCTCTCCTCTGAGAAACGCAACATCCTTGATATAAAATTATTGTTGTTGATGTCATCTGCCTTGAGGATTTATTCAGATGGTGGCAAGGCCGGTCTGTGCGCCTCTAGACAATGATCATTTAATAATGCTTGATAGGCTTAATCTTAGTTTCATGTGGTATTTATAGCTTAATAATAGTGTTTAGATGTGCAAGGCTTCCTATTGATACAACTCGACCACACAAACAAATACAAAAATAGCATGTGATAATCCAATTGTGATTTGTGATACTATCAAGGAGGTCCATTTCAATCAGTCCAGCCTCCCGTTTCCTCGCACATGCTCACGACCGAACACACGTTTCTGGAACCTCCACGTGGAGATTGCAATCGAAGGAAACTAGCAAATCCTCCCTTTGAACAGAGTTACATAAGAGTTTGTAAAGAAAGATGGATCAGCAAAGGAGCCGAAAGCAAATTGAGAACATTAATAAAAGAGGCACGTAATGAAACAGTAACAAAAAGTCTGAAAGCTGCAGAGAAAATGCTTTGGTTTTGCATTTTTATTATTGAAAAGATTAATTTTTCATGCAAATCGAATAATATTTTAATATAAATTGAAATTCAGCCACGGTTACTTATTTGAAGCGGCGCACGACATTAAATATTTTTATGCACTTTACATAAGAGCTTTAAAATATTAAAATGTTTGACTAAAACTCATTTGTTAATGCATTAGCTCAGGGGTTCCCAAAGTAGGGGTCGCAAAACCAGGAGGAGGGGTCGCAAGATGATTTCCAGAAATCAAATAATTTTTAAAGCATTAGAAATAGCAAGAAAAAAAAAAGGTGAATTAAAAATAAAAATCCAGCATGTTGCCCACCCAGCTCATTAGGTAAGATAAATCTTCAAATGTAAATAATGAGTAAATAACTATAAAATACTATTATGGTTATAAGAACTATTGTGTTGCTTTGTGTTGTCATTATGCTTGTGCGCCGTTTTGCAAAACGTTCGTATACTTTAGGAAAGTGGGGGTCCCGAGGTACTGGCACTGTTATTTTGGGGGTCGTAGGCTGAAAAGTTTGGGAACTCCTGCGGTTAGCTAACTGTTCATAGTGCATTAAGCAATTTTAACAGATGCAACTTTAATGTGAAAATGCATTATTAAATGTTTACAATTTTACAATATGTTGCTGAACATTTACCCTCAGGCCGACCAAGATGTAGATGAGTTTGTTTCTTCATCAGATTTAGAGAAATGTGGCATTTCATCACTTGCTCACCAATGGATCATCTGCAGTGAATGGGTGCCGTCAGAATGAGAGTCTAAATAGCTGATAAAAACATAACAATAAACAATAAAAACTAATCCACACCACTCCAGTCGATTAATGAACTTCTTGAGAAGACAAAAGCTGCATGTTTATAAAAAGCAAATCCATCGGGAAGATGTTTTTAATTAAAATACGAGTCCATAATTCATAATAACGCTTCCTCCAGTGAAAAAGTGGTCTGATTTGAAGCAGCAGAGAATTCTGCACAGATCAAGCACATTTTACAAGCCAAAACAGTCCAAAATAGCTTTAAACAAATATGTGGCTGGATTTTGATGTGGGAGACAAGAGGAGATGGACTTTTTCACTGGAGGAAGTGTAATTAAGTTAAAAATGTCTTAATGTTGGATTTGTTTCTTACAGACACACAGCTTTTGTCTTCTCAGAATGTTAACTGATGAACTGGAGTGGTGTAAACTACTTGTGGATGTTTTTATCAGCTGTTTGGACTCTCATTCTGATGGCACCCATTCACTGCAGAGAATCTATTGGTAAACAAGTGAAGCAATCCTACATTTCTCTAAATCTCATGAAGAAACAAACACATCTCCATTATGGATGGCCTGAGGATGAGCACATTTTCATTTTTGGGTGAACAATACATACAACTTTTCATTTTAAAATGCATCAGTGTCAAAATTGTACATTACCATAGTTTATTTATCTAAAAAAGTATTTCTCATTGTTAGTGTTAAAGGAATAGTTCACCTAAAAATGAATGTTTTACCCTTTACCATTTACCCTTAGGTCATCCAAGATGTAGGTAAGTTTGTTTCTTCATCAGATTTAGAGAATCTTGCTCATTAATGGATCCTTTGCAGTCAATGGGTGCCGTCAGAATGAGAGTCCAAACAGCTCATAAAAACATCACAATAATCCACAATTAATCCAGTCCATTAGTTAACATCTTGAGATAAAAAAAAAAAAATCATTAAGATGTTTTTAGCTAAAATACAAGTCCATAATACATAATAACGCTTCCTCCTGTGTGAAAGTGGAATAAGAGAAATCTGCACAGATCAAGCACAGTTTACCAGCCAAAACAGCTCTAAATAAATATTTTAGAGGATTTTGATGTGAGAGACAACAGGAGATGGACTTTTTCACTGGAAGAAGTGTAATTAAGTTAAAAACGTCTTAATAATGGATTTATTTCTTACAGACACACAGCTTTTATTATTGTGATGTTTTTATCAGCTGTTTGGACTCATTCTGACGGCACCTATTCACTGCAGAGGATCCATTGGTAAGCAAGTGATGCAATCCTACATTTCTCTAAATCTCATGAAGAAACAAACCCATCTCCAACTAGGATGTAGGTGTAGATGAGTTTGTTTCATCATCAGATTTGGAGAAATGTGTCATTCCATCACTTGTTCATTAATGGATCCTTTGCACTGAATGGGTGCCATCAGAATGAGAGTCCAAACGGCTCATAAAAACATCACAATAATCCACAATTAGTGGAATCCAAAAAAGTGAATTACTTGTGAATGTTTTCATCAGCTGTTTGGACTCTCATTCTGACGGCACCCATTCACTGCAGAGGATCCATTTGGTGAGCAAATGGTGGAATAACACATTTCTCCAAATCGGATGAAGAAACAAACTCATCTCCATCTTGGATGGCCTGTGGGTAAGTAAACCTTCAGCAAATGTTCAGTTTTGGGTGAGCTATTCCTTTAACACAGACAACATTTGCTTTTAATATGAAATATTAAAGTTTATGAGAGAAGTATTTATCTTTGTTAGTTTATTTTAACTTACTAAAGTAACCAAACCTTATTGTAAAGCTAAGTTTTCTGACTGAACTGGCTCTGTGCTGAAGTGTGATGATGATGATGAGTGGCTCTGCTGCAGTTGGAGGCTTTGGTTTTGTCAATGGTAAAGATTGGAGGAGAGGGTTTGAGGACACGGGGACGCCACACGTGAGTCACACGCCTTTCAGCACATGACTCTCCTCTCTCTGCTGCTTTATCCTGGTACTTGATTGGGTTGTGCAACCGATAACAATGAGAAACAGAGGTAAAAAGTTATACTAACCAGAGCAGATGAAGAGAACAATGTTGGGGTATAACTAACAACATGCAGGAGAAAATAGCATAATAATACTTCAGCTGTTTTTAGAGGTAAACAAAGTACTCAAATCATTGCGTATAGAGCATATACTGTATTATTCATATGAAAATATAAGTTCTACTTTTAAATTGCTATTTGTTTCTACATTTTTAAAGTCATTATATATTAGTCATTATATAGGATACTGTTGAAAGACTTTTGAAAGAAATGAAAACATTTATTTATGTTATTAATGTTTCTTGAGCAGCAAATCAGTATATTAGAATGATTTCTGAAGGATCATGTGACAATGAAGACTTGAGTAATGATGTTGAAAATATAGTTTTGCATCACAGGAATAAATTACATTTTACTATATATTCACATGGAAAACAGTTATTTTTAATTGTAATAATATTTCACAATTTTTACTGTATTTTTGTGAGCAGAAGAGTCCTATTTCACAAACTTTTGCAACTTTTGTACAGTAGTGTAATTTAAAAATGTCCTTGCCTTTTGATGCCAGAATCGGAAAGCTAATAATTTTTATATACTGTTGTCAAAGATGCCATTTGAAGTTAAACGCAGGTGTTTAAATGCACAGATTATGGATGCAAACTGCTATGATTACTCTACTTTTAAAGCATACATTTGATTTAAACAATATGCCTACACAATATTTACATATGCTTTTTGTATTGTATTAGCCCTACAGTTACAGCATGACATAATATTTAAACCTATTACTATAAACATTTTACATAACATTTATTTTATCAATTCTGAATGTTTTCTTGCAAATGCAAATGCAAATATTCAGAAAAAAATCTGAATTTATTCTTGCAAATGCAAGTTTATATCTTCTAGTTCGGACTTCATAACTCAACAATAGTAAGTCAGAGGATAAAAGCCAGAGCCGAGGGGAAAAGAAAGAATGACAAGTTGCTTTTTCTTATCAGAATTGTGTGATTTAATCTCAGAATTGCAAGAATAGAATTGCAAGTCAGAATTTTGAAAAATATGTGACCCTGGACCACAAAACCAGTCATAAGGGTCAAATTTTTGAAATTGAGATTTATACATCATCTGAAAGCTGAATAAATAAGCTTTCCATTGATGTTTGGTGGGATAGAAAAATATTTGGCCGAGATACAACTATTTGAAAATCTGGAATCTGAGGGTGCAACAAAAAACGAAGTATTGAGAAAATCACTTTTAAAGTTGTCCGAATTACGTTATTAGCAATGCATTTAACTAATCAAAAATTACGTTTTAATATTTTTATGGTAGGCAATTGCTTACTTTAAAATAACTGCATGGATCAAAAATCGATAATTTTGACCCACACTAAAAAACAAAAAACACAATTTGTTGAGTCAGCTTAAAATAGCAGTTACACTGCTGCCTTAAAATTTTAAGTTCAGTCAACTCAAATGAGTTTATTCAAGTTGAAATGTTAAGTTGCACTAAGTGACAACTTAGTTATTCGTGTGGACTAAACTAAAAAAAATTTGTGTTAAACTTAACAGTAGGGCTGTGCGATATTTGGATGCAAATCTCATTCACGTGTTCATTCATACAGCCGTGTTTATTACACAGAGCCGTAGTTCACTGACAAGCTACGCAAATATCGCCTTCATTATCGCAGGCGATATATATCGATTATGCACGCGAAACTGCGTAGCTTATCAGTAAACTACGGCTCTGTGTAGTAAACGCGGCTGCATGAATGAACACGTGAATGAGATTTACGACTAATCACAGAACCAGCATTACTGACGAGATACGCATGATATCGCGTCCGATTATCGGCACAGCCCTACTTCACAGCTGTGTTTGTTACTCAGCTGCCTTAAAATTTTAAGTTGAATCAATGTAAATATCTAAGTTGTCACATTTTAACTTTTTACAGCGTATGCAATGTATTTTTGGCTATTACTACAAATATACTTGTGCTACTTAAGACCTTTTTAAAATTCTAAAATTTTAAAAGTCTTTCATTTCATAGACTGCCACTTGAAAACCATCATTTTCTACAACCAGATACACTGTAAAAAACTAATTGTTGAGACAACTCAATAATTTGTTACCTGGCTACCTTAAAATTTTATGTTCAGTCAACTCGAAAAAAGTTTAGTCAACTTGAAATGTTACGTTTTACTAAGTGACAACTTATATTTGATATTTGAGTTGATTCAACTTAAAATTTTAAGGCAGCCGAGTAACAAACACAGCTATTTTTTAGCTCAGCCAACTCGTTGACACTTAGTACAGCTTAACATTTCAACTTGAATGAACTTATTTGAGTGGACTTAACTTAAACTTTAAGGTAGCAGGGTAACCAATTATTTTAAGTTGACTCAACATATAGCATTTTTAATTTTTTACAGTGTACGCTCCACCCACGAAAAACATAATCACTGTTTGCAAACACTAAATTGGTCTATAAAGACTTAGCAGTGTGCTTTTTTTTTTTTTTTTGTAGCTACATTGTGGAGTGATTAAATTTTCCATATTTCCATATTAATATTTATCATATACTGCATGAAATTAGCAATTTGACAGATTTATCAAAATTACAAATATACAGTATAAATTATGCTTTTAGCCATTTCTATGTAAATTGTCTGATGCAATCTACATATGCATGAACGATTTACATAGAAATATAAAAATATGTCAAGTGTGTAAACAAAAACTATTCTTGCAGGGCTTTTACGCATTGAACTCATTGAATGTACATACGTAAAGAGGGCATTATATGCACACACACACACTCACTCGAAGCTTGGAAAAATAGCAAACTATTTGACAGCTACTGTGCCAGAAACAGAAAGTCTGCTCACACACGTCATGGAGCAGCGAAAGGAGAGTCTGAATACAATCAGACAGTGTGAGAGCTGTGAAGGTCCCTGTGAAGGCTGGCATGTCTGTCGGTCCCGCCTGGCACAAAACACATCCAATTTATTGACTCTTAATGGAAATTAGGGAGAAACCTCCGGAATCTGGTTCGAGTGAGTGAGTGTGTGCGCTTATGTAACTGAAAAAAACCCCACACAAACAGCAGCATAAGTCAACAGTGTGTGTTAAGATCAGGAGGATTGTGTGCTTTAACCAGATAACTGCAGAGTCAACCAGCTTCACCAGACCAGACCAGCTAGATCATCCGTGAAACAAGGATATTATAGTTAACCAAAAAAAAAAAAAAAAAAAAACTGACATAAAAAAAAAGTTATGATCAAAAATACAGAATATTATTGCAATTCAAAATAACAGTTTTTTATTTTAAAATACTTTAAAATATAATTTATTTCTGTAATGCAAAGCTGAATTTTCAGTCATAACTCTAGTCTTCAGTGTCAAATGATCCTTCAGAAATCATTCTAATACGCTGGTTTTTTATCAATGTTAAAATTTTTGAAACCTGTGATACTTTTTGCAGGATTCTTTGATGAATAAAAAGTTAAAAAGAACAGCGTTTATTCAAAATAGAAATCTTTTCTAACAATAAAAGTCTTTACTATCACTTTTGATCAATTTAACAAATCCTTGAATAAAAGTATTAATTACCCCAAACTTTGAACAAGGCGGTTATTGTTACAAAAGTATTCTATTTTAAATAAACGCTGTTCTTTTAAAAAAAATAAAAAATTATCAAAGAATCCAGAAAAAAATATCACAGGTTCCAAAAAAAATATTAAGCAGCATTGATAATAAATCAGCATATTCAAATGATTTCTGAAGGATCATGTGACATTAAATACTGGAGTAATGATGCAAAAAATTTTTGCTTTGCATCACAGGAATAAATTATATTTTAAAGTTTATTAAAATAGAAAACCGCTATTTAAAATTGCACTAACATTTCTGTATTTGTAATCAAAAATAAATGCAGCCTTGATGAGTATAGTCAGAATTGCAAATGAATAAAAACAAACGTGGAAAATATACAATTAAACACTGTAAAAAAAAATTATGTTGCAATTAGTTAACTTAATGTTTCTTTCCGATAACTTAAAATATCCAACTAAACAAAACTAGACTATGCATTTCTCAAATATTATTTAAGAAATCCAAGGAAACGTCCCTGCATATCCACCCTAGAATCAGCAGTGAAATGCATGCTGGTCTAAGCTAGTTTTTAAGGAGGGCAGCAGGAATGTTTGTTGCCCAGATTCAAATTAACCCACAGTAAATGCCAAACAAGAGGAAAAGTTGGCTTCGGACAGTAAATAAGATGCCAGTAACGTAATAAGGGTTTAAGCTGAACTGTAAGACTGATTATCTCATGCTCACTTACGTTAGTGATGTAATCAGATTAAATCAATACCGCAGAAAATATGTCACATCGCAAACCCATTTACCACAGTGGAACTTTTGGATTTCTCCAGAGCTGCATTTGGAGATGCATATGTGGAATATTCCTCATTTTAAGACACCACACAAGTGTTTTTGTGACGTGTGCAGATCAGCCGAGGGACTGAGACCGGCCCATCTCGTCGATGATGCGGAAAATGAACTTTTCTGTCACAAGCAAGATACATATACATTTACATTCATGCATTTAACAGATGCTTTCATCTAAAGCAACTCACAGTAACGTGCAACTTGTTGCAATGCGACAAAGAGCCAACAACAATCAGGTTTATTAAATCAATTATATATACACTACCGCTCAAAAGTTTGGACTTGTAATGTTTTTTTAAAGAAGTCGCTTATGCTCATCAAGGCAGCATTTATTTGATCTAAAAACAGAAAAAAGCTGAAATATTGCAAAATGTCATTGCAATATAAAATAATGTTTTTTTGTTTTAATATACTTTAAAATATAATTTATTCCTGTGATGCAAAGCTGAATTTTCATCAAATATAAATCTTTTCTACCAATGTAAATCTATGCTATCAAATTTAATTAATTTAACACATCCTTGGTGAATAAAAATTTTCAAAAAAGGAAAGAATAAAAAATTACTGACCCCAAACTTTTGAACAGTAGTGTATATTGTTAGAAAACCTTTCTATTTTAACGAATGCTGTTCTTTTTAACCTTTTATTGACCAAAGAATAATAAAAAAAGGTTCCAAAGCAACACTGATAATAAATCAGCAAATTAGAATAATTTTTGAAGGATCATGTGACACTGAAGACTGGAGTAACGATGCTGAAAAAGTACGGAGTAATTCAATTTTAATGTATATTAATATAGAAAAACATTGTTTTACATCCTAATAATACTTCACAATATAATTTTTTTTCTGTATTTTTGATCAAATGACACATGTAGTGTATATAATAATAATAATAATAAATAAATAAATCACAAATTATTTAAGGGGGGACACTGCAGGCAAAAACCTCTCAAATGTGAGATTTTGGGCTTTTTGGTTTTTCATAAAGTGTTTTTTCAGACTAGTGGAAAGAAAACATCCAAAAGACAATGTTAAATGTTTCTTTTATAGCACTCTATCTATTTGTGTCAATAGATTTCAATTACAATACATATTTTCAAAGGCCGTTTTCTCAAAATGAGTTTTTCTCCTTATTCCTGTCTATATCCTGAAGGTTTTTAGGGGGATTTGTTAATAACCCATGAGAAAATATAAGAATATTATGCAAAATACAGCTTTTGCATAATAGCTGGTGCAAGCTGGTGCCTTGCAAAAGTATTCCCCTTAATTTTGTAATGTTTTGTTATGTTGCAGCCTTATGTTATGCTTTAAATTCCTTTTTTTTCCCACATCAATCTACACTCTATACACCACAATGACAAAGCACAAAACAGATTTGTCACAACTTTGCAAGTTTATTAAAAACTATACACTGAAATAAGTACATTGCATAAGTATTCAAACCCTTTTCTTTTGTTACTGAGGAGAGGATTGAGTTTGGCCATAAAGACAGGATTGGTGAAGTGTTGCAGTGATGTTTGTCCTTTCTTCTGTAAATTTCTCCCACCTGCCCCCATAAAACCAGTCAAAGCTTTTCTTTTATGCCAAAAATCATTAGGATTTTAGGTAAAGATCATGTTCCATGAATATATTTTGTACATTTCCTACTATAAATGTATCAAACTTAATTTTTGATTAGTAATATGCATTGCTAAGAACTTCATTTGGACAACTTTAAAGGTGATTTTCTCAATATTTAGATTTTTGCACCCTCAGATTCCAGATTTTCAAATAGTTGTATCTCAGCCAAATATTGTCCTAAAGCTTATTTATTCAGCTTTCATGTGACTTTTCAACTAGAAAAATGTACCCTTATGACTGGTTTTGTGGTCCAGGGTCACATATGATCATGGAACTCAACTTGGGTGACATCAGGTGATCGGTTTGGCCAGGGGCCAGCTCTAGGAAGAGTCCTAGTTGTTCCAAACTTTTCCATTAAGGATGGAGAAAAGCTTCTGTGAACCTTCAACGCAGCTGAATTTTTTTCTGAAGTCTTCCTCAGATGTGTGACTTGACACAATCCTGTCTCTGAGCTCTACAGGCAGTTCTTTTGATCTCAGGGCTTGGTTTTTGCTTTGTTAGACCTTTTATTGAGAGGTGTGTGTCCAAATCATAGGCTACTCATTCACATGAATTTGCCACAGGTTAACTTCAGTCAAAGTGTAGTAACATCTACAAGTGATATGAATGCTCCTGAGCGAAATTTCAAGGGGTCCAGAAAAGAGTATGAATACTTATGCAATGGAATAATTTCAGTTTTTTATTTCTAATAAATTTGCAAAGTTGTCACAAACCTGTTTTGTGCTTTGTCATTATGATGTATGGAGTGTGCAGCTGAAGTCGAAAGTTTACATACACCTTGCAGAATTTGCAAAATGTTATTTTAGCAAAATGAAGTAACCCTAACCCATATGTTATTTCTTATTTAGTACTGACCTGAAAAAGATATTTCACATAAAAGACGGTTACAAATAGTCCACAAGAGAAAATAATAGTTGAATTTATAAAAATGACCCTGTTCAAAACTTTACATCCCCTTGATTTGTGTTGTGTTGTTACCTGAATGATCTGAGTTACCTGAGTGTTTTTTTGTTTAGTGATAGTTGTTTCATGAGTCCCTTGTTTGTCCTGAACAGTTAAACCCTTCAGCTCCCACAAATTCTTTGGTTTTTCAGCATTTTTGTGTGTTTGAACCCTTTCCAACAATGACTGTATGATTTTGAGATCCATCATTTCACACTGAGGACAACTGAGGGACTTATATGCAACTATTACAGAAGGTTCAAACACTCACTGATGCTCCAGAAAAACACAAAGAATGTGTGGGACCAGAACAGTTTAACTGTTCAGGACAAACAAGGGACTCATGAACAACTATCACAAAACAAAAAAACACAGCTGTGGATCATTCAGATAACGACACAGTATTAAGAATCAAGGGGATGTAAACTTTTGAACAGGGTAATTTTTATACGTTTCTAGCTATTGTTTTCTCTTATCGACTATATGTTAAAATCTTTTATGTGAAATATCTTATTCAGGTCAGTACTAAATAAAAAATAGCATGCATTTTGCATGTTCCCTCTTATTTTGCAAGGCGTATGTAAACTTATGACTTAAACTGTATACAATATATAAAATGATCATATGTTATCATGTTCATACTGGGTTTTTATCTGATGCACCTATGAATTATTCCCATGTGTGAGGCGCTACATATAAACAAAACAAGGATAGACATGAAACTGCTCTTTTAATTCCATTAAATAAATGATATAAAATTGCATAAATGACTCTCTGATCACTGATCAAAGTGCAATTACATCAGAAGCAACAGATGTAAAATTAAGAATGATCCCTTATTTTACTTTTCAAGGAAAAAGTAATTAAATTAAATTACTGTAATTAATTACTTAGTAATGCATTACACCCAAATATATATAATTAGTTATCATAGTACATCATGTTTGAAAATGTTTTTGGTTTTAGTTTTGCTTTTAGGTTAATCCTGAACAGCAGCAGGGTTAAAGATTTTATGTAAGCGAGGGTCAAAGATTGACAGGTGCCATTAATGGAACAAACGGTCACTAATGTGGTCAGTGTGTTCAGCTGAGCTGTCAGCAGCTAGTTTCTGATTAAGTCAGACCACAGCTTTCTTGGACTAAAGTGTCAGGAAGCGGATGCTGCAAACCACTCAAGTGTGAAACCAAACAGGTAGAACGTTTCATAATCAGCCATATAAAAACAACAGTGACTCGACAGAACAACATGTTTTTTCCTTCATTTCTAACATGACCTGACCTACCAATCAGGCCACTATTAAAACGGTTAACGGTATGCTTGAGGTCTATAATGTGTTAATAATAAGTTTGTATTTATTTTTAGTAAATCTTTAAAAAGTGTTTATTTTTGTGTGTGTAATTTTGCCATTTTTATTAGATTTTTAATTATACTTTTATTAGAGTTTTTATTATGTATTTAGTATTCAATTATGCCATTTATATTTGTTTTTTTTTTGTGTAATTTTGTCATTTTCTATTAGATTTTAATGTCTATTTTTCAAAGGGTTTATTTTTTAACTTTTGTTGTGTGAAATTTTGTTATTATTGTGTTTTTTTGTTTTAGTTTTTATTTTTGCCATGTGGAACATTTTATTCATATTTTCTGTCTATTTTTTATTAATTTTTGTCATTTTTATTAGTGTACATGTTAAATAACATCTTTTTTCTTAATTTCTATCATGACCTGACCTACAAATCAGGCCACTATTAAAACGGTTAACGGTATGCTTGAGGTCTATAATGTGTCATTTTTTAAAGAGTTTTAGTTTTTAATGTCTATGTAGTTTTTTTTTAAAGTTTGTATTTCTTTTTGGTAAATCTTTAAAAAGTGTTTATTTTTGTGTGTACGTTTGGCATTTTTATTAATTTTTAATTATACTTTTATTAAGAGTTTTTATTATGTATCTAGTATGTCATTTCTATTAGATTTTAATGTCTATTTTTCAAAGGGTTTATTTTTTAACTTTTGTGTGTGCAGTTTTGTTATTATTGTGTTTTTTAGTTTTAGTTTTTATTTTTGTTGTATGCAACTTTTTATTCATTTTTTCTGTCTATTTGTATTATTTTAAACAAAAAACATAACCTGACCTCAAATCAGGCCACTATTAAAACAGTTAAGGGTACGCATGAGGTCTTTACATTTTTATTAGCTTTTGTGTATTTTTTTTTAAAGAGTTTAATGTCTACATATTTATTTATTTAAGTTTGTATTTATTTTTGGATGTTATTTTCTCTTTTTTTTATATGTACTGTAAATCTTTAAAAAGTTTTAGAGTTTATTTTTGTTTGTACATTTGGCATTTTTTTAAAGTTTTTATTATTTATCTAGTATTCAATAATTTCTATTCTTTTTTTGTGTGTGTAATTTTGTAATTTTGTTATGTCTATTTTTCAAAGGGTTTATTTTTAAACTTTTGTTGTGTGCAATTTTGTTATTATTGTTTTTTTTTTTTGTTTTAGTTTTGTGTGTGTGTGCAACTTTTTATTCGTTTTTTTTATCTATTTTTATTTAATTTTAATTATTTTATTTTTTTTTGTCATTTTTATTAGTTTGCATGTTAATTAACGTGTTTTTCCTTATTTTCTATCATGACCTGGCCTACAAATCAGGCCACTATTAAAATTAATATTTTTATTAGCTTTTTAATGTTTTTAATGTGTTTTTTCTTCTTTTCTTTTTTTTTGTTTTAGTTTTTCATGTCTGTGTAGTTTGTTTGTTTGTTTCTTTGTATTTATTTTTGGAAGTTATTTTGTCATTATCTACTGTAAATCTTTAAAAGGTTTTCGTGTTTATTTTTGTGTGTACATTTGGCATTTTTTAATGACTTTCTTTAAAAAAATTGCATTTTTTGTGAGTGTAATTTTGCCATTTTTATTAGATTTTTAATTATACTTTTAGTAGAGTTTTTATTATGCATCTAGTATTCAATTATGCCATTTCTATTTGTTTTTTTTTTTGTGTGTAACTTTGTCATTTTCTATTAGATTTTAATGTCTATTTTTCTTCTGTTGTGTGCAATTTTTTTTTTTTTTTTTAGTTTTTATTTTTGCTGTGTGCACATTTTTATAAAATTGTTTCTGTCTATTATTTTTTTTTTGTCATTTTATTAGTTTATATGTTTATTAACATGTTTTTTCTGTCTATTTTTATTATTTTTGTTGTCATTTTTATTAGTTTACATGTTTATTAACATATTTTTTTCTGTCTATTTTTATTGTTTTTTTTGTTTTTTTTTTGTAATTTTTATTGGTTTACATGTTTATTAACATGTTTTTTTTCTTCATTTGTATCATGACCTGACCTACAAATCAGGCCATTATTAAAACAGTTTAAGGGTACACGTGAGGTCTTTACATTTTTATTAGCTTTTTAATGTTTTTTTTTTTTTTTTCATGTCTATGTAGTTTTTTTCTGTCTATTTTTTTTTTTTTTTTTGGTCATTTTTATTAGTTTACATGTTTATTAACATGTTTTTTTTGGCCTATTTTTATTATTTTTGGCCATTTTTATTAGTTTACATATCAATTAACATGTTTTTCCTTCATTCTATCATGACCTGACCTATTAAAACGGTTAAGAGTACGCTTGAGGTCCTTTTTTGGCAATGGATTTCTAGCACATTCCACATATTGCTCTTGTATTTTAATATGCCTAAGATTCCATTTGAGTTGCATAAGAGTTATTTTCCAATAAACAGATTCTTTCCTCGAGGTTTCCAGTGTGAATTATTATTCCAGTAGATTTGTCAAGGGTGGTTCTCCAAAGTCTCTCCCTCCAAACAAAAGCTCAGTATGATGTGGTAATCTAGGCGTGGACTCAAATGTCACTGAAGTCAAAGAGAAGGACGATATCAGTACAGTACGATCCGTATCTTCACCTTTTTGTGCGACTGGCACTCCCTTGAAGGACACAAGGCTGAACTTGCATTTGAATGGTCTGTACCACTGTCAGCAAACTGTTTTAAACTAATTTACTGTTTTAAACTGTTCAGCGTTCAGCAGCTCAGTCGCCAGCATTTGTGGCATAATGTTGAATATCACAGAAAAAACAATTCCACTTTTCCTTATTTTTCTTTTAAAAAAAGTAAACATTGCACGTTAACATGATGTTTGTGTAAAAAAATCACTAGCTAATCTTGTCTTTGTAAAAATACACCCAACTTTATATTCCAAATATATCTAGATATATGTGTATAAATGTTGCATGCATATGCATGACCCTAAATGAAACAAAACAAATAAATAAGTAGTTTGTTTAATTGGAAATTCAAGCTGTTTAAAAATTAAGAGCTGTGTAATATTATATTTAAGAAAGTTTTTTTGTATGTTCTCTGCTTTTATTAACATTTTGGATTAGTTTTTAATTTTGTTCTGTGCAATTTTGACATTTTTATTAGTTTTTAATGTATATGTAATTTTTAATTTAGTTGTGTGCAGTTTGGCCCTTTTAATGTTTTTTAGGTTTTATTTTTGTTGTGTGTAATTTTGTCATTTTTATTAGTTTTTATGTCTATTTAAAAAAAATGCTTCAGTATTTTTTGTCTATATAGGTTTTAAAAACTTTTTATTTTTTCATTTTGTTGTGTGTAATCTGCACATTTTGTGTTAGCTTTTTAATGTGTAATTTTTTTTTAATAGTTTTAGTTTTTAATGTCTATGTAGTTTGTATTTATTTTTGGATGTTATTTTGTCATTTCTATTAGTTTTTTTAATATCTACTGTAAATCCTTAAAAGTTTTAGTGTTTATTTTTGTGTGTAAATTTGGCATTTTTGTTAGCTTTTTAATGACTATTTTTAAAAAGTTGTATTTTTTTGTATGTGTGTGTAATTTTGCCATTTTTATTAGATTTTTAATTATACTTTTATTAGAGTTTTTATTATGTATCTAGTATTCAATTATGCCATTTCTATTAATTTTTTTGTGTGTGTAATTTTGTCATTTTCTATTAGATTTTAATGTCTATTTTTTAAAGGGTTTCTTTTTTAATTTTCGTTGTGTGCAATTTTGTCATTATTGTTTTTTTTTAGAACCGATATATAATATTTTGTGTGTTAAATTTTTTATTTTTGTTGTGTGCAACTTTTTATTAGATTTATGTCTGTTTTATTATTTTTTTTGTCATTTTTATTAGTTTTTATGTCTATTTAAAAACATGCTTCAGTTTTTAATTTTTGTTGTGTGTAATTTTGTAATTTTTTATTAGCTTTTGTCTATATAGTCTATATAGGTTTTAAAAACTTTTTGTTTTTTTCATTTTGTTGTGTGTAATCTTTACATTTTTATTAGCTTTTTAATATGTATTTTTTCATTTTTAATGTCTATGTAGTTTTTTTAAGTTTGTATTTATTTTCAGATGTTATTTTGTCATTTCTATTAGTTTTTTTAATATCTAAAATGTGTTAGTGTTTATTTTTGTGTGTAAATTTGGTGTTTTTGTTAGTCTTTAATGACTATTTTTAAAAAGTTGTATTTTGTGTGTGTGTGTAATTTTGCCATTTTTATTAGATTTTTAATTATGTATCTAGTATTCAATTATGTCATTTCTGTTAGATTTTAATGTCTATTTTTTTAAAGGGTTTATTTTTTCATTTTCGTTGTGTGCAATTTTGTCATTTTTGTTTTAAGTTGATATATTATATTTTTTAAGTTTTAGTTATTATTTTTGTTTGTTATTAGCTTTTTATGTCTATTTTTTTTTTTTTTGGTCATATTTATTAGATTTTAATGTCAATATAGTTTATAAGTTTGTATTTATTTTCTATGTGTAATCTTGACATTTTATTAGCTTTTTAATGTGTATTTTTAAAACGTTTTTTTTTTTTTTAATATCTATGTAGTTGTTACGTTTGTATTTATTTTTGGATGCAATTTTTGCCATTACATTTACTATTAATATATATATTTTTTTAATACCATAGTTTCTTTAAAAGTTTTTGTTTTTATTTTTTTGTGTGTAATTTTGCCATTTTTATTAGTTTTTAATGACTTGTTTTAATTTTTAATTTCTGCTGTTCGTAATTTTATCATTTGTTTCATTTTTTAAGGTCTATATAGTTTTTCAAAAGTTTCAGCTTTTAATTGTATTGTGCGTAATTCTTATTTTTATTATTTGTTGTTTTTTTTCCCCCAAAAAGTGGAAATTTACCTGCTATATATCTTTATGTAACTTTATATAATGAATAAATAATAACAAATATGTCTGCATGACCCTGAACCCCAAAATGTCTGCTAAAATTATTATATAACCTTTAAACAGGTTTGCAACTCAAATAATACAAGCTTTAATAGAACAATTAATGCAAATGCTTTTATTAAATTACATCTGTTTTTAAATTGGTCACATTCACTTCCATTGTAGCTTAGGTTCTTGTTTGTTTCTCTGTTTTTGTTAAAGAAAACAAGTAGAAGTTATTCTTTTTGTAGCACAACAACACACTTAATTATGTGGCATCATAATATTTGATGTATGCAGTTTCCTCATCCCAGAGGCATAACAAGCAAACAGACCAAAGTATTGATTGTGCTTTTCTGCAGTATGGATCAGACTGAATATTGCAATGAGGAAACATGATTGGCAAACAATGTGCTTCCATCAAAACATCCTGTTAATGACAAGCCAGTGTGAGAAGCGATGGAGGAGGCCCGTCATTAATGAATAATAACTGATGACGGACCATGTGCTCTGAGGGTTTGCTAACCGTCAGATCAGAACAATCCCGCTGTTCAAGCAGCCAGAGCTGAACAAACACAGCAACACCTCGCTGTGAGCTGACAGGATCTTCACACACAAATGTGGTTTACTCTCCATAGGTGTAGTGGTTTTATACTGTACAAGCTGTATTTTCTAACTCCCTACTCCAACCCTTCACCCAAAGTAGATTTTAGATTTCAAATATCAGGTTGGGGCATGTTGTCTCATGTGTTTTATATGCTGCAAATGTTAAGAATCTTTAAACACTACTTTACAGTTTTATTTGGCATGGTTTGATTTGACTTTTTTAATTATTTAAATTCATTGAAGAAAAACAAATAATAATAGATCATATATTTTAAATGCTGTAAGGTATGTTGTAAAACATGGAATAAATCAAATAAATGCTTAACTTTAATCTAAATCCTATGGAAATGTTGTAGTTTGACATTAGAGTCTATTTTTTAAAGGGTTTAGTTTTTGTTTTATTTTTTTTAATGTGCAATTTTGTCATTTTTACTGTCTGTTAAGGTTTCTATATTTGTTTTAAGTTTTACTTTTTATTTTTTAATGTCTAAAAAGTTTTTAAAATTATTTTTTTTTCTCTTGACATCAAATCTTTTTTGACATTTTCGTTAGTGTTGTTTTTGTTTTGTTTTTTTAAGTTTTTAATGTCCAAATTATTATTTTTTAAAGTTTGTATTTATTTTTCATGTAATTTCATCATTTCTATTAGTTTTTTATATCTACATTATATCTAATTTTTTTTTGTATCATTTTGCCATTTTATTTTCTTTTTAATATCTATTTTTAAAAAGTTGCAGTTTTTAAAGTCTATGGAATTTGTAAAAAGTTTTAGTTTTTCATCTTTTTGTGTAATTTTGTCATTTTTATTGGATTTTAATGTCTATTTTTTTAAAAGGTTTAGTTTTATAATTTGTTATTAATTTTATTAAAAAATGATAATAATTTGATCATTTTTACTGTTTGTTAGGGTCTCTATATTTGTTTTACTTTCTATTTTTGTTGTGTGTAATTTTGTCATTGTTATTAGTTTTTCAACGTCTATATAGTTTTTTTTTAAAAGTTTGTATTTATAGTTGGATGTAATTTCGTAATTTCTATTAGGTTTTTCTTATATCTATCTTTTTTTTTTTTTTTAAGTTTTAGCCTTTTGTGTGTGTGCGTGTGTAAGTATGCCATATTATTATCTTTTTAATATCTATTTTTAAAAAGTTGCATAATATCAGTATTAAAGAACATACTCTTAACTTCATTCTAAAGCCTATGGAAATGTTGTTTCTTGAGTGGATTAGCTTTTACTTGATTGCTGGTTTCATTTTGCTTGTTTGTTTGTCTTGTTTTTACATTAGTTTTTTTTTTTTTTTTTTTTTTGCTTTTATATTTATTTTTTGTTTAAGTTTTAGTTCTTAATTTAGTTGTGTGTAATTTTTTATATTTTTATTAGTTTTTAAAGTCTATGGAATTTGTAAAAAGTTTTAGTTTTTCATCTTTTTGTGTAATTTTGTCATTTTTATTGGATTTTAATGTCTATTTTAAAAAGGTTTAGTTTTATAATTTTTTATTTATAATTTTATAATTTTTACTGTTTGTTAGGGTCTCTATATTTGTTTTACTTTCTATTTTTGTTGTGTGTAATTTTGTCATTGTTATTAGTTTTTCAATTTCTATATAGTTTTTTAAAAAGTGTGTATTTATTGTTGGATGTAATTTCATCATTTCTATTAGGTTTTTTTTTTATATCTATATCATTTTTTAAGTTTAAGCCTTTTGTGTGTGCGCGTGTGTAAGTATGCCATTTTATTATCTTTTTAATATCTATTTTTAAAAAGTTGCTTAATATCAGTATTAAAGAGCATACTCTTAACTTCATTCTAATGCCTATGGAAATGCTGTTTCTTGAGTGGATTAGCTTTTACTTGATTACTGGCTTCATTTTGTTGTTTGTTTGTCTTGTTTTTACATTAGTTTTTTATTTTATTTTATTTTATTTTATTTATTTTTTATTTTTTGTAAGTTTTAGTTCTTAATTTTGTTGTGTGTCATTTTTTACATTTTTACTAGTTTTTAAAGTCTATGGAATTTGTAAAAAGTTTTAGTTTTTCATCTTTTTGTGTAATTTTGTCATTTTTATTGGATTTTAATGTCTATTTTTTAAGTTTAGATTTATGATTTTTTATTAATTTATATTTTTATAATTTTTACTGTTTGTTATGGTCTCTATATTTGTTTTACTTTCTATTTTTGTTGTGTGTAATTTTGTCATTGTTATTAGTTTTTCAATGTCTATATAGTTTTTTAAAAAGTTTGTATTTATTGTTGGATGTAATTTCGTAATTTCTATTAGGTTTTTTTTTTATATCTATATCATTTTTTTTTTTTTTTTTAGTTTTAGCCTTTTGTGTGTGCATGTGTAAGTATGGCATTTTATTATCTTTTTAATATCTATTTTTAAAAAGTTGCTTAGACTAGAGCTAAAGCTTAGCTAAAGCCTATGGAAATGTTTCTTGAGCGGAAGATTTAGCTTTTACTTGATTACTGGTTTCATTTTATAGTTTGTTTGTCTATTTTACTCTGTTTTGTGTTGCCTTGAGTATGAGAAAGCAACTTTTAAAGGCACGATATCAAGTTCTCATTACTATTATTAAAGCATCAATACCTGGAACTCCTTATATAGCAACTAAACAACAAAAACAATCACTTATAATTCATTTACAATAAAAAACTAGGCATCCTGTGTGATGCAAACATTCCTAAGACTAAAACTGAACTCTACGTTTAGAATAACGTGTTTACAGTAATCACTATAACTCAAATGTTTGTTTTCATTTGCCCACAAATTCAGTTAGTTGGTTATAAACACTATGATTGAATGGCTCACTTGTTCCAGGAATAAATATCTGCATTATAGAGCAAAACAGACGTGTCGTACTTACGTAACAAAGTAAAGAAAAACATGTTTGTCATTTTTTAGCAGTGGAGCATAATAAAATGAAAGCAAGATAATAAACAAAGCATTTAAGTCCTTTTCGGTTTCTTACAAAACAATAGTCTATTGTGCATCTGTTTGTTCAAAGCATTAGATACTGCATTAAAGAGAAGGAAACTCCACCAGAAAGAACAATTAAAGATAGTAAAATATAGATGCATATATGCATAGTAAAACTAAAATATTTATAATTTACTTATTTATTATTATTGTGATTTTTATCATTATTTACTCAAACAATAAAAGTGCTTCTATTCACAGCGCTGCTAAAATAGTCATTGCTCAACCCTGTGAATGTTTGAGATCTTTTGACAAACTGTCATGAAAAATAAAACACTGGCGATTTGCTTTATATAATTCATTTATGAAAGTATAATGGCAGATAGATCTGCCATAAGAATATGTAAACAAACAGACAAAACCTGCTGCACAATTACCTTTTTTAGAGCGTTCATATGTGGGACACCGATTATGAAAATCAATATTAGAGGAATGCCAAAGCAAATATCTCCAAATCTACAGAAATGCAGGTCATGCCTTAATCAATTTAATATGACTGAAAGTATTCAGGACAAAAGGGCAGTGGGTGATGATGGGTTAACAGCGGACAAAATACATTTTTATCAATGCATGCCACAGTTATTAGGTTTCCTGGAAAGTTTTGGAAGTATGTTTTGTTACGCTGGACGACATCTCAACTTCAGCTGATGGCCAAGACATAAATCTGGATTAAAACAACAGCCAGAACATTATCATTATCAAATAATCAGGGGTGGTTGTTTCTTTCTGGACCAAAAAACACTGTCTGGACACAAAATGTTTCCATTACATAATTACGTTTTGTACTGCAGTACTGTATTTATTGAAATCAACTTTATTATGTAATATTTTATTATTATTATTGTATGTAATTTTGTCATTTATATTAGTTTTTTAAAATCTATATAGTTTTTAAAAAGTTTTTCATTTGTATTTTGTATTTGTATTTTTTTTGTAATTCTTTTTATTCACTTTTTAATGTCTATTTTGTAAAATTTTTAGATTTAAGATATTATTTAGATTTTGTCATTTTTATTATTTTATTTTAACACCTAAGTTTTTTATTGTCTATTTTTAATGGGTTTGTGTGTGTTTGTGATTTTGTAATTGTAATTATTTGTTAATGTCTATATAGTTTTTATAACATTTGTATTCAGGTTTGTGTGTATTGCTGTGTGTATTGTCCTTTTTATTAGTTTATTAATACCTATATAGTTTTTTTAAAAAAAAGTTTTAGCTAGCGTGTAATTTTTTACATTTATATTTATATTTTTTTGTTTTTAGTTTAGTTTTTTTTTTTTTAGTTTAAGGTTTCATTTTTTGTGTGTCATTTCGTCAAGTTTTTTAACATCTATATACATATATACATATATATATATAGTTTTAATTTGTAGTTTTGGTTTGTAATTCTGACATTTTTATTCACTTTTTAATGTCTTTTTTTTAAAATACATTTTAATTTTGTTGTGTGTAATTTTAGAAATTTTTTTTATTTGTTTTATTTTTAACATTTTATTTGTATTAATTTGTTTGTTTGTTATTTTTATTTAAATCAACTTTATTATGTAATTATTATTAGTTAGTTTAATCTTTTTTTGTTTGTTTGTTTGTTTGTTACACTGTTTTTTCCCTGTAAACTTTCCCAGGATGAAGATACATGTAAATATAACATAATATAATATAATATAATATAATATCTTAAGTCGCACAGATATATTTGTAGCAACATCCAACAATACAATTATATGGGTCAAAATGAGTCTTTTTTTTTTTTCTTTTATGCCAAAAATCATTAGGATATTAAGTAAAGATCATGTTCCATGAAGAAATTTTGTAAATTTCCTACTGTAAATACATCAATCTTTTTTTTTTCTATTATTATTATTATTATTAGTAGTAGTAGTAATATGCATTTAGACACTTTAAAGACGATTTTTCTCAATATTTTGCTTTGTTTTGTTGCACCCCCAGATTCCAGATTTTCAAATAGTTGTACTATTTGAAATGATATGTGCCTATTATTGTCCAAACCATACATCAATATAACGCTTATTTATTCAGCTTTCAATAAAAAAATCGACCCTTATGATTGGTTTTGTTGTCCAGGGTCACATAATATATTGACAGCCACACAATTAAAAACAGAGGCGTCATGACGTTGTTTACGCAGAGACGCTGACGCGCTTTGATGACGTACAACCCCTCTGCGAAAACATGGCGTCCACTGTAGCGGTGGTAGAAGAGGCTGAAGATTATTCCTTTTTGCCTATTATTCACGACATAATAAAATGGTAAGAAGTAAACATTCTTCTGTTTCATGTTCCAATGCACAGAACGGGCATATCGCACTGGTGATTGGATGAAAATTCAGACATTTATGTCCTGATACTTGCGTCCATGTAGCCGTCGGATCTCTCTGTAAACAACAGCAGCGTTATGTGTTTAACGTCGCTCAGTTTTAACGTTCTGTCTGCGTTCACCTGTCAACAGCATGGACAAAGACAGTCCAGACGTCCAGCAGGAGCTGAACAAGCTGAAGACGAAGATCCAGGAGGCTCGGGAGCAGATTTCAGCCATGCCGGGGATCGACATGAGCCCCGCCTTACAGGAGAGCAAACTGCGCACTCTCAGAGAGCAGGTCCACACCAAGAACCAGCTTCTGCAGAAATACAAGAGCCTGTGCATGTTTGACATCCCCAAACCCTCCTGAGAGGAAACAAACCATGAATACGAACACGAACAGCTGTTTACACGAGTGCCTGTCCATGCTGGTGTGTAAATAACTAACCCACCGGTAGAGGCGTCACCGATTCACTGATTTGTAACATTGCTATATTTTTTTATTATTTGTATATATTTTTTGGTTTTACTTTGAACAGAGCATTTGGAATATTATGTGGTTGGCGGCAGTGAATGGATTCTGTGTACTTTACCTTTGTCATAATTTGTGCATTAAATGAAATCACTTCTTTAATAGAAATTTTTACTTTTAATTTAAAAATGAAGCATATTTAATCTGCTTAGGTGACATGAGACATATTCAGGTTTTGCTCAAGCCATAACAAATTAGTTAAGCATGTTTCTTTTAAGTCAACAAAAGTACCATATAGAAGGTGTTTTCAGAATATTCTGCAGTTTTAATGCATATACACTATCAGTCAAAAAGCTTTCTGGGTCACCAAGCCTGCATTTATTTGATCAAAAGTATAACAAAAGCAGTAATATTGTGAGAGATTGTTACTATTAATAATTTATAACTGCTTTCTATTTAAATATATTTTAAAATGTAATTTATTCTTGTGATTTCAAAGCTAAATTTTCAGCATCATTACTCCATTCTTCAGTGTCACATGATTCTTCAGAAATAATTCTAATATGCTGATTTGCTGTTCAAGAAACATTTTTTTTTATTATTATTAATATTTAAAATAGTTGAGTACTTGTTTCAGGATTATTTGATGAATAGATTCAAAGATCAGCATTTATCTGAAATGAAAAGTTTTTGTTACATTATGCATTATACCATTCAAAAGCTTGGAGTCAGTATGTGTATTATAATTATAATTATTTTTTATTTAGCAAGGATGTGTTAAATTGATCAAAAGTGATAAAGACATTTATAATGTTAGAAAAGATTTCTATTTCAGATAAATGCTGCTCTTCTGAACGTTCTATTCATCAAAGAAACCTGACAAAAATTCAATGTAATTCTAAATTCTAAAAATGTTTTTTAAAAAGCAAATCAGAATATTAGAATGACTTCTGAAGGATCATGTGACTGGAGTAATGATGCTAAAAATTCAGCTTTGAAATCACAGGAATAAATTAGATTTCAAAATATATTTAAATACACAACAGTTGTTTTAAATAGCAAAAATATTTTGAAATTGTACTGTTTTTGCTGTGCTTTGAATCAAATAAATGCAGGCTTGGTGAGCATAAGATACTTTTTTTCTTTCTTACTGTTCAAAAACTTTGGACTGGTAGTGTATCTAAAATATTTATACTAATAGTTTCAAGTGCAAGTTTAGACCATTTTTAATATTCTCAGAAAAATGGCAAAAAAAAATGGCTAGTTAGAGTATCCCAGAAGGTATTATCAAATTTAATAATAATAATAAATATTTTTTACAGGATATATCTGCAAGATTTCAGATAGATTAAACTATATCTGTAATGTACTCAGAGACAATACTGTGGCCTCTTTCCAAGCCATAATAGAATACCCAATTACAAGCCATGTTTTCTTGGCATCAGGCGAATGACTAGAAATTCCTAGAAAACATTTTCACATTACCCTGCAGCTTTCAGTCAGGAATATTTATACTCAAAATGCTGCAAGCTTAGATGAAACTGTTTTAATGTGTTCAGAAACAATATTGATTCCTCATTCCAAGCTATAATTGATAAATGACAAGTAGTTTTTGCTTGCCCTTAATTGTGTACATAACAAAAGACAATAGTTTAAGAATCCTAGAAGGTATTTTCCAATTATTCTGCGGTTTAAAAACATATATTTGACATATTTATACTTAAAATCAGCTTTAGCTGCAAGCTTAGATGAAACAATATTGGTTCCCCATTCCAAGCTAAAGTTGAAAAATGACAAGTAGTTTTTGCTTGCCACCAGGTGTGCACACACGACAAATGGGATGTTTAAAAAATGGGATTTTCAGATTATTCTGCAGTTTTAAAGGATATATCTGGAATATTTGAACTCAGTGGGCTTTATCTGTAAGCTTTCAGATAGTTCATGAAAGCATTTTATGTGCTCAGAGAATAGATAAATTACCAGCTGTGTTTTCTTGGCATCAAGTGTGTCCACAACATACAAGTGACTCATCTTCCTAGAAGATAGTTTCACATTATCCTGAATGAAACCATGTTTTGAATGTGTTCAGAGACAATATTGCAAGTTATAATTGATAAATGACAAGCGGCTTTGCCATCAAGTGTGTACACAACAAAATACAATAGTTAAAAAATCCTAGAAGGTATTTTCTGATTATTCTGCAGTTTTAAAGGATATATCTGGAATATTTAAACTCAATGGGCTTTATCTGTAAGCTGTCAGGTTATGAAACAATTTTTTTATGTGTTCAGAGAATAGATAAGATGTTTTTTCTTGGCCTGAAGTGTGCACAGTCACAATAGTTTGAGCATCCTAGAAAATATTTTCCAACTATTCTGCACTTTTCAAACACATATCTGGCATATTTATACTGAAGATATGCTTTAGCTGCAAGCTTGATTGAAACCATGTTTTATTGTGTTCAGAGACAATATTGGTTTCTCATTCCAAGCTATAATTGCTAAAAAAAACTATTCATTTTTGCTTGCCGTGAAGTGTTCACAACAAAGTTCAGAGGGTGTTTTCAGATTTTTCTGCTTTTTATACCTGGAATATTTCAGCTCAGTTTTCTGTATTTGTAAGCTTTCAGATAGTTAATAAAACCATTTTTATGTGCTCAGAGAATAGATAAATTACCATCTGCATTTTCTTGGCATCAAGTGTGCACAATCATAATAGTTTAAGCATCCTAGAAGGTATTTTCCAATTATTCAAACATATATCTGACATATTAATACTCAAAATGAGCTTTCGCTGCAAGCCTGGATGAAACCGTTTTTCATGTGTTCACACTGCAAAAATGCTTTTCTAAAATATATAAAATTCTTAAATCAAGAAGGATTTTCTAGACAAGCAAAAAATATTGTCTTGTTTTCAGAAAAAAAGTCATAATTAAGTGAGTTTTTGCTTAAAACAAGCAAAATAATCTGCCAATGGGGTAAGCAAAATAATCTTATTTCAAGATGAAAACTAGATTATTTTGCTTACCCCATTGGCAGATTATTTTGCTTGTTTCAAGCAAAAACTAATTTTTTTCTGAAAATAAGACTTTTTTTTTTTACTTGTCTAGAAAATACTTTTTGATTTAAAAATGTTTAGATATTTTGGCTGGAAACAAGCCAACCAAGTGTGCACAATCATAATAGTTTAAGCATCCTAGAAGGTGTTTTCCAATTCTTCAGCATTTTTCAAACATATATCTGACATATGTCCGTGTTTTTAATGTGTTCAGAGACAATATTGGTTCCTCATTCCAAGCTATAATCGATAATTAGTTTTTGCTTGCCGTGAAGTGTTCACAACAAAATACAATAGAGTTTGAGAATCCTAGATAAAAAGTATTTTCAGATTATTCTGCATCTTTAGGGATATATCTGGAATATTTATACTCAGTGTGCTGTGTATCTGTAAGCTTTTAAGTAGTTAATGAAACAATTTTTATGTGCTCAGAAAACAGATAAAATAATTTCTTGACATCAAGTGTGAACAATCAAAATAATTTGAGCATCCTATAAGGTATTTTCAGATTATTGTTTAGTTTTAAAGGTGATATCTTGAAATTTTCAAGCCTCATTCAGCATTCTGCAGTTTTAAAGCATGTATATATTGGCTACGTTTTTAGATTTTAGATTTAGCTACAGGTTTGCAGTCGTAGGTGTGTGCGAACATAAAGAAATGCCTTCTAATTAAAGGAGGAAACGTACGTGCGTTTTCTTGAAAAATGATTTTATTTCTGTTTTCCATGTGTCAAAATCCAACAACGACACAGAAGAATAAATATACATTCATTGACAATAAAAAATTGTTCAAACTGCAATAAAACATTCAAGTTGTGAATTTCTTTGTGATTAGATCTAACCCAAAAAAATGTAAACAGCTGACACTGCAACTCAACTCCGCCGGTTCTCCCTGGAGCACTCAAAAAGGCAAATGTTCTATAACAAAGCACATTTGAAGCATGGAGTTGATAAGCCACATCACAGAGCGCTCTGACTGAACAGAACAAAGTCGGTATTCTGTACAGGCGATCTCGCGAGCAATAACATGCGCTTCCACGTCGCGAGGTGAGAGCTCAAGCCGATGACTTCTACCGCCGGTGCGAACGCGATCCATTCGGAGTCGCCGCAACAGGCACAACTCCCTCAGCCAAGACTGCAGCGAGACGGCTGCATCCCGTAATCATGACCGCAGCAGCGCTTCAAACGCCTCGCTTTTAGCTGATCACGCATCTCTCCTTGTCCTTCGCCTGGGCGCCTCCTACCGCCTTCTCTTTGATGTACATTAAGTCACTGTGCACGCTTGGACGCCGCGCAAAAGGCGCAACGATGCCGTACGCGTCGCCGTCCTTGATCTTCTTGTTGCGTAAAGACTTTTTGTGCAGGATGTCGCAGTACTGCACGGACACCTTGCGATGGAGGTCCGGGCTCATCTCGTTGGGCAGTTTGGCGAGAGTAAAAAGTCTTTGAAACATCTGGTCGACGTTAGTGTTCCGCTTGGCGGAGATCTCAAAGTACGCGCACTGCTCGTCTCCGGCGATCAGCTGCTCGATCTCCTCTCGCTGAACTTCCCGATAGAACTCGCGGTCGCCCTTGTTCCCGCAGATCACCAAGGGCACGTCCACGTTCTCCTTGGTCTTGTTTTTAAGGCAGGACTTGGTTTCGTAGATCTGCTGCTTGAGCCGCTGAACCTCATAAAACGACTCGCGGTTGTCCAGACTGAAAACCAGGATGAACACATCACCTGTGGGCAAAAAGAATTAAGAAAGAGTGATTAGACACTTAGTATGCTGTTAGTCAAAACTCCACCAGTTCAGCTGAAAGTCTAAATATATTTACCTGTGAGAATGGATAGTCTCCTCATAGCTGGGAACGGGTGATTTCCCGAAGTATCCAAAATGTCCAGCTGATATACATCTCCTTTAATGCTGTAGAGTTTCCTGTGAAAGTCCTCTATGGTCGGCGTGTACTGCTCCTCAAAGCGTCCGTTCAAGAAGCGCGACACTATCGCCGTCTTGCCAACTTTGGTGGATCCGAGGATGACCATCCGGTAGCAGTTTTTCGCCGGGATGTCAAACTCGTTCTCAGAGGGACTCATTTTCTTAATCATGTTTCTGTGTGTGAGTGGACTCGAGCCGGAATACTAATAAAGAGTAGCTCGTTGTGTCTCGGTGCGCTCTGGCTCTCTGAAGCTTTCAGCGGAGAAGCGCGGCTATTTAAACGCGTTCGCGCCCCTCCTCCCGAGCGCGTCACCGCGGGACGGTGTAACAGGTGCTGACCGACTGATGCGTCAGTTCTTGTGGATCAGCGCGCACGGGGTCTGTGCTTTCTGGTGCAGCTAATACCAAGAAAGTGTACTGAGAGGAAAAGTACTTTCACGCCTTGTATCAAATTCGCTACTGTACATTATTTTTAAAAACAATATGTCAATACTGTAAATGATGTTTTAGGTCTGTTTGCGCTTACGCAATTACATTTCTAATATGTTTAAGTACAAAAATCACCTAATAATTGATGAGTTCAAAGAATAACAGATTTCCTTTTATTGCTCGGTTGTGTGTTTATAATAATATTTATGTTATAATACTCGGATAGTAGGTTATTTAATGTGTATATGCATAACACTGCTCTGTCTTTGTGTTATTATTGGCCACATTACCAAATAACCCAATTTTGTTTTTGCAGTGATGCCTAGAACCTTTCAGTAAACAGTTCCCAAAAATCTAAAGAATCTTTTTCGACTATAAAGAACCTTTTCTGCATATTCCATGGATGTTCATGGTTCTTCGTGGAACCTTTATTTTTAAGAGTGTAGGTTGTTTATTAACAGTATTCCTATTGAAATATTGGAAGGCTTGTAACATCAGTGTTTTTGCATAAAAAAATCTGGTACGTTCTAGCTGTTTGTTAACCTTGAATGCTGCCTGTCAACTAATTTGTGCGTTTAATAATGCACGTGGTTCTGGTTTGTTAATATTTCTACTCGGGAACGGAAAGAGACGCGTCGTTTGCAACATTAGTCGTTAGCGATTAACAGCTCCTGGATGTGCGAGTAACAGGTAAATAAAAATACAGAAGAAGTCAATTCACTATGGTTCAGTGGTTTTGCTGGAGTTCATTATAAGCGCTCCACCGCGCGTCACCGCACAGCGGCGCAAGTGTTAATCTGAGTCCAGAATGACGCTTTTATACACTGCGCTGTAGAATGCTTCATTCTGATTGGCTGACAGACGTTTTAAGCATAGGTGTTACCGAACGCATTCGTATTAGCCAAATGAAAACAGTAGTTCCAAAGAGTCTTAAAGGGATAGTGCACTCCAAAATAAAAATTCTGTCATAATATTTTCACCCTTAACCTGTGTGTTTCTTACTTTTGCTCAACACAAAAAATATTTTAAAGAATGTTGGTAACCAAACAACTATTGATTTCCCATACTATGGAAGCCACTGGCTAACATATGCTCTTTTCTGCTCAACAGAAGAATTTTTTTTTTAATTTGATTTTTTTTTTATGTGCATTCATATATTTGTATTTTTAGTATTTTACTTTTTTATTTCTTCTTCTTTGTAGGTGTGTATATGTGTGTGTAAAATGCTCTGTTTTTGTTTTTAGGATGACTTTTGAACATTCTGTCATAGGTCTACATATAAAATCACAGTCATGTTTATTATAACGTGCATTGCCCCTGTAAACAAATAAACTAAACTAAATATGAGTTTAAATTTGAAACAATTTGTTAATGCTGACAGAATTGACATTTTTTGGGTGAACTATCCTTTTAAAGTAGCAATATCAAAACAAAACAGATATGAAAACACAAAGGCATAGGCAAAGCCAATAAATATAACCAAAAATATGGTCAAATGAATACAAATATAGTCCATAAGTAATTTAAACATCTATAGAAAGCTCTCTTTCTCTCTCACACTCCTCTGCTAAAAAAGAATGATTTTTCTCAGTAGTGAATCCAGTCTCTTTTAAGTATTTTGGTAGGTTTTAGTTATTTTAGTACTGCCCAGACTTCTCTCTGTCACGTGTACACACAAAACAACTACAGCCTTAATGTTTCCAAGTAAGATGTTGAATCAGTGGAATAAGCACTAATTCACAAACAAGAAAGTGGTATAAGTGGAATTTTTGACTCAGAACTTTTTGCAAGGTTTTGCAAATGTTCTCAGTTTTGAAAACGTCCCTTAAAGTTCAAAACATTATAGAGAAATCATTAAAGGAGTGTTGCATTTTATCATTTAAAAAAAAAAACATTAGGGTAAAGTTACTTTTTTAGTATTGTACTTTTTATTCTTTCTTCTTTGTATGTGTGTATATGTGTGCAAAATGCACTGTTTTTGTTTTTAGGGTGACTTTATAACATTCTGTCAAGAGTATAGATAAAAAATAACATTTTTAGCTAATTCTGGCACATTTACAGCCATGTTTGTTAATGTGCATTGCCCCTGTAAACAATTAAACTAAACTAAATATGAGTTTGGATTTGGAACAACTTGTGGGTGAGTAAATGCTGATAGTATAAAAAATTTTTTTGTATGGAAAAAAAGCACCATGGAAGTCAATGGGTACCGTCAACTGTTTGGTTAGCAACATTCTTCAAAATACCTTCTTTTGTGTTTAACTGAAGAAAGAAACTTTCTTCAAAGGTTTGGAATAATATGAGGATGAGTAAATGATGACAGTTTTAATTTCCAGGTGATCTATCTCTTTAAATCAGAGCAGAAAGTCTTAAATTCATAAAGACATGGCATTAAATGATACATTAACAGCAAAATAAGTAAATAAATAAATATCCTCCTCCATATTTTTGTCTTGTTTTCTAATACAAATGTTTAAATATGCTTAAATCAAGATGCATTTACTTGAGATGGAAAGTAAACGTATAAAGTCTTGTTTTCTGAACAATTTGACTAAATTTAAGGGATAGCTCACCCCAAAATTTTGTCATTTACTCACACTCAAGTTGTTCCAAACATGTATGCGTTTATTTCTTCTGCTGAGCACAAAAGAACATACGATAGCCATTGACTTTCATCGTAAGGAAAAAAGTACCATGAAATTCAATGGGTACCGTCAACTGTTTGGTTTTCAAAATACCTTCGTTTGTGTTCAACTCAAGAAAGAAACTCATACAGGTTTAGAATAACATGAGGATGAGTAAATCATTGAATTGTGAATCTCTTTAAATCAGAGCAGAAAGTCTTAAATTCATAAAGACGTGAACTGCAAAAAATGAATATCGTCCTCCATATTTTTGTCTTTTTTATAATACAATGTCTAAACATGCTTAAATCAAGATACATTTACTTGAGATGGAAACTAAATGTATGAAGACTTGTTTTCTGAAAAATCAAACAAAATTAAAGGAATAGTTCACTCAAAAATTACAATTTCTGTCATTTTGTCATTTACTTACCCTCAAGTTGTTCTAAACCTGTATGAATTTCTTCTGCTGAGCACAAAAGAACATACAATAGCCATTGACTTTCATTGTAAGAAAAAAAGTACCATGGAAGTCAATGGGTTGGGTTAGGGTTAGATTTCAACTCGATTATATTCATCACATTATTTCTCACCAAAACAGTGTAATTATTTCTTTAATTAACCTACAATGTAAGAGCAAAATATTTGAGAATCATACCATTTCTAAAGCACTGTTTTAATGGAAATAGATAATGATCCTTGGCATTCCTCTTAACCTTGCAGTTGTTTTCGTCAAATGCAGCCACAGGTCACACAGACTCATTAAAAACAAAAACAAAAACAAAAGAATGATCCACTTATGCATGTCCAAAAATGAACATTAAATAGTTTTGTATTCTTTTTTCATGCAGCATTCATAAAACAATGTACTATACAGGCTATAATGCCACCTCAAAAGATGAAAGTTGCAAAGTCAATGTCCGTGTGAAATGACAATTCTATGAATTTTCTCTAGGCAGGTGATTATAATGAGCTTTTCTTCGAAACAGAAGTCACACAAAACCTGGTTTGGAAATGCACATAGCTTCGGCTCATTACAGGAGCGAAACAAAAGAGTGCAGAGGGAGAAAGAGCAGCATGCAGCTGCCATCGATTCCATCATCCTCAAAGATGTGGCCTTAAACAGCAGCGACAGATCTCTTTCAAAGTATGGATGAAAGCCAATGCACGGCCCACAGAAGCAGGGCCATAAACGAGAGAGTCAAGAACTACACGGAAAACAAACGCAGCAGCTCGGCAATCAAAAACCAACACACGTTCTGAGTGATAATGACCTTTACAAGGAGAAAGAATTTTTTTTGTATTTCTTGACATTCAAATGATGCGTCTAAAACCCCTGGAGAGGCACAGCTCATCTCCTGGCATGACAAGCATTTCTCATTTTAGTTCTCATTGCCATCAGAGAGGGTTTAGGTATGCCGTCTTTCAGATGCATGCAAGAATGAACGAGTTCAAGACTTTCCTGTAGATTGCATGAGCTTTTTTGAGAGCCAGACTATTATCTGAACCCCTCTTAAAGAGATCATTCTCTCAAAAATGACATTTTCAATCATTTGCTCACCCTTATGTCGTCCAAACCAGTTCAGTTCAGTTCTCCTTCCACTGAACGCAAGAGTATAACTATACATAATTATATATAATGATATATAACTGAGCAGCAAATCAGCATATTAGAATGATTTGTGAAGGATCATGTGACACTGAAGACTGGAGTAATGATGCTGAAAATTCAGCTTTGATCATAGGAATAAATTACATTTTACAATATATTTACATAGAGAGCTGTTATTTTAAACTTGAATAATATTTCACTATTTTACTGCCTTTGGTATGCAGAAGTTCAATTTAAATCAAAATTGTAGATTGTTTCTAAGTATCATTATATTAGACAAATTAAATCATTTTTCACTCACATTGTAATAGACTTAAATGGGTCAAGTGTTTGAGAGTTAATGGTCTTATACATTGTAATTGAGTTTCAAATGGCTGTTTCCAGGAATGTGACTTGTTAAGTGCTCTTAAGGTCTGAATAAGGCTAATGACTAATTAAATGAGCACGAGCCCTGCAATTAAACCTATGTAAGCAGTCCTTATTCCCACAGTCCTGCATAATCAAACCTCCAGCCCTGACATTTATAATGACCCTGAGAGGTTTGTTTGTTTGTATGCATTTATGTATGTGAGCTGTCAGGTAATTTAATCTATAAGAGTTCATTAGAGGACGAGGGTGAAGTGCTTAAAGAGAGAGAGATTAATACAAAGAAAAAGTCTCAAAGACAAGAATGTAAATCTATAAAGTCATGTAACAGACCTTACTGTCTATATAACTAACTAAAGAAAAGCTGTTAATTGCATCCACAAGGATAAATGGCAGATACCTGTACATTTTAGGTCAAAAGTTTACATACACCTTGCAGAATCTGCAAAATTATTGTTAATTATTTTAGCAAAATGCATGTTATTTTTTATTTAGTACTGACCTGGATAATATATTTCACATAAAATATGTTTACATATAGTCCACAACAGAAAATAATAGTTGAATTTATAAAAATGACCCTGTTCAAAAGTTTGCATTCCCTTGATTCTTAATACTGTGTTGCTATCTGAATGAGCCACAGCTGTGTTTTTTTGTTTAGTGATAGTTGTTCATCAGTCCCTTGTTTGTCCTGAACAGTTAAACTGCCTGCTGTTCTTCAGATAAAATCCTTCAGGTCCCACAAATTATTTGATTTGTCAGCATTTTTGTGTATTTGAAACCCAACTGAGGGACTCATATGCAGCTATTACAGAAGGTTCAAACGCTCACTGATGCTCCAGAAGGAAAAGCGATGCATTAAGAGCCTTTTGGAATGTGAAGATAAGGGTAAATTTAACATATTTTGTTTTCTGGGAAACATGAAAGTATCTTCTGTAGCTTCTGAAGGGCAGTACTAAATATGTATATATATATAGGCCAAATTAGAAAAATGTACATATCTTCATTCTGTTCAAAAGTAAGGCTCTTAATGCATTGTGTTTCCTTCTGAAGCATCAGAGAGCGTTTGACCCTTCTGTAATAGCTGCATGAGAGTCCCTCAATTGTCCTCAGTGTGAAAAGACAATCTCAAAATCATACAGTCATTGTTGGAAAAGGTTCAAATACACAAAAATGCTGAACAACTAAAGTGCGCTTAAAGAGAGGCACTATCATGATTATATTTCTTTAAAAGTGCACCTTGTATTAATGTCAAATTAGTTTAATCAACTTTTGTCATGTTTTAAAGTCATATATATTTTGATGTGTTGGCTAACATACTAAAGCACATATAAAGTACTTGATTATAATTTTAACTGTGTTATTTGATATTAGGTTTAAAGTTAATACATTTTAAACATACCAAAATTCAAATTCATAATTGCAAATGTGTAATACATAACATAAGGGTTTCCATAGAAATTACATTAAAATATATTTTAGTTGACCAATAATGTCAGTGCATTCAGCAGTAACACTTTAACTATACTACAACATTAATAATTAAACTACATATAAATATGTACTTAAATCCTATTTAAGTTGATAAAAAACATTCTTAAGTTCAACTAAATTATATATATATATATATATATATATATATATATATGACCCTGGATGACAAAACCAGTCTTAAGTTGCACAGGTATATTTGTAGCAATAGCCAAAAATACATTGTATGGGTCAAAATGATGGATTTTACTTTTATGCCAAAAATCATTAGGATATTAAGTAAAGATCGTATTCCATGAAGATATTTTGCAAATTTCCTAATGTAAATATATCAAAACTTAATTTTTGATTAGTAATATGCATTGCTAAGAACTTCATTTAGGCAAATTTAAAGGCGATTTTCTTAACATTTCGATTTTTTGGCGCCCTCGCATTCCAGATTTTCAAATCATTGTATGACGGTCAATCAAATATTGCCCTATCCTAACAAACCATACATCCATGAAAAGCTTATTTACTCAGCTTTCAGGTGATGTATAAATCTCAATTTCAGAAAAATTGACACTTAAGACTGGTTTTGTGGTCCAGGGTCACATATATATAAGCCTCTAAATCCACCTGACATCTTTCTTTAAAAAATGCATTTCTGATTGGGCTGAGGGTGGGATTTTAGCGAGTTTGACGTAAAAGTATTTGATGGATGTATAATACGTGTTGAGAGCATTCATTCAGTATCATCATCTCATTTTTGACCGAGGTGGCTTTTAGCTGGTTTTGCATCTGAACTCTTCATATATATATATATATATATATAGATATATATCAAGTACGTATTTCATTGTAAATAGCATGCAAGTAAGAGTCTGAAAACATGGTATTTTATATTATTTTAAAGTAAATTATTTCTAAAATAAATACATAACATAAAAGTATGCCAAAAGGTACTTCTGTTTCACAAGGGTTACACAAAACATATCAGCAGTTTTTCGGTTTATTGCAGCGAGTCAGATATGAACTGTTGATTAAAATAATTTGTTTGTGAATCGTTTTGACCGATTCATTTTAATAACAGCTCATTTATTTCTGACTCTGCAATGGTTTTGCTGTACGTTTGTTTTTATGTGAAGCCACCAAAGACAATGCAACCGATTTACCATGGTTTTGCCTTTCATTTGCAGTGTCTGGTCATTTTAACTTATTGCAGTGACTATAAGTTCACACCTCGGGTAAAATATGATTGTTTCGCTGTGCTGTTGGAGATTGAGCAGCACAGGAAACTGCTATACTGTATCTATACATTCTTCTGAGCTGAATGATGAGGATGCCTCAAAGGTCAAATACAAATCTGTACACAAACTAAACAGAACTGAAGCACAGGAAGAGAAATGTGATTATGGCATAAATTTAAAGAAACAAAGGAGAAATCTGAATGCATTTCTACTCCTCAATAACACAGAGCAGCTCTGACAGGAAGCCCTATAATAACAACAGTAAATGTTGTTGCATGCAAATGGATATATATGACCCTGGACCACAAAACTTGGTCATAAGTAGCACAGGTATATTTTTAGCAATAGCCAAGCAGTACCATTATATATTTTTCTTTTATGCCAAAAATCATTAGGATATTAAGTAAAGATCATGTTCCATGAAGATATTTAGTAAATTGCCTACCATAAATATATCAAAACTTATTTTTTGATTAGTAATATGCATTGCTAAGAACTTCATTTGGACAACTTTAAATGCGATTTTCTCAATATTTAGATTTTTTTGCAACCTCAAATTCCAGATTTTCATATATATGTTATTGGCACAGTTTACAAATAAATGGATTGTTTACTTAGTTTTGAAAACGCATTCCAGTCTGGAGCTTTTAACATCTGTATGTGTAAGATATTGAAGCAGACATATGATGTCAGAGACACTGCACCAATGTTCAGGATTGATTGTGTTATCACGCTGACGACATTACAATATCAGACAGTCATGGGTTCCTTAACAGCTATAGCAGAATCCGAAATCATTCAGAGACTGTTCTTAAGTAACAGAGGACTGTTGGCCGGGTCAAGGGGTCAAGATTTGAGTGGCTAACATGGTCTGTTAACCCTTGTTGGCGAATGTTTAAGGAATAAATAGGAGGATCTCTCTATTAGTGCTACTGGATCTTAGTGCTGCGTTCGATACTATTGACCACAACATTCTTTTGAATAGACTCGAAAATTATGTTGGCATTAGCGGTAATGCATTAGAATGGTTTAAATCGTACTTATCTGACTGCAATCTTTTTGTAGCAATAAACGAAGAGGTATCGTACCGATCGCAAGTTAAGTATGGAGTACCTCAAGGCTCAGTACTAGGACCATTACTTTTTACGCTTTATATGTTACCCTTAGGAGATATCATCAGGAAACATGGTGTTAGCTTTCACTGTTACGCTGATGATACTCAGCTCTATATTTCTTCAAGGCCTGGCGAAACATACAAAGTTGAAAAACTAATGGAATGCATAGTTGATATTAAAAACTGGATGACAAGTAATTTCTTATTGCTAAATTCTGAAAAAAACAGAGGTGTTAATTATTGGGCCAAAAACCTCAGTAAGTAATAACTTAAAACATAGCATAATACTTGATGGCTGCTCTGTAAATTCATCATCATCAGTTAGGAACCTAGGTGTGTTATTTGATAGCAATCTTTCCTTCGAAAACCACATTTCTAGCATTTGTAAAACAGCATTTTTCCATCTTAAAAACACAGCAAAATTACGACCTATGCTCTCAAAGTCAAATGCAGAAATATTAATTCATGCCTTCATGACCTCCAGGATGGATTATTGTAATGCTTTATTGGGTGGTTGTTCTGCACGCTTAATAAACAAACTCCAGCTGGTCCAAAATGCAGCAGCTAGAGTTCTTACTAGAACCAGAAAGTATGAGCATATTAGCCCGGTTCTGTCAACACTGCACTGGCTTCCTATTAAACATCGTATAGATTTTAAAATCTTGCTAATTACTTATAAAGCCCTCAATGGTTTAGCTCCTCAGTACTTGAGGGAGCTCTTATCACATTATAGTCCCTCACGCCCGCTGCGTTCTCAAAACTCTGGCAATCTGATAATACCCAGAATATCGAAATCAACTGCGGGTGGCAGATCTTTTTCTTACTTAGCACCGAAACTATGGAACAATCTACCTAATTCTGTTCGGGAGGCAGACACACTCAGTCAGTTTAAATCTAGACTAAAGACCCATCTCTTTAACCTGGCATACACTTAACACATTTAAATATTTCTAATATTCAAATCCGTTAAAGGATTGTTAGGCTGCATTAATTAGGTCAACCGGAACCGGGAACACTTCCCATAACACCTGATGCAAGAAAAATGGAATCTATGCTAATATTGTCTGTCTCCTGCTTATTCCGAGGTCAGATCCAGTATGAATCCTGAACAGTTGGCCACTGCAGTTTTCCTTGATCCAATTTGTATCCAGATGGTGGGTCAGTACATATAGACCACCTCTACAGGTCTGTATGGGAGTATAAACTACTTGTTTATTGGTCAGAGGAGAATTGGCCCCCCGACTGAGCCTGGTTTCTCCCAAGGTTTTTTTTTTTCTCCATCAGTGTCACAGATGGAGTTTTGGATCCTTGCCACTGTCGCCTATGGCTTGGTCAGTTGGGGACAACAACTAAATTGGGGACAAACAATTTATTAATTTGGAACTATTGATTAATTTCCTCAAACTAAAATTGTTTAAAGTTTCTTTTGAATTATTGATATATTACTTTCCCATTTGATACTGTAAAGTTGCTTTGACATAATTTGTATTGTAAAAAGCGCTATATAAATAAAGCTGAATAGTTCACCCTAAAATTAACATTTGCTGAAAATGTGCTCACCCTCAGGCCGTCCAATATGTAGATGAGTTTGTTTCTTCATTAGGTTTGGAGAAATGTAGCATTCCATCACTTGCTCACCAATGGATCCTCTGGAGTGAATGGGTGCCGTCAGAATAAGAGTCCAAACAGCTGATAAAAACATCACAATAATCCACACCACTCCAGTCCATCACTTAACATCTTGAGAAACCAAAAGCTGCATGTTTGTAAAAAAACAAATCCATCATTAAGGCTTTTTTAAGTAAAATACAAGTTCATAATCCATAATAACGTTTCCTCCAGTAAAAAAGTCCATCTCTGGTTGTCTCTCACATTAAAACCCAGCCACATCTTTGTTTAGAGCTGTTTTGGACTTTTTTGTCTTGTAAACGGTGCTTGATCTGATTCAGACCAGACCACTATTTCACTGGAGGAAGTGTTATTATGGATTATAAACTGATATTTTAGCTAGAAGCAAGAGTTTAAAGTTAAAAATGTCTTAATGATGGATTAACGTCTTCTCAAAATGTGAACTGATGGACTGGAGTGGTGTGGATTACTTGTGGATTATTGTGATGTCTTCATCAGCTGTTTGGACTCTCATTCTGACGGCACCCATTCACTGCAGAGGATTAGAGTTTGGGTTTGGTTAGAGTTTTCAAATTTACTGGTCTTAAGAAATACTCTATAATTGAATAAATAAATAGTTAATAAAGCATCAATAAATCTGTTCTTAGTATATTGATGCATCAGATGTGACAATACAGTTGAAGTCAAAAGTTTACACACACCTTGCAGAATCTGCAAAATGTTAATTGTTTTACCAAAATAAGAGGGATCATACAACATGCATGTTATTCTTTATTTAGTACTGACCTGAATAAGATATTGCACATAAAATATGTTTACATATAGTCCACAACAGAAAATAATAGTTACATTTATAAAAATGACCCTGTTCAAAAGTTTACATACACTTGATTCTTAATACTGTTGTTTACCTGAATGACCCACAGCTTTTTTGTTTAGTGATAGTTGTTCACGAGTCTCTTGTTTGTCCTGAACAGTTAAACTGCCTGCTGTTCTTCAGAAAAAATCTTCAGGCCCCACAAATTCTTTGGTTTTTCAGCATTTTTGTGTATTTGAACCCTTTCCAACAATGACTGTATGATTTTGAGATCCATCTTTTCACACTGAGGACAACTGAGGGACTCATATGCAACTATTACAGAAGGTTCAAATGCTCACTGATGCTCCAGAAGGAAAAAACAAAAACAAAAAACAAACATGCATTAAGAGCTGGGGGTGAAAACTTTTGAACAGAATGAGGATATGTAAATTCTTTCTTATTTTGCCTAAATATCATTTTCTTTTCCATTTAATACTGCCCTTTAGAAGCTACAGTAGATACTTGCATGTTTCCCAGAAGACAAAATATGTTACATTTACCCTGATCTTCAAATTCCAAAAGTTTTAATCCCCGGCTCTTAATGCTTTGTGTTTCCTTCTGGAGCATCAGTGAGAGTTTGAACCTTCTGTAATAGTTGCATTTGAGTCCCTCAGTTGTCCTCAGTGTGAAAAGATGGTTAGGGTTAGGGTTAGGGTGTATGCAAACTTTTGACTTCAAAAAAATGGTTTTACCACAGAAATTAATTCCTTTTTGTGAGTTTATTAAAGTCAAAATAAAACACTAATAAAAGATGAAATATTTTATTAATTTAATTGCATGTAATGTGACCATTAGCCAACATCAGAGAATCATAAACATGCAAATGTGTTCTTGAGTTATTGAAATATTATCTTAAATTCTCAGAAGTACTTCAAGTAAATATATAACGTCTTAGGGGTTCAGCTGACAAAAAAAAGTGCATCGGTACCATTAAAGCAGCAAGAAAAGGAAGAAGAATGTGTACATAGTGAAAGAACAGGATGCATCCATTTATTATTGGAAAGAAACACATGCATCCTCACATAAAACGGATCAAAGTACATTCACATGAATCAAATGGACCCTAAAACAGCTGATTTCAGCCTGGACGTGCATTAGGAATGGATCGAGGAAATAAAAACACATCACATCTTTTACGGTTATGATATTTGATGCCATTAAAGAGCAAACCACAGATTACAAAAAGCTGGATATTTGATTGCTACAGTTGAAGATTGTCATTGCATTCACAGTCTAGATTTCATTTACCAGAAAAGCTTGAATATTGCGGTAAAAGTGTTTAACGTCGATGTGCAATTTGCAGCTGTGCTCTTTAACTCTCTTATTATTCAGATCAATAAGACACAGTCACTCAACGTTGCAACCGTTTACATCTAAATTCGTCTCTATCCACAGCTTGCGGCGTCAGAGGACTCTGAGTGTCGTTCATCTTTACTTGTGCTTGCAGCGCTGGCTCCTCTGCCGGTAGATCTCCTCAGTGAATGGTCTGCAAACAAGAAAAGGTGAGCACAAACACAGATTGTAAATCTCTAGAGGAGTGTGTCGTACCAGCCTGTGCCCAGCACCCACGTGAGAGAGAGAGACGCGTGCTACAAATAGGGCAGAAAATAGGGCCTTAATCACAGAAGACACAAATGAGGCACTTAACCTGCATGAAATGTTCCGAAAACATATGAGCTGTTCATTATATGTGGGGTTTATAATTGTTGCAACTCAGAATTTGTAAAATATAAGTCTAAATAACAACTGCAAACATTAATTTTAAAATAAAATAAAAATTTTAATAAAATGACAAAAAAAAAATACTTACTACTAACAAATATATATATCAAATTTATATTAAACAAATTATTTAAAAATAAAATAAATAAAAAACTTAAAAAATCTACATTAAACACATTAACAATTTTACAATTTATGTTAAAAAAATTAAAAATGTATAATTTCAAAACTGAAAAAAATAAAAAACTGAAAAATAAATAAACGCATTATTTAAAGAAATAAATTGAAATAAAAAGATAAATAATAAAATTAAATCAAAAGTGATGCATGACGCTACTCCTAACAAATGTTAAACTAACAAAATTATTAAACACATTATTAACAATTTGACATTTTATGTTAATATTTTTTAAACATTAAAAAATTCTAATTACAAAAAACACATTATTTAAAAAACAAAACAAAACAAAATGAAATAAAAATGATAAAAATCAAATCAAAAGTGATCCAGAAAAGTCCAAATGATGCTACTACTAACATATTCAAATATAATATTACAATTTTAAATGTATATTAAACAAATTATTAAAAAATAAAATTAATAAAAATGTAAAGATTCAAAATTAAAGATTATTAACAATTTAACATTTTTTAAATGTTTTAAATGTGTTAAAAATAAAATAAATAAAAAAGTATAATTACAAAATTGCTCACATTAAAAAAAATAAATAAATAAAAAAAATAATATATATATATATATATATATATATATATATATAACCCAAAAATTCAAACATATACACATTAAATAAAAAACAAAATGACATAAAAATGACAAATAATAAAATAAAATCAAAAGTGATGTAGGAAAGTCTAAATGACGCTGCTCCTAACAAATTAAAATGTAATGTTAAAATTTAACATTTATTTTAAACAAATTATTTAAAAATAAAATAAATAAAAAATATAAAGATTCAAAATTAAATGTATTATTCTATTCAAAAATAAAATAAAAATGTAAAAATTCTAAAATAAACACATTCACAAAATAAAATGAAATAAAAACGAAAAACAATAAAATAAAATCCAAAGTGATGCAGAAAATTGTAAAATGTAATATTACAATTTCAAATTCATATTAAGCAAATTATTACAAATAAATAAGTAAACAAAATAAGTAAATCAAATTATTAAGTTTTAATTATTAATTTATAAACTGTCAGTGAAATAAGGTGCTTAAACTTCAGCAAATGTTCAGAAAACATTATTTGAGCCGTTTTTTTATAATTATTTTTTATAAATGAGGTTTACAAGTTTTGCAATCCTGTTACAGGACCAAAGTTTGCCACATAGTCTAAATACAGTTTTAAACACTGCCAAAATCCAATATTAAACACATTATTGATAAATAAAATCACACAAAGCAAATAAAAAAAACTTAATTTGAAATGTAATTTTTTTTAAAATATTTATTTTACCTTTCAAGTGACAAAATGGTTTAATAATCCTGATCTGTACCTCTGTTCTGCATTTTGTAAAACCTGTGTACACAATGCAGTCACTCGTGGATGAAACAGTCACAGGGGGATTTTACTGAGTCTTTCTGGTTTCTGTGCTGTCATTATGGCTCTGCACGCTCAGGCCAGACTGCTAATAAGCTGTTGTTGTTTTTGTTTTAGTGCTATTAAAGTCCAGTTCTCTGATCGTCTCTCTGTCGCCATAGAGACTTGACAGTGCATGTGTGAGTTTGAATCCCATATTTATTCCTGTCTCTATGGAGGAAAG